>CAWUFW010003596.1:0-1200000 GCA_963921515.1 Calotriton arnoldi
GCTACATAGATGATATCCTCATTTTCTGGAAAGGAGATATGAACACATGTGACACTTTCTTCACATGGGTCAACTCTCTGGAACCCTACTTCTGGTTCACCAGAACTGTTTCCACTTCTGAGATCCATTTCCTAGATCTTACCATCACCCTACGGGATGGCCAGCTGTCTACGCATACCTACAAAAAACCCACGGACTGCAACAATCTACTCCTCTATGGGAGCCACCACCCAAAAGCCCTTAGGGACAACATGCCGTTCGGCCAATTCTTGCACCTCCGAAGGAATTGCGACACAACCACAGACTATAAAAAGGAAGCAGCAGCATTGAGTACTAACCTAGCAGCCCGCGACTACCCGGCGCATGTCATTAGGAAATCCAGTAAGAGAGCACTCAATAATAACAGGGAGGCCCTGCTGGAACCAAAACACAAAACAGCTGAAGATATAATGATGTGTGATACCACATACACACCAGACTCTAATAAGATCCAAAGGATTATCCGAAAGAACTGGAGGATCCTCTCCACAGGGAATCTCTCCATTCCAATGCCTAGATTTGCAATGAAGCGCACCAGCAACTTACGTGATCTGCTAGTCCACATCCACCCAAAAATCCATCAAAAGAACCAACAGGGGACCCTGTGGAACACTACACCAGTACGGGGACATTACCCATGTGGCCACTGTGGGGTATGCAACCTGACGAAAATGACCAAAGAACTGTTCTTGGAAGAAGGCAAAGTATGGACCCAACGCACCCACACAAACTGTAACACAAAGAATTGTGTTTACTTAATTGAATGTCCATGCCATTTGAAGTATATTGGCATGACCACCCGCCCCATTAAGACGAGAATCATGGAACATCGCAGCAACATAAGATGTGGCAGAACCACAACAAAAATGAGTGCACATTATCTCTCTCACCCACACACATCGGATGGATGAATTGGACAGTGATTGAAAGTAACAATATGTGTTCCGCCCAAAAACTGTTTGAAACTGAGCAACGATGGATCTTTCGCCTGTCCACGCAGACTAGAGGCCTCAACGATGAAATTCCTTGAACTGAACTATAGTGGCGGAAAAACACACACAGGATAGCCACCAGGCATATTTCCAGAGATTGTCCACCTCTCTTATGAATGCACGAGTAGACACCCTTAGCCTTAGCCACCTACACATGGCAGCCTCGTACCAAGACCTCTAGGCACACTTTCGTTTACATTAAAAACAGTACTTAGCCTTAGGTACTGTACGTGGCTACTCTCATACCATGAGGTCAACATACTATGTGTTTACACTAAAAACAGTACTTGGCTTTAGGTACTGCAAGTGACTATTCACACACATTGAGGTCAATGTAACACTTGTGGCAGGTCATCTTAATTCTAATCAGATTCGCCAGGGACTGTCCCCCACCTCGATCTTCTTCTTTTTTATGATAGAGCACCGCCTCGAGGCAGAGTCAGGCTTTCCCTAGACAGTCAGGCAGTGGCAGTTCGGGACAAGATGGCGGCGGTGTTCGGAGCCGCATTATCGCAAGACTCCCTACTTCCGCATCACGTGGGCTGCTCCTTTAAGATGCTGGCTGTCCTGCAGTGCTGGTAATATCCAGACATGGGGGAGACGCGTTGGAGTACCGGCAGTGCCCGCACCTTCTACCCGGTAAGTGAGGACCTCCCGAGCGCTCTATGCTCCACACACGTGTCCTGTTTGGACACAGCCTTACTTTCGCGCTGCCTTAAGTTTTACCACGAGACACTTTCAGCAGCGTCTCTTACCTTTTATCAACATTGGAGCGTGCGTTGGACTCCCGATCGCCCGGGACAGATTCTCCTATAAGCGCGATCTAAATAAGCATAACCAGACACGCTGTTAGCTGGTATAGGCGTTGTTGACCAACACCGGCTACACGGGTTAGTTAGCTCGCCCGCATGGTGCCCTATGCCTAGTCGGGTAGAGAGTGCACATCTTGATAACCATCTTCCCTAATTGGGTTCTAACATGTGTGCCCCCTATTTTTCACACTAATATATTAAGCAACTACTTGTTTTTATTGCAGACAGGTTTTGATGGGGCATCACACTATGTATATCTCACATCTCACTCCCTTGCCATTAGCTTTGAGCATAGCGGGGCATGCCCCTGCACCTGTCCTCAATCGCATCTATGCTTTGGGACTTAGTTCATCACTATCCTGAACACGGGCAGTCTTAGCTTTGCTTCTTGTTGGCCTACCATGATTGTCTTTTATTTCCCACATGTTTACCCCAAGGTGGTCCCCTCCAGTGGTCGGGTCCCTCCCCTTCATCTATGAAGTAACACTTCTCCTCAAGTGAGGTAAGATCTGCTATGCGCCATTCCCCCCCCTCTCGGGGGAGGGGAGTGGATTTTATGTTCGCTTCTCTGTAGACGTTCCCAGCCATGGGATCACATCACATGCGCGGGTTGTTTTTAAAAATTTCCAATATGTGTTTGAGTAACCTTTGCACTCCAAACAGTAATACATAATCTGTGTACCTGGGTCAGGTAGGCCAACCTGTCCCAGGATCTGTACCTCTCCCATAAAGTATGGGGTTGAGGCTGTTTTGCATTTGTACAGCATTGTCAGTATTATCGGCAGAACAGTTTCATGTCGCTATTTTTTCTCCCTCCTTTTGTCTCCCTCATTTTAGGTGGAGACGTACCTCTGGTTCATAATTTGGGATCAGACATACACCATCTGGACATCCCCACTTTACGGGGTGTCCCCCCGCGGTCTTCATTTCTCTGGGGACTGCATCTTTTCATTTTTTGGTCCTGAATAAGTGCTGCTCGACTTTTGAGCCTTGAGGGCACGAAACATGTTGACCACACACACATAATAGCTACCCTGGTACCTTAAGACCTCTTGGTAGCCCCATTGTTTTTACTTAGTCCTGGTCCCACTTCTGAATTAAAACGTTCATGGGTCCAGTGCCTATTCTAAGTCACCTAGTCATGTTGCACACACCATTGATCACTTACTTTTAGCCCACACACACACTTCACATACGGCGTCCTCAGATCAAAAGAACTCCGCCAAAGAAGCCACCAGGCCCGTCAGACATTGCAGTGCCGGTCTGACGAGGAGCGCCCTATGATGAAGCATGACACCCTAACAGGTGTGTGAGGGCATCACAATCTGAAATTGAGATCTCCCAGTGACTTGAACACTAGTCAGATTGCAACTTGTAGTGCATCTACCCAATAGAGGAACGGACTCCTTTCTGTGATTTATATGTGTACTTGAAAGAGCACGGGAGTAGGACCTCTCTAAATAACTAGCTCTTTTGTCCCCTCTTTGATATAACGTTTATGCACGGCAGCCCTGCCGAGGGACCCTTGATACTCCCAGTTTTCAAGCGCAGTGCATACACCGCATAGCTTTTCTCCTCCTCCCTTGCCTTTCCACCTACTTTACCACATATATCTTGAGCCTCTCGTACTATACGATGGATAAACAGGGCCTTAGCTTCACCGATGACATGGTGTCAGAAATTCTTCGTGCACCCTCTTTACTACAACATGAGGGTAGTAATCCATCTAGCAGTAACACCGACGATTGGAACTCCATAGCCAATCAGAAAAAATTACAGACAAAGATAGCTCTACATGGCGCCATGATGACAGAATACCTGAGGGCGAATATAGCCTCCAATGGACTTTTGGTTTCCAATGCACCACGGATCTTCTTGGAAGACATCGGATTTAGAAGAGAGTGGTCCCTGGTGGCATGGAAGTGCACCAGGGATTGGCTCATACTAATTCTCAACACTGCAAAACGTCTTGCTGACAAACTATTAGTCGAGATCACGGTTGCAGAGAACAATCTGAAAGCGACAATCAACATCACCGCTTTCAAAAGCAGACTTGCAGAAATCAATGCAGAAATGGACGACCACAAAGATCACCTTATGCGGCAGAAAATCTCCAAACTGCAAAAAGATATTAAAAAATTCGACAAGGAAAAGGCATACCCGTACATTAAAGAGGACTACCAGTTACCCAAGGGGGATGACTCCTTGGATGGAGGTTCCTCTGACAACTGACAACGCCTGAGCTCCTACAGCAGTACCTTGAGTAATGACAGCCGCTCCAGTTTCAAAAACAACAGGGGACCACCACCACCCATGTATGGATATCCTATGGCTCCCTTCTTTGGACAACAACCACCTTGGAACCCAATGTACCACGTCCCCCCACCAATGTATCACTACAACCAGAACCAGCAGCCTTTTTTAGGACGAGGCCGGGGCAGGGGCAGAGGCAGAAGGCGTGGCGGAGCCCAAAAACAGGTCCAGTGGCAAGACCAACCGGCACCACAACAACAGGAACGCATGGAGCTGAGGAGAAAGAAGAGCAACGGACCTAGTAGTGAATCTTTCCACTAGAATCCTTACTCCCATCGAGAAGAGAGTCCTTAACAAGGGTCTGGGCTTTGTTCCCACTCCGCAGATGGATCGGTTCCGCCAGCACAAAGAACTTCATGATTTCTTCAGGAAGTTGGGATTGAGAGCTTACTTTCAAGACAAAGAACACCAAGAACCATCTGACACTGGCCTACGAGTTCCCTGTAAATTTACACCACATGAAGGGATGACACCACACGAGGTGCTTACCTTTGAACAAGCAGTGATAAAAGAAGTGGACGGTCTATCCAACAGGCAACATTTCAATAACTTGTCCGCGGCAGAAAGAACGGCAATTAAACACCTCACCGAGGATACCACACTCACGATAAAACCTGCCGACAAGGGAGGCGCAATAGTTCAACTGAAGACGACCGACTATGATCAAGAATGCCTCAGACAGCTCTCACAGGAGAGACACTACAAAAAGCTCAAAAAAGTCCCAATTGGGGTACTGCTATCAAGGATCAAATCAATCGTGACATCGGCAGAAGCCCATGGCTGGATTTCTAAAAATGAAGCTGACTTTTTGGTGAACACGGAACCTAGGACCCTGTTTTTGTACACCCTCCCAAAAATCCACAAGGGCGTTTTGCCCCCTCCTGGTCGCCCGATAGTATCAGGGATCGGCTCATTGTTGGAACCACTCAGCAAATTCTGCAACTATTTCCTGCAACCCCTTGTCAAGAAGATACCCTCGTACTTACAAGACATTAGAGACGTCCTGAATCTCATCACCCACACTACTAGGAATGATAAGATCAACCTTCTGATGACCTTGGACGTCAAAGCGCTCTACACTAACATCCCCCAGGCAGAGACCCTCAGGGTGGTGGAGGAGCGCCTCCTAGCAGAATATTGGACACCACAAACACCGGTGGCTTTCATAATGGATTGTGCCACGATAGCCATGTGTGAGAACTTCTTCCAGTTCCAGGAAAAGCTGTACCACCAGACCCAGGGTACATCTATGGGGAGTACGTTCGCGCTGAGTCTGGCCTGCCTCTACATGGCCGAATTTAACGCCTCCACATTGCGGCCAACATCTATGCGAATAACATCATTCTGTGGAGGCGCTACATAGATGATATCCTCATTTTCTGGAAAGGAGATATGAACACGTGACACCTTCTTCACATGGGTCAACTCTCTGGACCCCTACCTCCGGTTCACCAGAACTGTTTCCACTTCCGAGATCCATTTCCTAGATCTTACCATCACCCTACGGGATGGCCAGCTGTCTACGCATACCTACAAAAACCCCACGGACTGCAACAATCTACTCCTTTATGGGAGCCACCACCCAAAAGCCCTTAGGGACAACCTGCCGTTCGGCCAATTCTTGCGCCTCCGCAGGAATTGCGACACAACCACAGACTATAAAAAGGAAGCAGCAGCATTGAGTACTAACCTAGCAGCCCGCGACTACCCGGCGCATGTCATTAGGAAATCCAGTAAGAGAGCACTCAATAATAACAGGGAGGCCCTGCTGGAACCAAAACACAAAACAGCTGAAGATATAATGACGTGTGTTACCACATACACACCAGACTCTAGTAAGATCCAAAGGATTATCCGAAAGAACTGGAGGATCCTCTCCACAGGGAATCTCTCCATTCCAATGCCTAGATTTGCAATGAAGCGCACCAGCAACTTACGTGATCTGCTAGTCCACACCCGCCCAAAAATCCATCAAAAGAACCAACAGGGGACCCTGTGGAACACTACACCAGTACGGAGACATTACCCATGTGGCCACTGTGGGGTATGCGACCTGACGAAAATGACCAAAGAACTGTTCTTGGAAGAAGGCAAAGTATGGACCCAACGCACCCACACAAACTGTAACACAAAGAATTGTGTTTACTTAATTGAATGTCCATGCCATTTGAAGTATATTGGCATGACCACCCGCCCCATTAAGACGAGAATCATGGAACATCGCAGCAACATAAGATGTGGCAGAACCACAACGAAAATGAGTGCACATTATCTCTCTCAACCACACACATCGGATGAGATGAATTGGACAGTGATTGAAAGTAACAATATGTGGTCCGCCCAAAAACTGTTTGAAACTGAGCAACGATGGATCTTTCGCCAGTCCACGCAGACTAGAGGTCTCAACAATGAAATTCCTTGGACTGAACTATAGTGGTGGAAAAACACACACAGGATAGCCACCAGGCATATTTCCAGAGATTGTCCACCACTCTTATGAATTCACGAGTAGACAACCTTAACCTTAGCCTCCTACACATGGCAGCCTCGTACCAAGACCTCTAGGCACACTTTCGTTTACACTAAAAACAGTACTTAGCCTTAGGTACTGTACGTGGCTACTCTCATACCATGAGGTCAACATACTATGTGTTTACACTAAAAACAGTACTTAGCTTTAGGTACTGCAAGTGACTATTCACACACAATGAGGTCAATGTAACACTTGTGGCAGGTCATATTAATTCTAATCAGATTCGCCAGGGACTGTCCCCCACCTTGATCTTCTTCTTTTTTATGATAGAGCACCACCTCGAGGCAGAGTCAGGCTTTCTCTAGACAGTCAGGCAGTGGCAGTTCGAGACAAGATGGCGGCGGTGTTCGGAGCCGCATTATCGCGAGACTCCCTACTTCCGCATCACGTGGGCCGCTCCTTTAAGATGCTGGCCGTCCTGCAGTGCCGGTAATATCCAGACGTGGGGGAGATGCGTTGGAGTACCGGCAGTGCCCGCACCTTCTACCCGGTAAGTGAGGAACTCCTGAGCGCTCTATGCGCCACACACGTGTCCTGTTTGGACACAGCCTTACTTTCGCGCTGCCTTAACTTTTACCACGAGACACTTTCAGCGGTGTCTCTTACCTTTTAGCAACCTTGGAGCGTGCGTTGGACTCCCGATTGCCCGGGACAGATTCTCCTATAAGCGCGATCTAAATAAGCATAACCAGACATGCTGTTAGCTGGTATAGGCGTTGTTGACCAACACCGGCTACACAGGTTAGTTAGCTCACCCGCAAGGTGCCCTACCCCTAGTCGGGTACAGAGTGCACATCTTGATAACCATCTTGCCTAATTGGGTTCTAACATGTGTGCCCCTATTTTTCACGCTAATAAATTAAGCAACTGCTTGTTTTTATTGCAGACAGGTTTTGATGGGGCATCACACTATGTATATCTCACATCTCACTCCCTTGCCATTAGCTTTGAGCATAGCGGGGCATGCCCCCGCACCTGTCCTCAAGCGCATCTATGCGTTGGGCCTGAGTTCATCACTATCCTGAACATGGGCAGTCTTAGCTTTGCTTCTTGTTGGCCTACCATGATTGTCTTTTATTTCCCACATGTTTACCCCAAGGTGGTCCCCTCCAGTGGTCGGGTCCCTCCCCTTCATCTATGAAGTAACACTTCTCCTCAAGTGAGGTAAGATCTGCTATGCGCCATTTCCCCCCCTCTCAGGGGAGGGGAATGGATTTTATGTCCGCTTCTCTGTAGACGTTCCCAGCCATGGGATCACATCACATGCGTGCTTTGTTTTTAAAAATTTACAATATGTGTTTGAGTAACCTTTGCACTCCAAACAGTAATACATAATCTGTGTACCTGGGTCAGGTAGGCCAACCTGTCCCAGGATCTGTACCTCTCCCATAAAGTAGGGGGTTGAGGCTGTTTTGCATTTGTACAGCATTGTCAGTATTATCGGCAGAAAAGTTTCATGTTGCGACTCTTTCTCCCTCCTTTTGTCTCCCTCATTTTAGGTGGAGACGCACCTCTGGTTCCTAATTTGGGATCAGACATACACCATCTGGACATCCCCACTTTACAGGTAGTCCCCCCGCGGTCCTCATTTCTCTGGGGACCCCATCTTTTCATTTTTTGGTCCTGAAGAAGTGCCGCTCGACTTTTGAGCCTTGAGGGCACGAAACATGTTGAACACACACACATAATAGCTACCCTGGTACCTTAAGACCTCTTGGTAGCCCCACTTGTAGGAGAGTAGGATCTGCTTCACATGGGTACCCCCATTTTTTGCTGATGCTTCACTGTTTTTCGACTTTAGTCTGGCTGGGGCCCTGCTAATCAGAACCCCAGCCTAGCTGCTTCCTCTCTAAAATGGTTTCCCTGTGCCTTAGGCACATCTCTGATTGGAATCTGGAGTGCCCTTATAAGTCCCTAGTATATGGTATACTATGTACCCAGGGCATAGGTACCTCAGAGGCCTGCCAGGGGCTGAAGCATGTATTATGCCACCCCTGGAAGGCCAGCCAAAATGACACCACAGGCCTGCTACTGCAGCCTGAGTAAGGTGGTGCATGCACCCCTTACAGTGGTATAGGCTACCTATATCACTACCATTGCACACACCTATAAACCTATAAGTCACTCCTATGGCAGGCCTTGACAATCCTGAAGGCAGAGTGCTTGGTTTTTATGTGAGAGGGTGCCCCTGCATGAGCAGAGCCCCTCTGCAGCATTCGGAGTACCTCCTCTGATGCTGTTTGCAGTGCAGCCTGACCATATACTCTTAAGTGCATTATATCCTCGCGGTAGAATGCTAACTTTGGACTGGCTGCACCAAAACATGTCGAGTTTGGTGTCAAACATCTTGGAATACTACCCCCCCGCCAGTTCTGGCGGCGGGGGTAGCATTCCACCCTTCTAGAGGGAGAGACATGTACCCACCGGCCTACCCGGTAACTTCTTTCCAGAGCCCTGGCATCACAAAATGGATGCCGCTGCCACAGACACGAGTCTGGCCTCCTGCTGCTGACCGAAACTCCGGCAGGGGAGGCCTGGACAATAGGTTTCCTGTCCCAGGGAGGTGTAACCACCTCCCCAGACAGGATAGTGTGTATTGGGGCTGGGCGGGAGCACTCTCTGGTGCTTTGAAGTCCTGCACTGGGGGCACATTTGGTGTCCCTGTGCATACCCCAGTTCAAACCGGCTCAGGGGCTTCCAGCCCCTGCTCTGGCACGAAACTGGACAAAGGGAAAGGGGTGTAACCACCCCTCTGCCCTGACCCTCCCACAGGTGGGTCCCCAGAGTATGTCCAACCCCTAACTTGGTATAAGTATGGGACCCCAGTCCTTAGGACTTTAGATTTACCTGGACGAAACTCTGACACAGAATCCTGGACCTTCGACGCTCTACTTTAAGATTAGAGGACTGAAGAATCTCCCTTGGGGTCAAGGAGTGACTCCCCTGCTTGGCAGGCACCAACAAAGCAATTGTCCGGTCTGCATCGCTGAAGCTCCCGCCGGACGCCGAAGTCTTTGCATCACCAGAGGTGGATTTCCAGACTTCCCCGAGGCTGCCCTGAGTCCCCAGCAAAGCTGAGGCCCGTAGCTGTCGTGGGTAATGTGGAACCGTGACCCCTGGACACCGATTGCATTTGCAAGTGCATCCTCTTCTGGGTCTCCCACGAAGTTGTGCTTTGGGCTCCGAGTAGCCCCAGCCTCCAGCACCGACTGCACCGAAGATCACTGGCCTCCACTCCACGAGTGTCCCGTGAGCCAGCTCTAAGTGCGTCCACTCAAAGCTCCTTTGCGGTCGCTAGTCTGTTGGCTAGTAGGCCCTCCCGAAGGCCAATCTTCTTCTGCTTGGGCTTCTCTGGTTGCTCCAGGCGTGCCCTGACTTACCCTTGCTGGGTGAGTCCCTCAGACCTTGCTGGTCTGCACCACTGTCCTTCTTCTATTTCCACAAGACTTGCCGTTGCCAAGGCTTGTTGGGTCCAATCCGGTCGCCGACACCCCTGCAATCGACAGACGTCATGGCACAGCTCGAATCCAGCTCCTGGTCATCGTCGACGCCTCCTGGACCTCGTGGCTGAAGAGTCAAGACGACCGTCAACCTACCTGAAGCACTGACATCGGTGGGCATCTGCTCATCGCCTTCCTGGTCACTGGCTAGTGACCCAGACTCTGTCCCCTCTGCTTTCAGGTTCTTCAGATCTTCGATCCACCTTTGGATCCACCCGAACACTTTCGACTTGGCCGCCAGCAGCACTTTGCAGCAGATCGCCATTGAAAACGACGACGAAACCCGACCCCGAAAGACACCTATGCACCCGGCTTCCCTGGGTGAGGTAACTCGAGTACTCCGGTGCTCCCGTGGGTATAGACTCTAGAACAACCCAGTTCTAAAGGGGTTTGCTCCAAGTCCTCCTCTAAGTGTCCCTTTTCTTTAAAATTCCAACCGCGACTTTCCCCATAGAAGTCAACGGCGATTCGCGGCTGTGTTCTCACACTGCACGCGTCCCCCGTGGGTCCCCTGTGTCACTACCTTGGGTGGTTCCTTGTGGTCCAAGCACTTCTACAGGCTCTAGGCCTTGTGTCTAACTCAGTCGTGGTTCTTATACCACTTTATTGGTATATGGTTTGGTACGCCCCTAGGGCTCAAACGTGTATTTGTGCTATTACTGTTGATAACTAACTTATAACTTATGTACTTCGAACTCTAGCCTCATAAAGAGACTAGAGGGGTGTGTTTAGCAATAAATACATATATTTTGAATATATACCTGGTGTGGTCCTCTTTCATTTGGTCACTCAAGAGATTATAGACTGGTAAAACAAGCTGCTTTACATTCCTTCAAGACTTAGCCTGAAGGCTGCTCTCCATAGCTACCACTAGGATAGCTTTCAATAAAGGTTGTCTTTAACCTATCTCCAATAAGGGGTTGTTTGGACTGGTGCAAGGTGCCCACTATAATTAGTGGACAGCATATACCAGGCCAACTTCTCACATTGGTGTGCAGCGTGTGGGATTCCAGCTTGCTATTGTTTTACCAGATAATCTCAATTGAATTGATCAACTGAAAACCACTAAGGGTACCTTAGGTACATATAAATCAAGCTTAGTATACAGTAAGTTCTACTGAACTTAGAGTTGTGTGTTAAGGGATAGCACACCCTTTCTACAACTCAAGAGAGTTTAGTAGGCCACACTAGAGTAGGTAGTGCATACACCACACCTCACTAGTAATGTCTTCAAAGCCAGGACCCAGTGAGTCCTTGCCAGAAGCCAGTGGGCTTCTTCCCTCCAAGTATGATAAACTCCCATTCTTGGAATTGAGAGCATTATGCAATACTAGGAAGCTGAAGGCAGGCAAAAGTGCCAGCACCCAACACCTCAGGGAGGTGCTACTAGCTGATGATCTCAGCAGGCCCCTAGGGTCTGATGGGGTAGGCAGAGAGGGTGGGGCAGAAGATGAGGAAGGGGTCAGGGGTGAAGAAACCCAGGCCCCCCTCTGAAACTGGCCAGGAAGGTGACAATGACCTTGCCCTGGAAAACCCAGCTATTCCTGTGGATGAAGAGGAGGATCAGGATGACCTCACCTTTGTCCCCCCAGGAAGAGTTGAGAGTGTGCCAAGAAGGGCTAGATCTCCTTCTCAGGAGTCTAACCACTCTGACACCTCAATAGGGACCTCTGTCTCTTCTCATAGGAGAGAGTCCTCTCATGAGAGGAGAAAGAGACTGATTCAGTATGAGCAAGACCAGCTTGAGCTCAGAAAACAGCAGTTGGCTATAGACAGGGAGTCCCTAGATCTCTACAAAGAGAGAAAAAAGATGGGACTAGAGTCCCATGGTGGCAGCAATTTCCCCAGAGATAGGGAAAGGTCTTATGACCATAGAAACCTGAGCAAGATTGTCCCTCCCTACCAGAGTGGGGATGACATCCACAAATGGATAACTGCACTGGAGAGGGCCTGTAAAGTACAGAGGGTCCCTCAGGAGCAGTGGGCAGCAATCTTGTGGCTCTCCTTTGCAGACAAAGGTAGAGATAAGCTCCTCACTGTTAGAGAGGAGGATGCTGATAAATACACAGTCTTGAAGAGTGCTCTGATTGATGGGTTTGGCCTAACCACTGAACAATACAGGTTAAAGTTCAGAGATACCCAAAAAGCACAGACTCAAGACTGGGTGGACTTTGTTGATTGTTCTGCCAAGGCTCTGGAAGGTTGGTTATTGGGCAGTAAGGTATGTGACTTCACAGGATTGTACAATCTTATCATGAGGGAGCAGATTCTTAATAATTGTCAAAATCAGCTGTTGCATCAGCACCTGGTGGACTCTGATCTGACCTCTCCCCAAGAATTGGGAAAGAAGGCAGACAAATGGGTCAGAACCAGGGTGAGGCAGAAGGTACAGAACCAAGGTGGTGACCCTAAGAAGCAAGATTCTAAAAACTCTGATAAGGGTGGGGAGAAGGGTAAAGACCAGAAGTCTTCACAAGGCCCCCAAAAATCTTCTTCAGGTGGGGAGTCACAGTCTAACAAGGGAAAAGGCCAAAAGAAACCATGGTGCAAGGTCTGTAAGCAAAAGACCCACTGGACCAGTGATTGCACCAAGTCCAAAGACTCTACTCCAGCCCCCACCAATGCCCCTAAGGCACCTGCTCCCCCTAGTGCAGTTACAGTTGGTGGTGGGACTACACAAGCCAAGGGTTTAGTAGGGTTGACCCTGGGTAAGGAGATGAGCTCTGACCTAGTCAGAGAACTCACTCAGGCTGTCCTAGTCTGTGATGGAGGCATGGATGTGACCTCCTCTGTGAGTCCCAGTAATCTGGGCAAGTACAGGCAACAGCCCTTAATCAATGGAAAAGAGGCTTTGGCATTTAGGGACACAGGGGCAAGTGTCACCATGGTGACACAAGACCTTGTGGATCCTGGGCAGATTATACTTGGTGAAATGTACCAAGTGACCAATGCTAGCAATGTCAGAACAGACCATACTCTGGCAGTTGTTAACTTCTCCTGGGGAGGGGTAACTGGCCTTAAGAAGGTTGTGGTAAGTGCAGACCTACCAGTTGAATGCTTGCTTGGCAATGATCTAGAGACTTCAGCTTGGGCAGAAGTGGAGCTCAGGACCCATGCAGAAATGCTGGGCATCCCTGCAGATGTGTTTGCTGTGACCAGGTCACAAGCCAAAATGTCTAACACTGAACAGGCCTTGGATTCTGGAATAATGGACCAAGTGCCCTCCAAGAAGAGGAGTAGTAGGGTAAAGGCAGTGCCTTCCCCCTTGGCTCAGAAGGAAGATCAGTCTCTTGAGGGGGATGATCTCAGTCCTGAGGAAGGAACTGTCCCAGAGGAGCTTGAACCTGACCAGGTTGAGTTCTTGGGGACAGGGGGCCCTTCCAGGGCAGATCTGAGCCAGGAGCAGCAGAGCTGCCCCTCTCTTGAACCCCTCAGACAGCAAGCTGCTGCTGAGGCTGCTGGGAAAGCTAGTGGTCCCCATACAGTGTATTGGGATGATGGACTCTTGTACTCAGAGTGTAGAGACCCCAAGCCTGGTGCCACCAGGAGGTTGGTTATACCTCTGAAGTTCAGGGGCTTCCTATTGACCCTAGCCCATGACATTCCCTTAGCAGGTCACCTGGGCCAGAACAAGACTTGGGACAGAATTGTCCCTCACTTTCACTGGCCCCACATGTCTGAAGACACCAAGGAGTTTTGTCGCTCCTGTGTAACCTGCCAGGCCAGTGGCAAGGCAGGTGGCACCACAAAGGCCCCCTGATACCACTACCTGTGGTGGGGGTTCCCTTTGAAAGGGTGGGGATTGACATTGTTGGTCCCATGGATCCCCAAACAGCATCTGGGCACAGGTTTATCCTGGTGGTAGTGGATCATGCCACCAGGTACCCAGAGGCTATTCCCCTTAGGACCACTACAGCACCTGTGGTGGCAAGGGCCCTCCTGGGAATTTTCTCAAGAGTGGGCTTCCCTAAGGAGGTTGTATCAGACAGGGGTGCTAACTTTATGTCTGGATACTTGAAAGCAATGTGGAAGGAGTGTGGAGTGACTTACAAGTTCACCACACCCTATCACCCACAATGCAATGGTTTAGTTGAGAGATTCAACAAAACCTTGAAGGGCATGATTAAAGGGCTCCCAGAGAAGCTTAGGCGAAGATGGGACATACTCTTGCCCTGCCTTTTATTTGCATACAGGGAGGTGCCTCAAAAGGGGTTGGCTACAGCCCTTTTGAACTTTTGTTTGGTCACCCTGTCAGGGGCCCATTGTGCTTGGTGAAGGAAGGATGGGAGTTACCTCTCAAGCCCCCAAAGCAAGACATAGTGGACTATGTACTTGGTCTCCGCTCCAGGATGGCTGAGTACATGAAAAAGGCAACTAAAAACCTTGAGGCTAGCCAGGAACTGCAAAAAGCCTGGCATGACCAAAAGGCTGTACTGACTGTTTACCAGCCAGGACAGAAGGTGTGGGTGCTGGAGCCAGTGGCCCCAGCAGCTCTCCAAGACAAATGGAGTGGACCCCATACCATTGTTGAACAGAAGGGTGAGGTTACCTACTTAGTAGACCTGGGAACACCCAGGAGTCCCCACAGGGTTCTCCATGTCAACAGATTAAAACCATATGTGGACAGGGCAGACATGGGCTTGCTCATGGCTACTGATGAGGGACAGGAGGAAGAGAGTGACCCACTCCCTGACCTGCTCTCACAGAACCCTGATGATGGGTCAGTGGATGGTGTAGCCTTGGCAGGCAGCCTCACTGCCCAGCAGCAAACTGATTGCAGACAGGTGCTCAATCAGTTCAGGCACATATTCTCACTGACACCCAGTCAGACCACCTGGTGCACTCATGAAGTGGACACTGGGGACAGTCTGCCTATTAAAAATAAGATTTATAGGCAACCTGACCATGTCAGGGACTGTATCAGGACAGAAGTCCAGAAGATGTTGGATTTGGGAGTTATTGAACCCTCAGATAGCCCTTGGGCTAGTCCAGTGGTCCTTGTGCCAAAACCTCACACCAATGGTGGGAAAAGAGAGATGAGGTTTTGTGTGGACTACAGGGGTCTCAATGCAGTCACTAGGACTGATGCCCATCCAATACCTAGGGCAGATGAGCTGATAGACACTTTGGCCTCAGCCAAGTATCTAAGCACATTTGACCTGACAGCTGGCTACTGGCAGATCAGACTAGCTGATGATGCAAAGCCAAAGACAGCATTCTCAACCCCTAGTGGGCATTATCAATTTGTGGTGATGCCCTTTGGTCTGAAGAATGCACCTGCCACTTTTCAGAGGTTGGTGAATACAGTCCTTACAGGTCTGGAAGCCTATAGTGCAGCATATCTAGATGATATTGCTGTCTTTAGCTCCACCTGGGAGGATCACCTGGTCCACCTCAGAAATGTTTTACAGGCCCTGCAGAAAGCAGGCCTGACTATCAAGGCCACCAAGTGCCAGATAGGGCAGAGTCAGGTTGTGTACCTGGGCCACCTTGTGGGTGGAGGCCAGGTTCAACCCTTGCAGAGCAAGATCCAGACCATCATGGACTGGACTGCTCCAACTACCCAGACTCAGGTGAGAGCCTTTTTAGGCCTGACTGGGTACTATAGGAGATTTGTCAAGGGGTATGGATCAATAGTGACACCCCTGAATGACTTAACTTCCAAGAAAATGCCCAAAAAGGTTCAGTGGACAGTTAGCTGTCAAAAGGCATTTGATGACCTAAAGCAGGCCATGTGCACTGCTCCCATTCTACAGAGTCCTGATTACTCCAAGAAGTTCATTGTCCAAACAGATGCATCTGAATTGGGGGTAGGGGCTGTACTGTCACAATTGAATGATGAAGGTCAGGATCAGCCAGTAGCTTTTATTAGCAGAAGGCTGACCCCTAGAGAGAAACGTTGGTCAGCCATTGAGAGGGAGGCCTTTGCTGTGGTCTGGGCTCTGAAGAAGTTGAGGCCATACTTGTTTGGTACTCACTTCCTTGTTCAAACAGACCATAAGCCCCTCTTATGGCTAAAACAAATGAAGGGTGAAAACCCCAAACTGCTTAGGTGGTCCATTTCCCTACAGGGGATGGACTTCACAGTGGAACATAGACCTGGGAGTAACCATGCCAATGCAGATGGACTCTCTAGGTACTTCCACTTAGAACATGAAGACTTAACTGGGCAAGGTTAGTTTAATGTCCCTACGTTTGGGGGGGTTGTGTAGGAGAGTAGGATCTGCTTCACATGGGTACCCCCACTTTTTGCTGATGCTTCACTGTTTTTCGACTTTAGTCTGGCTGGGGCCCTGCTAATCAGAACCCCAGCCTAGCTGCTTCCTCTCTAAAATGGTTTCCCTGTGCCTTAGGCACATCTCTGATTGGAATCTGGAGTGCCCTTATAAGTCCCTAGTATATGGTATACTATGTACCCAGGGCATAGGTACCTCAGAGGCCTGCCAGGGGCTGAAGCATGTATTATGCCACCCCTGGAAGGCCAGCCAAAATGACACCACAGGCCTGCTACTGCAGCCTGAGTAAGGTGGTGCATGCACCCCTTACAGTGGTATAGGCTACCTATATCACTACCATTGCACACACCTATAAACCTATAAGTCACTCCTATGGCAGGCCTTGACAATCCTGAAGGCAGAGTGCTTGGTTTTTATGTGAGAGGGTGCCCCTGCATGAGCAGAGCCCCTCTGCAGCATTCGGAGTACCTCCTCTGATGCTGTTTGCAGTGCAGCCTGACCATATACTCTTAAGTGCATTATATCCTCGCGGTAGAATGCTAACTTTGGACTGGCTGCACCAAAACATGTCGAGTTTGGTGTCAAACATCTTGGAATACTACCACCCCGCCAGTTCTGGCGGCGGGGGTAGCATTCCACCCTTCTAGAGGGAGAGACATGTACCCACCGGCCTACCCGGTAGCTTCTTTCCAGAGCCCTGGCATCACAAAATGGATGCCGCTGCCACAGACACGAGTCTGGCCTCCTGCTGCTGACCGAAACTCCGGCAGGGGAGGCCTGGACAATAGGTTTCCTGTCCCAGGGAGGTGTAACCACCTCCCCAGACAGGATAGTGTGTATTGGGGCTGGGCGGGAGCACTCTCTGGTGCTTTGAAGTCCTGCACTGGGGGCACATTTGGTGTCCCTGTGCATACCCCAGTTCAAACCGGCTCAGGGGCTTCCAGCCCCTGCTCTGGCGCGAAACTGGACAAAGGGAAAGGGGTGTAACCACCCCTCTGCCCTGACCCTCCCACAGGTGGGTCCCCAGAGTATGTCCAACCCCCTAACTTGGTATAAGTATGGGACCCCAGTCCTTAGGACTTTAGATTTACCTGGAGGAAACTCTGACACAGAATCCTGTACCTTCGACGCTCTACTTTAAGATTAGAGGACTGAAGAATCTCCCTTGGGGTCAAGGAGTGACTCCCCTGCTTGGCAGGCACCAACGAAGCAATTGTCCGGTCTGCATCGCTGAAGCTCCCGCCGGACGCTGAAGTCTTTGCATCACCAGAGGTGGATTTCCAGACTTCCCCGAGGCTGCCCTGAGTCTCCAGCAAAGCTGAGGCCCATAGCTGTCGTGAGTAACGTGGAACCATGACCCCTGGACACCGATCACATTTACAAGTGCATCCTCTTCTGGGCCTCCCACGAAGTTGTGCTTTGGGTTCCGAGTAGCCCCAGCCTCCAGCACTGACTGCACCAAAGATCACTGGCCTCCACTCCACGAGTATCCCGTGAGCCAGCTCTAAGTGCGTCCACTCGAGGCTCCTTTGCGGTCGCTAGTCCGTTGGCTAGTAGGCCCTCCCGAAGGCCAATCTTCTTCTGCTTGAGCTTCCCTGATTGCCCCAGGCTTGCCCTGACTTACCCTCACTGGGTGAGTCCCTCAGACCTTGCTGGTCTGCACCACCATCCTTCTTCTATTTTCACAAGACTTGCCGTTGCCAAGGCTTGTTGGGTCCAATCCGGTCGCCGACACCCCTGCAATCGACAAACTTCGTGGGACAGCTCGAATCCAGCTCCTGGTCTTTGTCGACGCCTCCTGGACCTCGTGGCTGAAGAGTCAAGACAACTGTCAACCTACCTGAAGCACTCGACATCGGTGAGCATCTGCTCATCGCCTTCCTGGTCACTGGCTAGTGACCCAGACTCTGTCCCCTCTGCTTTCAGGTTCTTCAGATCTTTGATCCACCTTTGGATCCACCCGAACACTTTCGACTTGGCCGCCAGCAGCACTTTGCAGCAGATCGCCATTGAAAACGACGACGAAACCCGACCCCGAAAGACACCTATGCACCCGGCTTCCTTGGGTGAGGTAACTCGAGTACTCCGGTGCTCCCGTGGGTATAGACTCTAGAACAACCCAGTTCTAAAGGGGTTTGCTCCAAGTCCTCCTCTAAGTGTCCCTTTTCTTTAAAATTCCAACCGCGACTTTCCCCATAGAAGTCAACGGCGATTCGCAGCTGTGTTCTCACACTGCACGCGTCCCCCGTGGGTCCCCTGTGTCACTACCTTGGGTGGTTCCTTGTGGTCCAAGCACTTCTACAGGCTCTAGGCCTTGTGTCTAACTCAGTCGTGGATCTTATACCACTTTATTGGTATATGGTTTGGTACGCCCCTAGGGCTCAAACGTGTATTTGTGCTATTACTGTTGATAACTAACTTATAACTTATGTACTTTGAACTCTAGCCTCATAAAGAGACTAGAGGGGTGTGTTTAGCAATAAATACATATATTTTGAATATATACCTGGTGTGGTCCTCTTTCATTTGGTCACTCAAGAGATTATAGACTGGTAAAACAAGCTGCTTTACATTCCTTCAAGACTTAGCCTGAAGGCTGCTCTCCATAGCTACCACTAGGATAGCTTTCAATAAAGGTTGTCTTTCACCTATCTCCAATAAGGGGTTGTTTGGACTGGTGCAAGGTGCCCACTATAATTAGTGGACAGCATATACCAGGCCAACTTCTCACACCACTGTTTTTACTTAGTCCTGGTCCCACTTCTGAATTAAAACGTTCATGGGTCCAGCGCCTATTTTAAGTCACCTAGTCATGTTGCACACACAATTGATCACTTACTTTTAGCCCACACACACACTTCACATACGGCGTCGTCAGATCAAAAGAACTCCGCCAAAGAAGCCACCAGGCCCGTCAGACATTGCAGCGCCGGTCTGACGAGGAGCGCCCTATGATGAAGCATGACACCCTAACAGGTGTGTGAGGGCATCACGATCTGAAATTGAGATCTCCCAGCGACTTGAACACTAGTCAGATAGCAACTTGTAGTGCATCTGCCCAATAGAGGAACAAACTCCTTTCTGTGATTTATATGTGTACTTGAAGGAGCACAGGAGTAGGACCTCTCTAAATAACGAGCTCTTTTGTCCCCTCTTTGATTTAACGCTATGCTGGGTATACCTGAATGGGTGTGTGTGAAAACCTTAGCACAATGCAAAGCCCAGGGTAAAAAAATGGAGTGGGAGCCAGAAATGATGGCCCAGTCCTCCAAGATGAAAGGCAGTAAGACTGAGAAACCACCTTCAAATCAATCACAAGCACAGGTGCCCTCGCCTCAGGGAGAAGACCTGTCAGCCCCAGAAGGAGCTGAACTCCAGGAACTTGGGCCTTAAATGGCAGACCTCCTAGGTTCAGGGAGACCCTCTGGAGATGAGCTGTTCCAGGTGCCTAGGACATGTCCCACTCTTGAAAGCTTGAGCCTGCAAGCTGCTGATCAGGAAAAGGGCGATGTCAGTGGCTCCCACAGAAACTGTTGGGAGGAGGGACTCCTTTACACTGAAGCCAGAGACTCCCAACCTGATGCCTCTAGGAGAGTGGTAGTGCCTCAGATGTATCATTTCTGTCCCCTTTGGCTCATGACATCCCATTAGCTGAGCATCCTGGCCAGGCCAAAACTTGGAGTAGTTTAGGTATCCACTTCTACTGGCCATGAACGTGCCAGAAGGTGAAGAAGTTTTCTAACTCATGTGCCACCTGCCAAGCAAGTGGCAAAGCAGGTGGCCACCTAAATGCCCACTTAATTCCACTTCCAGTGGTTAGGGATTCCTTCAAAAAAGGGTAGGGGTTCATGTTGTTTCCCCCCTAGATCCTCCCAGCTGCGTTAGGGAACAGATCTATACGAGTGGCAGTGGATCATGCCACCAGGTACCCCAAAGCAATTTCCCTAAGGACTACTATTGCTCCTGCAGTGGCTAGGGCCACCATTGGTATCTTTACCAGAGTGGGGTTTCCTAAGGAGGTGGTTTCAGAGAGAGACACAAACTTCATGTCTGGCTACCTGAAGGCAAAGTGGGCTGAATGTGTGGTGTCAGACAAGTTTACCACTCCCTATCATCCACAAACTAATGGTTTAGTTGAGAGATTCAACAAAACCATGAAAGGTATGATTGGTCAACTCCCTGAAAAACTCAGAAGGAGAAGGGATGTCCTACTGCCATGCCTGCTTTTCACCTACAGAGAAGTACTGCAGAAGAGAGTAGGATTTTCTCCCTTTGAACTTCTGTTTGGTCATCCAGTAAGGGGACCATTGTGTCAAGTGAAGGAAGGCTGGGAGAGCCCTCTCAAAGAGCATGAGCAAGACATAGTGGACTATGTACTTGACCTTCATCCAAGGATGGCTGAATACATGGAGAAAGCATCCAAAAATCTTGAGGCCAGCCAAGAGCTCCAGAAGCTATGTTATGACCAGAAGGCTGCACTAGTAGAGTACCAACCAGGGCAGAAGGTGTGGGTTTTGGAGCCTGTGCCTCCCAGGGCCCTCCAGGACAAATAAAGTGGACCCTACCCAATCCTAGAAAGAAAAGGGGAGGTCACCTATCTGGTAGACTTTGGCTCTTGCAGGAACCCCAAGAGGGTCATCCATGTCAACTGCCTTAAAGTCTATTATGACAGGGCTGAGGTGGCCATGCTGATGGTCACTAATGAGGATCAGTAGGAAGAAAGTGAACCTCTCCCTGACCTCCTCTCTCACAACCCTAAAGATAAGTCAGTGGAAGGAGTTGTCTTTTCAGACACACTCTCTACCCAAAAGCAGGCTGACTGCCGTAAAGTCCTGCAACAGTATGCTGAGCTCATCCCTTCACATGATGTGGACATTGGGGACAGCCTACCTGGCAACAATTAAATCTACAGGCAGTCTGACCAAGTCAAAGAGAATATCAAAGCTGACGTGAGCAAGATGCTGGAATAGGGAGTCATTGAACCCTCTGAGTGCCCCAGGGCCAGCCCACTTGTCTTAGTCCCAAAACCTCACACCAAGGGTGGAAAAACAGAGCTGAGGTTTTGCGTGGGCTATATGGGCCTCAATGCAGTAACCAAAACAGATGCACACTCCAGACCTAGGGCAGACACATTGATGACAGGTAGGGGCAGCCAAAATCTCAGTACTTTTGATCTGACATCAGGGTACAGGCAGATTGGTCTCACCCCAGAAGCAAAAGAAAATTCTGCATTCTCAATCCCAGATGAGCATTATCAGCTCACTGTTATGCCCTTTGGACTAAAGAATGCCCCTGCCACCTTCCAAAGGTTGGTTAACTAAATCCTCGCTGGGTTGGAGACCTTTAGTGCAGCATATCGAGACGATATTGCTGTCTTTAGCTCCACTCTGGAGGATCACCTGATCCACATTGTAAAGGTCCTTGAGGCTCTGAAGAGTGAAGGCCTCATTAGCAAGACAAGCAAGTGCCAGATACGGCAGAGCTTTGTTGTGTACTTGGGCCACCTTGTAGGTGGGGGCCACGTTCAACCCTTACATCCCAAGATCCAGACAATTGTGGACTGGGTAGCTCTGAACACTGAGACTCAAGTCAGGGCATTCCTTGGCTTGACTGGGAATTACAGGAGGTTTGTGAAGGGATATGAGTCCATTGCGGCCCCCTCACAGAATTGACCTCTAAGAATATGCCTAAGAAAGTAAACTGGACAGCAAGCTGTCAAAAGGCTTTTGACACTCTAAATGAAGCGATGTGCTCAGCACCCATTCTAAAAGCTCCAGATTATTCTAAGCAGTTCATAGTGCAGACCGATGCCTCTGAACATGGGATAGGAGTGGTCCTATCCCAAACCAATGATGATGTCCATGAACAACCTGTTGCTTTCATTAGTAGGAGGTAACTCCCCAGGGAGGAGCATAGGAGTGCCACTGAGAGGGAAACCTTTGCTGTGGTTTGGTCCCTAAAGAAGCTGAGACCATACTTGTTTGTCTCTCACTTCCTTGTTCAAACTGAACACAGGCCTGTCAGATGGCTGATTCAAATGAAAGGTGAAAACCCCAAACTGTTGAGGTAGTCTAGTTCCCGACAGGGGATGGACTTTACAGTGGAGCACAGACCTGGGACTGACCATGCCAATGCAGATGGCCTTTCCTGGTTTTTCCACTTAGAAGATGAAGACTCTCTTGAGAAACGTTAGTCTCATTCTCTTTCATCTGGGAGGGTGTTATATAGAAAAGTCCTCTTTTCGACATGGTCACCCCTACTTTTTGCCTTGTATTTGATTTGATTCCGGCTGGACGTGCACTGGGTCCCTGCTAACCAGGTTCCCAGTGCCAGATCTCTTTCCCAAAACTGGGCAATTGTACCTCAATACGCAATACCTTTGGTACTCCCAGTAATTCCAGAGTAAGTGGCAACCTGGTACCTATGGCAAGGAGGCTAAAGAGGGTCCTTAAATGCTGCAGCATGAATTGTGCCACCTTAAATGACCCTTCACCAAACACATACAGACTGCAACAGGAGGCTGCGTGTCTTGGTGCAGACAAAAGTGAAAACACGACATGGCACATATCCCTGTGTGCCATGTCCACAAACACTGCATGCAGTATAGGTAAGTTACCTGTGCAGCACGTCTTACAGCCCTAAGGCAGGGTGCACTCTACTACATGTGAGGACATATCTGCATGAGCCGATATGTCACTGTGCTGGTCAGCTCTATTGCTACCTGTACAAATGAACAGGGGAGACATTTTAAGTACATGTGCTGGACACTGGTAAAAACGAGTTCCCCAGCTACACGATAGCCTCACTGAAAATAGGGATGTTTGGCATCAAACATTTCGCATTAATAAACCCCCACTGAAGCCAGTGTTGGATTTGTTGATACATGCACACAGAAGTCACCTTAGTGGTGCTCCCTGAAAACCTACCAGCCACTGGTGTGCTGATTGACTGGTTTTGCCAGCCTACCACCATAGACAAGTTTCTGACCCCCAAGGGTGAGGGCCTTTGCTCTCAGAAGGCCAGAAATCAAGCCTGCTCGGGCAGAGGGTGCTTACACCCCTGCCTACAGGATCACCTGAAGATTAGCATTCAAATAGCCTACTGCCTTTGGTATGTGAATCTGACTTCTCTCACAGGAGAGGAAGCCAACCCCCTTTGTCCAGAGCCATTTAGCACCTGAACAGGTGGGAAAAATAGCTAGTCCAATAGGTTTGTCACCCCCAAGGTGGGCTACCTGGAAGGGATGCGACTTTTCAGAGTTAGCCATTTTCGTGATGGCAAACATAGGAACTCTGGGACAGTATTATGCCCACTCCCCACAGGAAGTGGTCATGTAGGGGGTATAGTGACCCCAAGGATAGGCGGCCCATTGGCTACTACCCTACACTCCCCTAACACCCTTAAATTCAGTGTCTAGGGGAGCCCTGTCAAAAGAAGAGGAGATCCTGATGACCTATGAGGAAGAAGGACACTGAAGGGCCACAAAAGCAGAAGACTGAAGAAAAGCAATTGACTTGGCACCAGCCCTGCCGGCCTGTCTGCTGTTCCCCTTCGAAACTGCACCAAAGAAGTCTTGTCTTGCATCTGTCATACCTCCAAAGTCTGGAAGGATGGGATGCCATCAATAAAGACTCAAGAACTCATGTGGAGTAGCTGAGCTGCTCCTCTGGACCCTGCAGATACCCCAAGAAGAACCGGGAGGACTCCAGAATTGCCAAAACCCAACACTGCCAAGCACCACTACACCCGAGTCCCCCCTGCCCATATCAAAGTGGCCCAATGGTGTCAGTGTGGTCCCCAAGCCCTTTAGAGACAGAGCCCACTTTGGTTTTACTCCTCGTGAACTCCCCGACTTCACCTGCAGCCTCTGTTTGCAGGCCCTCCTCAACCGCGAGTGCTCCAGGATGAAGAAACCTGACACCTCAAAGACCCTCTGCACCTGGCCATCCCGGCCTGAGGATAAGAGGACCACTGGTGTGCCCACTTCCCCTAGCATCGCAAGATTTGAGCCCTTTACATGGTTCAACATGACTGGCCTCCCAGTCAACACCTGGAGCTTCTTTTCACAAAGCCCTATCGTCATTGACTAATATTGGGCAACCAATGCTGTATTGCACCACTGGACCCGGCCGCCCTAGTGCCGCTGGAGGTGATCTTCTGATGCTGCCTTGAACCTTCCCTGATACTCGCCTTAAGTCCTGGAGATTGTCGACTTTTTAAACCATGAAGTATATCTCTTGCAAAACGTACTTACTTGATCGAATTTATTCTGGTGCCTAAAGATATATAAAGTTTTGTGTTATTTTTGTAAATTGGTGTGGACATCCTTACTGAGTTGTGTGCATCATTTATTGACTATTGTGTGTATTTGCAGATGTGTAACACTCCTCTCTGATAAGCCTAAGGTTGCTCTACCCCCTAGAAGAGCACCTTGGGATTGCTAGAGTAAACCCCTATCCACTCATAAGGGAACCCATGGACTCTTTGCACGGTATACCTTATTTTGGTATACCTTATTTTGGTATATCATATAAAGAGGTAGCTTCTGGATTTCTTTAATTTTGTGTGTGTGTAATCTTAACCAAACTATAACATCCCTGTAACCTTTGTTTTTGTCAGTGAATTTTTAAGGTTTTTTGAATTCTGTTTCCTAACTATAACATCCCTGTAACCTTTGTTTTTTTAAATGTAAAGTAATATTTACTTACCATACTTTAATCCAACCCCACGCCGCATGGCCGGTGGGGAGTTGTCAGCCAATCCTGTAGCCAACCCCACAATGACAACCAACCACACACAGGCTTTGGCCTTTTCTTTAGGAGTGGGGCCACATGACCCGCCTTTCTGAACCTATTATGGCCCCTGGGACCCCATCCTCCAGAGTCAAATGTTTTTGAAAGGGGACGTGGGCAGGTGGCCCCCCTCCCCAAGCTTTATTAGGACCAGGGACCCCACCCCTTGGTCTTTTTTTTATTAAGGGAACGTGTGCCATTTGGCCCCCAAGCCATGTTAGGCACTGGGGACCCAATCCCCACAGGCCACTAAGTAAAATTAAGGGGAAGAAGGCATGCAGCCCCCTGCCTGAAAGGGATTTGGCCTTGGGGACCCCATCCCTGGGGCTAGGCACATTTTTTAGGGGGAGGGAGGCCAAAGTCCCCCTTCCCAGGGCCACTTTTGACCTCATCTCCCAGGGTCCGGAAACATATTTAAAGGGGAGAGGGCATGCAGCCCCTTCCCCAGGCCTATTTCGTCACTGGGGACCCCATTCCCTAAGGCCTGGCAAAATATTTAATGGCGAGGGGGCATGTGGCCACCATCCCAAGGCCAATTTTGGCCCCATGATACCAATCCCCCGGGACCCAGCCAACAAAGAGAGGCCAACTATCTTTGGGGCCATGGGGGGAGCCTCAAGGTCCCCACAGCCTAATCATCTCCCCGCATCCAGCAGGAGCCAACATTGGTCCAACTGTCAGAGAACAGCTGATAATGCTGCTCCCTGCGGGTGGTAGCAATATTTAGATCTGTTTCCCTGCCTGCATCACTGTGGGCAGGGAAACAAATCTGAAGTCCGCTCCCGGTGGCCAGGAGCATTTTATAAGCTCTCACCCATTGGGAGTGGACTTAGTGTTTGCTCCCGCTTGGCAGGAGATTTGAAATTGCTCCCTCCATGCAGAGCAAGCACAGGTTTCACTGTCTGTGTCAATGCATGCAGGGAAACTGCTATGTCCCAGTGGTGGGTACCCAGGGACATAGCCTATGAGCCAGCCCTGGGTGAAGGGGTTCCCCGGCCATTTATGGCTCAGGGAGGGGGCTATGTGGCCTCCTCCCTATTGAAAATGCATCCAGCCCTGAGGGATGGGGCCCCAGATCTGAAAACAGCCTGGGAGGGGGCTGAATGCCCCTTCCCCTATACAATTCAGCCAGGCCCTGGGCAGTGGGGTACTCGGGCCAAAAACAACTTGTTGAAAGAGGCTGTGTGCCCCCCTCAGAAGACAGCACTGGGCCCTGAGGATGGGGTCCCCAGGGATGAAATCAGCCTGGGGAGGGGGCCACATGGACCCCCCTCCCCAAAATATAAATATTTGTTCCCCCCAGGGCCTGGCCCACCCGGGTGGCTTAATAAAAACAAGCAGAACCGCACTTTTAAAAAAAAGAAAATGATTTGCAGTGGTCTCAGGGATCCTCCATGAATTTGCGGCAAATTTGAAAAAAATGTTTTTGGCCCCGGGCGAGATCCCTCTGGGACCCCAACACCATGCCTAGGGGGTCAAGGTATTCCTACCCTGTTCCGTTATGACATTTTTTTGTTTTTTTCTAGGACTCAGACTGAGTCCACAGACATAAGATGGCTGCCACCACTTCCTGGTCGAGGTGGTGGCAGCCAGTCAGAGCTTTGAGATCTGTCGAGAATTGCAGAGGCAATGCGTCCCTAGATATGCACATTTTTTGAGCATTAATTGCTCAAAAACCACTGAACCGATTTATACAAAAATATAAAAAGCACTCTTTGTAGATCTAGCTTTCTTGGAAATTTGAAGTAAATCCGCTCAATGGTTCAGGCTGTAGCTGTGTCTAAAGTTCCTATGGAGAAATGAATGGGGAAAATGCGTTTGTGGACCTGCCTTTTTTCTTGGCCTTCGCCTGATGGATCACCCCGAAACTTTCCATTTGCAAGCTAGGCAAAAAAAGAGCACTTTTTTTGGAAAGTTTTGTGGAGATTCGTCAAACAGCACCAACGTTATTACCAACACAATAAATGCATTTCCTGTGGAAACACAATCCTAACTAAAATACTCAGTGGCTACTTATATATGTAACTCTGGGGAGAAAGGACAACTATTCTAGACGTTACAACATCCCCTTTTAAGCTGTGGCAAGCAATTCAAGCCCTTAAGAAGGATGATTCCCTAGTGATTAAACACTCGGATAAGGGGGGGAATATTGTCTTGTTCAACAAGGATCAATACTGCAAAGAGGCAATGAGACAACTAGGTGATAAACATTGCTATTTGCCCATCAAGAGAGCGGAATATGTTGACTGCGTTAAAACATTTCATCATTATCTGCAGAATTGGAGAGATGAAGGCATGCTGGATCAAGACGAATATAACTTCCTGCACTGTGAACATCCTGGCCTTCCAACTTTTTATCATCTCCCTAAAGTGCATAAGGACATGCAGAATCCTCTGGAAAGACCCATTGTTGCCTCCATCAATAGTCTTTTGGAGAATACCTCCATATATATCGACTCGTTCTTATCACCATTGGTCAAGGACTTGAGTTCCTATGTCCGCGATACACAAGACTTTTTTAGATTAATTTAGTGTATAACTTGGGAGGATGATATGCTATTGATCACCATAGACATAACTAGTCTATAGACTTGCATCAGTCATGAGCAAGGCATTGCTGCTGTGAAATGGTTCTTAAACAAAAGATCTCTCAAATATCAAAAACACAATCTCATGCTTCTAGACATGGTTAGATTCTGTTTAGAGATAAATATTTTTATGTTCTCTGGACAATTGTTTAGACAGCAGCACAGAACCGCGATGGGCACGTGCTTCGTCCCCAGTTACGCAAACTTGTTCATGGGCTGGTGGGAGAAGCACGTGGCCTGGAGTGAGGTCCCTGAGAATTGGGTCAAAAAGGTGGCAGTATGGGCCCGATATATAGATGATCTGTTCATTGTGTGGTGAGGTAGTCGCTTATCCGCGGAAGAATATATAGCTTTCCTCAATTCCAATGATTTAAATTTGGCATTCACTGGGCATATCAGCGAAACTAATGTATTATATTTGGAATTGGAAGTCTTTGTGGAGGATGATAAACTGTTAACGAGATTATACAGAAAACCCACGGCAGGGAATTCAGTTTTACACGCAGGGAGTTACCATCCAAGAAGCTTGATTAAACATATTCCTTATGGAGAACTTCTGTGTATAAAACGAAACTGTGCCACTCAGTCTGAATACCAGAAAGTGAAAGCTGGGGCCTTAGAATGATTTAAGGCCAGGGGATTTACCAACAGTACTCTATATGAGGTAGAGAAAAGGGCAGAAAAAGTGACCAGATCTAAACTCCTAGTAGCAAAAACAACTGGCGTTTCCAAGAATCATAATGAAGGGGGACCAGTGAGGATGATCACAAGTTATAATGAGAAATCACCCCAGATAGTTCAGATTTTCAAAAGAAACTGGCACATCCTCCAAACGGACAACATACTAGGAAAAATCATTCCTACACAACCCCAGATTACATATAGATGCTGTAAGTCCATTAGTGACCATCTGGTACATGTTCACTAACGCTCCACCCCCCCTAAAAGTGTCACCGGTTTCTTTCCATGCATGAAATGCCAGGCCTGCAAATACAGCTGTAAAGTTACTAACTACAGTGTTACGCAGCAGGGCTCCTAAATATTCAGGAGCATTAATCGGAAACTGAATTGCAATTCCGAGTTTACAGTATATTGCCTAGAATGCCCCTCTCCCAAACGTTATATAGGGAGTATCATTCACCCTACTAAGAAACGTATTCTGGAACACATGTGAGCCATCACTAAGAATGATGCTAACTATCCTGTGGCGTGCCATTTTGAAATCACCCACCACAGTAATCAAGACCTCCTTAAGTTTTTCTGCATCAATCAGGTCCCGAAAGAGGAAAGAGGGGGTGACAGGATCAGAAGACTGCGTACATGAGAATCTAGGTACATTATAGACCTGCAAATAAAAGCTCTGTTAGGTCTTAACAATGACGTAGAAATGTGGGTACATCTGGAATAGAGGTGACATGGCTCCTCTGTTACTTTTGGTTTCCTTGCTGAAAATCATTCTATGCTCTTATGTAACTTGATCTAGGCTGTGTTTATTGATCACAAGAAGCTGCAATATATAGGTTGGGCAAGCCCGCTTGTGAATATTTGTATCTCGCTTCATTCTACTAATACACTTGGATTGCCCATTCAGGGTATAATCATTGGAAGATATGGAGATCTATATGGTTATTTTAGAATTGCTGCTTAGCATTGGACAATACCATATATATTCGCAACTTACATTCTTTTTCCATGACTACATTTTGTGTACTTTTTTATGACCACATGTTTGTGTTTTAAACATGTTATAAGATGGCCGCTGCCATTTTCTTATCTATAAGACACACTTAGGCCGTCTTTTCTTTTGATGGTTTTTACGTCATGCACTTTTTCATTAAAATGGCTCCGTGAACAAACACTAATTGACATAGATAAAGGCGTAGTGCTGAAACGCGTCTGTCAGTGCAAGGAGGCTTGCACATTAAATGCACTTTGTTATCAATTTTCATGAGTGCTCTAGTTTTCTGGCCGATACTGATCCATTTGCCACTGTGGGTGTGTGTGTGTGTGTATATATATATATATATATATATATATATTATCTACTGGCGGTTGCCAGTAGATAGTTATAGTTAGGACCTAGTTTCCATAGGAAAAGCGTTTTTTCTTTTCCCAATAACTTTGGCGCCGGATGACGAATCTTCGCAAAATTTTCAAAACTAGTGGGGCGCTCCGGTCAGATCCTGAAAGTTTTGGGGTGATTTGTCAAGCGGGGGCCGAGAAAAAAGGGGGGTCCCAAAACGCGTTTTCCCCATGTTATTTCCCATAGGAAACTTTAGACACGGCTACAGCCTGCACTGCTGAACGGAATTACACCAAATTTGGCAAAAAGGTAGCCCTTGGTTCAGAAAGCGCCCTTTTTTTAAATGGTGTAAATCCGTTCAGTAGTTCCTGAGAAATTCAAAAATAGAGGTCAAAAATCAATTTCCAATAGGAAACTTTAGACACGGTTACAGCCAAAACTGCTGAACGGAATTACACCAAATTTGGCAAAAAGGTAGTGATTGGTTCAGAAAGCGCCCTTTTTTTAAATGGTGTAAATCCGTTCAGTAGTTTTCGAGATATTAAAGGAAAAAATCTTTATATATCTGGGCGGGACCTAACTACACAAGCACGAGCTTGGCTCTAATTGGCTGCCAACACTTCAATCCAGGAAGTGTTGGCAGCCATCTTGGTGCAATGCTTTTAAGTCTCGCCTAGCGATGCAGCGCATGCGCTGATCACTACACAAACACCACTGCACTGCCCTAAACCCTAAAACACTACACCAGCATGAACACCACTGCACTGCCCTAAACCCTGAAACACCACCCCCAGCACGACCCCCTACACTGCCCGAACACCACTGCACTGCCCTAAACCCTGAAACACCACCCCCAGCACGACCCCCTACACTGCCCGAACACCACTGCACTGCCCTAAACCCTGAAACACTACCCCCAGCACGACCCCCTAGACTGCCCGAACACCACTGCACTGCCCTAAAGCCTGAAACACTACCCCCAGCAAGACCCCCTACACTGCCCGAACCCCACTGCACTGCCCTAAACCCTGAAACATCACCCCCAGCAAGACCCCCTACACTGCCTGAACACCACTGCCCTAAACCCTGAAACACCAGCCCCAGCACGACCCCTACACTGCCCGAACAACACTGCTCTGCCCAAAACCCTGAAACACCAGCCCCAGCACGACCCCTACACTGCCCGAACACCACTGCACTGCCCTAAACACTGAAACACTAGACCCAGCACAACCCCCTACACTGCCCGAACACCACTGCACTGCCCTAATCCCTGAAACACCAGCCCCAACACGACCCACTACACTGCCCGAACACCACTGCACTGCCCTAAACCCTGAAACACCAGCCCCTGCACGACCCCCTACACTGCCCGAACACCACTGCACTGCCCTAAACCCTGAAACACCACCCCTGCACGACCCCCTACACTGCCCGAACACCACTGCACTGCCCTAAACCCTGAAACACCACCCCTGCACGACCCCCTACACTGCCCGAACACCACTGCAATGCCCTAAACGCTGAAACACCACCCCCAGCACGACCCCCTACACTGCCCGAACACCACAGCTCTGCCCTAAACCCTGAAACACCACCCCCAGCACGACCCCCTACACTGCCCGAACACCACTGCACTGCCCTAAACCCTGAAACACCACCCACTGCACGACCCCCTACACTGCCCGAACACCACTGTACTGCCCTAAACTCTGAAACACCAGCCCCAGCGCGACCCCCTACACTGCCCGAACACCACTGCACTGCCCTAAACCCTGAAACACTACCCCCAGCGCGACCCCCTACACTGCCCGAACACCACTGCACTGCCCTAAACCCTGAAACACTACCCCCAGCAAGACCCCTCCACTGCCCGAACACCACTGCACTGCCCTAAACCCTGAAACATCACCCCCAGCAAGACACCATACACTGCCTGAACACCACTGCCCTAAAACCTGAAACACGAGCCCCAGCACGACCCCCTACACTGCCTGAACACCACTGCTCTGCCCTAAACCCTGAAACACTAGCCCCAGCACGACCCCCTACACTGCCCGAACACCACTGCACTGCCCTAAACCCTGAAACACCAGCCCCTGCACGACCCCCTACACTGCTTGAACATCACTGCACTGCCCTAAAGCCTGAAACACCACCCCCAGCACGACCCCCTACACTGCCCGAACACCACTGCACTGCCCTAAACTCTGACACACCACCCCCAGCACGACCCCCTACACTGCCCGAACACCACGGCACTGCCCTAAACCCTGAAACACCACCCCCAGAACGACCCCCTACACTGCCCGAACACCACTGCACTGTCCTAAACCCTGAAACACCACCCACTGCATGAGCCCCTACACTGCCCGAACACCACTGCACTGCCCTAAACTCTGAAACACCACCCCCAGCACAACCCCCTACACTGCCCAAACACCACTGCACTGCCCTAAACCCTGAAACACCACCACCAGCACAACCCCCTACACTGCCCAAACACCACTGCACTGCCCTAAATCCTGAAACACTACCCCCAGCAAGACCCCTACACTGCCCGAACACCACTGCACTGCCCTAAACGCTGAAACACCAGCCCCAGCACGACCCCTACACTGCCTGAACACCACTGCTCTGCCCTAAACCCTGAAACACCAGCCCCAGCACGACCCCTACACTGCCCGAACAACACTTCCCTAAACCCTGAAACACCAGCCTCAGCACGACCCCCTACACTGCCTGAACACCACTGCTCTGCCCTAAACCCTGAAACACCAGCCCCAGCACGACCCCCTACACTGCCCGAACACCACTGCACTGCCCTAAACCCTGAAACACCAGCCCCAGCACGACCCCCTACACTGCCCGAACACCACTGCACTGCCCTAAACCCTAAACACCAGCCCCAGCACGACCCCCTACACTGCCCGAACACCACTGTACTGCCCTAAACCCTAAACACCAGCCCCAGCACGACCCCCTACACTGCCCGAACACCACTGCACTGCCCTAAACCCTGAAACACCACCCCCAGCACGACCCCCTACACTGCCTGAACACCACTGCTCTGCCCTAAACCCTGAAACACCAGCCCCAGCACGACCCCCTACACTGCCCGAACACCACTGCACTGCCCTAAACCCTGAAACACCAGCCCCAGCACGACCCACTACACTGCCCGAACACCACAGCACTGCCCTAAACCCTGAAACACCAGCCCCTGCACGACCCCTACACTGCCCGAACACCACTGCACTGCCCTAAACCCTGAAACACCACCCCTGCACGACCCCCTACACTGCCCGAACACCACTGCACTGCCCTAAACCCTGAAACACCACCCCTGCATAACCCCCTACACTGCCCGAACACCACTGCAATGCCCTAAACCCTGAAACACCACCCCCAGCACGACCCCCTACACTGCCCGAACACCACGGCACTGCCCTAAACCCTGAAACACCACCCACTGCACGACCCCCTACACTGCCCGAACACCACTGCACTGCCCTAAACTCTGAAACACCACCCCCAGCACGACCCCCTACACTGCCCAAACACCACTGCACTGCCCTAAACCCTGAAACACCACCCCCAGCACGACCCCCTACACTGCCCGAACACCACTGCACTGCCCTAAACCCTGAAACACTACCCCCAGAAAGACCCCCTACACTGCCTGAACACCACTGCACTGCCCTAAACCCTGAAACATCACCCACAGCACGACCCCCTACACTGCCCGAACACCACTGCCCTAAACCCTGAAACACCAGCCCCAGCATGACCCCCTACACTGCCCAAACACCACTGCACTGCCCTAAACCCTGAAACACCACCCCCAGCACGACCCCCTACACTGCCCGAACACCACTGCTCTGCCCTAAACCCTGAAACACTACCCCAGCGCGACCCCCTACACTGCCCGAACACCACTGCACTGCCCTAAACCCTGAAACACTACCCCCAGCAAGACCCCTCCACTGCCCGAACACCACTGCACTGCCCTAAACCCTGAAACATCACCCCCAGCAAGACACCATACACTGCCTGAACACCACTGCCCTAAACCCTGAAACACGAGCCCCAGCACGACCCCCTACACTGCCTGAACACCACTGCTCTGCCCTAAACCCTGAAACACTAGCCCCAGCACGACCCCCTACACTGCCCGAACACCACTGCACTGCCCTAAACCCTGAAACACCAGCCCCTGCACGACCCCCTACACTGCTTGAACATCACTGCACTGCCCTAAAGCCTGAAACACCACCCCCAGCACGACCCCCTACACTGCCCGAACACCACTGCACTGCCCTAAACTCTGACACACCACCCCCAGCACGACCCCCTACACTGCCCGAACACCACGGCACTGCCCTAAACCCTGAAACACCACCCCCAGAACGACCCCCTACACTGCCCGAACACCACTGCACTGCCCTAAACCCTGAAACACCACCCACTGCATGACCCCCTACACTGCCCGAACACCACTGCACTGCCCTAAACTCTGAAACACCACCCCCAGCACGACCCCCTACACTGCCCAAACACCACTGCACTGCCCTAAACCCTGAAACACCACCACCAGCACCCCCCCCTACACTGCCCAAACACCACTGCACTGCCCTAAATCCTGAAACACTACCCCCAGCAAGACCCCCTACACTGCCCGAACACCACTGCACTGCCCTAAACGCTGAAACATCACCCCCAGCACGACCCCCTACACTGCCCGAACAACACTTCCCTAAACCCTGAAACACCAGCCCCAGCACGACCCCCTACACTGCCTGAACACCACTGCTCTGCCCTAAACCCTGAAACACCAGCCCCAGCACGACCCCCTACACTGCCCGAACAACACTTCCCTAAACCCTGAAACACCAGCCTCAGCACGACCCCCTACACTGCCTGAACACCACTGCTCTGCCCTAAACCCTTAAACACCAGCCCCAGCACGACCCCCTACACTGCCCGAACACCACTGCACTGCCCTAAACCCTGAAACACCAGCCCCAGCACGACCCCTACACTGCCCGAACACCACTGCACTGCCCTAAACCCTAAACACCAGCCCCAGCACGACCCCCTACACTGCCCGAACACCACTGTACTGCCCTAAACCCTAAACACCAGCCCCAGCACGACCCCCTACACTGCCCGAACACCACTGCACTGCCCTAAACCCTGAAACACCACCCCAGCACGACCCCTACACTGCCTGAACACCTCTGCTCTGCCCTAAACCCTGAAACACCAGCCCCAGCACGACCCCTTACACTGCCCGAACACCACTGCACTGCCCTAAACCCTGAAACACCAGCCCCAGCACGACCCACTACACTGCCCAAACACCACAGCACTGCCCTAAACCCTGAAACACCAGCCCCTGCACGACCCCCTACACTGCCCGAACACCACTGCACTGCCCTAAACCCTGAAACACCACCCCTGCACGACCCCCTACACTGCCCGAACACCACTGCACTGCCCTAAACCCTGAAACACCACCCCTGCACAACCCCCTACACTGCCCGAACACCACTGCAATGCCCTAAACCCTGAAACACCACCCCCAGCACGACCCCCTACACTGCCCGAACACCACGGCACTGCCCTAAACCCTGAAACACCACCCACTGCACGACCCCCTACACTGCCCGAACACCACTGCACTGCCCTAAACTCTGAAACACCACCCCCAGCACGACTCCCTACACTGCCCAAACACCACTGCACTGCCCTAAACCCTGAAACACCACCCCCAGCACGACCCCCTACACTGCCCGAACACCACTGCACTGCCCTAAACCCTGAAACACTACCCCCAGAAAGACCCCCTACACTGCCTGAACACCACTGCACTGCCCTAAACCCTGAAACATCACCCACAGCACGACCCCTACACTGCCCGAACACCACTGCCCTAAACCCTGAAACACCAGCCCCAGCATGACCCCCTACACTGCCCAAACACCACTGCACTGCCCTAAACCCTGAAACACCACCCCCAGCGCGACCCCCTACACTGCCCGAACACCACTGCTCTGCCCTAAACCCTGAAACACTACCCCCAGCGCGACCCCCTACACTGCCCGAACACCACTGCACTGCCCTAAACCCTGAAACACTACCCCCAGCAAGACCCCCTCCACTGCCCGAACACCACTGCACTGCCCTAAACCCTGAAACATCACCCCCAGCAAGACACCCTACACTGCATGAACACCACTACCCTAAACCCTGAAACACGAGCCCCAGCACGACCCCCTACACTGCCTGAACACCACTGCTCTGCCCTAAACCCTGAAACACTAGCCCCAGCACGACCCCCTACACTGCCCGAACACCACTGCACTGCCCTAAACCCTGAAACACCAGCCCCTGCACGACCCCCTTCACTGCTTGAACATCACTTCACTGCCCTAAAGCCTGAAACACCACCCCAGCACGACCCCCTACACTGCCCGAACACCACTGCACTGCCCTAAACTCTGAAACACCACCCCCAGCACGACCCCTACACTGCCCGAACACCACAGCACTGCCCAAAACCCTGAAACACCACCCCCAGCACGACCCCTACACTGCCCAAACACCACTGCACTGCCCTAAACCCTGAAACACCACCCACTGCATGACCCCCTACACTGCCCGAACACCACTGCACTGCCCTAAACTCTGAAACACCACCCCCAGCACGACCCCCTACACTGCCCAAACACCACTGCACTGCCCTAAACCCTGAAACACCACCACCAGCACGACCCCCCCTACACTGCCCGAACACCACTGCACTGCCCTAAATCCTGAAACACTACCCCCAGCAAGACCCCCTACACTGCCCGAACACCACTGCACTGCCCTAAACGCTGAAACATCACCCCCAGCACGACCCCTACACTGCCCGAACAACACTTCCCTAAACCCTGAAACACCAGCCCCAGCACGACCCCCTACACTGCCCGAACACCACTGCACTGCCCTAAACCCTGAAACACCACCCCCAGCACGACCCCCTACACCTCCTGAACACCACTGCTCTGCCCTAAACCCTGAAACACCAGCCCCAGCACGACCCCCTACACTGCCCGAACACCACTGCACTGCCCTAAACCCTGAAACACCAGCCCCAGCACGACCCCCTACACTGGCCGAACAGCACTGCACTGCCCTAAACCCTAAACACCAGCCCCAGCACGACCCCCTACACTGCCCGAACACCACTGTACTGCCCTAAACCCTGAAACATCAGCCCCAGCACAACCCCCTACACTGCTTGAATACCACTGCACTGCCCTTAACCCAGAGACACCAGCCCCAGCAAGACCCCTATACTGCCCGAACACCACAGCACTGTCCTAAACCCTGAAACACCACCCCCAGCAAGACCTCCTACACTGCCCGAACACCACTGCCCTGCCCTAAACCCTGAACCACCACCCCCAGCAAGACCTCCTACACTGCCCGAACACCACTGCCCTGCCCTAAACCCTGAAACACCACCCCCAGCATGACCCCCTACACTGCTCGAACACCACTGCCCTGCCCTAAACCCTGAAACACCAGCCCCAGCACGACCCCCTACACTGCCCAAACACCACTGCACTACCCTTAACCCTAAACACCACCCCCAGCACGACCCCCTACTCTGCCCGAACACCACTGCACTGCCCTAAACCCTGAAACACCAGCCCCAGCATGACCCCCTACACTGCCCGAACACCACTGCACTGCCCTAAACCCTGAAACACCAGCCCCAGCACGACCCCCTACACTGCCCGAACACCACTGCACTGCCCTAAACCCTGAAACACCAGCCCCTGCACGACCCCCTACACTGCCCGAACACCACTGCACTGCCCTAAACCCTGAAACACCAGCCCCGCACGACCCCCTACACTGCCCGAACACCACTGCACTGCCCTAAACCCTGAAACACCAGCCCCCGCACGACCCCCTACACTGGCCGAACACCACTGCACTGCCCTAAAACCTGAAACACCAGCCCCCGCACGACCCCCTACACTGCCCGAACACCACTGCACTGACCTAAACCCTGAAACACCAGCCCCCGCACGACCCCCTACACTGCCCGAACACCACTGCACTGCCCTAAACCCTGAAACACCACCCCCAGCACGACCCCCTACACAGCCAGAACACCACTGCAGTGCCCTAAACCCTGAAACACCACCCCCAGCATGACCCCCTACACTGCCCGAACACCACTGCACTGCCCTAAACCCTGAAACACCACCCCCAGCACGACCCCCTACACTGCCCGAACACCACTGCCCTAAACCCTGAAACACCACCCCCTGCAAGACCCCGTACACTGCCCGAACACCACTGCACTGCCCTAAACTCTGAAACACGACCCCTGCACGACCCCCTACACTACCCAAAGACCACCGCACTACCCTAAACCCTAAAACACGACCCCCGCACGACCCCCTACACTACCCAAACACCAATGCACTGCCCTAAACCCTAAAACATGACCCCCCGCACGACCCCTACACTACCCAAAGAGCAAAGCACTACCCTAAACCCTAAAACACGACCCCCGCACAACCCCCTACACTACCCAAAGACCACTGCACTACCCTAAACCCTAAAACACGACCCCCTACACTACACAAACACCGCTGCACTACCCTAAGCCCTAAAACACTACCCCCAGCATGACCCCCTATACTACCCAATCACCACTGCACTACACTAAACCCTAAAACACTACCCCCAGCAGTACCCCCTACACTACCCAAACACCACTGCACTACCCTAAACCCTAAAACACTACCCCCAGCAGTACCCCCTACACTACCCAAACACCATTGCACTACCCTAAACCCTAAAACACTACCCCCAGCAGTACCCCCTTCACTACGCAAACACCACTGCACGACCCTAAACCCTAAACCACTACCCCCAGCACGACTCCCTACACTATCCATACACCACTGCACTACCCTAAACCCTAAAACACTACCCCCAGCACGACCCTCTACACTACCCAAACACCACTGCACTACCGTAAACCCTAAAACACTCCCCCCAGCATGACTCCCTACACTACCCAAACACCACTGCACTACCCTAAACCCTAAATCTACCCCCAGCACGACCCCGTACACTACCCAAACCCCACTGCACTACCCTAAACCCTAAATCTACCCCCAGCACGACCCCCTACACTACCCAAACACCACTGCACTACCCTAAACCCTAAATCTACCCCCAGCACGACCCCCTACACTACCCAAACCCCACTGCACCACCCTAAACCCTAAATCTACCCCCAGCACGACCCCCTACACTACCCAAACACCACTGCACTACCCTAAACCCTAAAACACTACGCCAAGCACGATCCCCTACACTACACAAACACCACTGCACTACCCTAAATCTACCGGAAGCATGACCCCCTACACTACACAAACATCACTGCACTACCCTAAACCCTAAAACACTACCACCAGCATGACCCCCTACACTACACAAACACCACTGCACTACCCTAAACCCTAAAACACTACCCCCAGCACGACCCCCTACACTACACAAACACCAGTGCACTACCCTAAACCCTAAAACACTACCCTCAGCACGACCCCCGACACTACCCAAACACCACTGCACTACCCTAAACCCTAGAAAAGTAACCACCACCCCATGCCCAATCCCCCTTACCTCTCACTCCTCGTGGTTCCTCTCTCCTCGTGGTTCCTGCTTCATGTTGTCTCTGAGGGGCGGTGCACGTCGTTGTAAGGAAACGGAACAGCCTCTGTTTCCTTACAACGACGTGGATCGTCTACATTTTTTTAGAACTCATGGTCATTTACCATACATACCTTTACAACAAAATTTGTTGTAAAGGCATGCGTGGTTAATGACCATGCGTTCTAAAAATGCGTAGTAATGACTTCGCAACGTACAACGCATGCGTGGTAATGCATGCGTTGTAATGGTATCGCGAAGTAAAAAAGTCGTTGTAACGGCTGTTTACCGATCGAAGCTGGCCCCTGTTCTTCAGTGAGTCGTTTATTTGTATGGAAGGCAGAAGCGACATCCATCGCAGGTCCTCTTGAAGACCGTTGTAGCACTAATTCTACATTTTGGAACTAGGGCATTTTAACCTTGTTGTTCCTGCCAGATACAAAGAGAAGATCCTGTGTTATTCAGTGCCCTCGTTACTTTTTCTGTGGGTAGTGGTGCTTGTCACTTTGCTGCCCCGCCGGTGCACATGACTGGGCTCCCCACCTCGTGTGCCATCTGCAGGGCCTCTGCCCTCGGATCACTGGTTTCAGTTTCTGGAGTGGCAACATAAACAGTTGCTCCCAAAGGACTAGCCTGAACACTTAGGTGAATATCCCCTGTGCCAGCATTCCGCGGAAATTCTTTCCTAGCTCTCCCACGTCGATGACGATGTCATAATAGCCCGGCTCCGCTCGCGACACCGTATGACGTCATAGGAGCCATAAGAGGAGCTCGTCGGCGTGCTGACGTCAGTTCCACCCATTTTTTCCGTGCCACCGAGGTAAACAGGTGGACCGACACATTTTCACATGTATACATAGTATACTAAATATATATATATATACACAAATGCATAACCACTAAAGGCATAAAGAAATAGCAACAGATCAAGCATTTCTCACTATTAAAACATAAGCATGATTAAGACATATTAAAAACATTCATGCCAAACAGTAAAAGCATCTTTTGGTAGAAACAGGTGGACAACGGGGAGGCGGGTGGGACAGTGAGGAATCCAAAGGCAGATACTGTATCCACCAGAAAAAGCGTTACCGAAGGTAAGTAACTTGCTCTTCTGATGGATACTTCTGCCTGTTGATTCCTCACCTTATGAATAGAATCCTCAAGCCGTACCTCACCCGGAGGAGGGTGTCCACCTGACTAGACCAAAAATCTTGCAAAACAGATCGAGCAAAATGGCCATCCCTCCTAACCTCCGAATCCAATAATAATCGAATAATTTTTAGTCGAAATTATATTGAAAATAGTACTTTAAAAATACTTTTATTAATAAATTTAGACAAACACTTAAAGGAAAACATGTATTTATAATTAATTTAAAAATATTTCATACTTTACAAATTACGCCGAAGTCGCGACCCCAGCGCGACTTTTCTAAATGGCTACCGGAATGCGCGCAGCCATCGTGTAGGGTGCGCGACTTCTGTATAATATTTAAAAAAAAAAAGAATGAATATAGTTTTCCTAACTAAAAATTATTCACAATCTTTTAAATATATATATATGTATATATATATATATATATAGAAAATAAAAAAACATAGGATTGAGGTACATTAGACTTACAAATTTTCATTTAAAAACCTTTGAAATTCACTGGAAAACCATAGGTTTCAGGCACGTTATAGTTAGAAATTAGCATTTAAAAACCATAGAAATTCACTGAAAAAACCATAGGTTTCAGGCATGTTATAGTTAGAAATTAGCATTTAAAAAACCATAGAAATTAACTGAAAAAACCATAGGTTTCAGGAACGTTATAGTTAGTTGGACATTTCACTCATACAAAACCATAGAAATTCCGGCGTTATAGTTAGTTCAGCTAACTATAACTCGCGCCCGCAATGCACTGCTGATGACGTCACATATTACATCATTCATGACATGGTCAGTGACATCACTGATGACATCACTGATGACTTCTCAAATGACATCACTGATGACATCACTGATGACATCATCCACGTGAAAATCTGATGCACCTCCTCACACCTGAATATAACCTTTGATACACCCACTCTAAAATACAGACTACCATTTTCGAAAAAATAGACACATCAATACCAGTTACTAAATACGCACTGACTGATTCCTAGGTCTACACACACATCCACTCATTCACCCATACAGTCACTCATACATGAAATGAAATGAAATTTGTACTTGTAAAGCGCACCCATACCCCCAAAGGGGTGTCCAGGCGCTGTACGCATACCGCTGTGGAACCCTTCCTGGCTTTTCCCTGTGAAATGTCCACTCCTGGGCACCCCCAGGGTGAAGCCAGGCATCCCAGCGCTGTTGGGGCCGTTGCAGTCACTCATCAATACAACACTATCATATGCACTCATACACCTATACAGACACTCACACACTGCCACATATCCAGAGTTACTCACACACTTAGTTAGTCATGCAAAGAATCAATCATACTTCCATTTACTCACCTATACAGTTATACAGATACAACCTCACTTATTCATACAGATACTAACACATAATTACTCTCTTATAGAATCACTGATACAAATACACACTCATCCATGCAGCCACTCTCACAATTACTGACTCTCACATATAGTTATTTATATACACCATCACTCACATATACTGCCTTTTACATATGTAGTTTCTTGCACATGTACCACTGAGACATCCATTCACTCACCAACACACCCATACACACACTCACCCACCCATACAGCTGTTTCCACATGCACTCTTGAACCCATACACCCAGTGAATCAACCACTCACACATCTATGCACAGAGTCACACACCTCCCACCCACCCACCCACACACACACTCAGGCAGCCATACAAATACTCAGGCAAGCAATCAATAACCCATATAGACACTCATGCAGCTACTCACCAACCCATGCAGCAGCTTATAGAACAACAGGCAAACTGATACAGACTTTCACACAGTTTAGTCACTAACCTATGCATTCAGTAAGACACATTTAATCACTCACTTATACAGTCAGTCACGTACCTACTAAATCCTCCATACAGACACTTATACACCCACTCATTCCTCAATACAGCTTGGCATATATATAAAACAAAATTAAACTTTATAGAAACACACAGTCACTGGATGATGTCATCAGTGATGTCATCAGTGATGTCATTTGAGATGTCATCAGTGATGTCATTTGAGATGTCATCAGTGATGTCATCAGTGATGTCACTGACCATGTCATGAGTGATGTAATATGTGACGTCATCAGCAGTGCATTGCGGGGGCGCGAGTTATAGTTAGCTGAACTAACTATAACGCCGGAATTTCTATGGTTTTGTATGAGTGAAATGTCCAACTAACTATAACGTTCCTGAAACCTATGGTTTTTTCAGTTAATTTCTATGGTTTTTTAAATGCTAATTTCTAACTATAACGTGCCTGAAACCTATGGTTTTTTCAGTGAATTTCTATGGTTTTTTAAATGCTAATTTCTAACTATAACGTGCCTGAAACCTATGGTTTTTCCAGTGAATATATATATATATATCCCCTCCCTTTAAATTTATAAAAAAAAAAAAAATGGCCCCCTCCCCCATTTAATAAGGCCCTGCCCTGGGGGATGGTGTGCACGGGGCCAAAATTGGCTGAGGGAAGGAGGGCTGCATAAAAAAAATGACTGACATATCACTGGAGGCCAGCCCCCTTTCACCACCACTCTGCAATCGCCCTTCCTGGTGCAGAACTGGTTGGGGGATGAAGTCCCCTTGGTTGCAGAGGGTCCTTGGGGACCAACAAACCCTCCTGTTACCTCCAATAAGTCCCAAACAGTGGGATTGCTGAAAGGACTTCAGAGGCCTTGACCCCTCTCTCTACCACTCTGCAACTGCTCTCCTGGTCCACTGCTGGTTGGGGGATGAAGTCACCTTGGCTCCAGAGGGCCCTTGGGGGCCAACAAGCCCTCTGGTTACCTCCAGTAAGTCCCACATAGCGGGATTGCTGTGAGGTCTTTGGAGGCCATGCCCCCTTTCTCCACCACTCTGCAAACGGCGACTCCTGGTGCACTGCTGGTTGGGTGATGAAGCCCCCTTGGATGATGAGGGTCCTTGGGGGACCAGAAGCCCTCCTGTTACCGCCAGTAAGTCCAACACAGCAGGATTCCTAAGAGCTGCTTCGAGACCCTGCACCCTTTCTCCACCACTCTGCAAATGTGATTACTAGTTAAAAAACCATAGAAAAAGATTACACGGACGTTATAGGTAGGAAATAGAATTTAAAAAACCTTAGAAATGCTCTGGAAAAAACCAAAGGTCACAGGGACGTTAAAGTTAGGAAATAGAATTAAAAAGAATTATAAATTCACTGAAAAAACAAAGATTACATGGACATTACAGTTAGGCTCAGATTTCACTCATACAAACCAGTGAAATTCAGCAGTCACAGTTATCTGAGCTAGCTGTAACTTACACCCCTGCAATGCACTACTTATGACCTCACATATTACATCACTCATGACATGGTCAGTGACATCACTCATGACAGCATCCACAGAACCACTCCCACACCCACTCACACCCCATACAACCTCTCATACGCCGACTCATGCACCCACACAACTACTCACATACCCATTCACAGACCCATACCCATTCACAGACCCATACAAGTACTTACTCAACCATTCTCTTATCCATATAGCCACTCACACACCCAGTCATCACTCATAGAGCCTGATCATACAACCAGTTACTTACCCATACAGCCACTCACACAGTCACACACTAACCCATACAGCTACTGACATACCCAGTTATTAACCTATACTGCCACTCACACACCCACTCACTCACCCATACAGCCTCTCGACAGAGCCACTCACTCACCCATGTAACAACTCACATACTCACTCATACACTCACACAACCACTTACATACCCATTCAAACAATCATACATCCACTCACACATCTACTCACTACCCCATACAGCCAATCCCACAGACACAAATTTTTCCATATAGCCACTCACACACTAAATCACTTAATCAAACACTTAAACAGCCTCTCACTCACCCATACAACCACTTACTCACCCACTCACTCATACAGCCATTCAGACACCCACTCACTCACACATACAGTCACTGACACACCCACTCAGGTACCTATCCACCCACTCACCCACACATGCATACAGCCACTGACACACCCACTCACTCACCAATACAGGCACTCACATAGCCACTTAGTTACCCACATAGCTACTCAGACACCCACTTATATACCCATACAGTCACTCACACACCTGTACAGATACTCAGACACCCACTCACACACAGATCCGCACAGTCACACAGTGACTCACATAAACTTTATTAAAAAAAAGGAATTACAGAGCTGTGGCCTGTCCAGGAATGGCGTAAGATGTGGAGGTTTGGAACTCCCACAGCCTTCAGGCCCTAAAGCCTTTTAAAGCTTCTTTTTCACCATCACTTTACACTTGAAGGTGCCAGAGATACCACAACACAAATCGACAGCTGCTGGGACATTTTCGGTGTCCCCTGAAGCTATGGAACACCAGCATAGCTGACATGCCTGTGGCCGCTCGGGCCACCAACATCATCACAGTGCATTGAGCTCCTTGGCGAGGCAACTGCTGCAAATTACTGCCGTTACACACCCAGTGCCCCTTGTCACAGCCAGAACACCAAGTGACACCCGCCCTTGCCACCGAGGAGGGTAACGTTGCCATCTTGCCCCAGCACATTGCGAGCTGGTGTTCCCGCTGGCATTGTCCCTGGAGAGACTGAGAGCCATCTCCAGGGTGATGCACCGTCCCCCCTCCATCCTGCCACCTACTGAATGAACCCCTGCAGAGAGTTACCGGTGCTCTTGGGTGTGGTAAGAGACCGCCTCTACCTGGGGCTCCACCGCCCTCTCCCTCTCCATCCAGGCGCTGTCCTGCTTCCACGAAGGTGAATACAGTACTGCCAGTGGGACTGCCTCGCACTCCGGCTATCGGGGGCACCACCCATTGTGGGCACTATGGACTGGCTGTGATTGCTGAGCAGGCTAGCTTGGCCCCCCGGATGACACCAATAGGGGCACCCAGGCGGAAAACCCCTACTCTATAGATGCCAGGGTGGGAAGATCAGCAGGGGCTGTCTGTCTTTAGGCCTGTTGCAGCCTTACGTGCTCCTAGCCTTGGATGTTGACTGTGCTGTGTGAGGCTTCATGCGGTGGTGCTCTCTAGCCCTCCCCTACCCCTTTTAGTCTCTGGAGCTTCACTGCAATATCCCCACACACCTAGCAGAACTCTCACCACACATTAGTGTGGCCCTCACTGTGCCTTGCTGGACTGTCATGGTTCCTGCATTGGCCTGAGTGGCAATGTGATCCGATGATCTCCAGCACTCGAGACATCTCCTGCTGTGGGGGGCAGAACAGGTGAGCACCCCCTACGGTCCTGGCTTCTCCTTTCCCTGTGCAGCCCAGGGCCCCTTCTCCCAGCCAGATGACATCCTGGTGGGGCTAGAGCTTACCACACGGGTGCTCCTGCTTAGGCCTCTACCTAGTGTCATGTAGTTCCTATATCACCTATACAGGATCTGCGCATTTGGATAACTAAACTGTGGGATTGGTGGCGGACTGATTCCATGCACCCCCACTGGATACATTAGCCTGTCTGTATCAGCTAGCTCACAGTGCCACTATAATCTCCTCTTACCAAGGAGAGAATAGATTCTGGCAACCTCAGAACATGACAACCCTGATCCCTCAGAATTGTGGAAACAATATACTACCTTTCGCTCAGTCACTCGTGCTTACTTAGTTCATCTCAGAGAGTTACACAAAATAAACAGGCTGGGCGTTTTCAATAAGTATTTATTGAACAGTTGTTATTCTAGTGTAGAATAGATGAGCTGTAACAACCATTGGACAGTAGCAGAGATATATGATTAGAAGTACTACAAAAGTAAAGGGATGGTAAAGTTGTACCATCTTGCAGAAATCATAAATATCTACAAGTACATAAAACACATGATAAAAAGTGCACACTCCTACAATGCCTTCCTAACTAGATGTACCTAAATGTACTAGCATCTGTGTAGGTGTTATGCCAAGAATCCCTCTAGGATCTAGTCAACCCCATTACCTGAGAATAAGAGAATATGGGATCCCGTCCTGGTCTCGAGTTGGACACCCCGCGAGGGATGTTAGACCACTGCGAGCTGGAGTGTCTGCATGCAGGAACCTCAGCGTCTCTGGTCAGTGTGTCAGCCGGGAAGTCTCAGTCTCCTCTGTCTTTCTAAGGAAGATGTGATGTATATATACCCATAGGTCTCCCCAGGGGTCCTACCTTGCTGTGTTACTGTGTCGGCCTAAAGGATGACGTCGGGCCTGAACTTTATACAGAGATATTATACAGGAGATGTTGGTCCTGCTGTGCTTCAAAGAAGCCTCATGCATAATGTATGAGATTCGAACTAGGGGGAAACCCGCATTCTGAATGCAGTGTCGTATCTAGGTAAAAGGTCAGTCCCTAAGAACCGTTATGTATGTAATGTAGGGAAGAATATAGGTGAAAGGTTGCAATGTTACCTGCGCCTATATAGGGTACCTATATAGAATATAACACCCACTCCTCTTCCGACTGGACGACATATGTAACTTATTACCGTACTACTAGCCTAACTAGATATTGGTACGTACAAAATTTGAAAACATTTGTTTAGCTAAAAAGTTTAAAATTTCTAAAACAAATTCTAAAAATACTTAAAACTGTCTAAAAAAAAACTTTTCAAGCCATAGCTCTAAAGTGTCTGAGTTATAATCCGAAGCACTATAAGTATTTAGAAAGCCATGTATGCCCAATAAATGAAAGGAATGTCAATTTATGTTTTGAGTTCCAAATTTGAGCCTGTTTTTTGAAAAAGGGTGAATTTCTTCCAGCATACGACGAGCCAAATGAGTCAAATGTTTATGTGTCCTGGCTGGTAGACGCAAAATTTTTGCTGCTTGCTTCCGCAGTAGTCGGCCCCTGTAGCACCTCGCAGAGTACATCAATTGAGCACAGATGATGTTCCACACTGTCCGCAGCCGGTGCTGGGGCCGCCTGTGTGCTGCCCAAAGCCTAGGAGTCAGAGGAGGAGCCGGTGTCCACACCAACAGGTGCTGTTACTACCTGTGGGGGCTCAAGGAATGCCGCCATCAACATCGGAATATGCTGAGGACACTGCAGACATGGGCCATTATCGGGTCAAGTAAAGCATTCATGTCCGGTTGTGCACATGATGGGCGTGTCAAACAAAGGTCTAACATGCATTCTTCTCCGCAAAACAGGCATCGGAGGACAGGTAAGATGCAGTCCATCCAGACTGTTTGAAATGACAAGATGCACTTAGTTCCCTTAGGCGAGGCGTGCTTAGATGTTGTACCATGCGGTCACGGTATTTATGCTCCAGGAGTGCTCTTTCCATCTCCTTGGTGACTGGGACGTCCATTGCGTAGAAAATATAAAACAATCATGATACCTGCTACTAGAAACAGGATGAGCAGAAATCCTCCAAAGATGTTTCCGAATACGGAGTGTATGAAGTTTGGTATAACTCCAAGTACCATCAGAAAGGTGCTCAGTAGTCCAGAACCTATAGCCTTAGATAGGTGGACTATGCCTGTCGTATCAGACATGTTAAAGATACGATTTACAGGGGCGTGGTCTCGCCGAGCAGCAAGATAGCCGCTCGTTAAGGGGGCTCTGCCGGCCGAGGCATAATCCAACAAATATCCTGATGCAACCACGATAAAACTTAACCAAAAAAGTGCTGCGCACATCGGGGGAACTCCGGGGCACCGAGAGAGTCCAAAATCGACACCCCCGCTGGCTCCGTTCCTGTCGTAGAAGCTGCGGTGGCGAAGGCCCAGACGAGCAGTGCATGTGAGACGGAGGTCCGCGCCCGAGAAGAAGATCCGGCTGTCGGGAGGGCCTCCAGTGGCTTTCCGGAATCAACATAGCCCCGAGGCTGTGGAACCAAGCAGGAGGGAGAGGCCTGGATGGACGGCTGATGTTGCTCCCCCCGCATCCACCAGTTAGCGATTGATCGCGCAGCCGGCTACGGAGTGCCGGTGAACAGGGTGCGGCCACGGGACCTGGACCTATGCCACGCAGATGAAATACACTTTGGGGGCCGAGCGGCCTGGTCAAGACCCTTGCACAAGTCGGGGTCTCCCCCCTTTGACGGGACCTCAGCTGGAGGAGGGCGAGTGAGGACGGAGGTCCCCGGACAATTTCTAAAACGGAAACGGCCCCGACGATGCTACCAAGTAAGGAGGGGGATATGAATGTGAGACTGCCACGCTCCCTCGGCTCCACCGACTTGCAGATATCTACATTGTCGGCGAGAGGGTGCTGGTGGGCACAAGGTGTGGTCGGAGGTGCCGGGCATATGCCGCGCAGCACAACTGCACATTCGGGGCCGGGAGGCCTTTGTCTACTAATTAACTGCGGAGATTCGGGTGCCCCCCTAGCTGTACTGGCCTGTGCTTTCTGGACCATGCCGGACTGGGGTAAACTAAGTGCGACCGAGGGTGCTGGACACACGCCGCCCAAAACAAATGCGCATTCGCGGCGGAGAGGCCGTGGCTGTTAGCTGTCTGTGAGAGATTGCCGCACTGCATTACCGGTGCGCGCCGGACTGTATACCACCAAGCCAAGCGAGAGACCATGCGGGAGGGCCAGTTTCCATGTGTGTAAACACGGCTGATGAGGAGGCTTGCAATGCGCAGTGCACACGTTGTGACTGACTTAGGATCTGGCATCCTCTTTTTATAATCGCTACCTGCATTAAGGTTTGCCCCTACAGGGGTATACGGATGGGGACGCCGCTGGGGGGCGAGCCACGGACAACCCAGGCTTGATGTGAATACCGGCTGAATGCTTCAGCAACTCCGCAGATCAGCGAGAACCGTGTGCCCCGCTGAAACAGGGGATGCGCTCAACCGGCATTTTGTGGCTGGGCCCTCGGCGTACTGCCACCTTGGGAGTATAAGCGGGGCATCACTGCAGGCATGAGATTGGCCCTTGAGGAAGGCAGAAAGTCCAGAGGAGGAGGCTTAGACACTGTGAACACTCGTGCTAACTAGTGGGCCCCCACTGATCTCGCATAATGGGCAAGAACTACGCGAAACAGACCAAATTAGTTTTGAAAACAAAAGACTAACACGCCAAAACGACACAGATGCAGAAGTGGAAAATGAGCACGGGGCAATTGAGGACACAGGAGGAAGTAACGATGACTTGCGCAGCCTGATGCTGGAGATGAAAACTAGCCTCAAGACCATCGACTCCAAATTAGACATCCTCACAACGCAGATGGATCAGGTTAAAAAGCAAGTAGACACACATGAACTGCGCCTAGACCAACTGGAGAACCGGCACACGGAGGTGCATGAATTTCAGGTGGAAACGAAGGAGCAAATGCTGAACATGGAGAAAGTACTAACGGTAATCAGGGCAAAAAATGATGACTTAGAAGCACGCTCCAGAAGAAACAACCTACGCATCATAGTATTCCCAAGACCACTGCTATAGGAAAAATGGAGCTGTTTGTGGAGGAGTTATTGAAAGATATATTTGGTCCAGATTTGTCCACTATGTTCATAGTTGAGCGGGCTCACCGCTCACTGGGTCCCAAACCACCAGTTGGAGCCACCCCTAGACCGATACTGGCTAAAATCCTGTACTATCGAGACAGGGACACTATACTCAGAGGAGCTAGAGAACAAGGCCAAATCTCTTACAAGGGCAACACCATCTCTTTCTATCCGGACTTCACCCCTGGGGTTCAGGTGGCGCGCCACGAGTTCACACAAGCCAAAAAGATGCTGCAGCAGGCTGGAGTCACTTATGCCATGCTATACCCTGCTAAGCTTAAGGTCACACATGACAACAACACTCACTTCTTTACGGATGCTAAATCAGCTGTGAAATTCGCTAGACACATCGGTGGGTCCAAGAAACAGATGTCTGGAGCTGGCGGAGTACGCCCCACGGATAACAGACTCAGTGACAATGATTAACAATGCTGTCTTGCCTTTGCTGGACTCTTAACACACCTCTTGTGCGCATATTTTTCACTAAGAGATTTCAGGCTCACCCTGGTTCGCCCTTGCTGTTGGGTTACACAACAACTTTACATAACGTAGATAATACGCAAGATTTGCATAATTTAATACATAACTTGGCCATCCGGCTTTACTGCCGGGGTGATCGCCGGTGCCTGTACGCCCCCAGGGAGAACTCCCAAAATTCCACTATTACTGCTCTTGCAGCTTTGTTTGGCCTTGTTTCGTTCCATTAAGTTCGCTGATGGGAGGGTTACACAGACTCAATTATTCTTGAATTTGATGCCATCTTTCAATCCTGAGCAGATGTTTTAAAAAAAGTGATTACCCTTAACCGGGCCTTTTCTTTCTCAACGCATTTTGTTCAATGCACTTTGGGTTACTAAGTACAATCTGCGAGTTTGGTTTGTTACATCAGACATATGATACTTCAATAAGGCCAAACCATGTGGGTCATGGCATTGTCCCTATAATGACGAAGTCAGAGAAACTGTAGAGGTCAGCAATTCAAGTATGATTAATTGTTGCCAGTATCAGCATGGGTGCTGTTTTTATAATTTGAAAAAATGACAACTGTTGAGGAACTTTATAAATACCACATTACACGGATATATTACATACTAATTTGTCACTTCTGTCTTTTTTGACGTTATGGCTGAATTTGACGTAATTTCTTAAATTTGAGTAGATGTTGTTTTAAAAAAAAAAATGTACGAAGTTGGTCTATACGTGATGAATGATATTTTCTATGAACACTTTCAGGCACAACAGCCAGTTAATAGTTTCTTGCCGTTGGGTCTGAAAATTCAGCCGGCAACCAGCTCGTTAGGCACAACAGCCATTCCATTTCTTCTCGGTTCTTGGAAAGTAAGGTGACGTCCAGTTAGGAGTTCTTATTTGAGCCAGCCTGACATTTCCTGCTTTCTTTTGAATACAACCAGTAACAGTTTGATCGGTATGTGATCTGAAATGTTTTACAGGGGGAGTTTTTACAATAGGTATAGCTGCATAAGTTTAATTTTTGCCCGTCTCTTTGTCTCTATTATTTTTTTTCCATTTTTCTATTGTTTTCTATTTTTTTTTATTGATATTATTCTGTTCTTTGCCTTCTATTAGTGTCTAGCTATCTTCTTTCTTTTTTTTTCCACAGGGGTTATTAGTGTAGTCCATTCTCATTGATGATTGTGAAAAAATGGATGACTAATGTAGTTGACTATTATGTGATTTTAGAAAAGCTAATGCCAAAGGATTGTTTAGGTTTTTTATTGCCTCAATCATGTACTTAGAATTCAGTATATATTCTACTTAGAAATTACATCTTATAAGCAATTCAACTTGTTAAATATGAAGAACATAAAATATATATAAGTCTTGGTGTAATACACTGTTGCGCTTGATGAATCTAAAACATTTTTCTTTGTCTCTATGTGGTTTGATCATAAATTTGTATGTAAAATTATGTTGTGTTTTAATGTAGTTGTGTCTCTGCCTTCACCTATTATTTTCTTTTTTCTTCTGTCTTAGGATATTGTATTAAATGTATTATATGTATGTTTTTATATACACCAGATTGTATTATACACATGTTTTTAATATTTTTACAGCCCTGACAAAGTTCTTGCCTAAAAGAACGAAACGCGTTGGCTGCTTGGTGCTTTTTTTTGATTCAAATAAAAGGAAGAATAAAGAAATCTCAAATATTTCCAACATTGGATGGACATTTAATCATTGTCTTTTGGATATTTGGTTTGGTGGTGCAGCCCACAGTTGAAAAGAGTTTGTGTTGGTCTGTTAGACTGCTCCTTGGAAACGGCAGGGGCAGTGGTGCTGCACACTGTGGGAGCATAGTGCTCAAATTTTTGCTTAACGGTGTGAGGGTATGAAAATAGAGAATACTGTCCTCTAAATTGAGGGAGGTGCGTCACATACACTCTATAGTGTCTGTAAGGTTTTGCTGTTTCCATTTTTGTACAGACTCAACCTGTTTGGGGGGTTGGAGTGGGTGGAGGGAGGGTTTTAAGGGTTGGGGTTTGCAGTTTAATGAGAGACAGAAGGTTACAGTTTGGGGCACGCGTACACAGCTGCACACCTGGCGGGGCACATGCTACTGAGCTCACAGTGTATCTGTGAAGCGAGACAATGTAGGGGTCTATACACATGAGCACACACATCTAGACACCGCCGGCACACATGACATGCATATCACCGGGACATGACCACATATAATTGTCTTACTTGGAACATAAGTGGGCTCAACAACAATAGAAAAGTCAGATTGATTCAGTCCTACCTCATCAGACATAAAATCGATATATGTTTTCTACAAGAAATGCACCTGCGACATGATGCGAACGATAAGATCCGACACAGACACTGGGGGGACATTTACTTGGCAACGTACTCAAATTATGCCAGGGGTACCGCAATTCTTATACGAAGAGGCCTGGGATGGAGACTCATTAGAACACAATCAGACCCAGAGGGACGATTCACCCTAGCTGAGGGCACACTTGGCACTATGAGAGTAACACTGGCAGTAGTGTATGGACCCAATACAGATGCTCCTGACTTTTTTCACGAGCGCTGGGGGGCAATAACACAATCCGAATGCGATACTGTGATTGCGGGGGGGATTTCAACGCCATTCTAGATGATTCACTAGACCAAAGAGGTGCAGCTCGTAAACTGCATCCCAATACAGCCCGCATTAAACGCAATCATACGCGAGCACGGACTGGTAGACATCTGGAGACAGTGGCACCCAAACATAGCAGAAGGTATATGCATTACAACACAGCATTCAGCCTGGTCTCGCATTGACTTTTGGCTGCTCTCTAGAGACGTGGCCATGTTGGACCACAGACATCCAACACCTCCCTAGAACCCTCTCCGATCATGCGCCCTGCCTTCTTCGCCTACTGATATCGACTACGCCAAGCAAGACATTTCAATGGAGGCTCTCTCCTAGGGCCCTGCTGGATGCCGCTTTCTGAGAGGAAATAAAAGCGCACATCATTGAGTACTTCTCACACAATAAGGGGTCGGCCTCCTCTGCATCCAATCTGTGGGAGGCATTTAAATCAGTCATACAAGGGCACTGCATAGCCAGACAAGCGGGAGTGCTCAAGGCTCTTAGACAAACACTTAAAACTCTCGAATCACAGATCCGCACATTAGAGCTCGAGTACTTTCACGCCGGTGATCCTGCGCTGCCCCCCGCATCAGAAACTTGCTCACGGAGTTTGAGGAGGAGGCGCAGAGAGAAGTTAAATATCTGAGCAAACACACACAGGCTAGATGGTATGGGGAAGGGGACAGACCGGGTAAAACGCTAGCCTCCATGCTGAAACCCTCACACACTATAGATTACATAACAGAACTAAGGGGAGATTCCCAGCAGCCCATACGAGGCCCCCAAGAGATATTAAATCACCTCACTCAATTTTATTCCAACCTGTATACCTCACAACATACTGACCTGCTTGAGGACCTCCAACCCTATTTCGACTCAATTGAATTGCTGTGGTTGGGTAGAGCACATAGAGCATTTCTTGACGAACCATTCACTGAGGAGGATGTCATACGTGTCATCAATAGCCTGCCGAGTGACAATGCCCCCGGGCTGGATGGTCTCCTTGCCGCTTTTTATAAATGTTACGCATCGATCCTCACTCCCCATATAATGGCGGTATACCAAGAGTCCCTTGATAATGGCACTTTACCCCTACACTCCGAGAGACGAGCATATTGTTACTATTTAAACCTGACAAAGCCCCTGAGTTATGCGACTCATACCGGTTGCTCTCTCTTATAAACACAGACAATAAAATATACGCCAAACTCTTGGCCAACAGAACCCAGCCACTGCTGCCACTCATAGCTAGGTCTGATCAATCTGGGTTTATCCCCGGGAGATCTACTGCCCATAATCTTCGCACATTCTTCACGATCCTGCATTACTTAGACCTTCAACTACCTGCGGTGGCGGCACTTCTCGATGCCAACAAGGCATTTAATTCTTTGGAGTGGTCTTTTCTCTTTGCTGTACTAACCAGATTAGGTTTCAATCCGCTATTTATACAACAAATCAAGTTATTGTACACCAAACCCACTGCACGCATACGTGTGAACGGTCAAATATCCCAGGCGTTCACTGTCACTCGAGGCACGAGGCAAGGCTGTCATCTTTCTCCCCTACTTTTTTGCGATTGCGATGGAACCCCTCGTGGCGCGACTCAGGCAGCATCACACAGACAGGGGGCTGGGATTCTCCTCCAGGGGTGTGATAATATCACAATACGCAGACGACATCACTCTATACATCAAGAACCCGCAGGAAAATTTAGCCCCGATACTCCGGGAGATCACCAGATTCGGCGGCTTATCCGGTGTACAGACAAACTGGAAAAAATCCACATTGTTCCCTTTGACCGGCAGCACTACGCCGTTCGAGCTTGAATACCCGCTTAGGTGGGCTGATGGCCCGGTCAAATATTTGGGTATTTGGCTGAGTAGAGACACCCAGGAGCTATGGCAGCTGAATATCGGGCGTGCGATAACCTGGCTCGAGGAGAAAATCAAAGTCTGGTCCAAGCTACCACTGACCCTGGCGGGCAGAATAGCAGTCACCAAAATGATAGTCCTTGCAAACTTCCTATATATTTTTGTTAACTTGCCACTTACACTCACTCAAGCATTCTTTAACACTAGGCATTCACTAATGATCTCTCTGGTGTGGGCGGGAGGGCATGCCAGGGTAACCTGGGAAACACTAACACTCCCGCAAAGCCAAGGAGGGCTGGGTGCTCCTGATATTCCTTTATACGCCTACTGCGCACAAGCCCAGTTTTTTCACTACTGGGTACACCCGACCCCTTTCCAGCCCCACGTGGCAGTTGAACTGGACATAACTGCCCCTCTCCCCCTAGAGGTGGCCTTATACAAATCATATAAACGCCCTCGCCAAGTCATAGACACAACGGAAACATTGCGATGGGCATGGGAGGGGCTGCGCAAGAGAGCCAATATCGAGATACTGTTCGCCCCTTCAATTCCTCTACCTAGAAACCTGCAAATGCCCCCGCTGGATGACCAGGGTGCTATTGTACGAGCACAGAAGCTAGGGATCACTAAATTTGCAGATTTATACTCCGAAGTAGGGTTCCTTGAACCTCCCACACCAACCGATACCCCCCTCCTAGCTTTGCTGATATGTTGCTCTATCATCGCATACGAGCCACATGTCGTCTGATACACAGCACATTCCCCAACCCACCTCCAGTTCTACAGGCTTTAGAACACTTACTTATCACTCCTTCCCCACACAAGCTAATCACACGGTTATACACCTCTATGCCAAAACATTATCCGGTAACGGCACCCAAGTATAGAGAACAGTGGAACACAGAGCTGGACCCACAGGTCTCGGAAGAGCAATGGCAATTTTGCTGCGCGCAACTTGAACAACTATCCCCTAATTACAAACTCAGACTTATACACTTCAAATTCATAAACCGATATTATAGGACACCAATACAGATGCAGCGCATGGGGGCCCGCGCCAACACTGACTGTTGGAGATGCCATGCGTCGCAAGCAACCTTTTTACACATGGCATGGAATTGCCCCCCTGATAGCTACATACTGGTGCGAGATATTCTGTAATATCAGGGACATACTGATGATACAGTTAGAACCCACGTCTTTACTGGGCCTGCTGGGCTACGTTAAAGACGCCCCAGTGGGGGTCCGCAGACTTCTGGCTATGTTGCTGTTGTTGGTGAAGCGACAGATAGCCATGAAAAGGGGAAGGTCAACATCCCCATCGATTAACAATTGGATCCTGGACGTCACGTTCTGCCAGGAGCAACTGACCGCCTTTTGGGAACTAATGCCCATTGCATCCAGACCAAAAGATATATGGGCCCCCTTCCTCACTTGGTTAAGTACACAAAACCAGGGAGAATCAGCTTTGACCGCATCACCCTCCCGTCCGGTAGGCGCTCAACCGCTGGGCTGATACAATGCCTCAGTTTATAAATGATCCCTACTCCACCTACTATGAGACAGCTCCCACATATATTAGCAATATCGCCCCAGCAATTTTTTTCAGAGAGAACATATACACGTTAACCCCAAGAATCCAATGTCAACACTAAATGCCTAGATGTGTTTATGGTTGTCATCTAACGATGCAGATTGATCTCCCCGTTGCCTAATGTACAACGTTGATGTGTAACTCTTTTCAAATGGTGTCTCCATTACAATGTAATTATTTTATTGTGTGTTTTGAACTGCCCTACTGTAACTAATGTGAGATAATTGAAATGCCAATAAAAACAAGTTTTAAAAAAAAGATACGATTTACCATTTCTGCGAAATGGAAAGGGCAGTTTGTATGAATAAGCGCCTGTATCTCTGCCGAAGACCTTGCGATCTGGAGATTAAAAGTCTCTCGAGCGGAGGTTAAGGGCACAGACTTCTGTAAAAGCATGGCTTTCATTCTACTTAGAGTATCAAACCGTATTAAAGAAACATTCAGTGAATGCCATAACGGCGTCTCCCTGACTGTATGTGGTGGTAGAAACAATACTTGCATACAACAAGTAACCCTGGAGCTCATGGTTACCAGATATGCGATGCCCGGGAGCATTCCACAGCAGCCTTGACAGTTCAGCATCAAGTAACTCCCATTTGAAAGTAGCCTGAATGCTGGAGTAATCACTGCAGCTGGGGCACCCCTCAAATGGCAGGACAGGTTTGCTACCGAACCATTACAAGCCCCGTGCAGCATTATATCCTGGCATATGAGTGATCCACTTAAAGCATTCTCACAGTTTGTACCGCTTAGAAACACTTCTCGATCCCCACTCCGGCAGCGAAATCTGTATGGTAATACCCATGATTCCTTAATGTATTCCTTACCCATTTCTTCATATCTGCCTGCCTGCTTTTCTTCAAGGCAATACTGAAACTGAAAATTAGTGACCGGTAGAGTTATGTGGCCATGGATTAGCCATTCTGTGGACGGTAATTCTGCCACTGTAAATGCTAATCTATCCAGTTTTTCGATACGCAGCATTGTATATGTTGCTCCCCTTTGTGCCATTTCTACCTGTTTATCTGTTAGATTGTATTCAGAAAACAGAGATGTACTGTTGATATAACGCCAAGGTACATGGCTTGCACGCAAAGAATGCAGCATCCAGCTTCAGAACATAACAGAACGTAATTGAGATTGCCCGTGTTGTAATATGGCCAAATCTTGTTCCAGTATGTCTATCGCAGAAGATACAATGTTGCCTAAGGAATATATCCTGGAGGTCAATGTAGTTAACCCATTGTCTACCACTGCAAGAGATATTTCTAGATTTATACAGTCTATTTCACGTAACCTCTGTGCATCCTCTTATTGGGATATTTTCCATATTTCATTATAGACAGAATAATAGAAACATTTCTGATGTGGCTTCCTGGGACCTAGTAAAAAATCCCTGAGATCCACATCCTGTGACAGTAAGGATAAGTGTTGGTTTACCTTTGTGAGTGTTGAGGTTTTTAGCCAATTAAGGCACAACTTCCCAACACTGTAGGATGTCACTACCCCTGGATGTTCTCTCTGTATATAACGTGGATCTGGCCTATGGATAGCGAACCCTTCGGTTTTACCCATGAATCTCGCCTGACAACTATTAGTGTCTGTGGGCCAAATCAACCATTTCTTCCAATCGGGGTCTGATCTGTTGTATTGTATAATTTCATTCAACGTAATTTCTGTCTGTGATGTTATGTTGCCCTCGGTGTGTGATGGATTTGGCAGCCGAGGTGTGTTCAAGTCTTTGTTCTTGGCTAGTCCAAGGCAAGACGTCTGTTGCACTGTCTCGTTCAAAAACATGATTTTTTGAGGGATAAGGCATGCTCTAAACAAAGCTTCTGTTCCCTGAACTTGCCATTCTCTAGTACCCCAGACTGATTTTAAGTCTATGGTGTCTTTCCATAAGTAAAACCTTGTTCAGACAACTGGGCAATAAAGGAAGCAGAGTAGATCTGTTTGGTGTTTGTTAACATATTTTTCTGTGCTGATGTTGGTGCAACCTTATAATAATATGATGCTGGGTCAGACATAATAAACCCTGAAAAATATGGAAACTTTTGTGTAAATGTTTTTGAACTGCCTTTCGGCAGTGTTGGACAATGTTCCTACTGGTGGTAAGTGAACACATTTCTAGGATTTACAGATTTATGCAGAAAGTGATGACCATAGTGTTGATAACAATACATTGTTTTGAAATCTGATGTGCTTTCCAATGTTTCACTATTAGGAAATGCAGCAGATTTTTCCAAATCAGACAACATGTTATTTACAGTTTCAAAATCCCAATCATCGGAAAATGTACTTGAGGCAATGATATCACGCAACGATATTTTAAATAAATGAGGAATTCTCAAAAGTTCGGTCGGACCAAATATATCAAAATCAACCTTGTCCCAAACTATACCATCGGGTATAGGAACTGCTGTAATGTTCACTGATGACAAGTCTCTTTGTTCTTGATGAGATGATTGGTGTGGTTTTAAAATTAAGTTCACTTTTTGGGCTGTAGAGCTGTGTCTAATGTATTTTCCATTAACAAGCATTCTAAAATCTATTACTAAGCTTAACCAGAAAAGAAAGAAAAGTATCCTGGTGATTACCCATAGTTCTACCCAAGGTGACACCAAGTAAGTCTTTTTAAGAAAGTTCAGAAAGTCTTTAACTTGCTGCTTGCGTGATTTTTGGGCTGGCATTGTTTCCGGTTCACTTGGATCCAAAGAAAACGTATCAAAGTTTATGAATTAGCCAGAAGCAGCTCGATCAATTGTTGGTATTGCATCAGGATTTGTAGAAATCGTAGTTTGCTCTTGTTGAGGCATGTTGATGTAGACATCTGTATTTGGTCGAATTGAAATTTGTCTTTCATTTTGGTTCTGAATTTGAACTTCAGGTTCAAGGGGAACGAGTTCCATAGCATTATTGCATAGTCCATCATTCCGTGCAGGAGACTCTTCGAACGTGATGAGTCTTTCCGTTTGAACTTCTTGAATTGTAGCAAGAGGAGGGCGTCTGCTACTTTGGAGTCCACGTGGCCTACAACTCAGTATCGGCCACATAGTGTGGTTTGATTAGGTTGATTGAGAAAAATCTTTTCTCCTTTTTTCCAGCAAGAGGCGGTAGAAGTACAGTTCTTGTTCCTTCAACTGCTAGGACCTGTACAGGCTATTTACTCTCTGACCAGATCCCCGACTTTTGGGATCCAGACAGGTCTTGCCGTGACTGATTTGACTTCCCCAGTGGCGGTCTGCTTCATATGGACATTACTTTGTTGTGTCCTGGAGTCCTTTAGATCCTGTAAAACAGCCAAACGATCATGGATGTCAAAAGGATTTTCATCCGCCACTGCGCCTTCACAATCAAGATCAGGTACCCACATTCTTGTCGCAAATAGGACCTCATATGGAGTGACCCCCCCCAGAGAACTTCTTGGCATATTATTCAATGCTCGCTGCACTCCATACAGATGTTTCACCCAACTCTCACCCGTACCTAATACTCTAGCTGTTAAAGACTGCTTTAAGTCTCGGTTTTTCCGCTCCACGACCGAATTCCCCTCGGGATGGTACGGAGAGGAGTATCGCAATGCTACACCCAATCCTGGCATGGCCTCCTTGTAAGCCCGAGAGCTAAATGCAGGGCCCTGGTCAGAATGTAATGTGCCAATTGCGTATGTCCCTATAAAGACTCGCAAATCTTTTATAACAGTTCGAGCGTCAGCTGAGCATTGGGGCCACATCCATAGGAATCTCGAGCAGGAATCCACTGGAACCATGATATACCTGTAAGCCCCATCTCTTTGTAAGGGGCCGCAGTGGTCCAAGTAAACACACGCTAGTGGTTTGTCAGATATTAATAATGATGTCTGTGCTGGACGTGTTACGGTGGAATCTTTCATCTGCTGGCAGATGTCGCATTTTAAGACATAGGGGCCGATTCCGATTCGGGCCGGAAATCTCTCCGACCGAGCCGGACCCGGAGAGATTTTCGACAGAATCGGACCCTAGCAGCCCGACCGAACGAGTACGATGCGCACGTATGCTATCGGACTCGAGTCGGTCGGACTCCCATTGAAGTCAATGGGAGCCGGTCGTACAATGCGTATGCGGGCTCGCATTGACTCAATGGGTGCGAGGCGAACAAGGGCGCCCCCTACAGCGGGTACGCCTCGAAGCGACTTGCGGCGTACATGCACAGGTAGGGGGACCCATGGGTCCCCCCTGTGTGCGACTCGTGCGGCTACGCGTACGGGGGGTCCGACACGGACCCCCAAAGTACGGCTCCGACTGCTTCTTGGAGCCGGACGGCGCGAGTTGGTCGGACTGCTCGCGGCGCGCATCGTACTTGCCCGGTCGGGGAACGTCTCCAATATGCGGTGCGAGGCGCATCCGTGCGAGTCGGTCGGAGCAGTTGGGACCCGCGAACGAGTCGGTCGGCGAATTCGCACGCGCTCGCATCGTACTCGCTCGGCCGGACGCACGTACGAATCGGTCGGGAAGAAGGGCTCCGAATCAGATCCGGTTCAGCCGAATCCGATTCGGTGCCCTACCGGCCGAGATCGGAATCGGCCCCTAAGTCTTTAGTCTGCTTAGTTAACCCAGGCCACCAATAGCGTTGTTTCAGTAAAGAAACAGTTGCCGTAACTCCTGCATGTGCAGAACTATCCCTTCGTGTACTGCTAGAATTAAACATAACCTACGATCCATGTTTGGAATTACTCTATCCCCCACTCCAGGAATTTGAGCAAATGGGATGTTATTGGCATCTAACTTGTAGGAGTACTTGAGTGGAAACTTTTTTGGTACTGCTCAGCTGTTTTTGCGAGAAGCATTTACAGCCACCATAATCTCACGTCTATTCTTGTTTTAGAATGAGTGATTGCAGCTACGGAAGCCGTGCGTACATCCCCCTTTGCGGCTTCATCAGCCAATGAATTCCCTTCAACGTGAACGCCATCACGCTAATGACTCAGTGTATGTATCATGTGAGCTCTCGGTAGTTCGGTTTTCAACTCCACTACCTGTTCCCATAGCATTTTATGCTTAATTGTGCCACCTTTTACATTTTTGAACCCGTTTTTAACCCAGTGCTGCAAATATTCATTATATGACTGTACACAATAAAATGAATCGCACACAATTAGTGTGGGGAATTCTCGATCCGTATTTACCAGTGCCAGTATCAAGGCTTTTAACTCTGCCAGCTGTGCCGTGCAGTCTCCTAGAGATTGCTTTTTTGTGCAACTTGGGTAGAACTTTCCATCCCGCTTGCGACCTTTAACGATTGCGCATGCCACTCTATATTGTTGCTTACTTCCTATGGCTGGTTGAGCTGATCCGTCAGTGTAAATGATATATTCATACTGATCTAGAGGCATTACTTCGTTTGGTAGAGGATATTCTTGTTCGTATTGCAGAAATGCTTGTGTCTTTAAATTTTGGTCGTACCTGTATCTGTTGCAGTGAGAGAATTAGCCCATTGTATCCATCTTGGATGTAAGGCTTTAGCGTAGGAACGCTTGCCTTTGTCGCAGCCTCTAAGGCTGGAACCGGAGTTACTACTATTATTCGTTTCCCCTGTGCCAGTGCTCTTTCTCTCACTACAGCAGTTTGTACTGCTGTCAGAATCTTTTCTGTAGATGCGAAGCGCATCTCAGCATTTGTGTATAAATGCGATTTATATGTAATTGGTACCGTTTCACCTTCATTATATGTTAGATAGGTGTACCCAGATTGACTCGCAACTATACGGATCACCAGGTTGTGTACGTTTACGCGTGTCTGTAAGTGTTTGGAAGCTATCATGTCAGCTTGTAGGGAACGAAAAGTCAGGTTTTATTAAATCGTAGAAAGGTTTTACTCTTTCTGCGTAATCCAAAATGTATGTTCTGCCAAAGTTCATAAATCATATGATTGATTGTAAGTTTTTCAATGATGTTGGAGGTTGGAGCATCGTGCATTTTTCTAAAAATTGGCTGCCAAGCTTTTCCTTCACTTGAAAGCTCATATCCTAAAAACAGGACACTGAGATGGGCAATTTTAGATTTTTTAAAGTTGAATTTGTAGCCCTCAGATGCAAATCCCCAAATTATGGTATTCACTCTGTTCAAGTGCTTCTCTAGGTCATCGTCCGTTAGATAAATATCATCCACATAGGACAATGCCTCTTCATCCAAATTTTGAAGTAACTCAGTTACTCTGGCCGACAACAACCCTGGGCTGTTCTTATACCCCTGGGGGAGTCGACAAAATTGATGCTGGGACCTTAGCGCTGAGAATGCTGTTAGATACCTGCTTTCAGGTGCTATATTTTGGCAGAAAAATCCATTTGAGATATCTAGTGTCGTTTTATATTTTTTCCGCACAATGTTATTCATTAATGCGGCACTGTGTGCATTTTGAACTGCAAATGTCTTAGTACAAGTGTTTAAATGTCTATAATCTAAAACGAAACGATATGTATTGTCAGGTTTCATGACCGGAAACAAAGGATTGTTCATCGATGAGGTGCAATTTTCGATCACCCCTGGTATTCAAGTTGATCTAAGATCTCCTGACCTGTTTTTTAGCTTCTTGCTTTATTGGATACTGCCTCTGTGCAGTTGGAATATTTTTTAAAGGAATTATGTGGTGGGTTGAATCCTCATCCCATCCAACATGGTTTTTGTATAATGCAGGGGCTTGGGCTACTGCCCACTCCTGCGCACATGTGTGTTTTAGGTGCCTGGGAATATAGTCTGGGAATGCCGGTAAAATTACCATTTCTCCTTTAGGGCAATCCATGACGAATGCTGGCGGCCAATCTTGTTCAGCTAACAAAATATCGTAGCCAAACGACAAGTTCTCCCAAAAGAGACCTTTTACTGTCCTACATTTCTCCCCCTCCATTTGGAGTGTTATTTCATATAACTTATGTGGGACACTTACCCTAGTATCAGGTGTTTCCCTTGATATAATCATTCAAGGCCACTGTCACCAGAAATTCCATCAGGTTCTGGTGAGCTATTGTTACTTTTGCCGCACTGTCTAGCATCGTCATAGCCCATTTCCCGTTCAGTAGTCGAGTCCTCAGAATTCTGGGCATGTCTGATCTTTAGACCTGCAACCTTCTTCTTTTTGAACTGTGGCTTTTGCTTTGGATTCTCTTCTTTTTTAGAAGTGTAATCTTGAGCGTGCTGCTTGTCTCTGGACTTTGTACGCTTTTTTTGTCTGTCTGACCGTCCTTCCCTCTCTGAGTTTTTCGATGAACCCTGAAAGGAACGAGAGGAACGTGTATCAGTATCCTGATACCTGTCAGGTTTCCTAATATTATCCCTATTCCTAAGGTTATACCTCTTTTCGGAGGGCTCCTGTGGATGAGATCTACCTCTGGATTGAGATCTGTTTTCCTTTAAAGTTTTGATGTTTTTTATTGTCCCACTTCTTCTTTGTTGAAGCAGGTATCTGCTTAGAAGTGTCCTTTTCAGGTCTGCCCATCAGTTGTGGTTTTAAAGCTTTCCCACCCAAACTGTCTCTGCCCAATTCTGCATATGCAGTTTCAATTATTTTCAGTAGTTTGTGTTCTTGTTCTAAAGGACTGAACTCCCTTAGGCGTTGGCAGATAGCCACTGTAGCTGCTTCCCCTTTAATGTTAGCTAATATTATGGCTGATACCTGGGCATAGTTACCTAGTAACTTCATCCCTAAGTTCAGAGCAGGCTCTGCTCCGTACTCGCTTTGTATTTCTCTCAATACTTACGGTACTACTGCTAATGATGGGATACCATGAGTTCTGGTATAAATGGCAGCAAAGACTGTACCCCAAGTGGTAAAATCCTCTATTTGTGGTGTTATCCCCATGGGCAAGCAGATTGCTATCATTCAGTGTTTTTCATATGGGGTAGTATTCCGGAATACTGCCTCGAGCTGTGTTATTTTCTGAGCTACCCAGAATGGCATTTGTTCACGTTTTGTGGGCATTTTACCCATCACCACGTGTAATGTTTGTGGTGTGATTTTAGTTGCTGTACTCTGAGCTTGAGTTCCATTTGTTGCAACTATTGCTGGTTGGGCAGTAAGTGTCCTCATGATGAATTGCGTCAAATATCTGTAAATTTGAATTCATTCTTTGTGTTGTGTGAGTAAATCTCCTGGTGGCATTATTTCATGTCAGGATATTCTGTGTAGGCCGCTAATATTGGCCATGTTGCCCCTTCTCTTCCGAGCGGGCCGAGTCTCACTCTTCTTCTTAAGTGGGGTAGGGCGCCTTTAAACCAGTATAAGTGTTCCTGGTATTTGAGCGGAATCTCAATGTCCTCAAACGGACAATATTCCGCCGGTGCATCTCCTTCTGTGTAGGAGTGAAATGTTTTTGTTCTTGCATTTGCTGCTGGGAATCTAACCCACAAATAAAATACCTCTGTTCTATATGCTTCGTGTGCCTCAATAACGAAAGCTACTATGCCACCGCTGGCTGTAACACCATGCGCAAGTAGTTTCAGGGTGACTGTATTTCAAAAAATTTCTGCAATCGGAATTGCATCTGCATCAACCTCATCGTCTGAGAGGTGCAAACTATGCACAACTCCTTCTGCGTTTTCCACACCTTCAGTAATTTTTTAGAGGAAGAAGTATTTCAAGGAAACTAAGATAAGGTGTTTTGTACAATTTTAGGAACACTGTGTCCCTCAAACTTGATTAACCAACAGCTAATAAATAGGATTTTTTAGCCTACCCAGCTGTGGCGGAGTTTGTGCCCACCGACTCCAGACGTCTCTGGTGTTTTGTGATTAGCAATCTCTGAGAAATAGCATGACTGAACTACTCAGATTCTACTCTTAAATAAATACCCAACCAACGTTGGCGGCGCCATGTTGTGTAGTTCCTATGTCACCTATACAGGATCTGCGCGTTTGGATAACATAAACTGTGGGATTGGTGGCGGACTGATTCCATGCACCCCCACCAAATACGTTAGCCTGTCTGTATCAGCTAGTTCACAGTGCCACTATAATCTCCTCTTACCAAGGAGAGAATAGTTTCTGGCAACCTCAGAACATGACAACCCTGATCCCTCAGAATCGTGGAAACAATATACTACCTTTCGCTCAGCCACTCGTGCTTACTTAGTTCATCTCAGAGAGTTACACAGAATAAACAGGCTGGGCGTTTTCAATAAGTATTTATTGAACAGTTGTTATTCTAGTGTAGAATAGATGAGCTGCAACAACGATTAGACAGTAGCAGAGATATATGATTAGAAGTACGACAAAAGTAAAGGGATGGTAAAGTTATACCATCTTGCAGAAATCATAAATATCTACAAGTACATAAAACACATGATAAAAAGTGCATACTCCTACAATGCCTTCCTAACTAGATGTACCTAAATGTACCTAAATTTACCTAGCATCTGTGTAGGTGTTATGCCAAGAATACCTCTAGGATCTAGTCAACCCCATTACCTGAGAATGAGAGAATATGGGATCCATCCTGGTCTCAAGTTGGACACCCCGCAAGGGATGTTACACCACTGCGAGCTGGAGTGTCTGCATGCAGGAACCTCAGCGTCTCTGGTCAGTGTGTCAGCCGGTAAGTCTCGGTCTCCTCTGTCTTTCTAAGCAAGATGTGATGTATATATACCCATAGGTCTCCCCAGGGGTCCTACCTTCCTGTGTTACTGTGTCAGCCTAAAGGATGACGTCGGGCCTGAACTTTATACAGAGATATTATACAGGAGATGTTAGTCCTGCTGTGTTTCCAAGAAGCCTCATGCATAATGTATGAGATTCGAACTAGGGGGAAACCCGCGTTCTGAATGCAGTGTCGTATCTAGGTAAAAGGTCAGTCCCTAAGAACAGATATGTATGTAATGTAGGGAAGAATATAGGTGAAAGGCTGCAATGTTACCTGCGCCTATATAGGGTACCTATAAGGAATATAACACTAGCATCTATCTTGACTTGGAGGGCCCAGTGTGTACCAGGGTCCCAGTGACAGAACTACCACCCCTTGGTGTTTATGACCCTTGAGAGAACCTGTGAAGGCCACCAGCACCAATGCATTCCTGAGAGATCTGAGCTCTAGGGGACAGACCTGCAGCTCTTGTGGTCCTGCTGTGCTGATGAAACATACTCCCAGTGGCCATGCTGTGTGCAGGAGTCACTAGGTATCAGACCTGATCGCCTCAACAGTCGGGCCCAGGCCAAGACTACTTACCTCCTAGTGCACCATATCTGAAGTGCCTGGCTTATCTGCACCCCTAGTGGTCCTGCTTGTCTTGCGCTGCTCCCGCATTATGGTGCTCTCTCAGTGAATCTGATCCCTGAGCCGCATGACCCTAACCTCCTCCTCCACTCCTCCGTTCTCACATCTTGAGGGGGAAACTGCCCGCAGCTCTTAGTCTAATTCCTCTACAAAGCACCGCACAGCAGCCTTGCCTACTATGCCCAGAGGCATATCTGCCAGGGACAGCTCAGTGGTTTCCCTTTGGGCTAAATCCACTATATCAGACCTGGGCAGCAAGAAGGATCCAGCTCTGCAGCCTTCTGCAGCATCTCCCGCCCTCTCTAAAATGCAGAACTACCTGGAATTTTTTTTAGCTGCCATTCACCAAGAGATAGGCTCTTTGAAGACAGATTTTAAAAGCTGCCTGAATGATTTATGCAAGGACATCCCTGCAGTGGGAGACCGGGTAGATGACCTAGAACACACCGTCAACTCCCTTGCATAAGACCCGGAGGCCCTGTGTAGAAGGGTCAATGCATTGGAAGAACAACACATCGAACTCCAGGCCAAGCAGGAAGACCTGGAAAATCGGGGGAGACCCAACAATTTACGCATCAGGGGCATCCCCTGTGGGGCGGAAAGTGAGGACATTATGTGTTTCACCAGGGATCTCCTGATGGCCACCCAGGGCAAACCGGATGAAGCTCCCATGGTTCTCCACAGTGCACACTGTGTTACTGCTGCCCTGGGCCAGCCAGATACACCCCCAGAAATCCTTACTAGGGTTCACTTCATTCAAGATAAAGAAACTGTGCTTCGAGTGGTGAGGGGTAAAGCGGACATAGTATTCTGAGACCATAGTGTGTAGATTTTTCAGGCTCTTTCCCCACTGACCCTGAAGAAAAGGTGCAACTTCAAACCTGTGACCGAACATTCACATGCCCAGGGAATCAAATATCAACAGGCCCATCCCTCTGGCCTGCTCTTTGCCTGGAATGGGAAACAACACATGTTCCGCTCCCTCGCAGAGGCCAGATTGTTCCTCAGCCTTCTGGAGGACTCCACTAGCAGAAGCATGTCGCCTCCTTCTTCTATGTGCCCAGACTCCTAGCAACCCAAGTGACATACAGTCCAGCGACAAGGACATAGCTGGAAAATCAAGATGGCACAAGACTTGGACGCAACGAGAGCGGACATTATTGCGCACCTCCAAAAGATGAAGACGGAGCAGGCACACTCCTCGACCGAAGACAACTAATCTACTCCACACATGTCTGGATAACCCTCTTGAACTGTCGCTGCTGCTACCCGGCCTTCCAAACTGCAGCTCACCTAGCAGGGCTTGGAGCTTGAACTCTGACACCTCGTTAGGGTCTGATATTTTCCTCCTGACCCTCTATGGAGTGGTTCACACAGTTGGGCCCTGTTGGATCCACTAGTTTCTCCCTGCACAACATACTCCCTCCCTGTTCCCTCTAGGTCTCTTCACTATTGCAACGCCCATGACTATATTTTGGCACCATAGGGGAGCCTCTCCCTCCCAATTCCTGCTCCAGGGACAGCTCTCCCCTTATCGACAGGCGCCCAGAGTGACTGACCCTTCCCATGACCACTACACATGATTTGAAACTGCTTTCCCTCATAGTCAGTGGGCTTAATTCCCTTAGCAAATGGCGCCAGGTGTGGCGCTACCTTGTGCAATGCGAATCCAACATTATTCACGTGAAGGAGACCCATTTGCTTCCCGCTGACTGCCACTGTATGGCTCATCCTAAGTATCCACACCAACACTAGGCATATGCAGATTCTAAGGGCCTAATAACGAGTTATACACAAAAGTTCTTAAACTGACTAGAGACCCAGGTGGGAGATTCCTCACTTTTACTGTGAAGAGGGGAAGGGACACCCTAATGCTCCTTAACCTCTACACTCTTAACCAGGTGCAAGACACATTAATACATCACATTCTCTCAGACCAACTAAGGCTTGCAAGGGGTGATATTATCGTGGGAGGAGACATCAACTTGGTATGAGATGCCACACTTGATAAAAATACCACACGTACAGGGCACAGGAGCAATGTCTGGTATGCTTAAGAAAGAGCTCCAAGACACTGATAATCAACACCAGACGCTAAGAGCCAAGCGACAACTGGCTATTTTACAGGGCCAACTTCGGGCACATCGGGTTAATAAAGTTGAGCGCTCTTTACTCACTCTCAAACAAAAACACTATAATGGAAGGGATAAGGTAGGTTCTCTCCTCACGCGTAGGTTGCAACACCAACACAATAGGCCACACATTGCTAAGTTCCAGATAGGCGACTCTGGTTGGGCTGTTAGAGAGGTGGACAAGCAGAAGGCCTTCCAAACCTATCAGAAACTTTATGCTTCGGTGGTGAAGACCCAACTGAGACTACCTCGTACCTCCAGAACTGTCCCTGGCAGCCACTAGATCCTTCTCAAACTCATGACCTGGAGGAACCCATCTCGAATGCTGAGCACTGCAGGGCACTCTATGAACTTCCCAAGGGTAAATCTCCTGGCCCAGACAGCCTCACCCCGACTTTTTACAAGGTCTTGCTGCTCAAGCTGCAAGCTCACTTGCTCACACTTTACAATTCTTTCACCCACACCAAAGGCCTTACACCATCCATGTCCAATTCCGAAATCACACTTGTCCCCAAACCAGGCAAGGACCCAACGATTTGCTCAACATACCGCCCGATCGCCCTATTGAATACTGATGCAAGCTCTGCACTAAGATGTTGACCAACCATCTAGAAATCCTTCGCACTGGATTAATAGACCCTGATCATGTAGGCTTTGTACAACATCGACGGGGATCTGACAACATTTGACGCCTTGCACATCTAGTTGAAAAGGCCCAACGACACTCCATCCTGGCTCTTCTCCTTTCCCTCAATGCTGAAAAGACTTTTGACCGGGTGAGCTGGGCTTTCTTGAAAGCAGTCCTCCAGAAAATAGGATTGGGCCCTGGCACCCACTGCCTCCATCCACATCAATGACATGACTACTAAATCTTTCCCTATTTCTCGGGGCACCCGATAGGGTTGCCCACTATCTCCCCTCTTATTTGCCCTTGCAGTGGAACCTCTTGCCATCCACTTTCGACGCTCAGCAGATATCAAGGGTATTCCCTTTGAAGGCCAAGACCATAAGGTTTTATTATATGCAGATGACCTTCTTCTCGCGCTAACAGAGCCAGACACCTCCCTCCCCGCAGTAGTCCAATCCCTGCAGGCTTACAACCGTATTTCAGGGTATGAGATCAACCTAGCAAAATCGCAGGCACTTAACCTCACCCTCCTGCTGCAGTGCCGCTTCCACTTATAGACAATCTCCCCCTTTCAGTGGACTCCTACTCAATACAGTACCTAAGTCTCACAATCACAAACTCTTTAACTACTTGGACGAGGGCAAACTGGTAACGCCATCCTGGAGGACCTTCGGAGGTGGAAACTGCTTCACATCTCCCGGTTCAACCGCATCAATGTGGTAAAAAAGAATGTCCTTCCCGGCATCTGTATTTATTCCAATTCTTGCCCACGCCCATCATGGACATTACCTCAGCTCCTTCATATGGAAAAAGAAATTCCCCCGCATTTCCGCTGCGCTTCTTATGCTCCCACGAAACTGAGGGGGTACTAGCCTGTCCCAACCTCCAGGACTATTCCTGGGCTGTGCACCTAAGCTACACCTCAGAGTGGGTAGTGCAAGAGAGCAAGAAGCACTGGGTGCACATAGGCAGGGGGGTCGCTTGTCAGGCACTCTGGGACCTTGCTTGGTTATCTAGACACTCCCACCCAAGCAACGCTTACATTGCAACCCCAACACGCACAGTGCTGGAGATATGGGATGGACTTGCTCTCAGAATGGGGCTGACCACATTCTCATCTCCAAACACCCCAATTGCACGTAACCCCGACTTCTCCCCTGCTCTCCCCCGGGAATCCTTCCAGATTGGGATAAGGGTGAGTGTAGGCTATTACAGGATCTCTTCCAAGGCCAGGCAATTAAGCTCTTTGGGCAGTGTAGGAAAGAATTTTGCCTCCCTGAATCTGCCTGTCATCAATATTTCCTGCTCTGACATTGGGCCCTCTACCGCTCTTATGCAGAAGCTGTCATTCACCCATTTAGACTTTGTGAGCAAATTGTCCTCAACTTTGTAGGCACTCGAGGTTTGATCACTAAGACTTATCATGTCCTGCAACAATTACTTCTCCTTCCCTGTCATTCCTAGCAATGGAAATGGTCTCCAGATAATGCCTCCAACATTACCCAGAAACAGTGGGAACTGCTCTGGCGAGAAATCCGTGAACACATAGAAGCATTTCCCAACAAGATGCAGCCTATAAGGTCATGTTTCAGTGGCATTATGCCCCAGCCCGTCTTCACACCATGTTCCCTGCAGCCTCTGCTACATGCTGGCGCTGTGGTGCACTGATGGGCGACTTCCAACTCATATGGTGGGCGTGCCCCTCAAAAGTCTTTTGGAGGAGATTCTAAGTCATATTAAGGGCACTCTGGGATACACAATATCAGACAACTATCATGTAATCATCTTGGGCATCCGCTCCACATCCATGAGTGCCATGACCCATGCAGACTTGTATCTGGTGCACTACATGACTGGTGCGGCCAAACAGCTTATAGCCCGGGCCAGGTGATCCCCCTCGGACCCCTCGGCAGCATCATGTTTCACACAACTCTGGCACACCATTGCCATGGAGCAGATGACACACAAACTGTCCCTCACGGATAAGAAAATCTTATGCCTCTGAACACCTCTCATGAATATATGTCCTGCTTGGAATATTTGTGCTTCCAATCTCCTAGACTGTGCGCCCTTCACCTGTTTGACGAATAGGGGTAATGTAAAGCCCTCCCTCCTTGTTGCCCCTTTAGGGGCCAACCAGTGCACTCTCTCTTGCAAGCGGTGCTCCCCTCTTCATTAAACATGGCTTCCTGAACATGAAAGACTGACTGGGGACCTTTTAATCACTACCATCCCCTCTTCCCCTCTTCATAGTTTTTGTTTGTTTATTAGTCTTGCCCTTCAAATAGGCATGCATCATCAAGAGTCTGCAGGACACAGGCCATTGCTTAGGCTTTACTAAGCCAACTAGGTTTGTATACCTTAAGCTCCTTCCTTTCCAGAAGACTTGGACAATTGTGTTGGCACTTTAGTATAAAGTCCTAAGTGTACTGCTACCGCCATGTAACTGTCTCATGAAGATCTTTCTTTCTTTAATTATATTTATACTGTAATAATTTTGGAAAATTCTATAAACAGAACTTGAGTAAACAAAAGGGAATCACTCATTAGTAGTACACAAAGTATACTAATTCCACTTTTGTAGTACCTTAGTACATACATTTATCACACAAAAACTTTTAGAAAACACTCACAATCACTGAATGATGTCATCAATGATGTAATTTGAGATGTCATCAGTGATGTCACTGACCATGTCCTGAGTGATGTAATATGTGAGGTCATAAGCTGTGCATCACGTGGGTGCAATTTATAGTTAGCTCAGGTAACTTTAACTGCTGAATTTCACTGGTTTTGTATGAGTGAAATCTGAGCCTAACTATAACATCCCTGTAACCTTTGTTTTTTTCAGTGAATTTCTATTTTTTTTAAAATCTATTTCCAAACTTTAACGTCACTCTAACCTTTGGTTTTTAAAGTGAATTTATAAGGTTATACATTTTTGTATTTCCTAACTGTAACCACTAACCTTTGACACGGAGTGAGTGCATGAGTGTCTCAGTGGGTGTAGAGTGTCTGATTAGGCTTGTAAGTGGGTGTGCCATTCACTTCAGCTGCTGTCTGGAAAGTTTCAGGTTGATTTGTAAAGTGGGGATCGAGAAAACGGGGGTCCCAAAATGCGTTTCCCCCATGCAATTTCCCATATGGAGGTTAGACACAACTATAGTCCGAACCGCTGAACAGAACTACACCAAATTGAGTGATGTCACTGACCATGTCATGAATGATGTAATATGTGAGGCCATAAGCAGGTCATTGCAGGCGCGCAAGTTATAGTTAGCTCAGCAAACTATAACTGCTGAATTAGTCAGGTTTTGAATGAGTGAAACAGCCTAACTATAACGTCCCTGTAACCTTTGTTTTTTTCAGTGAATTTCTACATTTTGTTTTTTAAATTCTATTTCCTAACTATAACGTCCCTGTAACCTTTGTTTTTTTCAGTGAATTTCTAAGGTTTTTTAAATGCTAATTCCTAACTATAACTTACCTGTAAGCTTTGTTTTTTCAGTGAATTTCCATGTTTTTTAACTAGCAATGGTGTTTGCAGAATGGTGTAGAAAGGGGGTGGCGCCTCTGACTAGATCTCAGGAATATCACTAGTAGTACTTATAGTACCAGGAGGGCTTTTTGGTCCCCAAGGTCCTTTAGCATCCAAGAGAACTTTATTCCCCAACCAGTAGTGTGCCAAGAGACGCATTTGTAGAGTGGTGCAGAAAAGGGGTGTGGCCTCCAAAGACCTCTTAGCAAACTGACTGTGTGGGACTTGCTAGAGGTAACAGGAGGGATAGTTGGCTCCCAAATACCCTCAGTAGCCAATGGGACTTCCTCCCCCAACTAATACTATGCCAGGAGGCGCATTTGCAGAGTGGTAGAAATAGGACGTCTTTGATGATTGCACAGGTAGGGCCTGTATGATTCTATGAGTGCCATTGCCAAGGACACACTGTGAATACTGGGTGTTTTTAACAAAGTGTAAAACACATATATAGACATATTTTACATAAGGTTTCAGTGTAGCTATTTAGTAAAATACCAATTTAACTTTCCCCTTTGTATTCATGTGTCGAAATAACTAAATCAAAAATGCATTTTCCAACTTCTTAGCAAAACCGGAGGTCGCAATGACATCAGTAGTCATAAATTCAAATGACAAAGTGTAAAACAGATATATAGACATATTTTACACAAAGTTTGAGTCTAGCTGTTTAGTACATTTTGGTTTAACTTTATTTTAACAACACAATTATAAAGAACAACAGTTTAAAAAAATAACTTTCAACAACAAAACAACAAATAAAACATAACTCATCAAACTAAGGATTGTCATCCAAACTGATTTTAAAAAGTGTGCTAGTATTTAACACTTTTAAACTATTTCCACAAAAATGAAGTGGAATGAGAAGAACCAGATGGTTGACTTCAATAGCAGCCACAACAACACCAAAGCAGAGTCCCATTCAAAAGTCCAATCTGAACTTCAAGATTTTTCTCCACAGTATTCCCCGATAGCATCATACGGCGTGGATTATGGAGTTGTAGTGAGTGCTGGAGAGCAGTCCATAACGGCCCTTCGCAATGCTGCAAATAATAATAAATGTTGATGTTTTTTTTGTTTTTGGCCCTTCGTAGTTTTTCTACATTAGCAGGCATTTTGTTATCTTACAAAATGGGTATCTAATATCTGTGTGTTGTTCATTTTATTATCTTCTAATTTATTGTAACACTACTTACGTACAACTTGCCGTGTAGACAAGTCAAACCGTCCTTATCTACAAATAAATACACAGCTAACTTTTGCCAGTTATCATTATTTACTTTTTCACTTTTTAAATATAAGTCAACAGTTATGTTATTTATATTTAATATAGCGCACAACTCACCCGGGGGCACCTTGGCGCTGTTGCGGAAACAGGGATCAAAAGAGGAAGAGAGGAGATCAGAACAGGTGGGATTTGAGAAGTTTCAGTCTAAGTTTAAATCTTCTAGTAGGTGCATCAACAACATATACAAACATAATATGGTTTTTTGGACAACACTGTATTAAATTTTGTAATCTCTTCTTTAAAACTATCAACTATAATATATGTGTCCTGTTCTCCAACTCCTGCTCTTAACAACTCTTTATTTTCCCTAGAATCCTGCTCAGGACCAAAGAAACGAAACTGCACATCACCGCAAACCTTTTCTACGTCTGCCAAAATACTATGCAAAAGTGCTCTATTCATTTCTCCTAAACATAAATCAGGTGGTTACACATATGACAGTCTCCTAACTAAAGTTCTCATTGTTGAGTGGTATAACTTATTTTGTGTTTTAGACTTCACCTTGGAAACATACGTAGGAATTTTCTTAATATATCAATGGATTGCTGTCTAATACTACAAACACTACTACAATTCCATTTGTGTACAGGAGCCTGACTATGTCTTCCTTGTACCTCTTGTGCAATAACTTCTACATTTCTAGGTCCCATCACCTCTTTTGCTATAGGACTACCATTCTTCATTTCGTAAAATCGTCCTCTTTCATCAATACCATGAACTAATCTGTTATCCTGGAGTTAGCGTTCTTCATTAAAGAAAGCCTCTGTACAAGAAGTATGTATCCATTCTCCCCTAAAAGTGTACAAAAGTTACTTCTGTTCACTAATCTTTTCTTCTGGTTTTGTCTCCTTATACACAACACTATTTTGTCAAGAGTCTTCATTCTATTTAGAATTAAAATGAAAAGCTTCCTCTTCAAAGCAAAGGCCTTATCAACTACTCGCTCAACTCGTTCTTTCTGTTTCACTGCATCTCTCCTTCTTCTACACTTTTTTAAATTTATCACTAAATTTACAACTACTCTACTACAAAACATCCTATATCTGATTTTGTTAAACTGCTTCTGTCTCCTGGTTATATTGTGTCCATGTTTGTTACAATCTTTTCTCTTCTTCCAATGTACACTTTGTCTACTCTTGTTGTTTCTCATAGTCATAATTGTATTTTCTTTATTTTGTAATCTTTGCAAATGCCCACATATATTTTTAAGAAATGACTTTGTCCTCTTATTAGTGGCTCTTTTTTCTTTCAGCACTTTTTCTGCATTTTGCCGCTTTGGTAACTCATTTCTGCAGAGATAACGTAGTTGCTTCTGTTGCTTTTGCATCTGAGCTTTTGTAGGCAAATAACTGTGTGTACTTATTTATATCTTGGTCTATTAAAAAAAAGTATATTTTAATTTTTACCCTAGCCAACATACAAACTACTTTAGTACTGACTTACACATAATACAAAAACTGTTTTTATGTTATGTTGCAGTTTTAAATCTACAGATGAACCTAGCTATATTACTACATAACCCAACAAATGAGCCCTACTGTGCACACCCTTTTGTATTTGTAACCCACTGTAGTGCTGGGTAAGTATAACAGATTCTCTGTTTCCAATAACAGATAAGAGTATTCTCAGAAAATCATATCCGTTAAAACCATCAAACCGCATACAAAGTCCATATAAAATCCACAAATGTCAAATCTTTTGGCTTTGTTGTTTTTATTCTTGCACTTCATATATCCAGCGTGAAGTCTGTCTGCCAACACGTGTTTCGTCTACCCATAGACTTTTTCAAGGCAGTTGTTGTAAGAAACTATCATAATATGAGATCTGGTTCTCGTCATAAATCTTCTCTTAAATCTTCTCAGTTGCCTCTTTGAGATTAAGGGTTTTGATCTCTTCTTCAATTTTTTGTATTTCTTCCAACAGTAGGGATCTTTTCCTTTCTGCATGTCTTATTAACAAGTCCATCACTCCATAGGATGATGATGATATCAAATTCTCCCATTCACTTAGCAGGTCCGGGTCTAAATCCTCAAAAGTGGGAAAAATGATGACCCTAAGACCCCTTGGTATCTGCTTTATTTCTATATATTTTTTTAAAGTTGTCAAATCCCACCACCGTGAGAGTTCTTGCTTTCTAGCTCTCTCTAGTCTGATGAACAATTGTTTAAGACCCTGTGGTTTTGTCTCCCGCATTGTCGGTTTCATGCTCTGTATGTCAGTTCCTAGAAATATATCATTAAAGATTCTGTCCCTTTCATCGTCAAAATCAGACATTGTAAAATATTGCTTACTCAATTTGTCCGATACCACTTGGTATCAGATCACACTGTCATAGGAGCTTGAGTGCTGGTACCCACATAGACAATAATTACAATTCGATTGGTAGTAGTGGTTCCCAAATACATGAGAAACGACCGCACAGTCAAGGAATGGAACAAAAGTAATATCTGCTAGTGTAATACAGTGTGAATACAATCATATTTTTGACATCGTAGTTGATTTCGGGGTGCTACCTTGACTCAAAGCACCTACTACCAAAACGATGCTAAAAGCACAGAGGACAGCCAATGTGCATACAAAACCCAACAAATGAGCCCTACTGTGCACACCCTTTTGTATTAGTAACCCACTGTAGTGCTGGGTAAGTATAACAGATTCTCTGTTTCAAATAACAGATAAGAGTATTCTCAGCAAATCATATCCGTTAAAACCATCAAACCGCATACAAAGTCCATATAAAATCCACAAATGTCAAATCTTTTGGCTTTGTTGTTTTTATTCTTGCACTTCATATATCCAGCGTGAAGTCTGTCTGCCAACACGTGTTTCGTCTACCCATAGACTTTTTCAAGGCGGTTGTTGTAAGAAACTATCATAATATAAGATCTGGTTCTCGTCATAAATCTTCTCAGTTGCCTCTTTGAGATTAAGGGTTTTGATCTCTTCTTCAATTTTTTGTATTTCTTCCAACAGTAGGGATCTTTTCCTTTCTGCATGTCTTATTAACAAGTCCATCATTCCATAGGATGATGATATCAAATTCTCCCATTCACTTAGCAGGTCCGGGTCTAAATCCTCAAAAGTGGGAAAAATGATGACCCTAAGACCCCTTGGTATCTGCTTTATTTCTATATATTTTTTTAAGTTGTCAAATCCCACCACCGTGAGAGTTCTTGCTTTCTAGCTCTCTCTAGTCTGATGAACAATTGTTTAAGACCCTGTGGTTTTGTCTCCCGCATTATCGGTTTCATGCTCTGTATGTCAGTTCCTAGAAATATATCATTAAAGATTCTGTCCCTTTCATCGTCAAAATCAGACATTGTAAAATATTGCTTACTCAATTTGTCCGATACCACTTGGTATCAGATCACACTGTCATAGGAGCTTGAGTGCTGGTACCCACATAGACAATAATTACAATTCGATTGGTAGTAGTGGTTCCCAAATACAAGAGAAACGACCGCACAGTCAAGGAATGGAACAAAAGTAATATCTGCTAGTGTAATACAGTGTGAATACAATCATATTTTTGACATCGTAGTTGATTTCGGGGTGCTACCTTGACTCAAAGCACCTACTACCAAAACGATGCTAAAAGCACAGAGGACAGCCAATGTGCATACAAACCCAACAAATGAGCCCTACTGTGCACACCCTTTTGTATTTGTAACCCACTGTAGTGCTGGGTAAGTATAACAGATTCTCTGTTTCCAATAACAGATAAGAGTATTCTCAGCAAATCATATCCGTTAAAACCATCAAACCGCATACAAAGTCCATATAAAATCCACAAATGTCAAATCTTTTGGCTTTGTTGTTTTTATTCTTGCACTTCATATATCCAGCGTGAAGTCTGTCTGCCAACACGTGTTTCGTCTACCCATAGACTTTTTCAAGGCGGTTGTTGTAAGAAACTATCATAATATAAGATCTGGTTCTCATCATAAATCTTCTCTTAATTCTTCTCAGTTGCCTCTTTGAGATTAAGGGTTTTGATCTCTTCTTAAATTTTTGTATTTCTTCCAACAGTAGGGATCTTTTCCTTTCTGCATGTCTTATTAACAAGTCCATCATTCCATAGGATGATGATGATATCAAATTCTCCCATTCACTTAGCAGGTCCGGGTCTAAATCCTCAAAAGTGGGAAAAATTATGACCCTAAGACCCCTTGGTATCTGCTTTATTTCTATATATTTTTTTAAAGTTGTCAAATCCCACCACCGTGAGAGTTCTTGCTTTCTAGCTCTCTCTAGTCTGATGAACAATTGTTTAAGACCCTGTGGTTTTGTCTCCCGCATTATCGGTTTCATGCTCTGTATGTCAGTTCCTAGAAACATATCATTAAAGATTCTGTCCCTTTCATCGTCAAAATCAGACATTGTAAAATATTGCTTACTCAATTTGTCCGATACCACTTGGTATCAGATCACACTGTCATAGGAGCTTGAGTGCTGGTACCCACATAGACAATAATTACACTTCGATTGGTAGTAGTGGTTCCCAAATACATGAGAAACGACCGCACAGTCAAAGAATGGAACAAAAGTAATATCTGCTAGTGTAATACAGTGTGAAGACAATCATATTTTTGACATCGTAGTTGATTTCGGGGTGCTACCTTGACTCAAAGCACCTACTTCCAAAACGATGCTAAAAGCACAGAGGACAGCCAATGTGCATACAAAACCCAACAAATGAGCCCTACTGTGCACACCCTTTTGTATTTGTAACCCACTGTAGTGCTGGGTAAGTATAACAGATTCTCTGTTTCCAATAACAGATAAGAGTATTCTCAGCAAATCATATCCGTTAAAACCATCAAACCGCATACAAAGTCCACATAAAATCCACAAATGTCAAATCTTTTGGCTTTGTTGTTTTTATTCTTGCACTTCATATATCCAGCGTGAAGTCTGTCTGCCAACACGTGTTTCGTCTACCCATAGACTTTTTCAAGGCGGTTGTTGTAAGAAACTATCATAATATAAGATCTGGTTCTCGTCATAAATCTTCTCTTAATTCTTCTCAGTTGCCTCTTTGAGATTAAGGGTTTTGATCTCTTCTTCAATTTTTGTATTTCTTCCAACAGTAGGGATCTTTTCCTTTCTGCATGTCTTATTAACAAGTCCATCATTCCATAGGATGATGATGATATCAAATTCTCCCATTCACTTAGCAGGTCCGGGTCTAAATCCTCAAAAGTGGGAAAAATGATGACCCTGAGACCCCTTGGTATCTGCTTTATTTCTATATATTTTTTAAAGTTGTCAAATCCCACCACCGTGAGAGTTCTTGCTTTCTAGCTCTCTCTAGTCTGATGAACAATTGTTTAAGACCCTGTGGTTTTGTCTCCCGCATTATCGGTTTCATGCTCTGTATGTCAGTTCCTAGAAATATATCATTAAAGATTCTGTCCCTTTCATCGTCAAAATCAGACATTGTAAAATATTGCTTACTCAATTTGTCCGATACCACTTGGTATCAGATCACACTGTCATAGGAGCTTGAGTGCTGGTACCCACATAGACAATAATTACAATTCGATTGGTAGTAGTGGTTCCCAAATACATGAGAAACGACCGCACAGTCAAAGAATGGAACAAAAGTAATATCTGCAAGTGTAATACAGTGTGAATACAATCATATTTTTGACATCGTAGTTGATTTCGGGTGCTACCTTGACTCAAAGCACCTACTACCAAAACGATGCTAAAAGCACAGAGGACAGCCAATGTGCATACAAAACCCAACAAATGAGCCCTACTGTGCACACCCTTTTGTATTTGTAACCCACTGTAGTGCTGGGTAAGTATAACAGATTCTCTGTTTCCAATAACAGATAAGAGTATTCTCAGCAAATCATATCCGTTAAAACCATCAAACCGCATACAAAGTCCATATAAAATCCACAAATGTCAAATCTTTTGGCTTTGTTGTTTTTATTCTTGCACTTCATATATCCAGCATGAAGTCTGTCTGCCAACACGTGTTTCGTCTACCCATAGACTTTTTCAAGGCGGTTGTTGTAAGAAACTATCATAATATAAGATCTGGTTCTCGTCATAAATCTTCTCTTAATTCTTCTCAGTTGCCTCTTTGAGATTAAGGGCTTTGATCTCTTCTTCCATTTTTTGTATTTCTTCCAACATTAGGGATCTTTTCCTTTCTGCATGTCTTATTAACAAGTCCATCATTCCATAGGATGATGATGATATCAAATTCTCCCATTCACTTAGCAGGTCCGGGTCTAAATCCTCAAAAGTGGGAAAAATGATGACCCTAAGACCCCTTGGTATCTGCTTTATTTCTATATTTTTTTAAGTTGTCAAATCCCACCACCGTGAGAGTTCTTGCTTTCTAGCTCTCTCTAGTCTGATGAACAATTGTTTAAGACCCTGTGGTTTTGTCTCCGCATTATCGGTTTCATGCTCTGTATGTCAGTTCCTAGAAATATATCATTAAAGATTCTGTCCCTTTCATCGTCAAAATCAGACATTGTAAAATATTGCTTACTCAATTTGTCCAATACCACTTGGTATCAGATCACACTGTCATAGGAGCTTGAGTGCTGGTACCCACATAGACAATAATTACAATTCGATTGGTAGTAGTGGTTCCCAAATACATGAGAAACGACCGCACAGTCAAGGAATGGAACAAAAGTAATATCTGCTAGTGTAATACAGTGTGAATACAATCATATTTTTGACATCGTAGTTGATTTCGGGTGCTACCTTGACTCAAAGCACCTACTACCAAAACGATGCTAAAAGCACAGAGGACAGCCAATGTGCATAAAAACCCAACAAATGAGTCCTAATGTGCACACCCTTTTGTATTTGTAACCCACTGTAATGCTGGGTAAGTATAACAGATTCTCTGTTTCCAAAAACAGATAATAGTATTCTCAGCAAATCATATCCGTTAAAACCATCAAACCGCATACAAAGTCCATATAAAATCCTCAAATGTCAAATCTTTGGCTTTGTTGTTTTATTCTTGCACTTCATATATCCAGCGTGAAGTCTGTCTGCCAACACGTGTTTCGTCTACCCATAGACTTTTCAAGGCGGTTGTTGTAAGAAACTATCATAATATAAGATCTGGTTCTCGTCATAAATCTTCTCTTAATTCTTCTCAGTTGCCTCTTTGAGATTAAGGGTTTTGATCTCTTCTTCAATTTTTGTATTTCTTCCAACAGTAGGGATCTTTTCCTTTCTGCATGTCTTATTAACAAGTCCATCATTCCATAGGATGATGATGATATCAAATTCTCCCATTCACTTAGCAGGTCCGGGTCTAAATCCTCAAAAGTGGGAAAATGATGACCCTAAGACTCCTTGGTATCTGCTTTATTTCTATATATTTTTACAGTTGTCAAATCCCACCACCGTGAGAGTTCTTGCTTTCTAGCTCTCTCTAGTCTGATGAACAATTGTTTAAGACCCTGTGGTTTTGTCTCCCGCATTATCGGTTTCATGCTCTGTATGTCAGTTCCTAGAAACATATCATTAAAGATTCTGTCCCTTTCATCGTCAAAATCAGACATTGTAAAATATTGCTTACTCAATTTGTCCGATACCACTTGGTGTCAGATCACACTGTCATAGGAGCTTGAGTGCTGGTACCCACATAACAATAATTACAATTCGATTGGTAGTAGTGGTTCCCAAATACATGAGAAACGACCGCACAGTCAAGGAATGGAACAAAAGTAATATCTGCTAGTGTAATACAGTGTGAATACAATCATATTTTTGACATCGTAGTTGATTTCGAGGTGCTACCTTGACTCAAAGCACCTACTACAAACGATGCTAAAAGCACAGAGGACAGCCAATGTGCATACAAAACCCAACAAATGAGCCCTCCTGTGCACACCCTTTGTATTTGTAACCCACTGTAGTGCTGGGTAAGTATAACAGATTCTCTGTTTCCAATAACAGATAAGAGTATTCTCAGCAAATCATATCCGTTAAAACCATCAAACCGCATACAAAGTCCATATAAAATCCACAAATGTCAAATCTTTTGGCTTTGTTGTTTTTATTCTTGCACTTCATATATCCAGCGTGAAGTCTGTCTGCCAACACATGTTTCGTCTACCCATAGACTTTTTCAAGGAGGTTGTTGTAAGAAACTATCATAATATAAGATCTGGTTCTCGTCATAAATCTTCTCTTAATTCTTCTCCGTTGCCTCTTTGAGATTAAGGGTTTTGATCTCTTCTTCAATTTTTGTATTTCTTCCAACAGTAGGGATCTTTTCCTTTCTGCAAGTCTTATTAACAAGTCCATCATTCCATAGGATGATGATGATATCAAATTCTCCTATTCACTTAGCAGGTCCGGGTCTAAATCCTCAAAGTGGGAAAATGATGACCCTAAGACCCCTTGGTATCTGCTTTATTTCTATATATTTTTTAAAGTTGTCAAATCCCACCACCGTGAGAGTTCTTGCTTTCTAGCTCTCTCTAGTCTGATGAACAATTGTTTAAGACCCTGTGGTTTTGTCTCCCGCATTATCGGTTTCATGCTCTGTATGTCAGTTCCTAGAAACATATCATTAAAGATTCTGTCCCTTTCATCGTCAAAATCAGACATTGTAAAATATTGCTTACTCAATTTGTCCGATACCACTTGGTGTCAGATCACACTGTCATAGGAGCTTGAGTGCTGGTACCCACATAACAATAATTACAATTCGATTGGTAGTAGTGGTTCCCAAATACATGAGAAACGACCGCACAGTCAAGGAATGGAACAAAAGTAATATCTGCTAGTGTAATACAGTGTGAATACAATCATATTTTTGACATCGTAGTTGATTTCGAGTGCTACTCTGACTCAAAGCACCTACTACCAAAACGATGCTAAAAGCACAGAGGACAGCCAATGTGCATACAAAACCCAACAAATGAGCTCTCCTGTGCACTCTCTTTGTATTTGTAACCCACTGTAGTGCTGGGTAAGTATAACAGATTCTCTGTTTCCAATAACAGATAAGAGTATTCTCAGCAAATCATATCCGTTAAAACCATCAAACCGCATACAAAGTCCATATAAAATCCACAAATGTCAAATCTTTTGGCTTTGTTGTTTTTATTCTTGCACTTCATATATCCAGCGTGAAGTCTGTCTGCCAACACATGTTTCGTCTACCCATAGACTTTTTCAAGGAGGTTGTTGTAAGAAACTATCATAATATAAGATCTGGTTCTCGTCATAAATCTTCTCTTAATTCTTCTCCGTTGCCTCTTTGAGATTAAGGGTTTTGATCTCTTCTTCAATTTTTGTATTTCTTCCAACAGTAGGGATCTTTTCCTTTCTGCAAGTCTTATTAACAAGTCCATCATTCCATAGGATGATGATGATATCAAATTCTCCTATTCACTTAGCAGGTCCGGGTCTAAATCTCAAAAGTGGGAAAATGATGACCCTAAGACCTCTTGGTATCTGCTTTATTTCTATATATTTTTTACAGTTGTCAAATCCCACCACCGTGAGAGTTCTTGCTTTCTAGCTCTCTCTAGTCTGATGAACAATTGTTTAAGACCCTGTGGTTTTGTCTCCCGCATTATCGGTTTCATGCTCTGTATGTCAGTTCCTAGAAACATATCATTAAAGATTCTGTCCTTTCATCGTCAAAATCAGACATTGTAAAATATTGCTTACTCAATTTGTCCGATACCACTTGGTGTCAGATCACACTGTCATAGGAGCTTGAGTGCTGGTACCCACATAACAATAATTACAATTCGATTGGTAGTAGTGGTTCCCAAATACATGAGAAACGACCGCACAGTCAAGGAATGGAACAAAAGTAATATCTGCTAGTGTAATACAGTGTGAATACAATCATATTTTGACATCGTAGTTGATTTCGGGTGCTACCTTGACTCAAAGCACCTACTACCAAAACGATGCTAAAAGCACAGAGGACAGCCAATGTGCATACAAAACCCAACAAATGAGCCCTCCTGTGCACACCCTTTTGTATTTGTAACCCACTGTAGTGCTGGGTAAGTATAACAGATTCTCTGTTTCCAATAACAGATAAGAGTATTCTCAGCAAATCATATCCGTTAAAACCATCAAACCGCATACAAAGTCCATATAAAATCCACAAATGTCAAATCTTTTGGCTTTGTTGTTTTTATTCTTGCACTTCATATATCCAGCGTGAAGTCTGTCTGCCAACACATGTTTCGTCTACCCATAGACTTTTTCAAGGAGGTTGTTGTAAGAAACTATCATAATATAAGATCTGGTTCTCGTCATAAATCTTCTCTTAATTCTTCTCCGTTGCCTCTTTGAGATTAAGGGTTTTGATCTCTTCTTCAATTTTTTGTATTTCTTCCAACAGTAGGGATCTTTTCCTTTCTGCAAGTCTTATTAACAAGTCCATCATTCCATAGGATGATGATGATATCAAATTCTCCTATTCACTTAGCAGGTCCGGGTCTAAATCCTCAAAAGTGGGAAAAATGATGACCCTAAGACCCCTTGGTATCTGCTTTATTTCTATATATTTTTTTAAAGTTGTCAAATCTCACCACCGTGAGAGTTCTTGCTTTCTAGCTCTCTCTAGTCTGATGAACAATTGCTTAAGACCCTGTGGTTTTGTCTCCCGCATTATCGGTTTCATGCTCTGTATGTCAGTTCCTAGAAATATATCATTAAAGATTCTGTCCCTTTCATCGTCAAAATCAGACATTGTAAAATATTGCTTACTCAATTTGTCCGATACCACTTGGTATCAGATCACACTGTCATAGGAGCTTGAGTGCTGGTACCCACATAGACAATAATTACAATTCGATTGGAAGTAGTGGTTCCCAAATACATGAGAAACGACCGCACAGTCAAGGAATGGAACAAAAGTAATATCTGCTAGTGTAATACAGTGTGAATACAATCATATTTTTGACATCGTAGTTGATTTCGGGGTGCTACCTTGACTCAAAGCACCTACTACCAAAACGATGCTAAAAGCACAGAGGGCAGCCAATGTGCATACAAAACCCAACAAATGAGCCCTACTGTGCACACCCTTTTGTATTTGTAACCCACTGTAGTGCTGGGTAAGTATAACAGATTCTCTGTTTCCAATAACAGATAGGAGTATTCTCAGCAAATCATATCCGTTAAAACCATCAAACCGCATACAAAGTCTATATAAAATCCACAAATGTCAAATCTTTGGCTTTGTTGTTTTTATTCTTGCACTTCATATATCCAGCATGAAGTCTGTCTGCCAACACGTGTTTCGTCTACCCATAGACTTTTTCAAGGTGGTTGTTGTAAGAAACTATCATAATATACGATCTGGTTCTCGTCATAAATCTTCTCTTAATTCTTCTCAGTTGCCTCTTTGAGATTAAGGGTTTTGATCTCTTCTTCAATTTTTTGTATTTCTTCCAACAGTAGGGATCTTTTCCTTTCTGCATGTCTCATTTGTTGGGTTTTGTATGCACATTGGCTGTCCTCTGTGCTTTTAGCATCGTTTTGGTAGTAGGTGCTTTGAGTCAAGGTAGCACCCCGAAATCAACTACGATGTCAAAAATATGATTGTATTCACACTGTATTACACTAGCAGATATTACTTTTGTTCCATTCCTTGACTGTGCGGTCGTTTCTCATGTATTTGGGAACCACTACTACCAATCGAATTGTAATTATTGTCTATGTGGGTACCAGCACTCAAGCTCCTATGACAGTGTGATCTGATACCAAGTGGTATCGGACAAATTGAGTAAGCAATATTTTACAATGTCTGATTTTGAGGATGAAAGGGACAGAATCTTTAATTATATATTTCTAGGAACTGACATACAGAGCATGAAACCGATAATGCTGGAGACAAAACCACAGGGTCTTAAACAATTGTTCATCAGACTAGAGAGAGCTAGAAAGTAAGAACTCTCACGGTGGTGGGATTTGACAACTTAAAAAAAATATATAGAAATAATGCAGATACTAAGGGGTCTTAGGGTCATCATTTTTCCCACTTTTGAGGATTTAGACCCGGACCTGCTAAGTGAATGGGAGAATTTGATATCATCATCATCCTATGGAATGATGGACTTGTTAATAAGACATGCAGAAAGCAAAAGATCCCTACTGTTGGAAGAAATACAAAAATTGAAGAAGAGATCAAAACCCTTAATCTCAAAGAGGCAACTGAGAAGAATTAAGAGAAGATTTATGACGAGAACCAGATCTTATATTATGATAGTTTCTTACAATAACCGCCTTGAAAAAGTCTATGGGTAGACGAAACACGTGTTGGCAGACAGACTTCACGCTGGAAATATGAAGTGCAAGAATAAAAACAACAAAGCCAAAAGATTTGACATTTGTGGATTTTATATGGACTTTGTATGCGGTTTGATGGTTTTAACGGATATGATTTGCTGAGAATACTCTTATCTGTTATTGGAAACAGAGAATCTGTTATACTTACCCAGCACTACAGTGGGTTACAAATACAAAAGGGTGTGCACAGTAGGGCTCATTTGTTACGTTTTGTATGCACATTGGCTGTCCTCTGTGCTTTTAGCATCGTTTTGGTAGTAGGTGCTTTGAGTCAAGGTAGCACCCCGAAATCAACTACGATGTCAAAAATATGATTGTATTCACACTGTATTACTCTAGCAGATATTACTTTTGTTCCATTCCTTGACTGTGCGGTCGTTTCTCATGTATTTTGGAACCACTACTACCAATCGAATTGTAATTATTGTCTATATGGGTACCAGCACTCAAGCTCCTATGATATTGTGATCTGATACCAAGTGGTATCGGACAAATTGAGTAAGCAATATTTTACAATGTCTGATTTTGACGATGAAAGGGACAGAATTTTTAATGATATATTTCTAGGAACTGACATACAGAGCATGAAACCGATAATGCGGGAGACAAAACCACAGGGTCTTAAACAATTGTTCATCAGACTAGAGAGAGCTAGAAAGCAAGAACTCTCACGGTGGTGGGATTTAACAACTTTAAAAAAATATATAGAAATAAAGCAGATACCAAGGGGTCTTAGGGTCATCATTTTTCCCACTTTTGAGGATTTAGACCCGGACCTGCTAAGTGAATAGGAGAATTTGATATCATCATCATCCTATGGAATGATGGACTTGTTAATAAGACATGCAGAAAGGAAAAGATCCCTACTGTTGGAAGAAATACAAAAATTGAAGAAGAGATCAAAACCCTTAATCTCAAAGAGGCAACTGAGAAGAATTAAGAGAAGATTTATGACGAGAACCAGATCTTATATTATGATAGTTTCTTACAACAACCGCCTTGAAAAAGTCTATGGGTAGACGAAACACGCGTTGGCAGACAGACTTCACGCTGGATATATGAAGTGCAAGAATAAAAACAACAAAGCCAAAAGATTTGACATTTGTGGATTTTATATGGACTTTGTATGCGGTTTGATGGTTTTAACGGATATGATTTGCTGAGAATACTCTTATCTGTTATTGGAAACAGAGAATCTGTTATACTTACCCAGCACTACAGTGGGTTACAAATACAAAAGGGTGTGCACAGTAGGGCTCATTTGTTGTGTTTTGTATGCACATTGGCTGTCCTCTGTGCTTTTAGCATCGTTTTGGTAGTAGGTGCTTTGAGTCAAGGTAGCACCCCGAAATCAAATACGATGTCAAAAATATGATTGTATTCACACTGTATTACACTAGCAGATATTACTTTTGTTCCATTCCCTGACTGTGCGGTCGTTTCTCATGTATTTGGGAACCACTACTACCAATCGAATTGTAATTATTGTCTATATGGGTACCAGCACTCAAGCTCCTATGACAGTGTGATCTGATACCAAGTGGTATCGGACAAATTGAGTAAGCAATATTTTACAATATCTGATTTTGACGATGAAAGGGACAGAATCTTTAATGATATATTTCTAGGAACTGACATACAGAGCATGAAACCGATAATGCGGGAGACAAAACCACAGGGTCTTAAACAATTGTTCATCAGACTAGAGAGAGCTAGAAAGCAAGAACTCTCACGGTGGTGGGATTTGACAACTTTAAAAAAATATATAGAAATAAAGCAGTTACCAAGGGGTCTTAGGGTCATCATTTTTCCCACTTTTGAGGATTTAGACCCGGACCTGCTAAGTGAATGGGAGAATTTGATATCATCATCATCCTATGGAATGATGGACTTGTTAATAAGACATGCAGAAAGGAAAAGATCCCTACTGTTGGAAGAAATACAAAAATTGAAGAAGAGATCAAAACCCTTAATCTCAAAGAGGCAACTGAGAAGAATTAAGAGAAGATTTATGACGAGAACCAGATCTTATATTATGATAGTTTCTTACAACAACCGCCTTGAAAAAGTCTATGGGTAGACGAAACACGTGTTGGCAGACAGACTTCACGCTGGATATATGAAGTGCAAGAATAAAACAACAAAGCCAAAAGATTTGACATTTGTGGATTTTATATGGACTTTGTATGCGGTTTGATGGTTTTAACGGATATGATTTGCTGAGAATACTCTTATCTGTTATTGGAAACAGAGAATCTGTTATACTTACCCAGCACTACAGTGGGTTACAAATACAAAAGGGTGTGCACAGTAGGGCTCATTTGTTGTGTTTTGTATGCACATTGGCTGTCCTCTGTGCTTTTAGCATCGTTTTGGTAGTAGGTGCTTTGAGTCAAGGTAGCACCCCGAAATAAAATACGATGTCAAAAATATGATTGTATTCACACTGTATTACACTAGCAGATATTACTTTTGTTCCATTCCTTGACTGTGCGGTCGTTTCTCATGTATTTGGGAACCACTACTACCAATCGAATTGTAATTATTGTCTATATGGGTACCAGCACTCAAGCTCCTATGACAGTGTGATCTGATACCAAGTGGTATCGGACAAATTGAGTAAGCAATATTTTACAATGTCTGATTTTGACGATGAAAGGGACAGAATCTTTAATGATATATTTCTAGGAACTGACATACAGAGCATGAAACCGATAATGCGGGAGACAAAACCACAGGGTCTTAAACAATTGTTCATCAGACTAGAGAGAGCTAGAAAGCAAGAACTCTCACGGTGGTGGGATTTGACAACTTTAAAAATATATAGAAATAAAGCAGTTACCAAGGGGTCTTAGGGTCATCATTTTTCCCACTTTTGAGGATTTAGACCCGGACCTGCTAAGTGAATGGGAGAATTTGATATCATCATCATCCTATGGAATGATGGACTTGTTAATAAGACATGCAGAAAGGAAAAGATCCCTACTGTTGGAAGAAATACAAAAATTGAAGAAGAGATCAAAACCCTTAATCTCAAAGAGGCAACTGAGAAGAATTAAGAGAAGATTTATGACGAGAACCAGATCTTATATTATGATAGTTTCTTACAACAACCGCCTTGAAAAGTCTATGGGTAGACGAAACACGTGTTGGCAGACAGACTTCACGCTGGATATATGAAGTGCAAGAATAAAACAACAAAGCCAAAAGATTTGACATTTGTGGATTTTATATGGACTTTGTATGCGGTTTGATGGTTTTAACGGATATGATTTGCTGAGAATACTCTTATCTGTTATTGGAAACAGAGAATCTGTTATACTTACCCAGCACTACAGTGGGTTACAAATACAAAAGGGTATGCACAGTATGGCTCATTTGTTGTGTTTTGTATGCACATTGGCTGTCCTCTGTGCTTTTAGCATCGTTTTGGTAGTAGGTGCTTTGAGTCAAGGTAGCACCCCGAAATCAAATACGATGTTAAAAATATGATTGTATTCACACTGTATTACACTAGCAGATATTACTTTTGTTCCATTCCTTGACTGTGCGGTCGTTTCTCATGTATTTGGGAACCACTACTACCAATCGAATTGTAATTATTTTCTATATGGGCACCAGCACTCAAGCTCCTATGACAGTGTGATCTGATACCAAGTGGTATCGGACAAATTGAGTAAGCAATATTTTACAATATCTGATTTTGACGATGAAAGGGACAGAATCTTTAATGATATATTTCTAGGAACTGACATACAGAGCATGAAACCGATAATGCGGAGACAAAACCACAGGGTCTTAAACAATTGTTCATCAGACTAGAGAGAGCTAGAAAGCAAGAACTCTCACGGTGGTGGGATTTGACAACTTTAAAAAAATATATAGAAATAAAGCAGTTACCAAGGGGTCTTAGGGTCATCATTTTTCCCACTTTTGAGGATTTAGACCCGGACCTGCTAAGTGAATGGGAGAATTTGATATCATCATCATCCTATGGAATGATGGACTTGTTAATAAGACATGCAGAAAGGAAAAGATCCCTACTGTTGGAAGAAATACAAAAAATTGAAGAAGAGATCAAAACCCTTAATCTCAAAGAGGCAACTGAGAAGAATTAAGAGAAGATTTATGACGTGAACCAGATCTTATATTATGATAGTTTCTTACAACAACCGCCTTGAAAAAGTCTATGGGTAGACGAAACACGTGTTGGCAGACAGACTTCACGCTGGATATATAAAGTGCAAGAATAAAAACAACAAAGCCAAAAGATTTGACATTTGTGGATTTTATATGGACTTTGTATGCGGTTTGATGGTTTTAACGGATATGATTTGCTGAGAATACTCTTATCTGTTATTGGAAACAGAGAATCTGTTATACTTACCCAGCACTACAGTGGGTTACAAATACAAAAGGGTGTGCACAGTAGGGCTCATTTGTTGGGTTTTGTATGCACATTGGCTGTCCTCTGTGCTTTTAGCATCGTTTTGGTAGTAGGTGCTTTGAGTCAAGGTAGCACCTCGAAATCAACTACGATGTCAAAAATATGATTGTATTCACACTGTATTACACTAGCAGATATTACTTTTGTTCCATTCCTTGACTGTGCGGTAGTTTCTCATGTATTTGGGAACCACTGCTACCAATCGAATTGTAATTGTTGTCTATGTGGGTACCAGCACTCAAGCTCCTATGACAGTGTGATCTGATACCAAGTGGTATCGGACAAATTGAGTAAGCAATATTTTACAATGTCTGATTTTGACGATGAAAGGGACAGAATCTTGAATGATATATTTCTAGGAACTGACATACAGAGCATGAAACCGATAATGCGGGAGACAAAACCACAGGGCCTTAAACAATTGTTCATCAGACTAGAGAGAGCTAGAAAGCAAGAACTCTCACGGTGGTGGGATTTGACAACTGTAAAAAAATATATAGAAATAAAGCAGATACCAAGGGGTCTTAGGGTCATCATTTTTCCCACTTTTGAGGATTTAGACCCGGACCTGCTAAGTGAATGGGAGAATTTGATATCATGATCATCCTATGGAATGATGGACTTGTTAATAAGACATGCAGAAAGGAAAAGATCCCTACTGTTGGAAAAAATACAAAAAATTGAAGAAGAGATCAAAACCCTTAATCTCAAAGAGGCAACTGAGAAGAATTAAGAGAAGATTTATGACGAGAACCAGATCTTATATTATGATAGTTTCTTACAACAACCGCCTTGAAAAAGTCTATGGGTAGACGAAACACGTGTTGGCAGACAGACTTCACGCTGGAAATATGAAGTGCAAGAATAAAAACAACAAAGCCAAAAGATTTGACATTTGTGGATTTATTATGGACTTTGTATGCGGTTTGATGGTTTTAACGGATATGATTTGCTGAGAATACTCTTATCTGTTATTGGAAACAGAGAATCTGTTATACTTACCCAGCACTACAGTGGGTTACAAATACAAAAGGGTGTGCACAGTAGGGCTCATTTGTTGTGTTTTGTATGCACATTGGCTGTCCTCTGTGCTTTTAGCATCGTTTTGGTAGTAGGTGCTTTGAGTCAAGGTAGCACCCCGAAGTCAACTACGATGTCAAAAATATGATTGTATTCACACTGTATTACACTAGCAGATATTACTTTTGTTCCATTCCTTGACTGTGCAGTCGTTTCTCATGTATTTGGGAACCACTACTACCAATCGAATTGTAATTGTTGTCTATGTGGGTACCAGCACTCAAGCTCCTATGACAGTGTGATCTGATACCAAGTGGTATCGGACAAATTGAGTAAGCAATATTTTACAATGTCTGATTTTGACGATGAAAGGGACAGAATCTTTAATGATATATTTCTAGGAACTGACATACAGAGCATGAAACCGATAATGCGGGAGACCAAACCACAGGGTCTTAAACAATTGTTCATCAGACTAGAGAGAGCTAGAAAGCAAGAACTCTCACGGTGGTGGGATTTGACAACTTAAAAAAAATATATAGAAATAAAGCAGATACCAAGGGGTCTTAGGGTCATCATTTTACCCACTTTTGAGGATTTAGACCCGGACCTGCTAAGTGAATGGGAGAATTTGATATCATCATCATCCTATGGAATGATGGACTTGTTAATAAGACATGCAGAAAGGAAAAGATCCCTACTGTTGGAAGAAATACAAAAAATTGAAGAAGAGATCAAAACCCTTAATCTCAAAGAGGCAACTGAGAAGAATTAAGAGAAGATTTATGACGAGAACCAGATCTTATATTATGATAGTTTCTTACAACAACCGCCTTGAAAAAGTCTATGGGTAGACGAAACACGTGTTGGCAGACAGACTTCACGCTGGATATATGAAGTGCAAGAATAAAAACAACAAAGCCAAAAGATTTGACATTTGTGGATTTTATATGGACTTTGTATGCGGTTTGATGGTTTTAACGGATATGATTTGCTGAGAATACTCTTATCTGTTATTGGAAACAGAGAATCTGTTATACTTACCCAGCACTACAGTGGGTTGCAAATACAAAAGGGTGTGCACAGTAGGGCTCATTTGTTGGGTTTTGTATGCACATTGGCTGTCCTCTGTGCTTTTAGCATCGTTTTGGTAGTAGGTGCTTTGAGTCAAGGTAGCACCCCAAAATCAACTACGATGTCAAAAATATGATTGTATTCACACTGTATTACACTAGCAGATATTACTTTTGTTCCATTGCTTGACTGTGCGGTCGTTTCTCATGTATTTGGGAACCACTACTACCAATCGAATTGTAACTATATTACTACATGCACTTACTTCAATATAGCAAACCCAAAGCAAAACACAAAACTTTATTTATTAGTTACCTTTTAACATTTTAGCACCCTGTCCTACAACACAGCTACACCATATCACACTTCTAACTTATACATGGTGAAATACCAGTTAATCCCTTCTGTAGTAAATTTTAAAATGAACACCAAGCCAAGGGAGCGTATTTACATGCCCCATGCACCAAAGCATCACTTTGTTCGACACACCATTGGCACAGTGTGATGCTCCATATTTACAAGTAGCCGTAAAGCCACTCTGCATCGCATTTCGTGGGCTTGTAACTACCGGCCCTTTTCACGCAGCACTGTGCGTGAAAGGGAAGTGCCATGGGTGTTGCTGTGGGTGTTCCCACTCAACATCCATGCATTTTGCCACATTCCCAGATTTACAACGATTTGTACACCTGGGAATGCGTCAGAATTCTACGCCTCCCCAGGAGAAGTGTAAGGAGGCACAACAAGGAGAAATACTTTTATCTCTCCTCATATTGCAGCACACATAGAAAGAGGAAAAAGCTTGTTATTGTTTTTGTGCAGGAAGTTGTGCCTTATAGCACAAAAACAATAATTCTCGCAACACAGGCACCCTTGCACCAAGCTGCAAGGGTGCCTCCATTGAAGCATGACAGCCAGTTGTGCGCCAGCGCAGGGGAGAGCACAGGGATCCATCATATATGACGCATACCTGTGCTTTAAAAGTAATGCAGCACGGCGCAGCCAAATGGCTTGCGGCTCTTCGCCGCATTACCCAAGTGTAGAAGTACATACAGTTTTTCAACACTGTAAATCCAAAAAAACACCATAAGAGCTATTTGCGTGTCTCTCTACCACTATGTCACTGGTGTATTTAGTATCTCAGTACTTTTCTACTTAAATGTATCAGATTTAAATTTTGCGAAACGCTGCATATAAAGATATGCACATTAATCTATTAATCCATATCCAACCATATATTTTACTAATTCTTCAGAGTACTTGCAAAGAGTGTGTGACAGATTGCATATATAATTCCCCACATGCTTCTAAAAGACTACATATTCCTCAGTAAAACTTAGAAATACATGGGTTTGTGGTTTAATACATCAATAGTCCCTGGATGATTGAATGAGTGCATAGGTAGTACCTAGGTTATTCCCTGGGGATACAAGTAGTTCGTAGATGATTCCCTGACTATGTCATAACTCCATGGGGCATACTATATCTGTATACTTACCGACTGTGTGTTTGCATGAGTATACCACTGGCATCTGGGTGTTTGGATGAGTGCATGAGTAGAGCCTGAATGATTAGACAAGTGTGTGACTAATGCTTCAATTATTCAATACATGCATACTGGTTGGATGATTAAATGAGTGCAATTCTAGTGCCTGGATGAGTGCAAGAGTACATACATAGTATATAGGTGATTTATAGTGTGCATGGGTAGTGCATACATGATTGTTCAAGACCATGCATAGCACCTAGCCTTTTGGATGAGTGGATGAATACTGTTTCAGCGATTGGATGCTGCCCATGTGTTTTTTGTTGAGTGAACAGGCAGTTCCTGGATGTTTAGATAACTTCATGGGTAGTGCCTGGAGAATTGAGTAAGTGCATCAATAGTGCCTGGCTAATTAGATGAGTGCATGACTAGTGTCTGAGTGACTGCATGATTTCATTGTTAAAGCTTGAGAGATTGGATGAAAGTAAGTGTACTGCTGGGGTGATTGTATTAGTGCAAGACTATTGCCTCAGTAATTAAATGACTGCATAGGTACTGGATGGGTGATAGGTTTACTACAATGGTACTCTCTATGCAATTAGATGAGTGCATGAATAGTGCCTGAGTGTTTCATCAGTGCATGCGTGTGCCTCAGTATTTCAATGACTGCATTGGTTGTAAGTGAGTGTTTAGATAGCTTCATAGGTTCTGCACAAATGTTATAATGATTGCATAGTTACAGCTGTGTTAATTGCATAAGTCAATGGTTAGTACCTAGGTGACTAGATGAATGTATGGGTAGTGCCTGCATAGTTCAATGACTACATAATTTCTGCCTGCCTGATTGCAAGAGTATATGTGTAGTGTCTGGGTAATTGAATAACTCCATGGATAGTGAATCACTGATTTGATGACTGCCTGTGTAGTGGCTGGATGATTGCATGAGTGCCTGAATACTGCCTGAATGACTGTGAAAGTACCTTCATTGCTGTCAGATACATAACAATTGTCACAATATCTCTGACTCATTGGTTAACTCCTTCTGTCAGTATCAAACTACCTGTTTTACTGTATATATGCTTTTCTTCAGAGCTCTGTGTGAGTGAAATCTAGGTATCACACTTGATATATAATTGCATACATGACTCTCAAGAAACATACATTGCTTTGTTACTGAGTGTACACATGCATCATTAAGTTTCTAAAACGGAAAACAACATTTTGAAATTTTTCAAAGCACGAAACCTTTTGCGAATTGCGGACCTACATCATTTCTCAAATACTACTTCTGCTTCTAAAGCATATATTCAGCATATCTCAAACAAAATTTGCACTTGAATGAAGTTTGCACAAGAACTCTTGAGGCATTCTGCACTATTAATCCTCCTCAATTTTAAACAAACCATGTTTCAAGAAAAACACTACCCTCACCATAAAAATGAAATTTTCATCAGCCTTATTGAACATAGATCACCATGTAAACATATATGCGATTTCTTAATAGAAGTGCTTTTAATGTGCAGAGCCTCCCAGCACTGACTACTGTCAGTGCTGGGAGGCTCTGCAAATTAAAAGCACTTTCTTATGAATTCCCGCAAGTGCTCTCCTTTTTTGGCTGATATTGAACCTGTTCGCCATTGTGGATGCATATATATATATATGATTTGACTATCTATACGCCAAACAAACTGCAGCAATAAATACTACTGGCATCAGACCAGCTACCTCAAGTGTGGAGAGCTCCAAAGTAAGCTCGGAGGGACAAGGAGCCCACAACATCTTTCCCCAGGCTGGATTTTTCGGGGGAAATGAGGCTCTACCAGATGACAACAAGACAAAAAGGAAGGGGAAAAACGAATGTGACCCTGGAGAACCCCGCAAAACCAGAAGATCCAAAGGGAGGTACAAAAAGAGGAAGAGGAACCCAAAACAAGAGGCCCTAATGAAATCTAAAGCACAAGACAATAATCTGGTCATCAATCTCTCCAAGAAGTTAATCAATGAAAACCATAGGACCCTCCTAAATAAGGGATTGAGTTTTTGCCCCAATGCGGGCTTTGATTTTGTAGGTACAAGGATAGACTTTTATTAATTCACGAGGAAGGTAAAATTGAAAAAACATTTTCTACAGAAAAATAAAGAATGGGATGTCAAGAAAGCTCAATCTAGTACAAAACCGTCGATCATCAAAGTCAATGATCTCAGTGCATTACAATCTCTAACATGTTTGGAGTGAGAAGCATTGGGACTACAAAGCACCTCCATTGAAGGGTTATCAGAGACTGATCTTTGTGAATACCTTGAAATTCCTACAGATATGGCATCTAAGAGTGGGTGTAAACCTAAATCCAAATTTTGCCCCCAACTACCTGTTGCCAATAAATTGATCTGTTCTATGAAATCGTGACAGATGAATTAAAAAATATGGTATCAGCAGAGACCACAAGGTCAGAAAAAAGGAAACAATGGGTCAAACAGAATGTAACGAAAAAGGAGTAGGAAGCTTTAAAAGATCTACAGAGTGATAAGGATATCATCATAAAACCAAGTGACAAAGGGGGAAATATTGTAATTATGAGTCTGCAACAATATCTAACTGAAACGAACAGACAACTTATGAACAAAAAACACTACAGAATTCTCTCTGATAATCCCATCCAAATGCATATGGCCCAATTCTCCTCTAAATTAAAAGATTGGCAAGAAATAGGGCTTTTGGACGAAGAAGAATACAACTATTTGAACAACTCTCATCCAATAACTCCCACTATCTATTTTTTACCAAAGGTGCACAAAGATCTAATTAACCCGCCGGGCAGACCGATAGTTAGCTCAATTGGAGCACTATTGGAGAACACGTCCAGATTTATAGACATTTTTCTTTTCCCTTATGTGAAAGACTTACCATCTTATCTACGTGATTCGCAAGATTTCCTCAATAGGATCAATGAGCTCCCCTGGAAACCAAACTACCTGATGGCCACTGTGGACGTAGTGTCTCTGTACACTTCAACCCAACATCATGATGGCATGGAGGCCTGCAGATACTTTTTAAAAACACGTTCAGTCTCCTTACAAGAACACTCGGACATGCTGATGCAAATGATAGAATTTTGTTTGCACCATAACGTTTTCATCTTTAACAACAAGTACTATCTCCAAACCCAAGGGACAGCCATGGGAACATCATTCGCCCCAACCTATGCTAACTTATTCATGTTGCTTTGGGAAGCGGAGGAAGTATGGAAGGAATCAAATAAGGAGAAGATGGAAGAGATAATACTGTGGGTCCGGCTCATTGATGACCTCTTCCTAATATGGGAAGGGGAAAGAGTAGATCTCGAAAATTTTCTAAAATCATTGAATCAGAATACATTTAATCCTCAATTCACCTTTGATATACAAGATCAGGAGATTAACTATCTGGACACCACAGTATACATCAATGTGAATAACAAAATCTGCAGTAAAATGTATAGAAAGCCTACATGGGCACCCTTTACCTCTGAAATGGAGTGTTCCATATGGGAAATGTTTAAGGGTCAGACGGTGCTGCTCGGAAGAGGAGGACTTGAAACATCAAGCAAAGGAAATGTACAAAAGATTCTTAAATAGAGGATACCCGGATGAAATTCTGAAAGATGCTCTGAGGAGCGCTAGTGGCAAGGAAAGAAAAATGTTATTAACACCTAACACAGAGTTGAATCAAACCAAAAGAAAAAGAGAACAAGAAGTGAGATTTATGACCAATTTTAACACATCAAGCACAAAAGATAGGGACATACTCAGGAACAACTGGAAGATCTTACTCATGGTTGAAGATCTAAAGGAGGTGCTGTCACAAAAACCAAATATTACGTACAGTAAATCACCCTGATTGGGAGACCTTCTGACAAGCTCCTACATGAAACCAATAGATACCCAGAGTAACATAGCAACATGGATACCAGCCACTACAGGAGAAAATCACCTGTGAAACACAATCCGTAGTGCATGTCTTGGAATGTCAATGCGGGATCCAATATGTAGGCAGTACCATCAATAAGCTCAAGTTACGTATATTGCAACATCTAAGAGTAATTACAAATAAAGATTACCAGTATGCCATGGTGAAGCACATATGGGAGAAACATGATGGCAAACCTGAAAACATGACATACTGTGGCATTAAACTTGTACAGAAAAAACCAAGAGGCGGGAACACGGAATTAGAACTACGACATGAGGAGTCGAAGAATATTCTCCTACTGGGTACGGAGAGCCCAAATGGGTTAAATGCTGATGCTGAATTATATATTCACATTTAAACTGACAACTGAGAGCTGTTGGAATTTCAACAAACTGTGAAGAAGGATTTACTCCATGGACAGCTCCACTTTGATACAATCTGGAGATAGAAATACTCATGTCACTAACATGACTTTGAACATTTAAAGTGGATGGCTTTTAGATCCTGAAACCCATGAGTTTGATATAGTTTAAACTGTGCTAATATGATGAATTTGTAACATCGTTTATATCTTACAAATTTCTGATGAATTGGTTTTTAGAATGATATTAATTGACTTGGGAGAGTGGAGATAATCTTGCGATTAGAAGGATTATATGGAATATTATAAAACATTATGAAAACAGGGACTCTTCTGTAGAGATTGTTAACTTGTATATAGTATTTTATCAACTGGGCAGGTCCTTACTTTCAATTAGATTATACATTACTGTTGTTATTTGCAATATTTATAGCACTTCACACTTTATGAAGTTGCAGTTCACAACTTGTAATGTTTATAGCACTATGCACTTTAAGTAAATAGGCTGCTATGTTGTCATTTGCAATATCTACAGCACTTTGCACTTTATAAAGTCACAATTTATAACTTGTAAAAGTTTACAGTACTATGCACTTTAAAGAAAAAAAGATGCTATGTTTCTAGGATTAAAACATCATCCAGGACTTAGTATAACTCTTCTCATCCTTAAGCACAGATGAGATCAGTTTTAAATATGAAAATATGGTCCTGTTTACAGCACAATGACACTTTAAAAATTAAGGTAATGTTTATCAGAACAAGAGCACTTTAAGCATCAGAGTACTGTTTATGATCATGATAGCACCTTATATATAATTAGATTATTAAGTTACTGTTTGATATAACTGATTGAATTGTATCCATTTTATCTATCTGATTATTTATTGGAAGGTTTATTTAACAAGCAGATGGAAGGATAGTGCCCTTTGACATGTACTAATAAATTTGAATAGATAACATCTCAGGATTGACGGAAGAGTTTCCGATTTTTAGATTTTTAAATCGTTAAATCTTTAAATTCTAATGTATTTCCTGGACCAATCATTACTCTCCTGGACACTCCCTCATGTCTTTTTACATTCGCATATACTATATTGTTTAAATGCTTATTTGCACCTTTGCACACCTCCTCATCCCCTGCACTAACCTAAATGAAACAAAAAGAACATGTTTCAATTTCATAAAGTATTAAAATTAAAATCTGTATTTTCCTCGCCTGTTTGGAAACATCTTACCCCAAAAAAAATTTGGGAGGTAATTGTTAAACGGTATGTGACCCACATTGTAGTGATTAGGTAAGTTGTGGACAAATGGGTACTTTACCGTGACTGAACAACAACAATCACAACTTCAACTAAGGAAATGACATGTGCTGAATAAAGGTACTTAACCGTAATTGGGAAACTACCATAACACAAATTCAAAATTAATGACATGTCACAAACAAACACTAGAAGAAGGAAGAGTTGAAACTACGATAAGTGGGTCTATCACACATATTTTAGTACCTCCTTTGTATGAAAAGTGCAATAAATGTGAATAAAAAACCAAAAAACAAAAAATGTGAAAATACATGTAAAAAATGTTTTTGGTGTATATATTTGTTTAAATTGTGAAGGTAATTTTGGAGGGAATTTTCCCTTTAAATGGTTTGTCTACACACACATACTCTATAACCCTGTTGAAGGCTCACGCCAAAACGCGTAGGTCTTTCACTGCACGGTCGGTGGCTTAATATACAATGAAGGACTTACTTTGAACCTGCAAGAACCTGGCTGTGCTGTTTTTCTTCCATGCCCTTGGAGTGGGGGGCTGCTATTGGTAAATAAATCCTGGATATATATATGGTCATGTGATCAAGGTCTTGAGAGACCGAAATGCGTCATGGCGGTCATGGTGGCAGAGAAGGCAGAATAAAAATTGAATTAAGCACCTTAGCCGTGCGGCTCCCACCCTGTCATAGCAAACTCTGCTTTGGATTTTGGAAGTGAGAGCAGGTTTCCTGCTCTCGCTTTCAAAATCCAAAGCAGATTGCTTTTCCACAAGGGGAGCTGCCTGTTAGCAGCTCCCTGTGTGGAAAAGCAATGCCGGCTCCCGCAGGACGCGGGGAGCTGGCAGGGACCGTGGGGGCATGGAGGCTCCCCCCACGGTCCCCATCACAGAGGCCAGGCCCCGGTGGATGGGGTCCCCGGGGCCATAATTGGCCTCGGGAGGGGGGCCAAGCGGCCCGCTTCCTGTTTATTTTTTTAATAAATAGGGGTGCGGCCCTGGGGGATGGGGTCCCCAGGGCCCCAAAATGGTAAAGAAGGGGGACACATAGTCCCCTTCTAAAAATAAAATAAAGAAAAAAAGCCGCCATTTCGCCGGAGGCCCCGCCCCCTCCCTGCAGCACTCTGCAAACGCACCCCCTGCCGCGTTGCAAGTTGGGGAATTAATTCCCCTTGAATGCTGAGGGTCCCTGGGGGCCAACTAGCCCACCAGGTACCTCCAGTAAGCGCCTGAAGCTGCGTTTGCAGAGTGGTGTACAAAGGGGTGTGGCCTCGGACCACCTCTATGCAACGCAGCTCTATGGCGCATACTGGAGGTACCTGGTGGGCTATTTGGCCCCCAGGGACCCTCAGGATTCAAGGGGACTTAATCCCCCAAGTTACAACATGCCAGGGGGCACGTTTGCACAGTGGTGCAGAGAGGGGGCGGGCCTGATGTCACAAGTGTGCAAACGCGCCCCCTGGCACGTTGTAACTTGGGGTATTAAGTCCCCTTGAATCCTGAGGGTCCCTGGGGGTCAACTAGCCCACCAGGTACCTCCAGTAAGCGCCACAGAGCTGCGTTGCAGAGAGGTGCTCCGAGGCCACGCCCCTTTTTACACCACTCTGCAAACGCGGCTTCTGGCGCACTGCTGGTGGGGCGATGAGGTCCTCTTGTGTCCTGAGGACCTCAGGACACAAGTGGACTTCATCCCCCGAGCAGCAGTGCGCCAAGAGGTGCGTTTGAAGAGTGGTGTAAAAAGGGGGCATGGCCTCAGACCACCTCTCTGCAATCCAGCTCTGTGGCGCATATTGGAGGTACCTGGTGGGCTAGTTGGCCCCCAGGGACCCTCAGTATTCAAGGGGAATTAATTCCCCTACTAACAACGCACCAGGGGGCGCGTTTGCAGAGTGGTGGAGAAAGGGGGTGTGGCCTTTGTCTTCCTCTCAGCAATGCCACTGCATGGGGCTTACTGGAGGTAAGAGGTAGGCTAGTTGGCCCCTAAAGGACCCCCAGCAGCGAAGGGGACTTCAATCCCTATCCAAGAGCGCGCCAGGGAGCGCGTTTGTAGAGTGGTGGGCAAAGGGGCGTGGCCTGCTCTTCGAACTTAGCAATGCTGCTGTGTGGACTTACTGGAGGTAATAGGAGGGGTAGTTGGCCCCCAAGGATGTCCTTGGGAGCCAACTACCCCTCTTGTTACCTCCAGTAAGTCCCGCACAGTGGGATTGCTAAAACGTCTTCGGAGGCCATGCCCCCCTTTCTCCACCATTCTGCAAACGCGCCTCCTGGCAGACTAAGGGATGGGGGATGAAGTCCAATTTACTCCTGAGGGACGTTGGGGGCCAAGAGGCCCAACTGGTACCTCCTGTAAGCCGTAGGCACCGGAATTCCTGAGCGCTGGTCGGAGGCCCAGAACCCTTTCTCCACCACTCTGCAAACATGACTACTATTTAAAGAAGTGTTTGCAATGTAATAGGTTTCGCATTTGCGAGAATTAGAGCTATTGGCGTAAATGCAAAAGTTTTTTACTAATGTTTTTTGGAGTGGATGTACGTTGTGTGTAGTGGAATTATGTGGTGTGTTGTGCAGTGAAATTATGTGGATAGAAAGTATGTGGTATTTAGTTTATAGGAATTATGTAGAGTGGGATTATGTGTTATGGAGAGTAATTATGTGGTATGGTAGTCTGTGTTGTGGAGTGGTAACCTCAGGTTTAGCCTTCCTCGTTTCCATAGAAGCTCAACTATGAACTCAGTGAGACAAAAAAAGATGGAATCTCTGAAGAGCACTTGTGGACCTAGTCAGAGGCATGAGCAGGGCCACTGGAATTATGTGACTGTTTGGCTGCACCGACTTTCGCACAATTATACTTTTTCTGCATTAGCCACATAATTCATCATCTGCACCCTAATCTGCAGATTTGAACAAAAAAAGCCTTGTTTCTAGCTGAAACAGGTCAAACGTTACCAAAAATGCAGCGACAAGTGTTACAGCGTGGAGGAAGGCCCTTTGCAAACCTAGAATGGTCATGTGTTACTTATTGCTAAATGTGGGTGTTAAATTGGTACTAATGGTATGCAAGCCACTCTTGCTTCCCTCTGCGCCTCTCTTGCCTCTTTCTGCATTTCTGTTGCTTCTTTCTGCACCTGTCTTGCTTCTTTCTGCACACCTGTTTTCTCTTTATGTACTTCTTTTGCCTCTTTCTGCACTTTTCTTGGCTTTTTCTGCAGTTCTATTTCATCTTTCTGCACGTCTGTTGCCTCTTTCTGCACCTCATTTGCTTCTTTCTCCACCCCTGTTGTCTCTTTCTGCACTCGTCTTCCCTCTTTCTGTAACTTTCCTGCCTGTTTTGCATCTCACTTGCCTCTTTCTGCACTTTTCTTGCTTCTTTCAACACCTCTGTTGCTTCTTTCAGCAATTCTCTTGCCTCTTTGTGCACTTCCCTTGCCTGTTTCTGCACTTCTCTTGCCTTTTTCTGCACCCCCGTTGCTTCATTCTGCACTTTCCATGCTTCTTTCTGCACCTGTCTTGCTTCTTTCTGCACCCCTGTTGTCTCTTTGTGTACCTCTTTTGCCTCTTTCTGCACTTCTCTTGCCTTTTTCTGCACCTCTCTTCCCTATTTCTGCACGTCTGTTGCCTCTTTCTGCACCTCATTTGCTTCTTTCTGAACCCCTATTGTCTCTTTCTGCACTCGTCTTCCCTCTTTCTGTACTTTTCCTTCCTTTTTTGCATCTTACTTGCCTCTTTCTGCACTTTTCTTGCTTCTATCTACACTTATGTTGCTTCTTGAGCAATTCTCTTGCCTCTTTGTGCACTTCTCTTGCCTGTTTCTGCACTTCTCTTGCCTCTTTCTGCACCCCTGTTGCTTCATTCTGCACTTTCCATGCTTCTTTCTGCACCTGTCTTGATTCTTTCTGCACACCTGTTGTCTCTTTATGTACTCTTTTGCCTCTTTCTGCACTTTTCTTGCCTTTTTCTGCACCTCTCTTACCTCTTTCTGCACGTCTGTTGCCTCTTTCTGCACCTCATTTGCTTCTTTCTGTACCCCTTTTGTCTCTTTCTGCACTCGTCTTCCCTCTTTCTAGTACCTTTCCTGCCTGTTTATGCATCTCACTTGCATCTTTCTGCACTTTTCTTGCTTCTTTCTACACCTCTGTTGCTTCTTTCAGCAATTCTCTTGCCTCTTTGTGCACTTTTCTTGCCTGTTTCTGCACTTCTCTTGCCTCTTTCTACACCCCTGTTGGCTCTTTCTGCACCTCACTTGCTCCTTTCTGTACCTGTCATGCTTCTTTCTGCAGCCCTGTTGTCTCTTTATGCACCTCATTTGCCTCTTAATGCACTTTTCTTGGCTTTTTCTGCACCTCTCTTCCCTCTTTCTGCATGTCTGTTGCCTCTTTCTGCACCTCATTTGCTTCTTTCTGCACCCCTGTTGTCTCCCTCTGCACTCGTCGTCCCTCTTTCTGAACCTTTCCTTCCTGCTTTTGTATCTCACTTGCTTCTTTCTGCACTTTTCTTGCTTCTTTCTGCACCCCTGTTGTCTCTTTATGTACGTCTTTTGCCTCTTTCTGCACTTTTCTTGCATTTTTCTGCACCTCTCTTCCCTCTTTCTGCACGTCTGTTGCATCTTTCTGCACCTCATTTGCTTCTTTCTGCAGCCCTGTTGTCTCTTTCTGCACTTGTCTACCGTCTTTCTGTACCTTTCCTGCCTGTTTTTGCATCTCACTTGCCTCTTTCTGCACTTTTCTTGCTTATTTCTGCACACCTGTTGTCTCTTTATGTACCTCTTTTGCCTCTTTCTGCACTTTTCTTGCCTTTTTCTGCACCTCTCTTCCCTCTTTCTGAACGTCTGTTGCCTCTTTCTGTACCTCATTTGCTTCTTTCTGCACACCTGTTGTCTCTTTCTGCACTCGTCTTCCCTCTTTCTGTACCTTTATTGCCTGTTTTTGTATCTCACTTGCTTCTTTATGCACTTTTCTTGCTTCTTTCTGCACCTCTGTTGTCTCTTTATGTACCTCATTTGCCTCTTTCTGCACTTTTCTTGACTTTTTCTGCACCTCTCTTCCCTCTTTCTGCACGTCTGTTGCCTCTTTCTGCACCTCATTTGCTTCTTTCTCCACCCCTGTTGTCTCTTTCTGCACTCGCCTTCCCTCTTTTTGTACCTTTCCTGCCTGTTTTTGTATCTCACTTGCTTCTTTCTGCACCCCTGTTGTCTCCCTCTGCACTCGTCTTCCCTCTTTCTGAACCTTTCCTGCCTGCTTTTGTATCTCACTTGCTTCTTTCTGCACTTTTCTTGCTTCTTTCTGCACCCCTGTTGTCTCTTTATGTACGTCTTTTGCCTCTTTCTGCACTTTTCTTGCATTTTTCTGCACCTCTCTTCCCTCTTTCTGCACGTCTGTTGCCTCTTTCTGCACCTCATTTGCTTCTTTCTGCACCCCTGTTGTCTCTTTCTGCACTCGTCTTCCCTCTTTCTGTACCTTTCCTGCCTGTTTTTGTATCTCACTTGCTTCTTTCTGCACTTTTCTTGCTTCTTTCTGCACCGCTGTTGTCTCTCTAAGTACCACTTTTGCCTCTTTCTGCACTTTTCTTGCCTTTTTCTGCACCTCTCTTCCCTCTTTCTGCACGTCTGTTGCCTCTTTCTGCACCTCATTTGCTTCTTTCTGCAGCCCTGTTGTCTCTTTCTGCACTTGTCTACCGTCTTTCTGTACCTTTCCTGCCTGTTTTTGCATCTCACTTGCCTCTTTCTGCACTTTTCTTGCTTATTTCTGCACCCCTGTTGTCTCTTTATGTACCTCTTTTGCCTCTTTCTGCACTTTTCTTGCCTTTTTCTGCACCTCTCTTCCCTCTTTCTGAACGTCTGTTGCCTCTTTCTGTACCTCATTTGCTTCTTTCTGCACACCTGTTGTCTCTTTCTGCACTCGTCTTCCCTCTTTCTGTACCTTTATTGCCTGTTTTTGTATCTCACTTGCTTCTTTATGCACTTTTCTTGCTTCTTTCTGCACCTCTGTTGTCTCTTTATGTACCTCATTTGCCTCTTTCTGCACTTTTCTTGACTTTTTCTGCACCTCTCTTCCCTCTTTCTGCACGTCTGTTGCCTCTTTCTGCACCTCATTTGCTTCTTTCTCCACCCCTGTTGTCTCTTTCTGCACTCGTCTTCCCTCTTTTTGTACCTTTCCTGCCTGTTTTTGTATCTCACTTGCTTCTTTCTGCACCCCTGTTGTCTCCCTCTGCACTCGTCTTCCCTCTTTCTGAACCTTTCCTGCCTGCTTTTGTATCTCACTTGCTTCTTTCTGCACTTTTCTTGCTTCTTTCTGCACCCCTGTTGTCTCTTTATGTATGTCTTTTGCCTCTTTCTGCACTTTTCTTGCATTTTTCTGCACCTCTCTTCCCTCTTTCTGCACGTCTGTTGCCTCTTTCTGCACCTCATTTGCTTCTTTCTGCACCCCTGTTGTCTCTTTCTGCACTTGTCTTCCCTCTTTCTGTACCTTTCCTGCCTGTTTTTGTATCTCACTTGCTTCTTTCTGCACTTTTCTTGCTTCTTTCTGCACCGCTGTTGTCTCTTTAAGTACCACTTTTGCCTCTTTCTGCACTTTTCTTGCCTTTTTCTGCACCTCTCTTCCCTCTTTCTGCACGTCTGTTGCCTCTTTCTGCACCTCATTTGCTTCTTTCTGCAGCCCTGTTGTCTCCTTCTGCACTTGTCTACCGTCTTTCTGTACCTTTCCTGACTGTTTTTGCATCTCACTTGCCCCTTTCTGCACTTTTCTTGCTTATTTCTGCACCCCTGTTGTCTCTTTATGTACCTCTTTTGCCTCTTTCTGCACTTTTCTTGCCTTTTTCTGCACCTCTCTTCCCTCTTTCTGCACGTCTGTTGCCTCTTTCTGTACCTCATTTGCTTCTTTCTGCACACCTGTTGTCTCTTTCTGCACTCGTCTTCCCTCTTTCTGTACCTTTCTTGCCTGTTTTTGTATCTCACTTGCTTTCTTATGCACTTTTCTTGCTTCTTTCTGCACCTCTGTTGTCTCTTTATGTACTTCATTTGCCTCTTTCTGCACTTTTCTTGACTTTTTCTGCACCTCTCTTCCCTCTTTCTGCACGTCTGTTGCCTCTTTCTGCACCTCATTTGCTTCTTTCTGCAGCCCTGTTGTCTCTTTCTGCACTTGTCTACCGTCTTTCTGTACCTTTCCTGCCTGTTTTTGCATCTCACTTGCCTCTTTCTGCACTTTTCTTGCTTATTTCTGCACCCCTGTTGTCTCTTTATGTACCTCTTTTGCCTCTTTCTGCACTTTTCTTGACTTTTTCTGCACCTCTCTTCCCTCTTTCTGCACGTCTGTTGCCTCTTTCTGCACCTCATTTGCTTCTTTCTCCACCCCTGTTGTCTCTTTCTGCACTCGTCTTCCCTCTTTCTGTACCTTTCCTGCCTGTTTTTGTATCTCACTTGCTTCTTTCTGCACCCCTGTTGTCTCCCTCTGCACTCGTCTCCCCTTTTCTGTACCTTTCCTGCCTGTTTTTGTATCTCACTTGCTTCTTTCTGCACTTTTCTTGCTTCTTTCTGCACCTCTCTTCCCTCTTTCTGCACGTCTGTTGCCTCTTTCTGCACTTTTCTTGCTTATTTCTGCACCCCTGTTGTCTCTTTATGTACCACTTTTGCCTCTTTCTGCACTTTTCTTGCCTTTTTCTGCACCTCTCTTCCCTCTTTCTGCACGTCTGTTGCCTCTTTCTGCACCTCATTTGCTTCTTTCTGCAGCCCTGTTGTCTCTTTCTGCACTTGTCTACCGTCTTTCTGTACCTTTCCTGACTGTTTTTGCATCTCACTTGCCTCTTTATGCACTTTTCTTGCTTATTTCTGCACCCCTGTTGTCTCTTTATGGTCCTCTTTTGCCTCTTTCTGCACTTTTCTTACCTTTTTCTGCACCTCTCTTCCCTCTTTCTGAACGTCTGTTGCCTCTTTCTGTACCTCATTTGCTTCTTTCTGCACACCTGTTGTCTCTTTCTGCACTCGTCTTCCCTCTTTCTGTACCTTTATTGCCTGTTTTTGTATCTCACTTGCTTCTTTATGCACTTTTCTTGCTTCTTTCTGCACCTCTGTTGTCTCTTTATGTACCTCATTTGCCTCTTTCTGCACTTCTCTTGCCTTTTTCTGCACCTCTCTTCCCTATTTCTGCACGTCTGTTGCCTCTTTCTGCACCTCATTTGCTTCTTTTTGAACCCCTATTGTCTCTTTCTGCACTCGTCTTCCCTCTTTCTGTACTTTTCCTTCCTTTTTTGCATCTTACTTGCCTCTTTCTGCACTTTTCTTGCTTCTATCTACACTTATGTTGCTTCTTGGAGCAATTCTCTTGCCTCTTTGTGCACTTCTCTTGCCTGTTTCTGCACTTCTCTTGCCTCTTTCTGCACCCCTGTTGCTTCATTCTGCACTTTCCATGCTTCTTTCTGCACCTGTCTTGATTCTTTCTGCACACCTGTTGTCTCTTTATGTACTCTTTTGCCTCTTTCTGCACTTTTCTTGCCTTTTTCTGCACCTCTCTTACCTCTTTCTGCACGTCTGTTGCCTCTTTCTGCACCTCATTTGCTTCTTTCTGTACCCCTTTTGTCTCTTTCTGCACTCGTCTTCCCTCTTTTAGTACCTTTCCTGCCTGTTTATGCATCTCACTTGCATCTTTCTGCACTTTTCTTGCTTCTTTCTACACCTCTGTTGCTTCTTTCAGCAATTCTCTTGCCTCTTTGTGCACTTCTCTTGCCTGTTTCTGCACTTCTCTTGCCTCTTTCTACACCCCTGTTGGCTCTTTCTGCACCTCACTTGCTCCTTTCTGTACCTGTCATGCTTCTTTCTGCAGCCCTGTTGTCTCTTTATGCACCTCATTTGCCTCTTAATGCACTTTTCTTGGCTTTTTCTGCACCTCTCTTCCCTCTCTCTGCATGTCTGTTGCCTCTTTCTGCACCTCATTTGCTTCTTTCTGCACCCCTGTTGTCTCCCTCTGCACTCGTCGTCCCTCTTTCTGAACCTTTCCTGCCTGCTTTTGTATCTCACTTGCTTCTTTCTGCACTTTTCTTGCTTCTTTCTGCACCCCTGTTGTCTCTTTATGTACGTCTTTTGCCTCTTTCTGCACTTTTCTTGACTTTTTCTGCACCTCTCTTCCCTCTTTCTGCACGTCTGTTGCCTCTTTCTGCACCTCATTTGCTTCTTTCTCCACCCCTGTTGTCTCTTTCTGCACTCGCCTTCCCTCTTTTTGTACCTTTCCTGCCTGTTTTTGTATCTCACTTGCTTCTTTCTGCACCCCTGTTGTCTCCCTCTGCACTCGTCTTCCCTCTTTCTGAACCTTTCCTGCCTGCTTTTGTATCTCACTTGCTTCTTTCTGCACTTTTCTTGCTTCTTTCTGCACCCCTGTTGTCTCTTTATGTACGTCTTTTGCCTCTTTCTGCACTTTTCTTGCATTTTTCTGCACCTCTCTTCCCTCTTTCTGCACGTCTGTTGCCTCTTTCTGCACCTCATTTGCTTCTTTCTGCACCCCTGTTGTCTCTTTCTGCACTTGTCTCCCCTTTTCTGTACCTTTCCTGCCTGTTTTTGTATCTCACTTGCTTCTTTCTGCACTTTTCTTGCTTCTTTCTGCACCGCTGTTGTCTCTCTAAGTACCACTTTTGCCTCTTTCTGCACTTTTCTTGCCTTTTTCTGCACCTCTCTTCCCTCTTTCTGCACGTCTGTTGCCTCTTTCTGCACCTCATTTGCTTCTTTCTGCAGCCCTGTTGTCTCTTTCTGCACTTGTCTACCGTCTTTCTGTACCTTTCCTGCCTGTTTTTGCATCTCACTTGCCTCTTTCTGCACTTTTCTTGCTTATTTCTGCACCCCTGTTGTCTCTTTATGTACCTCTTTTGCCTCTTTCTGCACTTTTCTTGCCTTTTTCTGCACCTCTCTTCCCTCTTTCTGAACGTCTGTTGCCTCTTTCTGTACCTCATTTGCTTCTTTCTGCACACCTGTTGTCTCTTTCTGCACTCGTCTTCCCTCTTTCTGTACCTTTATTGCCTGTTTTTGTATCTCACTTGCTTCTTTATGCACTTTTCTTGCTTCTTTCTGCACCTCTGTTGTCTCTTTATGTACCTCATTTGCCTCTTTCTGCACTTTTCTTGACTTTTTCTGCACCTCTCTTCCCTCTTTCTGCACGTCTGTTGCCTCTTTCTGCACCTCATTTGCTTCTTTCTCCACCCCTGTTGTCTCTTTCTGCACTCGTCTTCCCTCTTTTTGTACCTTTCCTGCCTGTTTTTGTATCTCACTTGCTTCTTTCTGCACCCCTGTTGTCTCCCTCTGCACTCGTCTTCCCTCTTTCTGAACCTTTCCTGCCTGCTTTTGTATCTCACTTGCTTCTTTCTGCACTTTTCTTGCTTCTTTCTGCACCCCTGTTGTCTCTTTATGTACGTCTTTTGCCTCTTTCTGCACTTTTCTTGCATTTTTCTGCACCTCTCTTCCCTCTTTCTGCACGTCTGTTGCCTCTTTCTGCACCTCATTTGCTTCTTTCTGCACCCCTGTTGTCTCTTTCTGCACTTGTCTCCCTCTTTCTGTACCTTTCCTGCCTGTTTTTGTATCTCACTTGCTTCTTTCTGCACTTTTCTTGCTTCTTTCTGCACCGCTGTTGTCTCTCTAAGTACCACTTTTGCCTCTTTCTGCACTTTTCTTGCCTTTTTCTGCACCTCTCTTCCCTCTTTCTGCACGTCTGTTGCCTCTTTCTGCACCTCATTTGCTTCTTTCTGCAGCCCTGTTGTCTCTTTCTGCACTCGTCTACCGTCTTTCTGTACCTTTCCTGACTGTTTTTGCATCTCACTTGCCTCTTTCTGCACTTTTCTTGCTTATTTCTGCACCCCTGTTGTCTCTTTATGTACCTCTTTTGCCTCTTTCTGCACTTTTCTTGCCTTTTTCTGCACCTCTCTTCCCTCTTTCTGCACGTCTGTTGCCTCTTTCTGTACCTCATTTGCTTCTTTCTGCACACCTGTTGTCTCTTTCTGCACTCGTCTTCCCTCTTTCTGTACCTTTCTTGCCTGTTTTTGTATCTCACTTGCTTTCTTATGCACTTTTCTTGCTTCTTTCTGCACCTCTGTTGTCTCTTTATGTACTTCATTTGCCTCTTTCTGCACTTTTCTTGACTTTTTCTGCACCTCTCTTCCCTCTTTCTGCACGTCTGTTGCCTCTTTCTGCACCTCATTTGCTTCTTTCTGCAGCCCTGTTGTCTCTTTCTGCACTTGTCTACCGTCTTTCTGTACCTTTCCTGCCTGTTTTTGCATCTCACTTGCCTCTTTCTGCACTTTTCTTGCTTATTTCTGCACCCCTGTTGTCTCTTTATGTACCTCTTTTGCCTCTTTCTGCACTTTTCTTGACTTTTTCTGCACCTCTCTTCCCTCTTTCTGCACGTCTGTTGCCTCTTTCTGCACCTCATTTGCTTCTTTCTCCACCCCTGTTGTCTCTTTCTGCACTCGTCTTCCCTCTTTTTGTACCTTTCCTGCCTGTTTTTGTATCTCACTTGCTTCTTTCTGCACCCCTGTTGTCTCCCTCTGCACTCGTCTCCCCTTTTCTGTACCTTTCCTGCCTGTTTTTGTATCTCACTTGCTTCTTTCTGCACTTTTCTTGCTTCTTTCTGCACCGCTGTTGTCTCTCTAAGTACCACTTTTGCCTCTTTCTGCACTTTTCTTGCCTTTTTCTGCACCTCTCTTCCCTCTTTCTGCACGTCTGTTGCCTCTTTCTGCACCTCATTTGCTTCTTTCTGCAGCCCTGTTGTCTCTTTCTGCACTTGTCTACCGCCTTTCTGTACCTTTCCTGCCTGTTTTTGCATCTCACTTGCCTCTTTATGCACTTTTCTTGCTTATTTCTGCACCCCTGTTGTCTCTTTATGTACCTCTTTTGCCTCTTTCTGCACTTTTCTTACCTTTTTCTGCACCTCTCTTCCCTCTTTCTGAACGTCTGTTGCCTCTTTCTGTACCTCATTTGCTTCTTTCTGCACACCTGTTGTCTCTTTCTGCACTCGTCTTCCCTCTTTCTGTACCTTTATTGCCTGTTTTTGTATCTCACTTGCTTCTTTATGCACTTTTCTTGCTTCTTTCTGCACCTCTGTTGTCTCTTTATGTACCTCATTTGCCTCTTTCTGCACTTTTCTTGACTTTTTCTGCACCTCTCTTCCCTCTTTCTGCACGTCTGTTGCCTCTTTCTGCACCTCATTTGCTTCTTTCTCCACCCCTGTTGTCTCTTTCTGCAATCGTCTTCCCTCTTTTTGTACCTTTCCTGCCTGTTTTTGTATCTCACTTGCTTCTTTCTGCACCCCTGTTGTCTCCCTCTGCACTCGTCTTCCCTCTTTCTGAACCTTTCCTGCCTGCTTTTGTATCTCACTTGCTTCTTTCTGCACTTTTCTTGCTTCTTTCTGCACCCCTGTTGTCTCTTTATGTACGTCTTTTGCCTCTTTCTGCACTTTTCTTGCATTTTTCTGCACCTTTCTTCCCTCTTTCTGCACGTCTGTTGCCTCTTTCTGCACCTCATTTGCTTCTTTCTGCACCCCTGTTGTCTCTTTCTGCACTCGTCTCCCCTCTTTCTGTACCTTTCCTGCCTGTTTTTGTATCTCACTTGCTTCTTTCTGCACTTTTCTTGCTTCTTTCTGCACCGCTGTTGTCTCTCTAAGTACCACTTTTGCCTCTTTCTGCACTTTTCTTGCCTTTTTCTGCACCTCTCTTCCCTCTTTCTGCACGTCTGTTGCCTCTTTCTGCACCTCATTTGCTTCTTTCTGCAGCCCTGTTGTCTCTTTCTGCACTTGTCTACCGTCTTTCTGTACCTTTCATGCCTGTTTTTGCATCTCACTTGCCTCTTTCTGCACTTTTCTTGCTTATTTCTGCACCCCTGTTGTCTCTTTATGTACCTCTTTTGCCTCTTTCTGCACTTTTCTTGCCTTTTTCTGCACCTCTCTTCCCTCTTTCTGAACGTCTGTTGCCTCTTTCTGTACCTCATTTGCTTCTTTCTGCACACCTGTTGTCTCTTTCTGCACTCATCTTCCCTCTTTCTGTACCTTTATTGCCTGTTTTTGTATCTCACTTGCTTCTTTATGCACTTTTCTTGCTTCTTTCTGCACCTCTGTTGTCTCTTTATGTACCTCATTTGCCTCTTTCTGCACTTTTCTTGACTTTTTCTGCACCTCTCTTCCCTCTTTCTGCACGTCTGTTGCCTCTTTCTGCACCTCATTTGCTTCTTTCTCCACCCCTGTTGTCTCTTTCTGCACTCGTCTTCCCTCTTTTTGTACCTTTTCTGCCTGTTTTTGTATCTCACTTGCTTCTTTCTGCACCCCTGTTGTCTCCCTCTGCACTCGTCTTCCCTCTTTCTGAACCTTTCCTGCCTGCTTTTGTATCTCACTTGCTTCTTTCTGCACTTTTCTTGCTTCTTTCTGCACCCCTGTTGTCTCTTTATGTACGTCTTTTGCCTCTTTCTGCACTTTTCTTAGATTTTTCTGCACCTCTCTTCCCTCTTTCTGCACGTCTGTTGCCTCTTTCTGCACCTCATTTGCTTCTTTCTGCACCCCTGTTGTCTCTTTCTGCACTCGTCTCCCCTTTTCTGTACCTTTCCTGCCTGTTTTTGTATCTCACTTGCTTCTTTCTGCACTTTTCTTGCTTCTTTCTGCACCGCTGTTGTCTCTCTAAGTACCACTTTTGCCTCTTTCTGCACTTTTCTTGCCTTTTTCTGCACCTCTCTTCCCTCTTTCTGCACGTCTGTTGCCTCTTTCTGCACCTCATTTGCTTCTTTCTGCAGCCCTGTTGTCTCTTTCTGCACTTGTCTACCGTCTTTCTGTACCTTTCCTGACTGTTTTTGCATCTCACTTGCCTCTTTCTGCACTTTTCTTGCTTATTTCTGCACCCCTGTTGTCTCTTTATGTACCTCTTTTGCCTCTTTCTGCACTTTTCTTGCCTTTTTCTGCACCTCTCTTCCCTCTTTCTGCACGTCTGTTGCCTCTTTCTGTACCTCATTTGCTTCTTTCTGCACACCTGTTGTCTCTTTCTGCACTCGTCTTCCCTCTTTCTGTACCTTTCTTGCCTGTTTTTGTATCTCACTTGCTTTCTTATGCACTTTTCTTGCTTCTTTCTGCACCTCTGTTGTCTCTTTATGTACTTCATTTGCCTCTTTCTGCACTTTTCTTGACTTTTTCTGCACCTCTCTTCCCTCTTTCTGCACGTCTGTTGCCTCTTTCTGCACCTCATTTGCTTCTTTCTGCAGCCCTGTTGTCTCTTTCTGCACTTGTCTACCGTCTTTCTGTACCTTTCCTGCCTGTTTTTGCATCTCACTTGCCTCTTTCTGCACTTTTCTTGCTTATTTCTGCACCCCTGTTGTCTCTTTATGTACCTCTTTTGCCTCTTTCTGCACTTTTCTTGACTTTTTCTGCACCTCTCTTCCCTCTTTCTGCACGTCTGTTGCCTCTTTCTGCACCTCATTTGCTTCTTTCTCCACCCCTGTTGTCTCTTTCTGCACTCGTCTTCCCTCTTTTTGTACCTTTCCTGCCTGTTTTTGTATCTCACTTGCTTCTTTCTGCACCCCTGTTGTCTCCCTCTGCACTCGTCTCCCCTTTTCTGTACCTTTCCTGCCTGTTTTTGTATCTCACTTGCTTCTTTCTGCACTTTTCTTGCTTCTTTCTGCACCGCTGTTGTCTCTCTAAGTACCACTTTTGCCTCTTTCTGCACTTTTCTTGCCTTTTTCTGCACCTCTCTTCCCTCTTTCTGCACGTCTGTTGCCTCTTTCTGCACCTCATTTGCTTCTTTCTGCAGCCCTGTTGTCTCTTTCTGCACTTGTCTACCGTCTTTCTGTACCTTTCCTGCCTGTTTTTGCATCTCACTTGCCTCTTTATGCACTTTTCTTGCTTATTTCTGCACCCCTGTTGTCTCTTTATGTACCTCTTTTGCCTCTTTCTGCACTTTTCTTGCCTTTTTCTGCACCTCTCTTCCCTCTTTCTGAACGTCTGTTGCCTCTTTCTGTACCTCATTTGCTTCTTTCTGCACACCTGTTGTCTCTTTCTGCACTCGTCTTCCCTCTTTCTGTACCTTTATTGCCTGTTTTTGTATCTCACTTGCTTCTTTATGCACTTTTCTTGCTTCTTTCTGCACCTCTTTTTCTCTTTATGTACCTCATTTGCCTCTTTCTGCACTTTTCTTGACTTTTTCTGCACCTCTCTTCCCTCTTTCTGCACGTCTGTTGCCTCTTTCTGCACCTCATTTGCTTCTTTCTCCACCCCTGTTGTCTCTTTCTGCACTCGTCTTCCCTCTTTTTGTACCTTTCCTGCCTGTTTTTGTATCTCACTTGCTTCTTTCTGCACCCCTGTTGTCTCCCTCTGCACTCGTCTTCCCTCTTTCTGAACCTTTCCTGCCTGCTTTTGTATCTCACTTGCTTCTTTCTGCACTTTTCTTGCTTCTTTCTGCACCCTGTTGTCTCTTTATGTACGTCTTTTGCCTCTTTCTGCACTTTTCTTGCATTTTTCTGCACCTTTCTTCCCTCTTTCTGCACGTCTGTTGCCTCTTTCTGCACCTCATTTGCTTCTTTCTGCACCCCTGTTGTCTCTTTCTGCACTCGTCTCCCTCTTTCTGTACCTTTCCTGCCTGTTTTTGTATCTCACTTGCTTCTTTCTGCACTTTTCTTGCTTCTTTCTGCACCGCTGTTGTCTCTCTAAGTACCACTTTTGCCTCTTTCTGCACTTTTCTTGCCTTTTTCTGCACCTCTCTTCCCTCTTTCTGCACGTCTGTTGCCTCTTTCTGCACCTCATTTGCTTCTTTCTGCAGCCCTGTTGTCTCTTTCTGCACTTGTCTACCGTCTTTCTGTACCTTTCCAGCCTGTTTTTGCATCTCACTTGCCTCTTTCTGCACTTTTCTTGCTTATTTCTGCACCCCTGTTGTCTCTTTATGTACCTCTTTTGCCTCTTTCTGCACTTTTCTTGCCTTTTTCTGCACCTCTCTTCCCTCTTTCTGAACGTCTGTTGCCTCTTTCTGTACCTCATTTGCTTCTTTCTGCACACCTGTTGTCTCTTTCTGCACTCATCTTCCCTCTTTCTGTACCTTTATTGCCTGTTTTTGTATCTCACTTGCTTCTTTATGCACTTTTCTTGCTTCTTTCTGCAACTCTGTTGTCTCTTTATGTACCTCATTTGCCTCTTTCTGCACTTTTCTTGACTTTTTCTGCACCTCTCTTCCCTCTTTCTGCACGTCTGTTGCCTCTTTCTGCACCTCATTTGCTTCTTTCTCCACCCCTGTTGTCTCTTTCTGCACTCGTCTTCCCTCTTTTTGTACCTTTCCTGCCTGTTTTTGTATCTCACTTGCTTCTTTCTGCACCCCTGTTGTCTCCCTCTGCACTCGTCTTCCCTCTTTCTGAACCTTTCCTGCCTGCTTTTGTATCTCACTTGCTTCTTTCTGCACTTTTCTTGCTTCTTTCTGCACCCCTGTTGTCTCTTTATGTACGTCTTTTGCCTCTTTCTGCACTTTTCTTAGATTTTTCTGCACCTCTCTTCCCTCTTTCTGCACGTCTGTTGCCTCTTTCTGCACCTCATTTGCTTCTTTCTGCACCCCTGTTGTCTCTTTCTGCACTCGTCTCCCCTTTTCTGTACCTTTCCTGCCTGTTTTTGTATCTCACTTGCTTCTTTCTGCACTTTTCTTGCTTCTTTCTGCACCGCTGTTGTCTCTCTAAGTACCACTTTTGCCTCTTTCTGCACTTTTCTTGCCTTTTTCTGCACCTCTCTTCCCTCTTTCTGCACGTCTGTTGCCTCTTTCTGCACCTCATTTGCTTCTTTCTGCAGCCCTGTTGTCTCTTTCTGCACTTGTCTACCGTCTTTCTGTACCTTTCCTGCCTGTTTTTGCATCTCACTTGCCTCTTTCTGCACTTTTCTTGCTTATTTCTGCACCCCTGTTGTCTCTTTATGTACCTCTTTTGCCTCTTTCTGCACTTTTCTTGCCTTTTTCTGCACCTCTCTTCCCTCTTTCTGCACGTCTGTTGCCTCTTTCTGTACCTCATTTGCTTCTTTCTGCACACCTGTTGTCTCTTTCTGCACTCGTCTTCCCTCTTTCTGTACCTTTCTTGCCTGTTTTTGTATCTCACTTGCTTCCTTATGCACTTTTCTTGCTTCTTTCTGCACCTCTGTTGTCTCTTTATGTACCTCATTTGCCTCTTTCTGCACTTTTCTTGACTTTTTCTGCACCTCTCTTCCCTCTTTCTGCACGTTTGTTGCCTCTTTCTGCACCTCATTTGCTTCTTTCTGCAGCCCTGTTGTCTCTTTCTGCACTTGTCTACCGTCTTTCTGTACCTTTCGTGCCTGTTTTTGCATCTCACTTGCCTCTTTCTGCACTTTTCTTGCTTATTTCTGCACCCCTGTTGTCTCTTTATGTACCTCTTTTGCCTCTTTCTGCACTTTTCTTGCCTTTTTCTGCACCTCTCTTCCCTCTTTCTGAACGTCTGTTGCCTCTTTCTGTACCTCATTTGCTTCTTTCTGCACACCTGTTGTCTCTTTCTGCACTCGTCTTCCCTCTTTCTGTACCTTTTTTGCCTGTTTTTGTATCTCACTTGCTTCTTTCTGCACTTTTCTTGCTTCTTTCTGCACCTCTGTTGTCTCTTTATGTACCTCATTTGCCTCTTTCTGCACTTTTCTTGACTTTTTCTGCACCTCTCTTCCCTCTTTCTGCACGTCTGTTGCCTCTTTCTGCACCTCATTTGCTTCTTTCTCCACCCCTGTTGTCTCTTTCTGCACTCGTCTTCCCTCTTTTTGTACCTTTCCTGCCTGTTTTTGTATCTCACTTGCTTCTTTCGGCACCCCTGTTGTCTCCCTCTGCACTCGTCTTCCCTCTTTCTGAACCTTTCCTGCCTGCTTTTGTATCTCACTTGCTTCTTTCTGCACTTTTCTTGCTTCTTTCTGCACCCCTGTTGTCTCTTTATGTACGTCTTTTGCCTCTTTCTGCACTTTTCTTGCATTTTTCTGCACCTCTCTTCCCTCTTTCTGCACATCTGTTGCCTCTTTCTGCACCTCATTTGCTTCTTTCTGCACCCCTGTTGTCTCTTTCTGCACTCGTCTCCCCTTTTCTGTACCTTTCCTGCCTGTTTTTGTATCTCACTTGCTTCTTTCTGCACTTTTCTTGCTTCTTTCTGCACCGCTGTTGTCTCTCTAAGTTCCACTTTTGCCTCTTTCTGCACTTTTCTTGCCTTTTTCTGCACCTCTCTTCCCTCTTTCTGCACGTCTGTTGCCTCTTTCTGCACCTCATTTGCTTCTTTCTGCAGCCCTGTTGTCTCTTTCTGCACTTGTCTACCGTCTTTCTGTACCTTTCCTGCCTGTTTTTGCATCTCACTTGCCTCTTTCTGCACTTTTCTTGCTTATTTCTGCACCCCTGTTGTCTCTTTATGTACCTCTTTTGCCTCTTTCTGCACTTTTCTTGCCTTTTTCTGCACCTCTCTTCCCTCTTTCTGAACGTCTGTTGCCTCTTTCTGTACCTCATTTGCTTCTTTCTGCACACCTGTTGTCTCTTTCTGCACTCGTCTTCCCTCTTTCTGTACCTTTATTGCCTGTTTTTGTATCTCACTTGCTTCTTTATGCACTTTTCTTGCTTCTTTCTGCACCTCTGTTGTCTCTTTATGTACCTCATTTGCCTCTTTCTGCACTTTTCTTGACTTTTTCTGCACCTCTCTTCCCTCTTTCTGCACGTCTGTTGCCTCTTTCTGCACCTCATTTGCTTCTTTCTCCACCCCTGTTGTCTCTTTCTGCACTCGTCTTCCCTCTTTCTGTACCTTTCCTGCCTGTTTTTGTATCTCACTTGCTTCTTTCTGCACTTTTCTTGCTTCTTTCTGCACCCCTGTTGTCTCTTTATGTACGTCTTTTGCCTCTTTCTGCACTTTTCTTGCATTTTTCTGCACCTCTATTCCCTCTTTCTGCACGTCTGTTGCCTCTTTCTGCACCTCATCTGCTTCTTTCTGCACCCCTGTTGTCTCTTTCTGCACTCGTCTCCCTTTTCTGTACCTTTCCTGCCTGTTTTTGTATCTCACTTGCTTCTTTCTGCACTTTTCTTGCTTCTTTCTGCACCGCTGTTGTCTCTCTAAGTACCACTTTTGCCTCTTTCTGCACTTTTCTTGCCTTTTTCTGCACCTCTCTTCCCTCTTTCTGCACGTCTGTTGCCTCTTTCTGCACCTCATTTGCTTCTTTCTGCAGGCCTGTTGTCTCTTTCTGCACTTGTCTACCGTCTTTCTGTACCTTTCCTGCCTGTTTTTGCATCTCACTTGCCTCTTTCTGCACTTTTCTTGCTTATTTCTGCACCCCTGTTGTCTCTTTATGTACCTCTTTTGCCTCTTTCTGCACTTTTCTTGCCTTTTTCTGCACCTCTCTTCCCTCTTTCTGCACGTCTGTTGCCTCTTTCTGTACCTCATTTGCTTCTTTCTGCACACCTGTTGTCTCTTTCTGCACTCGTCTTCCCTCTTTCTGTACCTTTCTTGCCTGTTTTTGTATCTCACTTGCTTCCTTATGCACTTTTCTTGCTTCTTTCTGCACCTCTGTTGTCTCTTTATGTACCTCATTTGCCTCTTTCTGCACTTTTCTTGACTTTTTCTGCACCTCTCTTCCCTCTTTCTGCACGTCTGTTGCCTCTTTCTGCACCTCATTTGCTTCTTTCTCCACCCCTGTTGTCTCTTTCTATACTCGTCTTCCCTCTTTTTGTACCTTTCCTGCCTGTTTTTGTATCTCACTTGCTTCTTTCTGCACTTTTCTTGCTTCTTTCTGCACCCCTGTTGTCTCTTTATGTACTTCTTTTGCCTCTTTCTGCACTTTTCTTGCCTTTTTCTGCACCTCTCTTCCCTCTTTCTGCACATCTGTTGCCTCTTTCTGCACCTCATTTGCTTCTTTCTGCACCCCTGTTGTCTCTTTCTGCACTCGTCTTCCCTCTTTCTGTACCTTTCCTGCCTGTTTTTGCATCTCACTTGCCTCTTTCTGTGCTTTTCTTGCTTCTTTCTACACTTATGTTGCTTCTTGGAGCAATTCTCTTGCCTCTTTGTGCACTTCTCTTGCCTGTTTCTGCACTTCTCCTGCCTCTTTCTGCACCCCTGTTGCTTCATTCTGCACTTTCCATGCTTCTTTCTGCACCTTTCTTGCTTCTTTCTGCACACCTGTTGTCTCTTTATGTACTCTTTTGCCTCTTACTGCACTTTTCTTGGCTTTTTCTGCACCTCTCTTACCTCTTTCTGCACCTCCCTTGCCTCTTTCGGCACCTGTGTTGCTTCTTTCTGCACTTCTCTTGCCTCCTTCTGCACCTCTTAGTTAGAGGTAGTTTTAATCCCCCTGCCCTATTATGTACTAGGGCCATACAGGGGAGGTCATGCCACTCACAGGGGTACCCCAACCCATAGTGTACCCTAGTGTATGTAGGTGTTTTCACTGTATTCTAAGTGTCTTTCAGCGTAGCACTGGCTTCAGGCCTGGTTAGTCAGAGTCAGTTACCACCAGTACCCGTCAGCAAAACGTTGGGGGCACAGGATGACTTTGCAACAAGGCCTCTTTTTGCTCCTCTGTCGGTTCTTTGTGCACATCTCTTGCTTCTTTCTGCACCTTTCTTTTTTTTTTATTTTTTTATTGTTCAATTCATAGCATATAAATCAAATTTGATCACTTAAACAATCAGATACAAAATTAAATTCCACAATATACAAATTAATTATATTCAAACAATTATCTCCATATGATCACGCATAGGACCCCAAATCTGGACCCCCAATTTTTTCCTCTTAAATGATTTTAAACAGTACAGACTATATTCCAAATTAAAAATATTGTAAAACTTCGCTCGCCACATCTCAAACGATGGGGCATCAGGCTGAAGCCATACTGAAGCAACACATAATCATGCTACTGCGACTGCTATAAATACGAGGTACCTAAATGGATAGCAAACTTGACCCACTTTGGTAGCCTCCCCAACTTCTATTAACATTACCTCTTTAGAGATATGTACATCCACCCCCGTAATTTCCGATAAAAACTGCTCAATATGTTTTCTAAACTGAAAAAGACCTATACATTCGTAAAAGATATGTACAATATCAGCCCTTTCCATAGCACATCTAAAACATTTCCCATCGTGTACCCCCCACTTCAACATTTTTGCAGGTGTATGATATAGATTAAATAAAGTCTTGTAATGTTGAGTTCTCAGACTTGCTGTCAATAGAATTCTACCAGCAATATCAATTGATTGTTGCACATATATGTCTTCAAGACCAAAACGTACCCTCCATTTACTATCCTGATTCTCTATATCATCCGGCTGTGTTTCAATCAACACCCCATATAATATCCCTATTTTAGCTCTTTTCTTAACTGCCTCCACCAAAGAATTAGGAGCTATCTCTAGACACTTATAATGTTTACATAGAAAATCTCGTATTTGTAAATATTTTAAAAAAATCATTTTTAAGCAGTTTTTACCGATCCATTAAATCAGAAAAAGAACGAAGTACCCCGCCACAATATATGTCACCTAATTGCCTAAACCCCTTAGCTCGCCAACTTTCCATCCTTACATCCCAAAAAATAGCCGGGAATATAGCCGTAGAGTTCAAGGGTGTATAATAACATGTCGCAGTTAGAGCTAACATCTTACGTACTGTTTTCCATACCTTATATGCTGAAATCATAACCTTAAACCGTGTTCTCTTAAAATAACTGGGTTCCAAAAATTTAAATAAAGTATTTCGAACATCTGCCCCCATCAACATTTGATAAATAGTTGGTGTTTCTGCCAACTGTACATCCTCTCCAGTCAATAGAATCCGCATATTCTGCAATAGACATACAAAATAATAAAATGTAAAATTCGGAACTGCCCATCCACCCCGGTCCCGTGGCAACATCATGTATTTCGAAGCTCAACGAGCTTTCTTTTGTCCCCATATAAACCTGTCACATAGAGATTGTAGTTTCAATAATTGTAACCGAGTCAACTCCAGTGCGACTGCCCTGAAATAGTGCATGGCCTTGGGAAGAATACACATTTTAAGTACATTACACCTCCCGACCATCGAGAGATGTAAACATTGAACCTGATCCAATTGTCGTTTGACCGCAGAAACTATATCGCCGCAATTAACCTCTATTAAATCCTGCAATGACATCCTAATTTTAATACCCAAATACATAGCTTCATCCGTAACCCGTGCCTCTCCTGGGCATGCTCCTTCCGAGCATACAATCTGGGTTTTGGATAAATTCAACTTATATCCAGCCACTTCCCCAAATACCCGGGTCAAACTCTCTATCTCTACCACCGCTCACTCTGGATCAGATGTCGCCACCGCTATGTCATCCGCATAGGCTAATACGCGCACATGGTGTTGCCCACAGATCATAGAATTTATCCTATTAGTTGTTTCCAACAATACTAAAAGCGGGTTAATATATATAGCGAATAATAGAGGCGAGCAGGGACATCCCTGTCTTGTCCCCCTGCTGATATATACCGGAGCTGATTCTCTACCCATTACACAAATTTTAGCCCAAGGAGATTTATACATAGTTTGTATAGCCCTAATGTATCGGGCCCCGATCCCTATCTTACGCATGACAGCCCACAGAAAAGGCCAGGACACACGGTCAAACACTTTTTCAGCATCTAAAAAAATCAAACCTAGCCTTCTCTGTTGTACACTAGCGTAATCAATCATCTTGATTACTCTATTTAAATGATTGACCGTGCTCCTGCCCGGTATAAAGCCATGCTGATGCATAGAAACCAATGGGGAAATTACTTGAGCTAACCTGACTGCCAGAAGTTTTGAATAAACTTTGCCGTCTGCGTTTATCAAAGAAATTGGTCTATACGACCCTGGCAGTTCCGCCGGCTTATCTTTCTTTTTAAAAACCACAATATTAACTTCATCCCAAGATAATGGCGGGTTGCCGCCTTGGGCTTCTTGGAGTGTAGCCAGCATATCATCCTTTATTACTTGAAAAAGCATTCGATACACCTCCAGTGGTAGTTTATCTGGCCCTGCCGCTTTCCCACTGGGCAATGAGCCCATTGCTTCCTCAAGCTCTGCCATAGTTATCGGAGCATCTAAGGCTCCCTGCTCTTCCTGTCCAAGACCCCCTAAATCCACCTTTTGTAGAAAAGCTCCTATATTATCCTCATCGACTATATCTTGTGTATACAACTCTTTATAAAAAGTATGAAATACCTCCAATATTCCTTCCATATTTTCTACTGTATTCCCCTTACCATCATCCAGCGACACTATTTTTTGTGAAGATTGCCTACCTCGAAGCCTTTGAGCCAGACACCGACCTGTAGCTTCCCCATATTCATACCTTTCTTCTTTATGAATTTTATATTGACCTGCGATTTCCTGACTCAAACCCTATTGATCTTAGCTTTACAACAAGCAATCTTAGTTTGTATCTCCTTGACATCCTCTCTCTTTCTTATCGCCTGCATAAGCCCCCGCTCTCCTATCCTTAAGTCCTCCAGAAGCCCCTGCATGAAAATCTTCTGTTGCCTTTGTTTAGCCAGCCCATAACTAAGCGTTTCGCCTCTAAGCCCGGCTTTCAATGCATCCCATACCATCGACTGGGTAGTAGACCCTCTATTAATCTCTAAGAATTGTAAGGTCCAGTTTTTAATATGGTCATTAAACTGGCTATCCCGAAGAAGTTTCCTATTAAAAGTGAATGACCTATAGTTCCTTACTTGACTAATACTAAGGAGATCAAGTACTACAGGACCATGATCCGAAGTGATCCTAGGCCACACCTGCATGTTTGCCCCTGTAATAAGTAACCTAGAAATAAAGATATAATCCAGCCTAACTAATTTATTGTGGGGATATGAATAGAACTTATAGCCTGGGTCGTTGTGATTTACAACTGTCCACACATCGACTAATCCATGGCCCTTTAAGAGTTGTTGCAGCACCCTAAAAACTTTTGGTTTACGCCCTATGTATTTCTCGTAGTCCATATCCCACATCTTGCCTTCCCCATGGATGTTAAAATCCCCACATAATATCAGCTGGGTGTCCCATAAAGCCAATTCTACATTTAGATGCTCCAATGTTTCAGCCTCATCTAAATTCGATCCATATACTGTACAGATCACTATCTTACTATCCCCTACAGTGCACTCTGCTATAGCCCACCTCCCTAAATTATCAGCCAGCTTTTTACCTGTCCAAAGATTCCTTGTTGGGCTAAAATCGCAACACCCCTATTCATGGTAGATTGTCTAGTTGCTATAATCAATGTATACCCAAGCTCATTTAATACCTTGCATTTGCTCCAGGGCAGGTGTGTCTCTTGTACACACAAAATATCAGGATTTATCAACCTTAAGTCGGCCGCTACTCGTTGCCTTTTATTCAGATTAATCAATCCACAGACATTAAATGAGCATTTACGCAACCCCCTCTCGGTCCCCTTAGATGCCATTTGTCCTAAAAACTTCCCAATTGCATATCATTACCTTGGAGATCACTATACAGATCATATTAATCCTATTATACATGCTATGAATTGATTTTTTTTTTAACCTCTGCCCAAACCCCCCTACCCCTTACCCCTAAGTACCCACCCCACTCTTCCCCACCACCAGCCCCCCAACCCCCTCCCCCCCACGTGCCCTTTCCCCACTATAGAGGCCTTAGGGCCAATCACCCTTGTGATGTTCGGTGAGTAGCCCACCCAGTATTCACCCATCCCTCAACATAATCCTACTCCCAAGCTTACCATCTTTGCTCCCTTGAGAGGATACCCTTACAACCCTCCCATAACTCCTAAAAAATGAATATAGCCTCCTCTCTCATATCTTATTTAACTACAAGAAAAAATGATATAAGATCAAATCGGCCATTACAAAACCAGCAATCTTAATCATAAAGACTGGAGATATTCCTTGGCTGCAATCTCCGAAGTGAAGAACCATGTTTGTCCCTTACATACAACCTTAAGTGTGGCCGGATTTAACAAAAACACTTGCACCCCCTTCACCTGAAAAGGGTTAATCAATTGGCGTATCTGCCACCTTTTCTCCACTGTGTAATGGCAGTAGTCCGGTCTGACAAAAAATTGTATACCCTTCCCGGTTCTCTTCCTGTCAGGCCGTGCCAAATCATATATCGCCTGCCGCGCCCAAAAATTGTTCAGGGATATCAGGATCGCCCGTGGTCGCTATTCAAGTTGCCCCACTTTCACTACTCGTTGCCTAAAGTGAAATCTGTGCGCACTTTGTACTTCCAATGTCCAATTCCACTCTTTTAGTTCTGGGAAAGCCTCTTCAAACAGTTCCACCACAAATTTACGGGAGTCTTGTCCCTCAATCCCCTCCGATACCCCCAAAATTCTAAGATTGTTTTGACGCAGACGATTTTCCATATCTACAAGTTTGATTTGGACGTCATCTTTTTTAGCCTTCATGGCTTCTGTGATTCCTTTTTGTGTCTCCATCTGTTCTTCGAGCGCCGAAATTCGTGTCTCTGCTTCAGACATTCTCTCTGTGAAATCATTGCATGTTTTGGCTAATCTTCTAACAGTGTTTTGAAGCTTACGGCATGCCATATGAGTTTTCAAATTCTCTGACTGCGTTTCCAATCTATGCTCCGACAGACAACTATATTTCTCCCTGTACTTTTTCAGCTGTGCTACCCGCAACCTGGTCGAAGGAATTCATTCCATCCGGCGTCATTTCACCTGAAGAGGAAAAGTCCCATTGAGGAAACTTCATCCCTTCTATACCAGGCCCTCCTCCTTTAGTTTGCTTACGCACAGTGAGTGATTCTAAATTTTCTACCTCCAGGGCAGTGCTATCTGAATCATTACCAGTACAGATTAGAGAGCCTTGTAGAGAGCCATTTTTATAAGTCTGGTAATCCTCATTATCCGACGCATCCGAAGGTTCAGAGAGGGAAAAGAACTTGTCGCCAGACTCACTTTCCTTGCTAGTGCCTTCAATTTTATCATCACTTACTCCAGCAGTTTCATCTGCTAATTCTAGAATCCCCTTATCCTTGTTTATATCTACCATAACTCCCACGTCGGCGGCACTATCTATAGTTGTCTGATCAGATCCCGGAATGTACGAAATTATATCCTTTCCTATAGCGGCCGATTCTTGAACAGCGTTATCATTGCTGGCAATCATTTCCTGTTCCTCGTTTCTTGTCCCTTGTTCCTCCATTGTTCTGACGGTCTTCTGTGACAATATCGATTTTTTCCTGGCCGCAACTTGAAAAATCTGTGGGATCTTACCGGCCTCCAGGGTTTGCTCCCTGTTTTGTGCACTGTTGTCCAATTCCCCATCTCTTACAGTTTGTTTGAGACCCTTCCCCACTAGCGCATCTCTGGTTCCCACCACAGTTTCACCAACCGTCTTTCTGCACCTTTCTTCGTCTTTCTGGACTTCTGTTGCCTCTTTCTGCATTTCTCTTGCTTCTTTCTGCGCCTTTCTTCCTCTTTCTGCACATGTCCTACCTTTGTAGGCATAGTTAGAAATTAGCATTTAAAAAACTTTAGAAATTCACTGAAAAAACCACAGGTTTCAGGGACGTTATAATTAGTTGGACATTTGACTCGTACAAAACCAGAGAAATTTGACCGTTATAGTTAGTTCAGCTAACTATAACTCGCGCCTCGCAATGCACTGCTGATGACGTCACATATTACATCATTCATGACATGGTCAGTGACATCACTGATGACATCACTGATGACATCTCAAATGACATCACTGATGACATCACTGATGACATCATCCACTTGATAATCTGATGCACCTCCTCATACCCTAATATACCCTTTGATACACCCACTTTCAAAACCATAGACACACCAATACCAGTTAGTACATACCCACCCACTAATTCCTAGGTCTACACACACATCCACTCATTCACCCATACAGTCACTCATACATGCAATCAACCATCAATATGGCACTATCATATGCACTCACATATCTATACAGACACTCACACACCACCACTCATCCATAGAGTTACTCACACACCTAGTCAGTCATGCAAAGAATCAATCACACTCCCATATACTCACCTATAAAGTTATACACACTCCACCTCACTTATTCAAACATATACTAACACATACTTACACTCTTATACAATAACTAATACAAGCACACACTCATCCATACAGCCACTCTCACAATCACTCACTCTTACATATAGTCATGTATATACTCCAACACTCACATATACTGCCTTTCACATATGCAGTTACTCACACATGTACCACTGAGGCATCCATTCACTCACCAACACACCCATACACACACTCACCCACTCATACAGCCCTTCACAGATGCACTCTTGAACCCATACACCCAGTGAATCACCCACTCACACATCTATGCACAGAGTCACACCCCCCACCCACCCACACAGACACTCAGGCACCCATACAGATACTCAGACAACCAATCAATAACCCATATAGACCCTCATTTAGCTACTCACCAACCCATGCAACCGCTTACACACCAACTGACAAACTAAACTGTGTGAATGTCTGTATCAGTCACTAACCCATGCATTCAGTAAGACACATTTAATCACTCACTTATACAGTCAGTCACGCACCTACTAAATCATCCATTCAGACACATATACACCCACTCATTCTTCAATACACCTTGGCCTATCTATATATAAAACATATTTAAACTTTACAGAAACACACAGTCACTGGATGATGGCATCAGTGATGTCATTAGTGATGTCATTTGAGATGTCATCAGTGATGTCATCAGTGATGTCACTGAACATGTCATGAATGATGTAATATGTGACGTCATCAGCAGTGCATTGCGGGGGCGCGAGTTATAGTTAGCTGAGCTAACTATAACGGTCGAATTTCTCTGGTTTTGTGAAATGTCCAACTAACTATAACGTCCCTGAAACCTGTGGTTTTTTCAGTGAATTTCTAAGGTTTTTTAAATGCTAATTTCTAACTATAACGTCCCTGAAACCTGTGGTTTTTTCAGTGAATATATATATATATATATATTTTTTTTTTGTGTGTTCTAATCAAGGTATTGATTGCTCCCAGGACCGCCTCAGGATCGGGCCAGGCAAGTGGCCGCTGTCATTGGCAGCCTGTGACTTCACAGGGAGGCGGGTTGATTCCCTCCCGCTTCACGGCTCGGTCTGTTCTCTAATCTTGGGGCTTTGGACGTTGGGGACTCAAGGGAGGTTTCAACACTGCATTTACAGGGCCACCAGCCGCTACACGGCCCCCCTTTGCGTGGCAAAAATTTGGCGCTCATGCGAGCAACATCGGATCCAGCTGCCATACGGATTTCATCTGGTGTATGCTGCGAGCTGTAGTTGTTCATCAGACTGCAGCTATCCCAGGCAGCAGGGTCAGCTGATCTCCCACCAATGGGAGTGCCCATGTATCTACAAAGGTGGGAGGAGGTGACACCCGTGATCAAATCAGCATCTGAGGAAGGCGAGATAGCCGAAATGCATTATGCTGTTTGTATCTGTGAATAAAGGCTCCCATCAAGTACCCCGCTGTGTCCTTGGATTACTGGTGAGAAGGTGATCGTGTGGTATATATATATATATATATGTATATATATACACACACACACACACATACACACACACACACAAGCATATTTATATGGTGGAAATATAAAAAAATATATCAGTGAATCATTAATATTTATGTTATAGAGATATTGAGATTCTTATAAATGTTTTTATAGAGTCACTTGTATAGTGAGTTAGGTATTGTGATGGTTAGAATTAATGATATAGTTATTATTTTGTAATGATGTGGTGGCTATTGAATTCCTGCTTTTGCTTTCCACTTTCGTGACGTAACCGCGGGGATCGCGATGACCAACATCATCGTGATCGCCGGTCTCACTGATAGCCGAAAATAGGTTTTAGAGATGGTTGTTCTAGAGATACACTAGAAAAACATGAGTTTGCAGTGTACAGTAATAAACCCATAGTGTGTAAAATACCGTAATATGTGTGCATAGAAATGCCCGATTGTCGCGGTTAACGACATCATTGCGATGTCCCGAATAACTGCAATAATACAAAATTGGTCTGATAGATGGTTTTTAAAGCAACTTGGTAGAAAAATATGAGTTTAAACATGCTTTGAAAGAAGTATGTATATAGTAATATGTGTAGTGTAATGATCAGAATATATTTTTTTTACATAATATTTTTGGATGTGTTGGTGGCCAATGAATGTCTGCTTTTGTTTTCCACTTTCGGGACGTGTCCAGGTGGATTGCGATTACCAATGTCATTGCGGTTTTCCGCAGTCACCGCGAAAAGATAAAATAGGTTTTAGAGATGGTTTTTATAGAAACTCTCTAGAAAAACATGATTTTAGAGACTAGTGTAAGAAACCCCTAGTGTGTAAAATACTGTAATATGTGTGGATATATATGTTTTAGACTTTATGGAAAAGGCGTGATCATTGCGGTTAACGATGTCATCGCGACGTCCCAATTAACTGTGAAGACGGAAAATAGGCCTGAAAGATGGATTTTAAAGAAACTTAGTACAAAAATATGAGTTTAAACATTCTTTGAAAGAAGTATGTGGGTAGTAATATGTGTAGGGCAATATTCGGAATGGATTTTTTTACATATTATTTTTGGATGTGTTGATGGCCATTGAATGTTTGTTTTCCATGTTCGAGACATGTCCGCGAGGATCACAAAGTCCTGCGAAGATCCTGTAAAACTTCACAATATTTTGGGTACCAGGGTGGCTCTGACAAGAGGCGTTGAGTTGGTTGTGTGTATATGGCTGCTACACATAAGACCGGATGCAGAGTTTCAGGTTACTTAGAAACACCCTGTTGCTTTCATCTGTAAAGTGCACTTTATCATTTCTATAAATTTCATGCATGTCAAAATGCAGATTTTTGTTATAGATACAGCCCATGCGGAAGGTCTCTGAGGAATGCAGAACCAGTTTTATTAATATGTATTCTGGCTTTGTCATTCTGTGGACAGAATTGATTTGACTACTTCCATTTCTGTCTTTGGCATATATTAGAGTACACCAAGACAGTGTGAGGGAAAAGCTACATCAGTCGTGCAAAGGTTTCTTTCATTAGCATTTCCAGCCCTACCACAGTCAATGTGCCCAGGTCATTGCCACCACAGTGCACAATCATGAGGTGAGGAGCTTAGGAATCCACAATAGATTTAACCAAAGCCAGCAACTGATGAAACTTTAACCCTCTCCGGCCAAACCAAGTAATCTGCACATTTGGCAAGCCCAAGTCCCTGTCAATACCTCTCTTTTTTGCAGCCTCTTTAGCCCAATAGATATATCTGTGGCCCACAATCCATACTGTAAGCATTTTGTAGTGAAGTAGCAATAGTAGTCAGGAGAAGGCTGGAGCTCAATGAGGTAGATTTCCAAAGGAAAAGCAGTTAAAATCGAGTTTGTTTAAAAAAAAAAAAGATATATTTCATTGGATGCTGTCAGCATGAAAATTAATAAAATTAGGTAGTATGTTGGATGCCTTAGCAAAAAGTCTTATTCTTGGCTGTTGTGTAAAAAAAGAAAAGAAAACCTGACATGGATATGCTTTTGAATCTCTGAAGTAAAGTACACCTGCTGTATCTTATTTGGAAGCAGCATGTTCCTTCTAGAATATGCTGTGAACTTGTGACCTACTGGTTCCACTGGGTTGCTAGGTACACTGAGCTAAGACTGTATTGGGGGGAAGGGTGTTTAAGAGACAGAACTTTTTTTAAAGTTGAGGAGTGATGACACAATTTAAGTAATGGCAAGTTTCAATTTCCAACTCAGGACTATGTAATAAACTGATGTGTAGTATTTACATTTCAGAAAAATGAAGCTAGATATAGGTTTTGTTAGAAATGGGGGTCTCTAGCTGGCAGTACCTTTGTCCAAATAGGGACTTTTGCTTCTAGTCAGGGTAAGGGGGATACACACTCTAGATAACCCCTGCTCACCCACTTGGTAGCTTGGTACGAGCAGTCAGGCTTATCCCAAAGGCAATGTGTAAAGTATTTGTACCAACACTCCCAGTAACACAGTCATAACACCACAAATGGACACCACAACAGTTTACAAAAATAAAATATCTTTATCTAAACTAAACAAGATCAAAACGACAAAAATCCAACATACACAGTTAAAAATATGACTTTCAAAAGGTTTCAAGAACTTGTACCATAGAAAACTATGGATGCGTGACTTTTCACCAAAGTACCTGTAGATGCGTCAAAGTTCCAAAAGCCAAACAGCCGCAGAGTCGGAAAACAAAGAAATGCGACACTCCTGAGACCTTAGGGAGGCAATGCAACAGTTTTGCGACACACAGAGGACAAGTTGCGTCGAATCTGGTCTGTATGGGGAGTGATGCGTCGATTCTTCGTGACGGTTCCGGTTCGCAGGTGATGCGTCGGGAAAGCGTGCCGCACAGGTACGATGCGTGGAAATCCGGGATGCGTCGGCGATCAATTCGGCGGCGTCAAGCGGCACTGCATCGGTCCTCTTCAGCCGCGATCCCTCGATGCGTCGATTCTTGCAGCGGCGACAGGCGCTGCGACGGTTTTCAAAGCGGCACGGCGATGCATGGAAATTCTTCTTGCGCCGTGGAGATGCATCGAGAAAACTGCCGCAAGAAGAGCAATACGTCGATTTTAGCAGACCTTCATGTTTCTTCTTTCTTCCAGCTCACAAACAGCAGCAACAACCTCCAGAGGCCCAACACTGACACAGGCACCTCTTGGCAGGCTAGAACTCACAGCAGCAGAGTTCAGGGGAGCTGGGGGTGAAGTCTTTGTGTCCCTGAGACTTCAGAACAGGAAGACAGCACACTTCAGGCCCTTGGAGATCTCCTTCAAGCAGGGGACACAGCACACAGCAAAGTCCTTCTTCTTTCCTTGGCAGAAACACCCACTGCAGGCCAACCCCAGACACACAGAAAGGGCAGTACTTCTCCTCAGTCTCCAGGTCTTCTCCTTGGCAAAGGTTCCTCTTGAATTCCAGGAATGATCTAAAGTCTGGGGTTTTGGGTCTGATACTTATACCCCAAAATGTCTTTGTTCTCTTTGTGCAAGGGGCTCTGAGCCCAGTTCAAACCAGTTCTGGGGGGCACTCTGCAAGTGCACAACAAAATCCATTGTCAGTGTGAGCCTTGGCTCCAGACATACCACAGGGGGGCAGAGCCAGCATTGTGGAAGGCAGGCACAGCCCTATTCAGGTACCGGTGCTACTCCTCCCACCACTCTTAATGCAGATCAGGCCTATTCAGCCTAGTGCTGACTCATCCAGACTCCTGGAGCCACTGCACCTCCCCAGGCCCTGTCACTCCAAAGCCAGACAGTCAATACACAAACAGGCAGAGGCGCACAGGATGGTTGAACAAGAAAATAGCCACCATCTAAAAGTGGTATTTTCAAACACACAATTTAAAAACCATATTTACTAAAAGATGTGTTATTAAATCCTGAGTTCAGGGATACCAAACTAAATTTTTCCATCTTATCCCTATGGGAAGATATGCTTGTAAAATGTTACAAAGCATTCCCCATTCTGTCCTATGGGGCAAGATAGCCTTTCGATAGTGAAAAACTAAATTGACAGTATTTCACTATCAGGACATGTTACACACACCAGTACATGTCCTACCTTTCACATACACTGCACCCTGCCCAGGGGGTACCTTGGGCCTATCATAGGGGTGCCCTAAATGTAAGACATGGCAGTTAACGAACTGCGCGCAGGCACCGCGGTGGCAGGCCTGAGACATGTTTTCAGGGCTACTCATGTGGGTGGCACAACCAGTGCTGCAGGTCCACTGGTAGCATTTGATTTACCAGCCCTGGCACACTCAGTGCACTTTACTAGGGACCTAATGGTAAATCAAATATGCCGATCATGGATAGCCAATCACAATAACAATTTACACAGAGAGCATATGCACTTTAGCACTGATCAGCAGTGGTAAAGTGCCCAGAGTCCTATAGCCAACAAACACAGGTCAGGAAAAAATAGGAGGAAGAAGCAAAAAATCTGTGGATAACCCTGCAAAAAAGGCCATTTCCAACAGGTTTGAACTCCAATTTTTTTTTTGATTTCCCCGCGATCATCACCAATACATCGTGAAAACACGTCGACAGGAACCTCGTTTTGAAAGAGAGGGAAAGGGATAACAGATGCTAACCATTCACAAGTGGAGATGTAGTAGTCTAAAATAAAAGACATGATTTCATTTGCTCCTTTTCTCATGATGATAGAGTGGAAGTTGAAGAGGTTGCCATTTTAGAATTGCTTTGTATGAGAGTGCTGCACCATTCTTGTGCTTAGTTTTTACAAATCTTAACAGTGTCAAAACTATCCAGAAAGAGCTAAAACAACAATATAATCTACAAACTGAATTCACTGGTATGTATATAACTTTGTAATTATTTTAAAAATGTACATTAAAAATGAAGATGTATATGGGAGTTTGATTAAAAGGAATGTCACAGTGTTGTGAAAATATATATGAGCTGGACTGTAGAGGGTATGTGTTTAAGAGGTTAGTGGTGAATGTTTTGGGAAGTAAGAGAAAAATGAGTTAATGCCTCCTTATTACATTGTGTATTTTATTGAAAAATAACAGTATAGTCGTGTGGAAAGTTGCAATGAGGAACTAAGAATGTTTTAAATGTCGAAACATGATGTGCAGAATAGATACATCTGTTATTTGCATTCTGGGAGTTGTATTACTTTTAGTAACATTATTAAACAGGAATAGTGTAGTGAGAAATAAAAGATGAGATGTTGTTGTTATATATATATATATATATATATATATATATATATATATATATATATATATATATATATATATATATATATATTCACTGAAAAAACCATAGGTTTTAGGGACAGTTATAGTTAGTTGGACATTTCACTCGTACAAAACCATAGAAATTCCCCCGTTATAGTTAGTTCAGCTAACTATAACTCGCGCCCCGCAATGCACTGCTGATGACGTCACATATTACATCACTCATGACATGGTCAGTGACATCACTGATGACATCACTGATGACATCTCAAATGACATCACTGATGACATCATCCAGTGACTGTGTGTTTCTGTAAAGTTTAAATATGTTTAATATATATAGGGAAAGGCGTATTGAAGAATGAGTGGGTGTATAAGTGTCTGAATGGATGATTTAGTACGTGAGTGACTGACTCTACAAGTGAGTGATTAAATGTATCTTACTGAATGCATGGGTTAGTGACTAAACTGTGTGAATGTCTGAATCCGTCTGTCTGTTGGTTTGTAAGCGGCTGCATGGCTTTCTGAATAGCTACATGAGTGTCTACATGGGTTATTGATTGATTGTCTGAGTATCTGTATGGGTGCCTGAGTGTTTGTGTGGGTGGGGTGTGTGTGACTCGGTGCATAGATGTGTGAGTTGGTGATTCACTGGGTGCATGGTTTCAAGAGTGCATCTGTGATGGACTGTATGGGTGGGTGAGTGTGTGTATGGGTGTGTTAGTGATTGAATGTATATCTCAGTGGTACATGTGTGAGTAACTACATATGTGAAAGGCAGTATATATGTGTGTTGGAGTATATAAATGGCTATAAGTGAGAGTGTGTGATTGTGAGAGTGGCTGTATGGATGAGTGTGTACTTGTATCAGTGATTGTATAAGAGCGTAAGAATGTGCTAGTATTTGTATGAGTAAGTGAGCTGGTGTGTGTATAACTGTATAGGTGAGTAAATGGGTGTGTGATTAAGTTTTTTGCATGACTGACTAGGTGTGTGAGTACCTCTATGGATGAGTGGCGGTGTGTGAGTGTTTATATAGGTGTATGAGTGCATATGATAGTCCTGTACTGAGTGACTAAGTATGAGTGACTGTACGGGTGAGTGAGTGGATGTGTGTGTAGACCTAAGAATCAGTGAGTGGGTATGTAGTTTTTGGTGTTGGAGTGTCTATGGTTTTGAGAATGGCAGTCTGTAATTTAGAGTGGGTGTATCAAAAGTTATATTAGGGTGTGAGAAGATGCATGAAATTATCACATGGATGATGTCATCAGTGATGTCATTTGAGATGTCATCAGTGATGTCATCAGTGATGTCACTGACCATGTCATGAGTGATGTAATATGTGACGTCATCAGCAGTGCATTGCGGGGCGCGAGTTATAGTTAGCTGAACTAACTATAACGGGGAATTTCTATGGTTTTGTACGAGTGAAATGTCCAACTAACTATAACTGTCCCTAAAACTATGGTTTTTTCAGTGAATTTCAAAGGTTTTTTAAATGCTAATTTCTAACTATAACGTGTCTGAAACCTATGGTTTTTTCAGTGAATTTCAAAGGTTTTTTAAATGTTAATTTCTAACTATAACGTGCCTGAAACCTATGATTTTTTAAGTGAATTTCAAAGGTTTTTTTAAATGCTAGTTTCTAACTATGCCTACAGAGGTAGGACATGTGAAGAAAGAAGAAAAACGCACAGAAAGAAGCAAAAGATGTGCAGAAAGAACCAACAGAGGAGCAGAAAGAGGCCTTGTTGCAAAATCATCCTGTGCCCACAACTTTTTCAGACGGGTACTGGTGGTAACTGACTCTGACTAAACAGAGCCAGTGCTATGCTAAAAGACACTTAGAATAGAGTGAAAACACCTACATACACTAGGGAACACTATGCGTTGGGGTACCCCTGTGATTAGCATGACCTCCTCTGCAAGTCCCTAGTACATAATAGGGCAGGGGATTAAAACTACCTCTTAAAACGCGCTACAGGGTGCGTTTGCACAGTGGTGAAGGGAGGGGGCCTGAGGTGACATGTGTGCAAACGCACCCCGTGGCACGTTTTAAGTTGCGGGATTAAGTCCCCTTGAATTCTGAGGGTCCCTGGGGCCCAACTAGCCCCCAGGTACCTACTGTTAGGACCACAGAGCTGAGTTGCAGAGAGGCGTTCCGAGGCCACGCACCTTTTTCACCTCTCTGCAACGCAACTCTGTTGTGCTTACTGAAGGTACCTGGTGGGCTAGTTGGCCCCCAGGGTCCCTCAGGATTCAAAAGGAATTAATTGCCCAACTTAAAACGCACCACAGGGCGTGTTTGCGCACATGTCACCTGAGGCCCCGCCCCCTCCCTTCACCACTGTGCAAACGCGCCCTGTGGTGCGTTTTAAGTTGGGGGATTAGGTCACCTTGAATCCTGAGGGTCCCTGGGGCCCAACTAGCCCACTAGGTACTTCCAGTAAGCACCACAGGCCTGCGTTGCAACGCCTGTAACAAATTGTGCAGTTGTGTTTAGGTAATGAAGAGGGTCGTGCTGGGGTAGTGTTTTAGGGTTTAGGGTAGTGCAGTGGTGTTTGTGTAGTGTAGGGGGTCATGCTGGGGGTAGATTTAGGGTTTAGGGTAGTGCAGTGGTGTTTGGGTAGTGTAGGGAGTCGTGCTGGGGGAGTGTTTTAGGGTTTAGGGTAGTGCAGTGGTGTTTGGGTAGTGTAGGGGGTCGTGCTGGGGGTAGTGTTTTAGGGTTTAGGGTAGTGCAGTGATGTTTGGGTAGTGTAGGGGGTCGTGCGGGGGTAGTGATTTAGGGTAGTGCAGTGATGTTTGGGTAGTGTAGGGGGTACTGCTGGGGGTAGTGTTTTAGGGTTTAGGGTAGTGCAGTGGTGTTTGGGTAGTGTAGGGGTACTGCTGGGGGTAGTTTTTAGGGTTTAGGGTAGTGCAGTGGTGTTTGGGTAGTGTAGTGGTTCGTGCTGGGGGTAGTTTTTTAGGGTTTAGGGCAGTGCAGTGGTGTTTGTGTAGTGTAGGGGTAGTGTTTTAGGGTTTAGGGTAGTGCAGTGGTGTTTGTGTAGTGTAGGAGGTCGTGTTTTAGGGTTTAGGGTAGTGCAGTGGTCTTTGGGTAGTGTAGGGAGTCGTGCGGGGTGAAGTGTTTTAGGGTTTAGGGTAGTGTAGGGGTCATGCGGGGGTAGTGTTTTAGGGATTAGGGTAGTGCATTGGTGTTTGGGTAGTGTAGGGGTCATGCGGGGGTAGTGTTTTAGGGTTTAGGGCAGTGCAGTGGTGTTTGGGTAGTGTAGGGGGTCATGCTGGGGGAGTGTTTTAGGATTTAGGGCAGTGCAGTGGTGTTCGGGTAGTGTAGGGGTCGTGCTGGGGGAGTGTTTTAGGGTTTAGGGCAGTGCAGTGGTGTTCGGGTAGTGTAGGGGGTCGTGCTGGGGGAGTGTTTGAGGGTTTAGGGCAGTGCAGTCGTGTTCGGGTAGTGTAGGGGGTTGTGCTGGGGGTAGTATTTTAGGGTTTAGGGTAGTGCAGTGGTGTTCGGGTAGTGTAGGGGGTCGTGCTGGGGGTAGTGTTCTAGGGTTTAGGGCAGTGCAGTGGTGTTTGGGCAGTGTAGGGGGGTAATGCTGGGGGTGGTGTTTTAGGGTTTAGGGCAGTGCAGTGGTGTTCGGGCAGTGTAGGGGGTCGTGCTGGGGGTGGTGTTTCAGGGTTTAGGGCAGTGCAGTGGTGTTCGGGCAGTGTAGGGGGTGGTGTTTCAGGGTTTAGGGCAGTGCAGTGGTGTTTGGGCAGTGTAGGGGGACGTGCAGGGGGTGGTGTTTCAGGGTTTAGGGCAGTGGTGTTCGGGCAGTGTAGGGGGTCGTGCTGGGGGTGGTGTTTCAGGGTTTGGGGCAGTGCAGTGGTGTTCGAGCAGTAAAGGGGGTCGTGCTGGGGGTGGTGTTTCAGGGTTTAGGGCAGTGCAGTGGTGTTCGGGCAGTGTAGGGGTGGTGCAGGGGTGGTGTTTCAGGGTTTAGGGCAGTGCAGTGGTGTTCGGGCAGTGTAGGGGGTGGTGCAGGGGGTGGTGTTTCAGGGTTTAGGGCAGTGCAGTGGTGTTCGGGCAGTGTAGGGGGTCATGCAGGGGGTGGTGTTTCAGGGTTTAGGGCAGTGCAGTGGTGTTCGGGCAGTGTAGGGGGTCGTGCTGGGGCTGGTGTTTCAGGGTTTAGGGCAGTACAGTGGTGTTCGGGCAGTGTAGGGGTCGTGCTGGGGCTGGTGTTTCAGGGTTTAGGGCAGTGCAGTGGTGTTCGGGCAGTGTAGGGGTCGTGCTGGGGCTGGTGTTTCAGGGTTTAGGGCAGTGCAGTGGTGTTCAGGCAGTGTAGGTGGTCGTGCTGGGGCTGGTGTTTCAGGGTTTAGGGCAGTGCAGTGGTGTTCGGGCAGTGTAGGGGGTCTTGCTGGGGCTGGTGTTTCAGGGTTTAGGGCAGTGCAGTGGTGTTCGGGCAGTGTAGGGGGTCTTGCTGGGGCTGGTGTTTCAGAGTCTAGGGCAGTGCAGTGGTGTTCGGGCAGTGTAGGGGGTCTTGCTGGGGCTGGTGTTTCAGGGTTTAGGGCAGTGCAGTGGTGTTCGGGCAGTGTAGGGGGTCGTGCTGGGGGTGGTGTTTCAGGGTTTAGGGCAGTGCAGTGGTGTTCGGGCAGTGTAGGGGGTCATGCTGGGGCTAGTGTTTCAGGATTTAGAGCAGAGCAATGGTGTTCAGGCAGTGTAGGGGTTTTGCTGGAGGTGGTGTTTCAGGGTTTAGGGCAGTGCAGTGGTGTTCGTGCAGTGTAGGGGGTGGTGTTTCAGGGTTTAGGGCAGTGGTGTTCAGGCAGTGTAGGGGGTCTTGCTGGGGTTGATGTTTCAGGGTTTAGGGCAGTGCAGTAGTGTTCGGGCAGTGTAGGGGGTCGTGCTGGGGGTGGTGTTTCAGGGTTTAGGGCAGTGCAGTGGTGTTCCGGCAGTGTAGGAGGTCGTGCAGGGGGTGGTTTTTCAGGGTTTAGGGCAGTGCAGTGGTGTTCGGGCAGTGTAGGGGGTCGTGCTGGGGGTGGTGTTTCAGGGTTTAGGGCAGTGCAGTGGTGTTCGGGCAGTGTAGGGTGTCGTGCTGAGGGGTGGTGTTTCAGGGTTTAGGGCAGTGCAGTGGTGTTTGGGCAGTGTAGGGAGTCGTGCAGGGGGTGGTGTTTCAGGGTTTAGGGCAGTGCAGTGGTGTTCGGCCAGTGTAGGTGGTCTTGCTGGGGGTGGTGTTTCAGGGTTTAGTGCTGTGGGGTTCGGGCAGTGTAGGGGGTCTTGCTGGGGGTGGTGTTTCAGGGTTTAGGGCAGTGCAGTGGTGTTCGGGCAGTGTAGGGGGTCCTGCTGGGGCTGGTGTTTCAGGGTTTAGGGCTATGCAGTGGTGTTCGGGCAGTGTAGGGGGTCGTGCTGGGGCTGGTGTTTGAGAGTTTAGGGTAGTGCAGTGGTGTTTGGGCAGTGTAGGGGGTCGTGCTGGGGCTGGTGTTTCATGGTTTAGGGCAGTGCAGTGGTGTTCGGGCAGTGTAGGGGGTCGTGCTGGGGGTGGTGTTTCAGGGTTTAGGGCAGTGCAGTGGTGTTCGGGCAGTGTAGGGGGTCTTGCTGGGGGTGGTGTTTCAGGGTTTAGGGCAGTGGTGTTCGGGCAGTGTAGGGGGTCTTGCTGTCGGTGATGTTTCAGGGTTTAGGGCAGTGCAGTGGTGTTCGGGCAGTGTAGGGGGTCTTGCTGGGGGTAGTGTTTTGGGGTTTAGGACAGTGCAGTGGTGTTCGTGCAGTGTAGGGGGTCGTGCTGGGGGTGGTGTTTCAGGGTTTAGGGCAGTGCAGTGGTGTTCGGGCAGTGTAGGGAATCGTGCTGGGGCTGGTGTTTCAGGGTTTAGGGCAGTACAGTGGTTTTCGGGCAGTGTAGGGGGTCGTGCTGGGGGTGGTGTTTCAGGGTTTAGGGCAGTGCAGTGGTGTTCGGGCAGTGTAGGGGTCGTGCAGGGGGTGGTGTTTCAGGGTTTAGGGCAGTGCAGTGGTGTTCGGGCAGTGTAGGGGTCGTGCTGGGGCTGGTGTTTCAGGGTTTAGGGTAGTGCAGTGGTGTTCGGGCAGTGTAGGGGGTCTTGCTGGGGGTGGTGTTTCAGGGTTTAGGGCAGTGGTGTTCGGGCAGTGTAGGGGGTCTTGCTGGGGGTGATGTTTCAGGGTTTAGGGCAGTGCAGTGGTGTTCGGGCAGTGTAGGGGTTTTGCTGGGGGTAGTGTTTCAGGGTTTAGGGCAGTGCAGTGGTGTTCGTGCAGTGTAGGGGGTCGTGCTAGGGATGGTGTTTCAGGGTTTAGGGCAGTGCAGTAGTGTTCGGGCAGTGTAGGGGGTCGTGCAGGGGGTGGTGTTTCAGGGTTTAGGGCAGTGCAGTGGTGTTCGGGCAGTGTAGGGGGTCGTGCTGGGGGTGGTGTTTCAGGGTTTAGTGCAGTGCAGTGGTGTTCGGGCAGTGTAGGGGGTCATGCTGGGGGTGGTGATTCAGGGTTTAGGGCAGTGGTGTTCGGGCAGTGTAGGGGGTCTTGCTGGGGGTGATGTTTCAGGGTTTAGGGCAGAGCAGTGGTGTTCGGGCAGTGTAGGAGGTCTTGCTGGGGGTAGTGTTTCAGGGTTTAGGGCAGTGCAGTGGTGTTCGGGCAGTGTTGGGGGCGTGCTGGGTGTGGTGTTTCAGGGTTTAGGGCAGTGCAGTGGTGTTCGGGCAGTGTAGGAGGTTGTGAAGGGGGTGGTGTTTCAGGGTTTAGGGCAGTGCAGTGGTGTTCGGGCAGTGTAGGGCGTCGTGCTAGGGTTGGTGGTTCAGGGTTTAGGGCAGTGCAGTGGTGTTCGGGCAGTGTAGGGGGTCGTGCAGGGGCTGGTGTTTCAGGGTTTAGGGCAGTGCAGTGGTGTTCAGGCAGTGTAGGGGGTCATACTGGGAGTAGAGTTTTAGGGTTTAGGGTAGTGCAGTGGTGCTTGTGTAGTGTAGGGGGTCGTGCTGGGGGTAGTGTTTTAGGGTTTAGGGTAGTGCAGTGGTGTTTGTGTAGTGTAGGGGGTCATGTTTTAGGGTAGTGCAGTGGTGTCTGGGTAGTGTAGGGGTCGTGCTGGGGGGTAGTGTTTTAGGATTTAGGTTAGTGCAGTGGTGTTTGTGTAGTGTAGGGGGTCGTGCTGGGGTAGTATTTTAGGGTTTAGGGTAGTGCAGTGGTGCTTGTGTAGTGTAGGGGGTCGTGCTGGGGGTAGTGTTTTAGTGTTTAGGGTAGTGCAGTGGTGTTTGTGTAGTGTAGGGGGTCATGTTTTAGGGTAGTGCAGTGGTGTTTGGGTAGTTTAGGGGGTCGTGCTGGGCGTAGTGTTTTAGGATTTAGGTTAGTGCAGTGGTGTTGGGGTAGTGTTTTAGGGTTTAGGGTAGTGCAGTGGTGTTTGTGTAGTGTAGGGGTCATGCTGGGGGTAGTGTTTTAGGGTTTAGGATAGTGCAGTGGTGCTTGTGTAGTGTAGGGGTCGTGCTGGGGGTAGTGTTTTAGGGTTTAGGGTAGTGCAGTGGTGTTTTTGTAGTGTAGGGGGTCATGTTTTAAGATGCAACGCTCCAATACCTGACCAGTCTGTACTACATAAAACTGCAAAAACTCAAAATAAAAAGTGTTTTGCACACTTTTGTCATTGGGCTATATGTGGGCTACATCTGGGTAATATTTGTGCTACATTTGGGCTCTTTTTTCACTGGTGGCCATCTTGGAAGACTTCTTTGTTATGAAGTTTCCTAATTTCCTCATTTACTGCAGTCTCCTCAGTAGGAAATGCTTTCAGTTTTTACTTTGATTCCATCAAGAAGGCATTCAGATGTGTCACACATTTGCCATAAATTCAGAATGTTAGCACTCTAGTTGTTCATTAGATCACTGTAGTAAAGCTACTGCTCACCAAGGAGTTAACTGGAAGTCTACTGCTGGTATTGAAAGTGATTGTTTCAGTCTGCATGTCAGAATTTTCTAATGAAATAGAAGAGGATTTGAGATCTCACTTAAAACATGCACTAAATTTTCTTTTGCAGCACTAACCATCATTTCTATGGCAAAATGAACCCCCTCATTTTGTTCCTTTTAAATTAAATGTTTTAAGTGTTACCAGTTTATTCCAATCAAGATGGCTTCAGGTGTGCCATACTTTTGTCATAAGTAAGTCTGTTAGCACTCTAGTTGTTCTTTAGAACACTCTGGGAAGCTGCAGTAGAACACAAAGGCATCAACTGACAGGCTGCTCCTGTTGAAATATAACAGGAAGATATTTGAGATCTCACTTAAAACATGTCCTAATTTTTCTTTCTACAGCACTAACCATAATTTCTATGGCAAAATGAACCCCCTAATTTTGTTCCTTTTTAAATTAAATGTTTTAAGTGTTACCAGTTTATTCCAATCAAGATGACTTCAGGTGTGCCATACTTTTGTCATAAGTAAGACTGTTAGCGCTCTAGTTGTTCTTTAGAACACTCTGGGAAGCTGCAGTAGAACACAAAGGCATCAACTGACAGGCTGCTCCTGCTGAAATATAACAGGAAGATATTTGAGATCACACTTGAAACATGTCCTAATTTTCTTTCCAGAGCACTAACCATAATTTCTATGACAAGATGAACCCCATTATTTTGTTCCTTTTTAAATTAAATGATTTAAGTGTTACCAGTTTATTCCAATCAAGATGGCTTCAGGTGTGCCATACTTTTGTCATAAGTAAGGCTGTTAGCACTCTAGTTGTTCTTTAGAACACTCTGGGAAGCTGCAGTAGAACACAAGGAATCAACTGACAGTCTCTGCCCTTGCTGGATGTACATGTTTTACTGAGAATGTCAGACTTCATTCTCACATGACTGAGAAAGATAATGTGAATTTACAGAAAATATGCTCTCATTTTAGCTTCTGGAGCACCTTCCAAAACTGTATGGGACAAGCATGTGAAAATAGTTTTCTCTCAAACATGATTCATGATATCCCAGCAGAAGGTTTTTCACAGGGTAAAATCACCTTAGAACACACCACAATTCCTGAAATTAGTATGGTACCATCAACAAATGAATTCTAATGTAACTAAAGTCTGTTATCACCCTTTATAGTTCTCCTTTTGGTAACCCTCAAAATCTTCGATTCACTACAATGCATTTCAATGGGATACTATCATTTATATTGGTCCCAAGATGGCTGCCAGCAATTCCAGGATGAAGGGCTGACAGCCAATCAGATCTCACGATGACATGTGTGGTTAGGCTCCGCCCAGATATATATGTGTTTTTACTTTTGATTTTCTCAGCAACTACTGAACGGATTTACACCATTTAACAAAAAGGGTTCTTTCTGAACCAAGAACTACCTCTTTGCCAAATTTGGTGTAATTCCGTTCAGCAGTTCGGGCTGTAGCCTTGCATAAAGTTTCCTATGGGAAATTGATTTTTTGACTCTTATTTTTTTAATTTCTCCGCAACTACTGAACGGATTTACACCATTTAACAAAAGGGTTCTTTCTGAACCAAGAACTACCTCTTTGCCAAATTTTGTGTAATTCCGTTCAGCAGTTCGGCTGTAGCCGTGGCTAAAGTTTCCTATGGGAAAATGAATGGGGAAAACACGCTTTGGGACCTTCCTTTTTTCTCAGTCCCCGCTTGACGAATCACCCCGAAACTTTTAGGGTAGGAGCGGACCGGAGCGGGCCATAAAGTTTGAAAATTTCGCGAAGATTCGTCAACCGACGCAAGAGTTATTTCAAATAGAATGTTGCGGATTTCCTATGGAAAATAGGTCCTAACTATAACTATCTACTGGCGACCGCCAGTAGATAATATATATATATATTATCTACTGGCGGTCGCCAGTAGATAGTTATAGTTAGGACCTATTTTCCATAGGAAATCCGCAACATTCTATTTGAAATAACTCTTGCGTCGGTTGAGGAATCTTCGCGAAATTTTCAAACTTTATGGCCCGCTCCGGTCCGCTCCTACCCTGAAAGTTTCAGGGTGATTCGTCAAGCGGGGCCGAGAAAAAGGGGTCCCAAAACGTGTTTTCCCCATTCATTTTCCCATAGGAAACTTTAGCCACGGCTACAGCCCGAACTGCTGAACGGAATTACCCAAAATTTGGCAAAGAGGTAGTTCTTGGTTCAGAAAGAACCCTTTTGTTAAATGGTGTAAATCCGTTCAGTAGTTGCTGAGAAAATCAAAAGTAAAAACACATATATATCTGGGCGGAGCCTAACCACACATGTCATTGTGAGATCTGATTGGCTGTCAGCACTTCATCCTGGAATTGCTGGCAGCCATCTTGGGACCAATATAAATGATAGTACCCCATTGAAATGCATTGTAGTGAATCGAAGATTTTGAGGGTTACCAAAAGGAGAACTATAAAGGGTGATAACAGACTTTAGTTACATTAGAATTCATTTGTTGATGGTACCATACTAATTTCAGGAATTGTGGTGTGTTCTAAGGTGATTTTACCCTGTGAAAAACCTTCTGCTGGGATATCATGAATCATGTTTGAGAGAAAACTATTTTCACATGCTTGTCCCATACAGTATTGGAAGGTGCTCCAGAAGCTAAAATGAGAGCATATTTTCTGTAAATTCACATTATCTTTCTCAGTCATGTGAGAATGAAGTCTGACATTCTCAGTAAAACATGTACATCCAACAATGGCAGAGACTGTCAGTTGATTCCTTTGTGTTCTACTGCAGCTTCCCAGAGGGTTCTAAAGAACAACTAGAGTGCTAACAGCCTTACTTATGACAAAAGTATGGCACACCTGAAGCCATCTTGATTGGAATAAACTGGTAACACTTAAAACATTTAATTTAAAAAGGAACAAAATGATGGGGTTCATTTTGTCATAGAAATTATGGTTAGTGCTGTAGAAAGAAAAATTAGGACATGTTTCAAGTGTGATCTCAAATATCTTCCTGTTATATTTCAACAGGAGCAGCCTGTCAGTTGATGCCTTTGTGTTCTACTGCAGCTTCCCAGAGTGTTCTAAAGGACAACTAGAGCGCTAACAGTCTTACTTATGACAAAAGTATGGCACACCTGAAGCCATCTTGATTGGAATAAACTGGTAACACTTAAAACATTTAATTTAAAAAGGAACAAAATGAGGGGGTTCATTTTGCCATAGAAATTATGGTTAGTGCTGTAGAAAGTAAAATTAGGACATGTTTTAAGTGAGATCTCAAATATCTTCCTGTTATATTTCAACAGGAGCAGCCTGTCAGTTGATGCCTTTGTGTTCTACTGCAGCTTCCCAGAGTGTTCTAAAGAACAACTAGAGTGCTAACAGCCTTACATATGACAAAAGTATGGCACACCTGAAGCCATCTTGATTGGAATAAACTGGTAACACTTAAAACATTTAATTTAAAAAGGAACAAAATGAGGGGGTTCATTTTGCCATAGAAATTATGGTTAGTGCTGTAGAAAGAAAAATTAGGACATGTTTTAAGTGCGATCTCAAATATCTTCCTGTTATATTTCAACAGGAGCAGCCTGTCAGTTGATGCCTTTGCGTTCTACTGCAGCTTCCCAGAGTGTTCTAAAGAACAACTAGAGTGCTAACAGCCTTACTTATGACAAAAGTATGGCACACCTGAAGCCATCTTGATTGGAATAAACCGGTAACACTTAAAACATTTAATTTAAAAAGGAACAAAATGAGGGGGTTCATTTTGCCATAGAAATTATGGTTAGTGCTGCAAAAAGAAAATTTAGGGCATGTTTTAAGTGAGATCTCAAATCCTCTTCTATTTCATTAGAAAATTCTGACATGCAGACTGAAACAATCACTTTCAATACCAGCAGTAGACTTCCAGTTAACTCCTTGGTGAGCAGTAGCTTTACTACAGTGATCTAATGAACAACTAGAGTGCTAACATTCTGAATTTATGGCAAATGTGTGACACATCTGAATGCCTTCTTGATGGAATCAAAGTAAAAACTGAAAGCATTTCCTACTGAGGAGACTGTAGTAAATGAGGAAATTAGGAAACTTCATAACAAATAAGTCTCCCAAGATGGCCACCAGAGAAAAAAGAGCCCAAATGTAGCACAAATATCACCCAGAGGTAGCCCATGTATAGCCCAATGACAGAAGTGTGCAAAACACTTTTTATTTTTTGTTTTTTTGCAGTTTTATATAGTGCAGACTGGTCAGGTATTGGAGTGCTTTACATGAGCATTGGTTACATCACACAAGGACAAATTCATGTTGGTTGACGCCTACACTACCCAAACACCACTGCACTACCCTAAACCCTAAAACACTACCCCCAGCACAACCCCTTCACTACCCAAACACAACTGCACTACCCTAAACTCAAAAACACTACCCCCAGCACGACCCCCTACACTACCCAAACACCACTGCACTACCCTAAACCCTAAATCTACCCCCTACACTAGACAAATACCACTGCACTACCCTAAACCCTAAAACTCTAGAACCCAGCACGACCCCCTACAGTACACAAACACCACTGCACTACCCTAAACCCTAAAACACTACCCCCTACACTACACAAACACCATTGTACTATCCTAAACCCTAAAACACTACCCCCAGCATGACCCCCTACACTACACAAACACCACTGCACTACCCTAAACCCTAAAACACTACCCCAGCATGACCCCCTACACTACCCAAACACCACTGCACTACCCTAAACCCTAAAACACTACCCCCAGCATGACTCCCTACACTACACAAACACCACTGGACTACCCTAAACCCTAAAACACTACCCCCAGCACGACTCCCTACACTACCTAAACACCACTGCACTACACTAAACCCTAAATCTACCCCCAGCATGACCTCCCACACTACACAAACACCACTGCACTACCCTAAACCCTAAAACACTACCCCCAGCACGACCCCCTACACTACCCAAACACCACTGCACTACCCTAAACCCTAAAACACTAACCCCAGCATGACCCCTAAACTACCCAAATACCACTGCACTACCCTATACCCTAAAACACGACCCCGTACACTACACAAACACAACTGCACTACCCTAAACCCTAAAACACTACCCACAGCATGACCCCCTACACTACACAAACACCACTGCACTACCCTAAACCCTAAAACACTACCCCCTACACTACACAAACACCACTGCCCTACCCTAAACCCTAAAACACAACCCCCAGCATGACCCCCTACACTACACAAACACCACTGCACTACCCTAAACCCCCTACACTATACAAACACCACTGCATTACTCTAAACCCTAAAACACTACCCCCAGCACGACCCCCTCACAACACAAACACCACTGCACTACCCTAAACCCTAAATCGACCCCCAGCACGACCCCTACACTACCCAAACACCACTGCCATACCCTAAACCCTAAAACACTACCCCCAGCATGAACCCCTACACTACCCAAACACCACTGCACTACCTTAAACCTTAAAACACTACCCCCAGCACTACCCCCTACACTACACAAACACCACTGCACTACCCTAAACCCTAAAACACTACCCCCTACACTACCCAAACACCACTGCACTAACATAAACCCTAAAACACTACCCCCAGCACATCCCCCTACACTACACAAACACCACTGCACTACCCTAAACCCTAAAACACTACCCCCAGCACGACTCCCTACACTACCCAAACACCACTGCACTACCCTAAACCCTAAATCTACCCCCAGCACGACCCCCTACACTACCCAAACACCACTGCACTACCCTAAACCATAAAACACTACCCCCAGCATGACCCCTACACTACACAAACACCACTGCACTACCCTAAACCCTAAAACACTACCACCAGCATGACCCCCTACACTACTCAAACACCACTGCACTACCCTAAACCCTAAAACACTAACCCAGCACGACCCCTACACTACCCATACACCACTGCACTACCCTAAAGCCTAAAACACTACCCCCAGCACGACCCCCTACACTACTGCACTACCCTAAACCTTAAAACACTACCCCCAGCACGACCCCCTACACTACCCAAACACCACTGCACTACCCTAAACCCTAAAACACTACCCCCAGCACGACCCCCTACACCACCCAAACACCACTGCACTACCCTAAACCCTAGAAAAGAAACCCCCACCCCATGCCCAATCCCCCTTACCTCTCACTCCTCATGGTTCCTCTCTCCTCGTGGTTCCTGCTTCACGTCGTCTCTGAAGGGCGGTGCACGTCGTTGTGAGGAAACGGAACAGCCTCTGTTTCCTTACAACGACATGGATCGTCTACATGTTTTTTAGAACGCATGGTCATTTACCATACATACCTTTACAACAAAATTCGTTGTAAAGGCATGCGTGGTAAATGACCATGCGGTCTAAAAAAATGCATAGTAATGACTTCGTGATGTACAACGCATGCGTGGTAATGCATGCGTTGTAATGGTATCGCAAAGTAAAAAAGTCGTTGTAACGGCTGTTTACCGATCGAAGCTGGCCCCTGTTCTTCAGTGAGACGTTTATTTGATTAATTAGGAGGAAGGAATGTGTTTTTTTACCGAAAAGTGCATTCCCGGCTGTTGTATTGTGAAAGTGTCCGCGTGGCCTGGTTTCACTTCCGGTGAGAGAGTGGAAGAGTCTGTTTGGATCTAAAGGAGTTCTGTTGTTGGACGGGCCGGCGCGACATGTCATCAAAAAACATAGCTAATGGAAAGCGTCCTCCCTGAAGTGTGGAGCAGTGCCATGAGAGGTCAACGAGTGTGCGTCCCACCGCAGTATGACCGTACCACGTGAACCATGTGCCACCTCCAGGGTACGGGAGGCAGAAGCGGCATCGCAGGTCCTCTTGAAGACCGTTGTAGCACTAATTCTACATTTTGGTACTAGGGCATTTTAACTTCGTTGTTCCTGCCAGATACAAAGAGAAGATCCTGTGTTATTCAGTGCCCTCGTTACCTTTTTTGTGGGTTGTGGTGCTTGTCACTTCGCTGCCCCGCCGGTGCACACGACTGGGCACCCCACCTCGTGTGCCATCTGCAGGGCCTCTGCCCTCGGATCACTGGTTTCGGTTTCTGGAGTGGCAACATAAACAGTTGCTCCCAAAGGACTAGCCTGAACACTTAGGTGAATATCCCCTGCACCAGCATTCCACGGAAATTCTTTCCTAGCTCTCCCACGTCAACGAGGACGTCATAATAGCACGGCTCCGCTCGCGACACCGTATGACGTCATCGGAGCCATAAGAGAACCTCGTCGGCGTGCTGACGTCAGTTCCACCCATTTTTTCCGTGCCACCGAGGCAAACAGGGGACCGAGACATTTTCACATGTATACATAGTATAATAAATATATATATATTCACTGAAAAAACCATAGGTTTCAGGCACGTTATAGTTAGAAATTAGCATTTAAAAAACCTTAGAAATTCACTGAAAAAACCATAGGTCTCAGGCACGTTATAGTTAGAAATTAGCATTTAAAAAACCTTAGAAATTCACTGAAAAAACCATAGGTTTCAGGGGCGTTATAGTTAGTTGGACATTTCACTCGTACAAAACCATAGAAATTCCCCCGTTATAGTTAGTTCAGCTAACTATAACTCGCGCACCCGCAATGCACTGCTGATGACGTCACATATTACATCACTCATGACATGGTCAGTGACATCACTCATGACATCACTGATGACATCTCAAATGACATCACTGATGACATCACTGATGACATCATCCAGTGAATGTGTGTTTTTCTGAAAATTAAATATGTTTTATATATGTATATCTCAAGGTCGATGGAAGAATAAATGGGTATATAAGTGTCTAAATGGATGATTTTGTTTTGTAAAATTGATTGTATAACTGACTAAGGGGTCGATTCCGATTCGGGCCGGAAAAAGCACCGACCGACTCGGATCCGGAAATAATACCGACCGACACGTACCCGTGGCGCACGACACGCCAAGTACGATGCAAGGCGCGAAAAATCCGACCGACACGTACCGAAACCAAGTCGACCGACCGAGCCGCACGGAAAACAGCAATCCGGCCGGAAAAACACGCGAATCCAACCGACCGACACGCACCCGGAACAAATCCGACCGAAACGTACACGCGAACTCCAAACCGCAAAGTACGATGCAAGGCGCGAAAACCACGAGCGAGTCGGACGGAGGACAAGCCGTACGACCGACACGCATACAAAACCGAGCCGAAGCAACACAATACACCGCGACCGACGCGTACGCAGCATAGAAAACTGCACAAACACAGAGTGAACGAAACGGAGAACAACGTACGAGACCAATGCAGGGTCTGACTCGGTCACAAGAACGTTTCCAACATACACAAACAGCACAAAGGAAAAATCACCCAAAAAAAGGCCAAACAAGCAATTACCAAGCCAATAAATACTGGGGGGTGGGGACAGAGAACAAAGACACACCCACAACTCCACCTATATAAAGGACACAAATCACAACCATGAGCCTTTGCAAATGCCATTCCACTGCCAGCACCCAAGAGAAAGCAACCACACACCCACAGCTCATCCCTCACACAAGCCACACACCATCAGCACACCAACAAATACCTACCTCACATACACCCAGCAAAACACACACTCACACACCCTCACCTGCACACCAACACACACATCACCCACCATCACCACCCATCACCATGCCCCCCAAGAAGAATCCCAAGTTCCTAGATAGTGAATTGGAAGTCATGGTAGACGAGATCCTCAGGGTGGAGCCACAGCTGTTTGGCACACTGGTCCAACAGACCCCCATGTCGCAGAAAACCAAGATGTGGGAGAGGATCATCAACAGGGTGAACGCCCAATCACCATGTCGGTGCACAAAGACCGACATCCAGAACAGGTGGTATGACATGCGCAGGAGGGTACGGGACATGCTGAAGAAAGACTAAATCAACAGCCAATACACCGGCAGTGGCCCTCCTGCCAAGCCAATATACCTCAGGCCCTGGGAGGAGAAGGTGCGGGCCATCCTTCCGCCAGTGAGCGTATATGGACTAGAGGACATCCCAGAGCCTGGTGAGTACACAACAAATGTACACAATATACTGCCACAAAACACACACATCACTGTCAAGGGGAGAGTCAAACCATGCACTCATAGCAATTACACAGCAACCAGAACAGGATCATCCCAAAATGTGTATGTCAGTCAGATAAACACAACACATTCCATCAAAAAAGTCACATCCAACTGTGCCAACACATGTACAAACACAACTACAACTACAGCTAGGCAGTGGCACAAATAGAACTAACAAACACATCCACACATGTAGCCACCACAACAACACCAACACACAGTGAAGACCACTCAAAGGAAGGAATTCTGTGTATGCTGGCCAAGTCAGTGTAGCCAATAGCATCATGGGAGTCGCAGTCACACATATTGCCCCCCCAACTGTCCCATCAACACCACCATGAACCATGCGCACATCACAGGGAGTGGAGAAGGACTCACAAGATGGCTGACACTGGCAACTGCTGTGGGGAGCACAAGGCCCTGCTGGCAACTGTGCACCAACAAACAGCAGGACACCACTGACTGACATCCTGAGAGACAACTTCCACTCCCTGCAATGCAAGCACGTTCCATGGTGGGATAACTGGTTGGCTGGCTGGGTGGGAAGGAGGACTTGCAGCACTAACCATAGTCACAAGCACCTCCCCTCACACACACCCCAACACAAACTCCACAGTACCCACCTGGTAGAATGCAATGCCCCCCATCCTAACACAAGATCCCACAAAGAACCACCACCCTGGGTTATGTTGTGTGAAGCACAGGGACACTCTTGGGACTCTTAGCCAAACAACTGCCAGGACAACACTCCCAGCGATCCTGTCAGCACAGCCAGCCCACCCCACAGGGAAGCAGAATCAAAAGGAAGGAAGCATGGGCATGCTGGGAATGGGGGTGGAGGCAATAGCATGATGGGAGTCGTAGTCACTGATATTGGTCACCCCCACAACTGTCCCATCAACACCACCCTGAACCATGCTCACATCACAGGAAGTGGAGAAGGACTCACAAGATGGCTGACACTGGCTACTGCTGTGGGGAGCACAAGGCCCTGCTGGCAACTGTGCACCAACAAACAGCAGGACACCACTGACTGACATCCTGAGAGACAACTTACACTCCCTGCAATGCAAGCACGTTCCATGGTGGGATATCTGGCTGGCTGGGTGGGAAGGGGAACTTGCAGCACTGACCATAGTCACAAGCACCTCCCCTCACACCCCCCAACACAAACTCCACAGAACCCACCTGGTAGAATGCAATGCCCCCATCCTAACACAAGATCCCACAAAGAACCACCACCCTGGGTTATGTTGTGTGAAGCACAGGGACACTCTTGGGACCTCTAGCCAAACAACTGCCAGGACAACACTCCCAGCCATCCTGTCAGCACAGCCAGCCCACCCCACAGGGAAGCAGAATCAAAAGGAAGGAAGCATGGGCATGCTGGGAAGTGGGGTGGAGGCAATGGCATGATGGGAGTCGTAGTCACAGACATAGCTCACCCCCACAACTGTCCCATCAACACCACCCTGAACCATGCTCACATCACAGGAAGTGGAGAAGGACTCACAAGATGGCTGACACTGGCTACTGCTGTGGGAGCACAAGGCCCTGCTGGCAAATGTGCACCAACAAACAGCAGGACACCACTGACTGACATCCTGAGAGACAACTTACACTCCCTGCAACGCAAGCACGTTCCATGGTGGGATAACTGACTGGCTGGGTGGGTGGGAAGGAGGGCCGGCTGTCAACCAAACACAACCAATGCAGACCATGTTCACACCCCAGAAAATACATAGAAATGCCCAAATAATGCAGGACAATGTGCCACACCAATATCAACCCCTGACTGTGACGACTTAGGACAATGCAATGTACAGGCCCGCACCCAGAGGCACAGTCACAACTGTCATGTGTGTCAACCATTGATGCCTGCAGAAACATAACATACATTGTTTGTGTCTCCCAAAAACAGGTGATGATGGGGACACAGCAGCAGACGCTGAGGAGTCCCAGTCCCAGGCTCAAGAGGATGCCGAGCTCACTGGCGTCGTACAGCCTCTGTCCTCCTCGGACGATGAAGAACAACCTGGCACATCCGGTGCAAGTCAAAATGCAGCACCAGCAGGACCACCAGCTGCAGCACCAGCAGGACCACCAGCTGCACCCCCTGCAATCACCCCTCCAACGACTGTCACCACGAATACCATCCCTGCCGACATGGACAGAACAAGGAGCAACACCAGCACAGTGACCCTGGACCAACCTGGGGCCATGGACACCACCACCACCACCAACCCCCAAGGTGGACCAGGGTTATCTGTGCGTGCCACTGCACACACTGCACATGTCAGCAGGGGTGGTGGGAGGGGTGGGAGACAGAGGTCGCTGCTTGCAGACGTTGCTGGTGTGCATGATGACCCACAACTGGTACGCATAGCTGATGTGTACCAGTCCAGCACCGGAGACCTCAGCCAGGTAGTGGGGCTCCTCAGAGACATTAAACAGCAGCAGGCTGCCCACCATGCCCGCTTGGACTCCCACATGTCCCACGTGGAGTCACACATGTCCCGTGTGGACTCACACATGTCCCACGTGGAGTCCAAGTGGGATGCACTGCATGAGATGACGGCGGTGCACAGGGACATTTTACAATGCGTCCGCCAGATGAACAGCAACCAGTCCACACCTCCCTGTGTGCCAACAACATCTGGTGCCGAACAAACTGCAACTGCCACAGGGAGGGAGGAGGACTCTGGCGGAGAGTCCCCTGCACCGCAGCAGCCTGTACTTGAGGGGCCCCCCCAAGAAGAGGGGTCGTCCGAGGAGGGAAAAGTGAGAGGCCGATGGCCAAGCGCTACTCCCAGGAAGCCTGAACCTGTTCTGGATGTTCGCCTTTGTGCACAGACTGTTCACCCTGTTGACGGCAACACTACTCCCACACATTGCATGGGGAGTACAAGTTGGACCAATGTGTCAGACAACTGTGGCCCGATACTGGGGATCCTGCCTACCAGGACTTTCAATTCACCTAGGAACTTGGGATTGCAAGATTTATGTACAGCACTACCCATCCTATGCACTATTAACACAAATGTATCACAATAAACACACTAATACACCATACTTGCCTCTGTCGTGATTCCAACGTGGGTGCTGTTATGGGGATGATGAACTGCAAAATTACACTGTGTATGCGAACTGCAACAGCAAGGACAACACAGGCATGTGAGTACAGGCAACGTGACACACATGAGGGAGACACACCACCAGGGCTACACAACACATACACACCTAGGCCATCTGACTCATTGCCTACACTGATGTTGCCAGGGAAGACGGTGCAATGCACAGACACCACACCCATTCCCAGTTGTAGTCAAGTAGCCCACAGGTGCAGTAAGCAAATGGCAGTCAAATGTGTGACCACAGACAACGCACATCACAAAGTGAAGCACAGGTTTATTACACAGTTGCAACATGCCGTAACCACTACAGATGCAAGGTAATCCCACCTGGCAGCGGGCACACAGTCAACAACTGTAGACGGAAGGAAGTCCATGGGTGTGGCGCACATCACCTGTAGGGACACAACAGCTACCAGCCTGGATGTGCAATCACGTCGTCGGTGGACACAGTTGACCAAACGAATCTGAAAGTACCCTGTGAAGGACAGAAATGACACACAGTCAAAAGCAATGGAGTACAGGACAGAACAGCAAAACTCATGCACAATACATGTTACAAGATACCCACCCAGAACCAAGTTAGCATGTCAACACTGTTGGGGAGTACAGCCCACCTGTCACCACACATCGCAACACACATCCAGTCAAGTAGCCCATGGACACACTCCAACAGCACCAGAGCACCACCCACACATCATGCCAACTCACATCATTGACATGACACCTCAGGATACTCACATTCAGCTAAAGAAGTTGGTGATGAGCTGTGTGCGGACATCACCATCACCATCATCATCATCATCGTCACTGGCATCGTGGTCCAGGCCAGGATCCTCCACAGGTGGCGGATGTTGGTCATTGTCATCCTGGATGAGAGGCAACTCCTTCCGCACTGCCAGGTTGTGGAGCATGCAGCAGACGATGATAATCTTGCACACTTTCGCAGGGGCATATGGGAGGGACCCTCCGGTCTTGTCCAGGCAGCGGAAGCGGCTCTTCAGGAGTCCAAAGGTCCGCTCAATCACTCTCCTGGTCCGACCATGTGCCTCATTGTAGCGCATCTGGGCTGGTGTCACAGGGTTCCTGAGGGGTGTCAGCAACCACGGCATGTTGGGGTATCCCGAGTCACCTACGGACAGACAAGTGCACATTAGCTGACTTGGAAAAGTGGGCGGAATACTACAGATCAGATCACACACAATGGCACAAAGTCAGTACACACCGACAAGCCAGGCACGCTGGTTCTGCATCTGTGCCATCATCCTGGGGATGCGACTACTCCTCATCACAAAGGCATCGTGTGCTGAACCAGGGAAACGGGCACACACTTGTGTGATGGTCATGTCTGCAAGACACACCACCAGTGCATTGACCGAGTGGTAGTGCTTGCGGTTCCTGTAGGCCTGCTCCTGGGCCTGTGGTGGTACCAAAGCCACATGTGTCCCATCAATGGAGCCAATTACATGCGGCATCCTCCCCAGGGCATAAAAGTCACTCTTCACGTCAGTGAGTCGTCGCAGTCTAGGGAAATAGATGTACCGGTTCAGGAAGAGCAACATTGCCGCCAAAACATCGCGGAGCACACGGCTGAACATGGTCTGTGACATCTCACCAGCAGTCGCCACAGTATGTTGGAAGGTACCAGTGGCAAAGAAGTGTAGGGCTGCCATCACCTTCACCTTGGGGGTCAGCGCTGTAGGATACAGCCGGCCAGTCTGCAAATGTGGGGACAACTGCACTGCCAAATCCTCAATCAGCTGCCTGGTGAAGCGGTACCGTCGGATGCTGTCCCGTTCCACCATCGTTGCCAGGTCTGGGAATGGTCGATGGACAGCAGGAGCCCTGCAGTGCAGAGGAGAAGTAAGCAAGATTGTCAGTCACCCCACATATGCGGCATTGAACACACTCAAGATCCCAACATACATCATTATGAGGCACAACTACATGAAGTGTGCAGTACCGTAAGGACATGTATGGTACATACATGGCCAACATCTGTCAACACGGGCCAACAGGTGGCATCAATTAGTCCCAGGTTGGCCCATTGGATATCATGAGGCCATGTCACAGTTCCCATCTCCTGCTGCCGTGTCACAATAACGCCCCACAGTGACATGTGAGGACAGATGTGCCCCAGGCACCACAGCTCAATGACAGGTACATTCCCAGGGACCCTGTAATGCCACATGGACACTGGCATTACATGGAGTATCATGTATACACCACAGCAAAACAACCATGACCCCCACAGGTAGTGGCCCCACTTGCCACGGCAGGACAGACATGGACGTCTGTGACACACACGCACAACATCAGAGTCCATGCACACACAACGTGGATGTGGAGACTGTCTCCCATTGTGCACATGAAATCAGAGACATTGTAAACACTACATGCACAAAGACTGTGGAGGACCATCACTATTGTGCCACTGGGACACCCTGGCTCAAACATACCGTCCCACATGGGACTCACGGGGTATGTGACATGACATACACATACACCACTGTGAAATGTGACCATGGCACATGCACAGATATGAACAGTTGCACATCACAGTGGTCATGTACACGTAACACCCAGGATCCTGTCCCCATGAACACGTGCACAGCCTGGGGGTGGCTGCCCACAGGTGACACCCACAGGACAACATGTACACCAACATACACACAATAGGAAATGCAGCCTTACATGCCTTATGATAAAGTTTGGACAGGCTGTCGTGATGTAGGTGTGCCCCTCACTCCCTGGGAGCTATCTGTGGCTGGCATATGTCCATCTGAGACAGGCATGCTGACATATGCCAGTCACATGTACAGTGATGCGTTGTACTGCAATGGACCGATCGGTGCCTCCGGCCGGCCCGTTGCATTCAATGTGTGCGGGTACGCGTTGTACCCCTGTGCGCGTTGAACTGCAATGGACCGATCGGTGCCTCCGGCCGGCCCATTGCATTCAATGTGTGCGGGTATGCGTTGTACCCCTGTGCGCGTTGAACTGCAATCGACCGATCGGTGCCTCCGGCCGGCCCATTGCATTCAATGTGTGCGGGTACGCGTTGTACCCCTGTGCGCGTTGTACCGCAATGGACCGATCGGTGCCTCCGGCCGGCCCATTGCATTCAATGTGTGCGGGTACGCGTTGTACCCCTGTGCGCGTTGTACCGCAATGGACCGATCGGTGCCTCCGGCCGGCCCATTGCATTCAATGTGTGCGGGTACGCGTTGTACCCCTGTGCGCGTTGAACTGCAATGGACCAATCGGTGCCTCCGGACGGCCCATTGCATTCAATGTGTGCGGGTACGCGTTGTACCCCTGTGCGCGTTGTACCGCAATGGACCGATCGGTGCCTCCGGCCGGCCCATTGCATTCAATGTGTGCGGGTACGCGTTGTACCCCTGTGCGCGTTGAACTGCAATGGACCGATCGGTGCGCACCCATTGACAATGGGCTTGCCTGGCAACGGACGCGTTTCGAATTTCGAACGAGTCGGTTGCTGTAAATTCAGTTGGTCACCCACAACAATGTTGCAAAATCATGTATGTCATGAAGTTGAAGATTTGAAGGATGCTGTGGGCGTGTTTTGGTGCTGCTATTCCATGGATTGGCCAGATTCAGAAGATGCAAACGACTTGGACCTATCACTTTGGACACAAGGGACAGTATCTGCCTCTCCAGCACATATATATTGCTGGCTGTTCCCCTGAGAGCTCACTTGCCTGCACTACATGCTCCAGGACGACATCTGCCACTGCACTGCTGCTGTCTCTGCCCCTCTGGACCCTGCAATGGCACGTACTGTGGAGAGAGCCCCAGCCTTCAGCCTTGAAGAGAACCAGGCCCTGCTGGACAGCCTACTTCCACAGTACAGCAAGCTGTATGGGACACCAGGGGAGCAGGTGAGTGTTCTGTGCACTGCCTTTCTGAATGTGCATTTTGTGTGACTAGCAAGGCTGAGAGTCTGCACGCCACTGGCTAGCAGGCTCACTGAGTAGTTGTCACCCCCCATAGTGTGTAGTGACTTGCACTGGACAGGTATGGTGCAGTGACAGTGCATTTGAACATGGTTTTACTTCCCATGCAATGATACCATGTAGTGACGTCTGGCAAACTGTCCATGGTCAGCTTTGCACTGCCTGTGTACATCATGTGCCCCTGTGATTGAGACATGTATATACAACTGTGTCATGCACGGATATGTTGCATGTGTGGTAATGGCCTTTTCACTTTGTCATCCTGACAGGTTAATGCCCATCGGAAGCAGGAAATCTGGAAGGACATCGTCCGGGCTGTCCGGTCCGTGGGGGTCTACAAGCGCCGGATCCGCAACTGCCAGAAGAGGTGGCAGGACCTTCGGGGCTGGACCCGGAGGATTGCACGGGTCCAGCTGAAGCTGTCGCCTCCTCACAGGAGGGGCGGAACACGGACCCTGACCCCCACATGCTCCAGATCCTGGCGGTGGTGTTTCCAGACCTGGATGGGCAGCTGAAGGCCAGACAGCAGCAAGGAGGGGGTGAGTCAAAGACTGCACTGTGAACTCTGTATTACATGCTTTGTGCCCTCCTCTGGCCTGGTTCAACTGCCACAGTGCAGCAGTCATGTTGTCCAGGAGCCATGTCCCTCTATTGTGCACTGCCCACTGCTCATCTGATACCCAGGTGTGGCCCTTACATTCAGGGAATTGTGTCACTTGGGACTGTGTCCTTGCAGTTTGCTTCACTAAATGTGGGGGACAGCATCTGTTTCCCTAACTCTGTTGTGGGCATCATGGGTGGGTCCATTGTTCACACAACGCCTGGGTTTGGACATGTGATCTGCGTGTTGCTTTGATATGCGGTCCACTTGCTGAGCTGAGCCACCACATGTGCCTGGGGTATGTGGCACACGCCCATGCAGCGGGTGGGAACAATGTTTGGGCCCCAGGAGTGTGCAGATTACGTGTGTCACACATACATAGCCAGCTATCCACTGTCCAGGGCACATCCCTCATTCATGTGGAGCAGGACAGTCATGCCTACTCCAGGCCATGCAATGCACTCTGTACTCCCACTCCCGTGTATCAGCTGACACATTGTGCACAGTGATTTGACCCCTCAGGTGTCTGCCTCTGTGTCAGTGTGCTGTGGATTAGTTGCCAGGACTGCTGGGGTGTTTCTTGGTAGGGGCTCAGCATGCCCCTGGAGATGTGACCATAGGAGACGATACTTGTGTGTCACATAGGTGTTTGATCAGCTGCCCGTGCAGACTGGGGTATGCGAATGTGAAGTTCAGGCAGCTGTTCCCCATTGATCCACACAACATGGACCAGGGACTAACAGGATCATAAATCGTGAAGGGTAATAGATAGGGGGTAGGAAGGTGTAGAGAAGGGCACAAGCAGTGTGTGTAAAATTGCCCTCACACACAGCAAGCTGTGTCATGCTTCATCATAGGGCCTGCTAAACACACCTCCGCGCTAGCCAACGCTGGAGGTGGAGCAATAGGGAGGGGGAAACAAACAAACACACAACATAACACGTGAACAAATTGTGTGGGATTTAGAAGGTGAAAAAATGTGGCAGAGAAAAATTTAAAAAGCTGGTGACAGTGTATCCCTACACTAACTTTAATGGTGGGTACACTGTCCAGACACAAAAACTGGTCCTCATCGGACCGGTGGGTGATGGTAATGGCTACTGGTAAAGAGAGCCCTACCCCCCCACTCTGCTAAAATGTCGACATGTTTCAGCCGAATGAAGATACTACCTCGGCTTTCTTCAGGACTTTCACCTGAACAATCCCAACAAGGATAAAATCCCTACCTCCTTAAAAAATCCAGGGGTAAGGGAAAGAACAGGCACCTTATTTTAGTGCGCACTCTGGTACAGGGAGTAGAGCCCGTTGCTCTCAATGAGGAACCTGTAAAAGATAAAATCAAAAAACAAGCACATAGAGAAGTAAAGTACAGTGTGCAAAAGTGCTGTGCCCCACCTCATAACCCAAACAATCAGTGTGAGAGGTGGCCCCCCTAGGAAACACATCTATACAAGATCCCTGGATAGTCTAAAGTGCCCAAAAAACACGTGAATGTATCATGATCCTTAATACGTCTAGCCAAGTCGGCCCAGAAAGAGTAGCACTACCCCTATAGAGTACTCGGTGGTTGTGCCCTGATAAATTAATCTTACAAACATGTTAAAAAAGTAGACAAGGTGGAGGTGTAATAAGGCGTCTAAATCCAACGCAATAAAGTCCCCATAACTGTATCTAAAATAGAGACAGAGATTTCCTACGATAGAGAATACCAAACATCCAGATCCATCGCAAGGGTCTTACCGAGTTTATTATACAGTCAAACTCGAACTGGCGGGGGGGTGCAAGTAGCTCCCTGTTGTCACACTCTATATTTCGACAAGGGAAAATACAAAAAGGAAAGGGTTCTAATGATGCAGGTAAACTAAAAACACAAAGGGAAAAATAGGGAAAACTTGTGCGTGGTAGCGGGAATCACCAGTCAAAAAACACAAGCCCTCCGGGACAAAAGTTTTGAGTCCCATTAGTTTCAGAAGGCGCAATGGGTCAAAAGCCCCTGCGCACTAAACCACTCGATCCCACTTACTTCATCAAGGTAAGCTAGTATCCGCAATCTGTACACGCTCCCAACACCGTGTAGAGTGTTTCATGGGCGTTCTAAACGTCATTACATAGGCGGTAAGGGAAAGACGTCCATCACACACTCGCGTCAGCGCGGAGTGCGTACAACTACTAAAACGTCACCCTTTCGGCCATGTTGGAGATAGCAAGTGACGGATAGACACAGCCGAAAGACGCTATTGGGACTCAGAGAAAGAATGTGAGGCCAACACTGAGAGGAAAGCAGTACAGCCAAGAGGGAGGTTAATGTACTCTCGTGAGCTACCTAAAAAGTAATTAAACTTTACCAAGTTCAAAGGAGGGGGCATTCTAGAACATAATGCATGTAATAAGACCCTCCAAACAAAACCGACTCATCCCCACTCACTGCATCTCGGTGAGCTGATAAACGTCATCTCAACACATTCCCAACAGCGTGTAGAATGTTACATGGGCGTTCCAGCCGTCATTACATAGGCAATGAGGGAAAACGTCCACTACTTGCACGTGTTAGCGCGGGGTGCGTACAACGACTACAACGTCACCCTCACGGTCCAGTTGGAAATAGCAAGCAACACATAAATACAGCCGTGAAACGCTGTTAGGAGTCAGAGGAAAGGATAAAAGCTCAACATTACAGACAGGGCGGTATAACAAGGACAGATATTCAATGGATACTTAAAAGTTTAGGCTGTTCCAGGGAATATCATCATTCAAGCCGCTCACATGACTACGTAGCCTGTAAACCCATCGTTGTTCCCTCATGAAAAGCACTCTCTCTGGTTTATTCTGCGTCCTGTCAATAAAGGGCTTGTCAATGACAGTCCAGAAAAAATCATCGGCCGAATGATTTTTTTCTTTGAAGTGTGTAGTAAGTCGACTCACAGATCTCTGGCATCTAAAGGTAGACCTATGTTCCATTATTCTAACCTTTACCTTCCTTGTGGTCATACCTATGTAAATGAGCTCAAATGCACATTTAATCAAGTAGATAACATACATGGAGTTGCAATTTGTGTGTTTTCTTTGTTCCCACGGATGGGGGAGCCCAATGTCTATGGTTTTGGTATTTGCAGTCAAATGACAAACATCACAAGACCCACATCTCGTGTGACCAATTACGGGTGGTAAAAGAAGTCCAGCTCGACTAGCCCGGGCCGCGATGTTAATACTCTGAAATTGGGGCCTGGGTCTGGTATGAACTAGGAGATCCCTGATGTTATTGCTCCTTTTGTAGGAAAACAATGGTTTATCCAGGTTAACCCCATTGGAATTCAGGATTCGCCAGTGTCGTGTGATGATTTTCTGAATATGATTGGAGGCTGTGTTAAATTAGTAACACAGATGGGTCTAACAGTAGATGGTTTAATGACTGTTTCTAGCAGAGCCTCACGGTTACAATTGGCAGCTCTCTTGTTGGCTCTCTTAACAATCCTGCTGGGATAGTTCCTCCGAATCAGTTTATTGTGTAAAGCCCGGGATTCAGATCTAAACTCATCTATGTCAGAACAGTTCCGGCGGAGACGTAGGAACTGTCCCACGGGGAGATTTTCCCTTAGGGATCTGGGATGAAAACTGTTAAATGATAGTAGACTGTTTCTATCGGTGGTTTTGTGAAACATTTTAGTCTCAAGGCCGCCCCGATGAGGAAAGATGGTCAGGTCGAGGAAAGGTAGGCTCTCTTTAGTGATGGTGGAAGTGAACAACAACAAGGCATTCCGGCTATTAAGCCATAACATAAAGTCATCAATAGATTGTCTGTCCCCCTTCCAGATGAGGAGGACGTTGTCAATATAACGACGCCACATTTTTACATTGTTAGTCCAGATGTTGTTGGGAGCATAAATATACTGGTCCTCAAAAGCTGACATATAGAGCCCTGCCAAACTGGGGGCGAAAACGCTCCCCATGGATGTACCATGCGACTGTAGATAGTGTGTGCCCTGAAACTCAAAATAGTTTTTGGTAAGGGCAATTTCTGCCAAGTTCAGAATGAAAGGTCTGGGTGTGGTATATATCCAATCTTCCGAGTAGATGATCTCTTCCACCACCCTCAGGGTTTCCAACTGGGGAATGTTAGTATACAAGGACTCTACGTCCAGACCCACCAAGAATTCACTCTCCGGATCAAAGGATAAGTCTTTAAGCAGGTTAAGGACTTCTGTAGTATCCTTGAGATAGGCCCGCCTAGATTGTACAATGGGTTTGAGGAAAAATCGCAAAACTGCGATAAAGGTTCCAACAGAGAACCCATACCCGACACTATAGGTCTTCCCGGTGGTGGACGTGTGGGTTTGTGCACTTTGGGGAGAGTGTAGAAGTAAGGGGTCACAGGTTCGTGTTGGCAAAGAAAAGCCCCTTCTTTGTCAGTGATCCAATCATTTTGCACGGCTTCTTCCACCACTGAGGTAATCTCTCTTCTTAGTGTTTCAGTGGGATCTTCTCTCAGAATAGTATAATTTCTTCTGTCAGCCAGGAGTCTCAGACATTCTGTCTCATAGGCGGTTTTGTCAAGAACCACAATTACGCCACCCTTATCAGCTGGCTTAATAACCAACTCCTCATTGTTTCTCAGTTCTTCAAGGGCTTTGGTTTCAATACTCGAGAGATTCTTGTAAGGGGAGCGGTGTAAAGCAACCCAAGTTTCCACCTCGTTAACAACTGCTTGTTCAAAAGCCTCAACCTCCACTGGGAGACCACCCAGTGCAGGGGTGAATTTGGATTTGGGTCTGAAGTCGGTATCCCCTTCAGAGATAGGACGCTCCTCTTGGTGACCAAAGAAAATCCGAAGTCTGATGTTCCGGAAAAAGGATGCTAATTCCTGGCGAATTTTGAAGATATCAGGTAGGTGAGTCGGGATAAAACCCAGGCCTTTATTCAGGAGTGCTAACTGGGTGTCCGTGAGAGTAATGTCAGAGAGACTCATTACTAGGGAAGTCAGTCCCTGCTCGTACTCGGGGATTGATCCCTCCCCATACTCCTGGTTACCCTCTGTTCCAAGTCTTCCCAATGGACACCCCCTGGGGCTCCCTTCTGTTTTCCTCTGCCTCGGCCTCTCCCTAAAAAAGGTTGTGGTACTTGGGGAAAGAGCTGTGTGGGACCACCCTGCATCCCTTGAAATTGTTGTTGGTATAAAGGGGGCCAGCCAAAGTTATTATTGGGAAAGTTAGGATACAGTGGGTTAAATTGAGGGCGGTTAAAGGGTCCCCCATAGAAACCCCTGCCTCGTCCTCTCCTTCTGGGTTTCCTGACATAATCACTATCCTCACTCCCGGAACTAGACCCTGATCTATCTGAGGTCCTATTGTCCCTAACCTGGCCTCTTTTCATATCTTCCATTTTCTTAGTCACATAGTCATCTGTGATGTAGGGATACACTTTTTCTCTAGAGAACTTTTTCAGATCTTTCTGTAATTTATCTACTTTAGATCTTAAAAGGTAATCTTTGTATTCCCCAATTTCTGTGTTGGTTTCCTCTAATTTCTTTTTGAAAGTGGCCAGAATGATACTCGTTTTAATTCCCTGCTCATTAGCCTGGATTTTGATGTACAGGGCATCGGCAGTCCTTTTAGCCGTGTTTATAATTAGGATTAGCCAATCCCTGGTGCATTTCCAGGCGATGAGAGACCAATCTTTTCGAAAATTGGGGTCATCCAGGAAAATTAGAGGTTCATTAGAAACAAGGAGGCCTCTAGGAGCTGCATTGCCCCTAAGGTATTCCGTTAAGATTGCCCCATGCAGTATGGTTTTAACATGAGACTTTTTAAGTTCTAAAAGAGTGTCCCAACCTTCCCCTTGCGTAAGGACCTGGTTGATAGAGGTATCTCCTAAAAGTGAGGGGCCTGCGAGGATATCTGCCGCCGCATCATCCCCGTAAGCTAGTCCCTGTTCTGTTGCCATAATTCCTCAACACAAAATTTTGTGTGGAAAAACCCAAATAGGTGTCAAACAGACAGGGTTCCCCATTCACAGCAAATTGTGAGGGGCTCAGGTTCAGAGGGTAGTGTCACAGGTCTCCCATATGTCCAATAGGTGTGACCTGGACAGATGAGGGTTAAGATGATGTGTTGTGTGGGGGATGTACATGTGCAATTGTGCAGCTCCAGGACTTGCATTCCCCATGACCTACTATTGTGACACAGTGCATAGTGTTGTTGTCTGGCTGCCAAGTCATGCCTCTGCCATGGCATGTGTCAACTTATTGGTGGTCCTGCAGGGGAGTGACATGTGCTACATGCACACCATAGTGGCGCTGGCTATCAGGACATGGGTGCATCATGGTGTCTGTCGCTGGTATGCATCACATGCATTTCCTATTTGACTCTGGGCATCCCTTTCATCCGGAAACCTGTACTGACTCAGTGGCAAGAGCTGTGATGTGTGCATGTCCACATGCCACACCGTGTCCTCTGCACTGTCCAACTACTGTGTACTTGGTGCATGTGTCCACACTGGGGTGTTGCAATCCAACAGACACCAGACAGATGGGTGCAAGGCCATGTGGAATGTGAGTGCCATGCTTGGCATCAGACTGACAATTGGCTTCTCCTGTTCAGTTAGGGCACTTTTAGCAATGTACAACTAATGATGCCAGGGCTTGCTCTGTAATGTGCTGTGCTCACAGTGGTGTGTGCGTTTGGTGCAGGTGACTGATTCCCCATTGTTTGCAGATACATCCACGGCCACGGAAGGGGACAGCTCCACGGACCAGGAGGAGCCAGAGAGCCAGACTGTGTCAGCAGCCGAGGAGTGGTCGGAGGGACCCAGTGGCACGGAGGGCGAGGGGAGCCACACCGAGGAGTCCTCAGCACCATCCACCTCAGCTGAGGACCAGAGCAACTCGGAGGATGACTCCCTTGTGGAGGCGGGTGTCAGCAGCCACCACACGCCAGCTAGTGTTGCTGTCCCCGCCACCACCAGCACCACCACCGCCCTCCCATCGGCTCCCATTCCCCAGGTCCGTGGAGGCTCCCATGTTTGGGAGCGTGTCTCCTTTGGCCCAGGCACCGCACTCCCTGCCCCTGTGTCCCCTGCTGCCCTGAGTGAGGAGTCTGTGTACCTCCTTCGCCAGCTCCATGTAGGGCAGACAGCCATGCTGAGTGTCCTCCATGCGCACACCGCACTGTTGACTCAGCTGGTGTCGTTCATGGAGGGCATCTCATCGGGCATGTCTGACCTACAGAGGGGCAACAGGTCCATGGACTCCTCCCTGATGGCAGCAGTGTCCCTCCTCAGACAGTCCCTCACCCCTCCTGCCTCTGCTCCATCCACACTCCCCAGCACCTTACCCGTCCCAAGCACACACACACCGGCACAGGCACACACCAGCACACACACGTCCAGCACACAGACACACACGCCACAAACTAAACGCACACGCACGCACAGTCAGGGGACTGAAACCAGACTCACAGGGGATGGGGCCCTGGTACACACACACGCATCCACGGGCACTGCGCAGTCCTCAGTTGCCTCTCCCTCCAAAGCACCCTCCCTTGCCTCACCTGCAACCCCAAAGACCCAGCGCCTCTTCCTCAGTGACCTCGGCCTCTTCCCCTCCGATCCGGCTGCCCCAGCATCCAGGGGAAGAGGAAGCCCCCCACACGGAGCAGAGTGCCCCTCGCCCCCGGACACCCTCCCCCAGGTGCAGACAGACTGAGGCCCCCACCCGCAAGTCCCCCGGAGTGCTAAGAGCAAGACCCCGCCGCCGCCCTGCAGCTCAAGCACCAGGTCTCCTTCCTCCATCCCTCAGGCCCCCACTCCACAGGTGCCCCCACCACACCCTGCCCCAGGTTCCCCCACCCACAGATATACCATCCCCAAGAGGCTCCGGCCTTCTCCCCCTGCCACTTGCTCTCCCGGCACCACACCCCCGCTGCGCTTGTCTGTGCCACTGATGTGGTGAGGGTGTCCTCCCCTCTGTCCAGCCCACCTTGCCTGTTCCCCATTCTCCTCCCCTGGTGGTAGGCACTGCAGTGGAGTCCACTACCACCCTGTCTGACTTGGGCACTGCAGTGGCGGACCTGTCCACTCCATCTGCAGGGTCCACTGCAGTCGTGCCGGCACCCACAACATCTGAGCCATGCCCCCCAGTTGTGCCGGCACACACCATGTCAGACACCTCCACTGCAGTTGTCAGTGGCTCTCCAGCACCCACCACCCCTTCCTGCTTCCTCCTGGTGAGCCCTGATCCTGTCCCTGCGGTGCCTGGCCTACCCCCCCGGTTGCCCCTCCTAGTGGATTGTCCCTGGTTTTGTGCAGGCATGTGTAGGGTGGCATCTGCCACTGTCACCCACTTGTGACTTTGTTGATGGACTGGCCATTGGCCTTTGTTTATGTTCTACCGGACTTCTACTTTTAATGCCACATATGCTGAATAAAGCAACTTTCTGTTCTCTAGTGCTTTTGCTTCTGATGTACATGATGTTGATGATGCTAACCATGCCCTTGCTGCAGTGATGGTGATATTTGGTCTCATGATAATGAAGTGTTACTGTGCAGGAACCCATGTGGTCCAGGGGGAATGTGTCCTATCCTGTGGTGTATCCATGTCATCCATAGCAGCATCTGAGGGTGTCATGTGTTCAGTATTTGGCAATGGGATTTCCTACTTAGATTGGCAATTTCACATCTGTGGCTTCCACCCCTGCACATCTGTTGTGCCTGCCATTGTTCTATTCGTCTACTTCCCTGACCGTGTGGCCATCTCCAGTGAACATGCAGGTTTTGGCATCAATGGGGAAGGACTCATCTGTGTTGTCAGTGCAACATTGCTATACAAGTGTGTTGGATCTGTGCTGATGATTCCGTTGGCACTTCCATGACCAGGCTGATGGGACGGGAGCCCTCATTTGGTGCTAATTGTTGATTGTGTGTCCCATTGCTGCCATGGTATGGTATCTGTTCACCTCACATCTGCAGTCTCCACAGGGTATCTGCATGTGTGTGCCCATTGGTGCAAATATGTGGGTCTGCATTCGGATGGTCACTTCTGTCATTGTGTCATTGATGATTGTTGACGGTGTCAGCCCCCATGGGTGTTGTTTGTCTGCACATGGCCAAAGTTATGTCTTATTTGCACTGCAGGATTTGGCTCCCCCAATTTATGTTGCAATGGGACACATACACTACTTTGCCACTGATGTGCTTGTTGTTCTGTGACCAGGAATCATCCATGCAGTTTGGCAGTTGCACCTCTTACTTTGTCAACACTTACCTTTTGGTCACTGTGATGATGGGGGTTTGGACCCCATTGCCACAATGTTCAAAATGTGCTGCAGCTATGGACCCCACACTTGCCTTTTGGTCACTGTGATGATGGGGGTTTGGACCCCATTGCCACAATGTTCAAAATGTGCTGCAGCTATGGACCCCACACTTGCCTTTTGGTCACTGTGATGATGGTGGTTTGGACCCCATTGCCTCAATGTTCAAAATGTGCTGCAGCTATGGACCCCACACTTGCCTTTTGGTCACTGTGATGATGGGGGTTTGGACCCCATGGCCACAATGTTCAAAATGTGCTGCAGCTATGGACCCCACACTTGCCTTTTGGTCACTGTGATGATGGGGGTTTGGACCCCATTGCCACAATGTTCAAAATGTGCTGCAGCTATGGACCCCACACTTACCTTTTGGTCACTGTGATGATGGGGGTTTGGACCCCATTGCCACAATGTTCAAAATGTGCTGCAGCTATGGACCCCACACTTGCCTTTTGGTCACTGTGATGATGGGGGTTTGGACCCCATTGTCACAATGTTCAAAATGTGCTGCAGCTATGGACCCCACACTTGCCTTTTGGTCACTGTGATGATGGGGGTTTGGACCCCATTGCCACAATGTTCAAAATGTGCTGCAGCTATGGACGCCACACTTGCCTTTTGGTCACTGTGATGATGGGGTTTGGACCCCATTGCCACAATGTTCAAAATGTGCTGCAGCTATGGACCCCACACTTGCCTTTTGGTCACTGTGATGATGGGGGTTTGGACCCCATTGCCACAATGTTCAAAATGTGCTGCAGCTATGGACCCCACACTTGCCTTTTGGTCACTGTGATGATGGGGGTTTGGACCCCATTGCCACAATGTTCAAAATGTGCTGCAGCTATGGACCCCACACTTGCCTTTTGGTCACTGTGATGATGGGGGTTTGGACCCCATTGCCACAATGTTCAAAATGTGCTGCAGCTATGGACCCCACACTTACCTTTTGGTCACTGTGATGATGGGGGTTTGGACCCCATTGCCACAATGTTCAAAATGTGCTGCAGCTATGGACCCCACACTTGCCTTTTGGTCACTGTGATGATGGGGGTTTGGACCCCATTGCCACAATGGTCATGGCCTGCTTGCGTTGTGTGTGCCACACACATATTTGTGTGGCACATGTGCTAGGGGGTCACATTGTATGTTCGAAGTCATGTTCGGTGTTGTAGGCATTTGACACAGTCTACACACGCTTGTCATGGTGTTGGGGGATGTCTTCTTCTTGCATTCCCTAGGTTGTGGTGTGCTGGTTGTGTCATGCATTGTCCATCCTATGGGTGGGGGTGGTAGTGGTGGTAGGCATCCTGCCTCCCCTGGGTGAGGGTGGTAGTAGTGGTAGGCATCCTGCCCCCTGGCTAAGGGTGGTAGTAGTGGTAGGCATCCAGCCCCCCTGGCTAAGGGTGGTGGTAGGCATCCTGCCCCCCTGGGTGAGGGTGGTAGTAGTGGTAGGCATCCAGCCCACCCTGGGTGAGGGTGGTAGTAGTGGTAGGCATCCTGCCCCCCTGGGTGAGGGTGGTAGTAGTGGTAGGCATCCTGCCCCCCTGGCTAAGGGTGGTAGTAGTGGTAGGCATCCTGCCCCCCTGGGTGAGGGTGGTAGTAGTGGTAGGCATCCTGCCCCCCTGGCTAAGGGTGGTAGTAGTGGTAGGCATCCTGCCCCCCTGGCTAAGGGTGGTAGTAGTGGTAGGCATCCTGCCCCCCTGGCTAAGGGTGGTAGTAGTGGTAGGCATCCTGCCCCCCTGGGTGAGGGTGGTAGTGGTGGTAGGCATCCTGCCCCCCTGGGTGAGGGTGGTAGTAGTGGTAGGCATCATGCCCCCCTGGGTGAGGGTGGTAGTAGTGGTAGGCATCCTGCCCCCCCTGGCTAAGGGTGGTAGTAGTGGTAGGCATCCAGCCCCCCTGGCTAAGGGTGGTGGTAGGCATCCTGCCCCCCCTTGGTGAGGATGGTAGTAGTGGTAGGCATCCAGCCCACCCTGGGTGAGGGTGGTAGTAGTGGTAGGCATCCTGCCCCCCCTGGCTAAGGGTGGTAGTAGTGGAAGGCATCCAGCCCCCCCTGGCTAAGGGTAGGGGTAGGCATCCTGCCCCCTCTGGGTGAGGGTGGTAGTAGTGGTAGGCATCCAGCCCACCCTGGGTGAGGGTGGTAGTAGTGGTAGGCATCCTGCCCCCCCCTGGGTGAGGGTGGTAGTAGTGGTAGGCATCCTGCCCCCTGGCTAAGGGTGGTAGTAGTGGTAGGCATCCTGCCCCCCTGGGTGAGGGTGGTAGTAGTGGTAGGCATCCTGCCCCCCTGGCTAAGGGTGGTAGTAGTGGTAGGCATCCTGCCCCCCTGGGTGAGGGTGGTAGTAGTGGTAGGCATCCTGCCCCCCTGGCTAAGGGTGGTAGTAGTGGTAGGCATCCTGCCCCCCTGGGTGAGGGTGGTAGTGGTGGTAGGCATCCTGCCCCCTGGGTGAGGGTGGTAGTAGTGGTAGGCATCCTGCCCCCCTGGGTGAGGGTGGTAGTAGTGGTAGGCATCCTGCCCCCCCTGGCTAAGGGTGGTAGTAGTGGTAGGCATCCAGCCCCCCCTGGCTAAGGGTGGTGGTAGGCATCCTGCCCCTCCTGGGTGAGGGTGGTAGTAGTGGTAGGCATCCAGCCCACCCTGGGTGAGGGTGGTAGTAGTGGTAGGCATCCTGCCCCCCCTGGGTGAGGGTGGTAGTAGTGGTAGGCATCCTGCCCCCCCTGGCTAAGGGTGGTAGTAGTGGTAGGCATCCTGCCCCCCCTGGGTGAGGGTGGTAGTGGTGGTAGGCATCCTGCCCCCCCTGGGTAGGGGTGGTGGTGCGCATTCAGGCCCCTGTGTGCATATGTGGCATTGGTGATGGGCATCCCGCCCCTATGGTGCTGCTGTTGCTGGTGTAAGTATATTCTGCATCCCTCTGTGTGTGTGTGATGTGTCGTGTACGTGTTGTATGTGTTTTGTGGTTGGTGTCTGGCTTACCTTCTGCGCCGTACGCGTCCGTGCCTGTTCCGGTAGTATATGTAGAATATTGGTATGATCGGGATGAAGGGATTCATGGTTGGTTCGTGTCGTTCGTCCTTCTCGTTGCTTCGCGTCGTCCTCGTCGCTTCGCCTCGTCCTTGTCGCTTCGCCTCGTCCTCGTCGCTTCGCGTCGTCCTCGTCGCTGCCGTGTTCGTCTCGGAGCCGTGGATCGTGTTGTGGCACGAATCGGAGCTTATGTGCGCCTCTCCCGGATGCTTTGACGTGCCGTGTGTAGCGACGGGTTCGGCGCGTACGGAAAGCGCATCGTACTTGTCCGGCCGGACGGGGCTGCATTTTTCCTTCCGTGCGACTCGATTCGGCGTTTCCGGATTCGCCTAGGTCGGAGAACAGGACCTGGTTTGGGTGAGTACGGCTCGGCCGGATTCTTTGCTGTTGTGCGCATCGTACTTGCTCGTTCGGTGTGCTGTACGGATCGGTCGGGAAACAGGCTTTCGCATGGCTTTTTTCCCGACCGAATGCTGTTGGGTGCGCCTCCGACCGAGATCGGAATCGGCCCCTAAGTGTATCTTAGTGAATACATGGGTTAGTGAGTAATGTTTAAATATGAAAATATCTGTATAAGTGGCTGCATGGGTTGGTGAGTAGCTACATGAGTGTCTATATGGGTTATTAGTTGGTTTTTTGAGTATCAGTATGAGTGTCTGAGTGTCTGAGTGTCTGTATGGTTCGGTGGGGGGTATTACTTAGTGCATAGATGCATGAATGAGTGACTCACTGTTTGTATGTGTTGAAGACAGCATGTGTGCAGGACTGTATAGGTGGATGAGTATGTGTATGGGTGTGTTAGTGAGTAAATGACTGTCTCAATAGTGTCTTTATGAGTAACTACATATGTTTTAAACTAGTATATGTGAGTATTGGTGTATATAAGTGAGTATATGTGAGAGTGAGAGATTGGAAGAGTTCCTGTACAAATAAGTAGGTGTTTCTATAAGTGATTGTTTAAGAGAGTAAGTATGTGTAAGTTTCTGTAGAAGTAAGTGTGGTAGTGTGTGTATAACTGTATATGCAAGTAAATGGATGTTTGATACTTTGTTTGCATGTGTGACTATGTGTGTGAGTAACTCTATGGATGAGTGGCGGTGTGTAACAGGATGTATAGGTGTATGAGTACATATGATGAGTGAGTACATGTATGAGTGACTGTATAGGGACTGTTGGTGAATGAGTGGATGTGTGTGTAGATCTTGGAATTACTGAATAGGTGTGTTGTAACTGGTATTGGTATGTCCATTGTTTTGAAAATGTTAGTTTGTATTTTTGAGTGTGTGTATCAAAGGTTATATTAGGGTGAGAGGAGGTCTGCCACTCTATCACAAGGATGATGTCATCAGTGATGTCATGAGTGATGTCATTTGAGATGTCATCAGTGATGTCATGAGTGATGTCACTGACCATGTCATGAGTGATGTAATATGTGACGTCATCAGCAGTGCATTGCGGGCGCGCGAGTTATAGTTAGCTGAACTAACTATAACGGGGAATTTCTATGGTTTTGTACGAGTGAAATGTCCAACTAACTATAACGCCCCTGAAACCTATGGTTTTTTCAGTGAATATATATATATATATATATTCACTGAAAAACCGTAGGTTTCAGACATGTTATAGTTACAAATTAGCATTTAAAAAACCTTTGAAATTCACTGAAAAAACCATAGGTTTTAGGGACGTTATAGTTACAAATTAGCATTTAAAAAACCTTTGAAATTCACTGAAAAAACCATAGGTTTTAGGGACAGTTATAGTTAGTTGGACATTGCACTCGTACAAAACCCGTGAAATTCCCCCGTTATAGTTAGTTCAGCTAACTATAACTCACGCCCCGCAATGCACTGCTGATGACGTCACATATTACATCACTCATGACATGGTCAGTGACATCACTGATGACATCACTGATGACATCTCAAATGACATCACTGATGACATCATCCAGTGACTGTGTGTTTCTGTAAAGTTTAAATATTTTTTATATATATAGGGAAAGGCGTATTGAAGAATGAGTGGGTGTATAAGTGTCTGTATGGATGATTTAGTAGGTGCGTGACTAATTCTATAAGTGAGTGATTAAACGTATCTTACTGAATGCATGGGTTAGTGACTAAACTGGGTGAATGTCTGTATCTGTCTGTTGCTGTGTAAGTGGCTGCATGGGTTTGTGAATAGCTACATGAGTGTCTATAAGAGTTATTGATTTGTTGTCTGAGTATCTGTATGGGTGCCTGAGTGTTTGTGTGGATGGGGTGTGTGCGACTGTGCATAGATGTGTGAGTGGGTGATTCACTGGGTGGATGGTTTCAAGAGTGCATCTGTGATAGACTGTATGGGTGGGTTAGTGTGTGTAAGAGTGTGTTAGTGAGTGAATGTATGTCCCAGTGGTACATGTGTGAGTAACTTCATATGTGAAAGGCAGTATATATGTGTGTTGGAGTATATAAATAGCTATAAGTGAGAGTGAGTGATTGTGATAGTGGCTGTATGGATGAGTGTGTGCTTGTATCAGTGATTGTATAAGAGCGTAACAATGTGCTAGTATTTGTATGATTAAGTGAGCTGGTGTGTGTATAACTGTATAGGTGAGTAAACGGCAGTGTGTTTAATTATTTGCATGACTGACTAGTTGTGTGAGTACCTCTATGGATGTGTGGCGGTGTTTGAGTGTCTATATAGGAGTAAGAGTGCATATGATAGTCCTGTATTGAGTGACCATAAGTATGAGTGACTGTACGGGTGAGTGAGTGGATGTGTGTGTGTAGACCTAAGAATCAGTGAGTGGGTATGTAGTTATTGGTGTTGGAGTGTCTATGGTTTTGCGAATGGCAGTCTGTAATTTAGATTGGGTGTATCAAAGGTTATATTAGGGTGTGAAGAGCTGCATCAGATTACCACGTAGTTGATGTCATCAGTGATGTCATTTGAGATGTCATCAGTGATGTCACTGACCATGTCATGAGTGATGTAATATGTGACGTCATCAGCAGTGCATTGCGGGGCGCGAGTTATAGTTAGCTGAACTAACTATAACGGGGGAATTTCACGGGTTTTGTACGAGTGCAATGTCCAACTAACTATAACTGTCCCTAAAACCTATGGTTTTTTCAGTGAATTTCAAAGGTTTTTTAAATGCTAATTTGTAACTATAACGTCCCTAAAACCTATGGTTTTTTCAGTGAATTTCAAAGGTTTTTTAAATGCTAATTTGTAACTATAACATGTCTGAAACCTACGGTTTTTTCAGTGAATTTCAAAGGTTTTGTAAATGACAATTTTTAAATGTATTAATTGTTATATACATTTTTTTCATACTGATTTCGAAATTTTTAGAAAACATTTTTTTTACATATTTTATTTTTTAAATTACATTGTAATTATATTATACATTACAAAAATACTTTCTCAGAATGAATTACTTTAGTTTAAATACTTTGCACATAGGCAATAGACTTTTAAGTATAGTAGTTACAGTTGTTGCAATGGGCAACACATTTTCAAACACAATGCAACATTCAGCTCAATGTGAATTTCTAGTTAAATGCAATTAGTTACTTTATGGATTACTTTTCTAACCACAGGACTGGATCCTAGATTCAGTCCTGGGACATCTCCTGTAAACAGTTGAGTAAAAGCGTTTTGGTTACAGTCGTGATTTTTAAGGAATATTATTGTACTTTAAAAGTTGACACTTAGAAACTTTTTCTCATAGAATGACCAATGTTATCCTATGGAAGGAAATTCACTTAGGAGGTAAAAACTGTTATCGTTACTTTTTGTTACTCAGTGTTGGATCCTGGATCCAGCACTGGTGCATCTCCTGTAAACAGTTGAAAGAATGTGTTTAAGTCATACAGGCGATTTTTAAGGAATATTTGTAGTTTGTGAAAATCGACACTTTGAAACTTTTCTGCTGAAAACCAGACAAAGGATTCCTATGGAAGAAAATATAAGTTACTGGTAAGTACGGTTAAAATTACTTTTCAGGGTCAGTGCTGGGCTAAAAGATGCAGCACTGGGTTCTCTCCTGATAACAGGTGAGTAAATTGGAATTCGTACTTTGGTTGATTTTAGAGGAATATTATAAAGTTCCAAAACTCCACACTTAGAAGAATTTCCAAGTGAAACCAGTCAATGTTAGCCTATGAAGGAAATTCAAGTTACCGGTAAGTACGGTTAAAATTAATTTTGAGGATCAGTACTGGGCTGAAAGATGCAGCACTGAGGTCTCTCCTGATAACAGGTGAGTAAATCAGAATTCGGATTTCGGCTGATTTTAGAGGAATATTTTAAAGTTCCAAAAATCAACACTTAGAAACTTTTTCAGCAAAAAGCAGGCAATGATATCCTATGGAAGGAAATTCAAGTTACCGGTAAGTACGATTAAAATTACTTTTGAGGATCAGTACTGGGCTGAAACATGCAGCACTGAGGTCTCTCCTGATAACAGGTGAGTAAATCGGAAATCGTATTTCGGCTGATTTTAGAGGAATATTTTAAAGTTCCAAAACTCCACACTTAGAAGAATTTCCAAGTGAAACCAGTCAATGTTAGCCTATGGAAGGAAATTCAAGTTACTGGTAAGTACGGTTAAAATTACTTTTCAGGACCAGTACTGGGCTGAAAGATGCAGCACTGAGGTCTCTCCTGATAACAGGTGAGTAAATCAGAATTCGGATTTCGGCTGATTTTAGAGGAATATTTGTATGTTTCAAAAATCAAAACTTAGAAGAATTTCCAAGTGAAACCAGTCAATGTTAGCCTATGAAGGAAATTCAAGTTACCGGTAAGTACGGTTAAAATTACTTTTGAGGATCAGTACTGGGCTGAAAGATGCAGCACTGAGGTCTCTCCTGATAACAGGTGAGTAAATCGGAATTCGTATTTCGGCTGATTTTAGAGGAATATTTTAAAGTTCCAAAACTCCACACTTAGAAGAATTTCCAAGTGAAACCAGTCAATGTTAGCCTATGAAGGAAATTCAAGTTACCGGTAAGTACGGTTAAAATTACTTTTCAGGACCAGTACTGGGCTGAAAGATGCATCACTGAGGTCTCTCCTGATAACAGGTGAGTAAATCGGAATTCGTATTTCGGCTGATTTTACAGGAATATTTTAAAGTTCCAAAACTCCACACTTAGAAGAATTTCCAATTGAAACCAGTCAATGTTAGCCTATGGAAGGAAATTCAAGTTACTGGTAAGTACGGTTAAAATTACTTTTCAGGACCAGTACTGGGCTGAAAGATACAGCACTGAGGTCTCTCCTTATAACAGGTGAGTAAATCGGAATTCGTATTTCGGCTGATTTTAGAGGAATATTTGCACAATGGTGAAGGGTGGGGGCGGGGCCTGAGGTGACATCTGTGCAAACGCGCCCCGTGGCGCGTTTTAAGTTGGGGGATTAAGTCCCCTTGAATCCTGAGGGTCCCCGGAGTCCAACTAGCCCACCATATACCTCCAAAAGCGCCACAGAGCTGCGTTGCAGAGAGGTGTAAAAGGGGTGTGGCCTCTCTACACGTCTCTGCAAGGCAGCCCCTGGCGCATACTGGAGGTTCCTGGTGGGCTAGTTGGCCCCCAGGGACCCCCAGTATTCAAGGGGAATTTGTTCCCCCTCTGCAAACGCGCCAGGGCGCGTTTGCAGAGTGGTGAAGGAAGGGGCGGGGCCTGAGGGCCCAATCGTTTTTTTTTTTTGTCCCCTGAAGGGGGCTGTGTAGCCCCCTTCCTTTTTCTCTTTTTGGGCCCTGGGGACCCCATCCCCCAGGGCCTTACCCCTTTTTTAAATTACAAAAAAAAAAAAAAAACGGGAAGGGGGCCGCGTGACCCCCTTCCCTGGGCCTGTATTGGCCCCGGGACCCCATCCCCGGGGCATGGCCTCTATATTTATTATTTTGAGGGGGGCAGCGTGGCCCCCTCCTCTGGCCATTTTAAGGCCCCGGGGACCCCATCCCCGGGGCCGGCCTTTCCATTTTTTTTTTTACTTTTTTTTTTCTCTTTTTTGGAGAGGGGGGCCGCGTGGCCCCCTCCCGGGCCACTACTTGCCCCGGGGACCCCATCCCCCGGGGCTGGCCCTCTCCGTTGGGGACTGTGGGGGGGTCCCCAATCCCCCCACAGTCCCGCCGGTTCCCCACGTCCCTTGGGAGCCGGCATTGCTGTTCCACATGGGGAGCAGCTGACATGCTGCTCCCCATGTGGAAAAGCAATCGCTTTGGATATTGGAAGAGAGAGCAGGTTTCCTGCTCTCTCTTCCAATATCCAAAGCATTTTGCTATGGCAGGACGGGAGCCGCGAGGCTCCCGTCCTGCCATAGCAAACTACAGTGTCCCGGGGTAGGCACCCGGGACACTGCAGGAGCCGGCCCTGGGGGTGGTGGTCCCCAGGGCCATCAAGGGCTCCAGGAGGGGGCCGCGCGGCCCCCTCCCATTCAGTACACAGCCCCGGGGAGGTGGTGGTCCCCGGGGCTCTGGGGTCCGTAACGGACCCCCATATTAAAATGTTTAGTGCCCCGGGAGGTGGCAGTCCCCGGGGCGTGTGGGGGGCTGGAGCCCCCCCACACTGGTTTTATTTTTAATTAAAAAAAGCCCCGGGGAGGTGGTGGTCCCGGGGCTGCGGGAGGGCTCAGAGCCCTCCCGCACCATTTTTCAAAAAAAGCCCCGGGGGTGGCAGTCCCCGGGGCTTGGAGGCCCTTTGAGGCCCCCACACATTAAATTATCCCCCCACCATGCCCCCGGGACTTGGGCCACCCGGGGCCAGTAGCTATCGAGCGCGGGAGACCGCGCTTCGATTTTCTCGGCAGGATTCGCGCACCCTGAGCGCATCCTGCCGATTTTTTAAAACATTTTTTTTTTTTTTGCCAAGGGGGTCCTTGTGGGACCCCCTGAGCAAACCTAGGGGTCAGGGTGTTTCTACCCTGCCCCCTTTGTGCGCTTTGCGCACTTGTTTCTGTCCCTCGGTTCTACCGAGGGACAAAATGACTGCCAACATTTCCTGAATCGGAATGTTGACAGCTAGCTGACAACCAATTAACATGCAGCTCGTGATCGGAACGGTGCGCGCAGGGTGCGCTGAGGGTACGCGGACCCTACTCGGCCATAGATATCACTAACTTTTTACTTTTCATTTTCTCAGCAACTACTGAACGGATTTACACCATTTAACAAAAGGGTTCTTTCTGAACCAAGAACTACCTCTTTGCCAAATTTGGTGTAATTCCGTTCAGCAGTTCGGGCTGTAGCCGTGTCTAAAGTTTCCTATGGAAAAGTGCATGGGGAAAACGCGTTTTGGGACCCCCCTTTTTCTCGGCCCCGCTTGACGAATCCCCGAGACTTTCAGGGTAGGAGCGGACCGGAGCGGGCCACAAAGTTTGAAAATTTCGCGAAGATACGTCAACCGGCAAGAGAGTTATTTCAAATAGAATGTCGCGGATTTCCTATGGATAATAGGTTGTAACTATAACTATCTACTGGCGACCGCCAGTAGATAATATATATATATATATATATATATATCCATGTAAACTTACCTTACCTGTGAGCATGCTGCTAGAAAACAAAAAATTTACTCACCCAGGTCTGTAACCTCAACACACAGCAGGTCGAGCAGGTCATGGTCCCTGTCCAGTATATCTGCCCAGTGGTGCGTAAGCTGCTGCTGGGAGCGTGCGATGCCAGTGCTGCGGCTCACGCATCGATGCACTAGCCCCCAGAGCTTCCGACGCTCCCGCTGGCCATATCCCTTTCTGGGCCTGCTGCTAGCATGCACGAGAGCTGGTGCAGCACCCAGAAAAGAGTGCAGCCGCCTCCACCTTGCAGAAGATGGGACTGGGACGTACCCCTGTCCGCCTACGTTGGACACATGTGGTGTGGGTGGCACTGCCTGTTTCTGCTGCCATGATGGGGAGAGTGAGACAGTACCACAAACAAGTAAACTAAAGTTGAGAAAGGGAAATGGGAGATCAGATGTAGATGGATTGGATTTAATTTAGTGGAGCAGGCAGCCAGCAAGGAGAGAGAAACAGGGGCAGGCAAAACAAAATGCAGGTGCCCTTGCGCACCGTGTTGGTGTCATTTGCGCAAATTTTTCAGCACAGAACACGCTGCTGATGTGGAATAAGCAGCACAAATGGCAGGATGAGCATTTTCTGCCCATTGGTGGAACTTTGCAGAATCTCGTGGAATTCTTTTTGTAAGTCTGCAGAATTCTGCAGAGTGAAACTCCACGAGTTCTGCCAAGCCTAGACAGAAAGCTCCAAAAACTTTGCACCCAGCACCTGGACTCTGCCATCTGTGAATCTTCCCTGCCAAGTGCTGCCACCCCTGTCCTGGAACCTTGGAAGTGGGCCTAAGGTGCTCTGACAGCCTCTGTGGATCCAGTGTAACTGATGCACCTCCTCTGCTGCACGGTACAACCCCAAGCAGGACTGATGCATCGCTGTTGCTGCGTGGAATGGTACCACTGCAAAGACCCACATCGCATCGCAGCTTGTTGCCCCATAAAAACCGCCACTGCACAATGCATCCTCAGAGCAGGCTCTCTCATCCCTTATTGACGACAGCCTTGACGATGGCACAGGACTCTGCATCGCAGCCTCGGAGCTCCTTGGGATAGACAAATTGCTTCAACTGTGCAACGCATCCTCAAAGCAGGATTCGCATCACAAGCCCTCATCGATGACTTAAACTATGATTTAAAGTATTCTGTTCAGCGGGACTAACTGGGTCCCGGTAGCTGTCCCGCGCTCCGTCACAGTCAGCCTGAACTTGTGACTTTGTCCTGGTCTTGCGGACCAGATATCCACAGTTGCCACTATGTGCTTTTTGGTGCTATTTGTACTAAAATCTTTTAAGTTGAATATCACCTGTTCTACTGATTGGATTTATGTTGTTTTGGTCTTGTTTTATTTATTAAAAATTACTCTATTTTTCTAAGCTAGTGTGGGATCCTTTTGTGGTGTAATTGCAGTGTTACTGTTTGATGTGTTGCACAAATACTTTACACATTACATCTGAGTTAGGCCTGACTGCTGTGTGCCAAGCTAGACAAGCGTTGAGCACAGTTTAATTTAGTTTGCTTTTGACTTCACCCTGATAAGAATTGTGGTTTCTGCTTGGGAAGGGTTTCACCCCTCCCAACCAGTAACCTAATTTCTTACAGTCCCTGCCTTGACCATTAAATACTCTCTTAAAGTATTTTACAGTGACTTTGAAAAATAGTAGCACATTGTACTTTTTAAATCCAGGAAGTTAATTATATTTTATCATAACTAAGGGACTGATTTAGAGTTTGGTGAATATCTCATCCACCGTATTACAAGTGACATTGGATATAATGCACTTGTAATACGGCAGACTTGATATTGGTCATGTTTGTAACAGAGTAACCCATCCACGAACCCTAAATCAGGTCCAGAGTCTGAAGTCTACCAGATGCTTAATAGTGAGTTGCACATAAAATCAGAGCTACGCATTCTAGAAATCTCCAAATCATTTCTATAAAAAGAAATTCATTTTGATCTGTCTTATTCTTATAGTAATATTTAATGATTTTCCCATATAAATTAAATTAACATTCATTTTCTAGGTTCTTTGGAGTCTTGCCCTATGTGCATATGAAATCATCAAAACCTGAACAACTTCTCAGTTAATATTTGGTAATCATTCTGAGCAGTGCTAAGCCAAACAATTATCTGATAATGCCATCTTTAAACTTCTCTCACTCAAGTTTGTATCAAGTGTGCCCCTGGCACTAGATGTGACCATGTAGGAGTTTAGAATTCAGTGGTTTTGTAGACTTTCTCAGTAAGTTAATCTGAGATGGATAGCCCCTTGTTAAATATCCATTTTATACTTCACAGTTCCTGTCCAGGTCATTGAAGAACCGACCTCTGTGAAGTCATTGCATTGTCAAGACTAGTCCTGGGCGAAATTGTAATTACACAGACGCAGCCGGGGCAGGTAAGATTGCGGGGCGGTGGGGCGGGCCGGGGGAAAACAACGGAATAGGGAAAATAAAAGAAAACATGAATAAAACCACTTACCTTGCGCTGTTTTTATTTTATTTTCCCTATTCTGTTGTCTGTCAACTCCCCCCGCACCACCCCGCTGCTCTTACCTGCACCAGCCATGGCTGTAATTACATTGGCATAATTTTAGGAATTGCACTGTACTCTTGTGAGAGAAATTCCTGGAATTACTCCACTTTGCATAATTACATGCTATTCGCAGTAGAAACTAAACGCAAATGCTCCATTTGCAGGAATAAAATTATTGCAACGCACATGAACAACAGACCATAAGTGGATGTTGTTCGTGGTGCTTTGTTTAAATGTGTGCTTATGCCCAAAAAATTACACAAGGATGCATTTTACAATAAAATGTAGAACAAAATTGCATATTTGCATTTTGTTTAATTATGCACACATTTGCTGAAATTTCATGTAAATACACAAAAGCAAATTACGTACATTTAGCACACTGTAGTCAAGATGTTTATTTTTCAGCAGATATGTGCCATAAGTTTTAAAATGAAACACAAAAATTGGGCCTCAATCAGAAAATAAAAATGTCTTTACTTGAATTGCACTTAAGAGGTCATATCACTTGCACTTTAAAATCAAAGGCTGGTTATACCTGAGTGTTTTAGTATGAACTCTTTCACTTACTCTATCTGTTTTAAATGTCACATTTATCCACAAGCCTAAACATATTTATTTCTTTGCAACAGTGTCACACATGGAGAAAGTACAAGTTTACAGTGTACTGTCTGAGAGTTTCCAGTCTCTGTATTTATTGTCACTGCCCTCTGCAATCCACATCTGAAAAGGAAACAAGTTTTCCTCACCCACATGAAACACATTTTCTATGTAGTTTTGATTTTAAGAGCATGTCATGGAACATGCATCTTCTGTGAGGGAGAGTGAGGAACAGTCTACAGACATTCTAAATTAATAATAATCTTTGATATGAGGGAGCAGTTCTCTAACCAGTACATTTAGAAAGAAAAGCTATGAATGAGTGTCATGACAAGAAATTATCATATCAAAAATCAATTCAAAGGAACAAACAACTAGTCCTGTAATGCAAAATTAATGCCCAAAGTTAATCATAAAAATTCTTTCCAATGTCAGAGGTATTGGCATTCTATTTCTCACTAGTTCCTTGTCGAGCCACCAGCTGCATAGGTATACAAAACAGTACTTTTGAATCAAGACTCATTCACTTGACAATGATGGTTCATCCACACAAAGAGAATTCCTCCATCACAAAGTCAACTGCACTCTTAAAAAGCATGTAGCATGTGTTCTCCTAATGGCACTCATCTCAGACCAAGGACCTCAAGTTCCTTCTTACACTGGCAGGGATTCAGTAAGATTTTATTAATCAGCGTTCAGCTCTCCACTAGCCACCAGCCAGAAACTGAAAGACAACATAGCTGAATCAAAAGCGGTGGTAACTGTTACATGTATAAATGGCTACCAAATGTGTAAATGTATCTTATGCAAGGGGCAGCCACCATAAGTCATAATTGAGGGGCAATGTCTCAGGGTGTTGTACAGGATTGTAGCCTCCACTTACCTAATAGTGCTTTGCCTCAATTGTTGAAGTCAGAGAGTCTGGTGCAACCCCAACCTCCATTTGAATGAAAAAGTTGATAGTTGATGGACAACTTCTGCAGCCATTCGGCATGCCCAATTTACATCCTGCCACATGGTCCATGGGATAGCACTCTGGAGCTGTGCAGCGTCCAGGTGTTGAATAGGCAATGTTCAGGAAGAAATTGGTGGGTTCAATATAGCAAAGTCAAAATCACAGAAAAAAACAGGTAGTCGTATTGAAAAAATCTTAAAATGGTCTAAGAAAGTACAGAATAATAACATCAAGTAACAGAGTACATATTTCTGATTGCATAGTCTTTGCCACCACCATTGGAGGTGCCGGTCATACAAATGAGGGAAATTACTTTAAAAATTAAAATTCGTCTCACAGACCATGTTAGAATTGCACTTTAGAATGTTTTTAAACTGCTGTATATATGTTTTCACATAGAAAATGACACAGAAAATTGTGCCTTTTTTATTACGTGAAATAATCATATTCAAATGTATTATTAATTTAGTAAATGATTCCTAGATTAATCATATGTAGGAAAAGGTATAGTACTTAAACGTATGCGAAATAATATAGAAGACATTTTTTTGTATCAGGCAATCATTCTTAAATGGGCCTCTTTAGTTGGGCCTAAAAGTCTTTTCTTTGAACTCTTGCTCATAGCTTAAAAGATGTTTATTTAGACCATTTTGGCTAGCACCAGCGACTTGATTAAGAATTTGCTGACTTCAAATCCATGTTTCTTTAGCTTCCTCATGCCATGTTAGGTCACTATCCTAATACAATGAGCTACTGTGATCACTTGAATAAATAATGATTTAGGTATATTTTAAGTGCCTTACATAATATTATTGCGGGTTTTGCCTCATCATATTCAACGTGCTTTGTATTCACAATGAACATACAGTGCATGTTTTAGCTTAGGTAAGAAGGTTCTCATGAGAACTTTCCTCCGTGTAACAAAGTCTTGAATCAACGTTTTACACTGCATTGATAAGAATGCTTACCGTGGGAATCGGGAGGAGAAACATCAGAAGCTGATGACATCATCGGATGAGCAGTTTCCATTGGAAGAGGAGAGTTAATGCGTAACAAATTATCTATACATTATTGTGTGGTTTTATTAATGAGTGTTCCTAGCTAGTTAGGGGAAGATGAGCTTTTGCAGTTTCGGATGAGAAGAAGACTCTAACCCAGATCTCTTTATCCTGCCTGTGTGTCTCTTAAACTGAAGAGTGGCTACTTTAATTTTGTTACCTACAAGCTACTGCTAAAAAGTGACTTTATCCTATTTTATTTAGAGACCCTTCCTTGATCAATGCTAATGCAAAGATCAGCATGAGAGATCAGTCAGTAAGTGTTAGGTCATAGTGTTTTGCGCTGGGTTTGGATGATTGTTGTACTTTTGTGCTGTCATTGATTAGAAGGTTTCTTGTGCCGCATTATAATGGGACATTATTGATTTCAGTTCTTCCTTGAGATTTGGTAAAGAATCATGTGAAATATAAGCTGTCATTTAATTGGTGAACGAAATTTGATTGATATGGAAGAGCATTTGGGTTTACGTAAAATTTGGAAAATTCTACTGTCATTATGAAATGTTTTAAGGATTTTAAGAAAATTGCAAGGGTGATGTCACGATTCCTGTATGAAAGGGTGAGGAGTCATTATGACTGCTGAACATGAATTAAATATATGTTTATGGCTAAAACAATGGGAAAGAATTATGGAAAATGAGGGTGCTGTGGGATTTCCGAGGTATGGGACATTTAACACCAGAATCCTAGATCATTTGAAGAGAAAATTGTACGAGATGAAGCACTACCTCAACCCATGCAATGTGAGGCTTTTAATGCTTGGGAAAAAGTTGCGAGGGAAAAAGAGAAGGAGAACTATCAGAGAAGGACAGGGAGAGCAATGAAAAATTATGCAAATGCCCTATGGGATGCAGTACAGCATAGATGGAGGAAGGCAATTATTAAAGTAACAAGATTATATACCATACCAAGACATTTATAAAGCGCACGGCTACCACCAACGGCGGTGTCCCGGCGCTACACAGAGACAAGGGAAGATAAAGAGTGGAAAGGCAGACTAAGGGAGATCAAAAAGCCAGGTTTTCAGAGCACTCCTAAAAGTGGTTTCAGATTCAGTTTTGCGCAAGTAGAGTGGCATATATCAAGTTCTTACATCAGAAAGTATGAGAAAGGGTAAGGATGTGGTTCTGTTCTGTGGAGACCTGCTCAAAATTTGCAGGCTCTAGTAGATGGAAGAGGAACCCTAGTCTTCACAACTCCTTTAGCTTCGAATGAACTCACTGGCAATGAAGATGGAGCTTTGCCAGCATGGCTTGAAGAACGTACGAGGGAGAGAAGGGTAGAAGTCACAGAGGCCCCAGAACAGTTAGAGAAAAGAAAAACCATTGGACATTCCTAAATTAAAAATAGAAATGGAAGAATTGATTAAGGGTTGTCTGGAGTATGATCAACTAGATCAGTACCAGTGACATGAGTTAACCTACTTGTGTAAGATTACCCGAAGGGCGGCTATGATACATGACAGGTTGGCAGGGATAGCAAAAAAGTGTGATGTGGATCTTTGTAATAATGTGAACCTGCATCATAGCTATAGAGTGGAGTTGGACGATCAGGCAATAAAAAACATGAGGATTACAGGAATGTGTTTGTACATTACTGAATTAGTTAAGTGCATTCACAAATGGAAAGATGCGGAAAAGTTAGAACTTAGATGGGGAAAGAAACATGAAAAGAAAAAGACAGAAGTGGTGGGAAAACAAGAAGAGTTGGGTGAAGCAGCAGGAGGGAAGTAGTTGGAGGTACCTATGAACATGTTCCATGGATTAGAGGTAATTTGACAGCATTTATGAACAGTTTTCCAAACTTGAGAGACAAACCAGTATAGTGGTATGCACAAGTGGAAAGGTTTATAAAGATTTTGCAGGTGTTGTGGAGAGGCCAGGATACGTTTCTTGACATTGTGGTACCTGCTGATTTGAGGTTTGAATTGAACTGCTGTCTCAGTTTGTTCTAGGTTTACAACCTGAAATTAGTGCTAATATTACGCAAAGTGTTATCTGCTGGCAGACAAAGACACTAGACGAGATCTTGTGTTATGCAAAGTAGTGATGAATTAGACATGAAGCAGATGAAAATAAAGGAGAAATTAATTTGGCTTGGACTAAATTGGCTCAGAAAGGCTTCCAGTATCCTTCTTTTGTAGGGCATCAGGGAATGATGCAGGGAGTGGTTGATCTTCAGGCTGGAATTACAGGAAATCAGAATGGAATGCAAATGCCCCATGGCAGATGTAGAGGTGTTCCCGCAGGTATGGGATTTGGAACAGACATTGCTGCTATGAAAAAGTATACTGCTTTTCATGTTTGTAATCAGATGGGGCATTGGAAACGGGAATGTCAATTTAATTCTGAAAATGCTGGAGGATTAATGCAAAATTAGCAAGTTATGCAGGTCAGAGAATGCCTGTATAGCAAATGTAGACTGCTATGCAAAATTAAGTCCAGATGGTGATGTTTGCTCCTAAGCAAATGGAAAATCCTAAATTGAATTTAAATAAGATTCCAAAGTTTAATGCAAATCAATTCCAAAATGCAATGCCACAACTCCAGAACCCGAATCAGGACATTGTAGGACAATATCCCTTGTTTGAGACAAATCAGTTTGGTTCTGATAATTCCCAATGATGGTGCCTGAGAGAGGGAGAAGATTGCGTACTTGGCACAGTCTTAGAGGTACATCAAAGTGGCCCATATGTGAACTAAAACATTTATGGTCACAATATGGCCTTTTTTATTGACACATGAGCTACCCCTTCCACAGTTAGAACAGTGGAAGTACCAGACTTACCTCCCTCAGGGAAAACGATCCAAGTAGTTGGGGTTACGAATAAACAGATGTTAAATCCGATCTCAAAAGAAGTTCCAGTAAAAATAAGAACCTTTGAAGGAAAAAAACTATTTGTGATTTGTGATGCTAGCACAGTAAATCTGTTAGGAGGAGATTTGTCGTGTAAGTTAAATTATACAATATTCTGCACACTGGACGGTGTTGCTTTCCAGACCCATGATGAGGATGCCAAATTTAAAATGTTAAGGAAAATAGATGAAGTAGAAATGTTCCCTCTACTGACTATTTATGAACTGCCAGAAGATTTCAGAGACCATGCAAAAGGTAAAGTTTGGGATTTTACAGGTAAAGACATTGGACTTATAAAAGGTGTAGACTCAGTCCAAGTCAAATTAAAACTGAATGCTGTTTTTCCCAGAACACCATCTTATCATTTGTACCCAGAGACCATTGCAGGAACACAGCCAGTGATCGAGGATATGCTTCAGAAAGGCATATGAAGAAATTTGATTGGAAACCCCTGTAATTCACATTTAATGGGTTTACAAAAGCAACAGCAAGTATTGAATTGTTCAGGACCTGAGGCGTATCAATGAAATAGTGGTCCCTTGTTGTCCCATAGTGCCAAATCCTGTTACTGTATTTTTCCAAACTCCCTGTACTGCAGAATGGTTTACAGGCATTGAATTGTGTCAGGCTTTCTTTTCAGTGCCTTTGGACGAAAATATCCAGTATTTGTTCTCTTTTATCTTACATCAGAAGACAATAGCATTGTATCACGTTCCTCAAGGGTATACAGAGAGTCCCTCCATTTATTTTTATCAGATCTTAAAGAAAAATCTTGAGTCCCCTGCAGATGACTTGTGAGTCTACCCTTGTACAGTATATAGATGACTTTCTGATTGCATCAGATACACATGAAGCTTGTAAGTACGACACAATTGCCCTTTTGAGTCACTTGGCAGAGAATGGAAACAAAGGGGCATATTATCAAGAACGGCGTTAAAATTATCGCCGGTTTAGCGGCAGAAAACTGCTGCTAAAGCGGCGATAATGGGCTTGATAATATGCCTTGGAGAATTCAATAGAAGCCCATGTTCACACCAGAACATGGACTTCTATTGGAATTCTCAAGGGCATATTATCAAGCCTATTATCGCCGCTTTAGCGGCAGTTTTCTGCCGCTAAACCGGCGATAATTTTAACGCCGTTCTTGATAATATGCCCCAAAGTGTCTCCTGGTAAACTGCAGTACTGTCAAAAAGAAATTCAATATTTGGGGCACATTATCCTGAAAGGAGTCAGAAAGGTGTCACCAGAGAGGGTAGAAGCCATCCTGCAGATGAATCCATCTCAAACACAGAGAGAGATCAGGATGTTTCTAGGAATTGCCGGCCACTGTAGAAAGTGGATACCAAACTTTTCTTTGATGGCAAAGCCCTTACTGAGGCTGACACATCGAGATGTGTCCGATCCGCTTCCCTGGGACAATGAATGCACAAATGCTTTTCTAGAATTAAAAGATAAATTGTGTTGTACTCCATCTTTGGGAACGCCCGACAATACAAAAAAGTTTACTTTGTTTTGCAGCGTAAGATATAGATGTGCACTTTCAGTTTTGACTCAGACACATGGAGAGGCCCGAAGACCTGTGGCCTATTTTTCTATCACACTTGACCCTGTAGCGGCAGGACTCCTCGGCTGTTTAAAGGCAGTTGCCGCGGTGAGTGCTAGTTTGGAAAAGAGTGAGAATATAGTGATGGGACATCCTTTAATTGTCATGGTCCCTCACTCAGTGGAATTACTGTTGACTAAGACCAAAACGCAATATATTACCCACAATAGACTTACCAGATATGAGCAAAGTTTGCTCACCTCCGAAAATGTTACAATCGAACATTGTACTCTATTGAATGTTTCTACTTTGATGCCTGTAACTGAACATGGTGAAACATTTGAAGAGTTTGATCATCATTGTCACTGAACTATGCACAAAGCCAAGACCTGATATTAAGGATGAAACACTAAATGAGCCAGATCATGTCCTATTTGTTGATGATTCATGCCTGAGAGGAAATGAAGGCACACATATGCTGTGTGCTCCATAAATAATATAATCAAAGCTTCTTGGCTTCAGACTGTTTCTCCTCACAAGTTGCTGGGTTAATTGCCCTTACACAAACTTGCAGGTTAACTTCATAATTGGGAGTCTCCATCTTTATCGACAGCCAGTATGGTTTTGGCATAGTTCACAATTTTGGGCAATTATGGTCGCAACAAGTGTTTCTTACCTCCACAGGAACGCCCATCTAGAATGGACGCAAAAGACACACAATTGATGGACGGAATGCAGAACAAATCAAAACATTCATCCCCAGTCAAGAGATCTGGGTTAAATCCATCAATTGTGTGTCTTTTGCCATCTAGAATGGACAGCATTTAAAGAACTTGCTTGAGGCTCTACAGTTACCTAAAGAAATTACTGTTGTAAAATGTCTAAACACCAAACAGGCTGTGGGTACGTTGCCATGGGTAACAGATACGCTGACTCAGTAGCCAGGTACTATGCATTTCTAGCATGCACATTTAAGTCAGGTTTCACATGCGAATCTGAGGAAGAACTTGCTTTTACAATGATGAAGGAAATAACTGACACCTGAGAAGAAATAAAAAGGGTACAAGAGAATGTGTCTGAAGAAGAACAAAATGGGTGGATCAGGTCAGGCTGTGTATAGAATGGAAATGGCATCTGGATGTCAGCTGGTGGAAGGCCAGTGTTGCCTGATGGCTTGTTGTTTCCAATGACCAGATATTACCACTGTTACACACATTTAGGGAAAGATGCCATAGTGAGACGTTTCCTTCAAAGTTGGTTTAACCCTAGATTTCGAATGATTGCAGATGAAAATTGCAGAAGATGTGTCACATGTCAACAACTAAACATAGGGAAGAAAACACGCTAGAAGCTCACACAGGGCGATCAAATGACCCTTTTAACAGTCTACAGATGGAGTGTATAAGATGCCTGTGCACAATGGGTTGAGATATATCCTGGTGATCATTTGTGTATTCTCAAGATGGTTGGAAGCCTACCCAAGGAGGAGAAATGACAGTCTCACTGTAGATAAGCTGTTATTATGGGAGATCATTCCAAGATTCGGGATGCCAGTCCTTCTTGACTCAGATAGAGGAACACACTTCTATAATGAAGTGACAAACATGCTATGTGCTGCACTACAGATCAAACAGAAGCAACAGTGTAGTTACAGACCAGAAGCATCAGGCATAGTTGAGCAGACGAGCGGAACAATAAAGTCCAGATGAGCAAACGTTTGTGCTTCAACTTCACTGAAATGGCCAGATGCTTACCATGGGTGTTGATGAGTGTTTAAAGTATTCCAGACAGGAAGACAGGATTATCCTCACACGAAATTCTAATGGGAAGGGCAATGAGACTACCAGGTGTGCCTGCGAATGCCCTTATGAATATCACAGATGATATGATTTTGGACTACTGCAAGACACTTGCTGGTGTGGTTCATTCTGTCTCTCATCAGGTATCAGCTGCTACACAAGACCCTCATCAAGAACAGTGCCATGACCTCAATACTGGTGATTGGGTCGTGATCAATAAGCACGTTTGGAAGACTTGTCTTGGACCCAGATGGGAAAGCCCCTTTCCAGTCACACTTATCTCGAACTCTGCTGTTAAATGTGCTGAAATTCCAAACTGGGTACATGCCTCTCACACCAAAAGAGAAAGTAATCCAGAAGAAGTGTCTTTGGTCTATGATCCAGAGAGAAGAGCACTAGTGGTTGCACCATCAGTTGCAAGACCATCTAAACCTGCAGCACCAGCACCTACCGAATTGCAGGGAGAAGCACTAGGAGAAGAAAGGGGGGAATATCAACCAGTTGAAAGACAAGTACAAGTGCCTGAAATAATGTAAAGTGGTATTGAGGTCTTCAGACAGAGATGAGGAGAGACTGAACCTCATGCTGAAGGTATTTGTGAAATCGAACAAGGAGAAGAACAAGATCCCAGTGAAGGAACGAGCTCTTGGACAAAAAGAAAATCTGTTGTCAAGCAGAGTGACCAAGAAGTCATGAAAAGGAAAGACTTAAAAGAAGCTCATCAATAGCACAAATTCCAGAAACAGTTCCTGAAGAGAATGAGACAGAGAATAAAGGCTCACTCGATCCTAATCATCAAGTTCGAAGAGGTCCAAAAGAACTCGAGTACCCTGACAAAGATATTCTGCACCTGAATGGTCTTACGTCGTAAATGCAGCACTGAATGTTACTGTGGAAGATCTGTACAATGTGAATCCTGAACTGTTAGAACCCCCTTGAAAACTTTAGATACATTGATATTGAGAAGCCAAATTGAAAAAGCAAAAACAAACTTAAAGCAAAAGAAGAACAATTAAGAATTGTGCCTATTAGATGTTTATTGTTTTAGTAATTAGTTTTACAGAAGGCTAACCTAGGTCTGAGAAGAAAGTTACAGAAGAATAGGGATAACACTTTAGAAGAACACAGAGTAGGGTTAAGGATTGTCTATTGGGGAACTGTGCTAACAAGAAGAACTGTAAAAGAAGATCTAAGAAAAAACTCTTTACAGCTTTAAAGAAGATTGTCTGCTAATCCTCTATTGCAAATCAAATCTAATAATTGACTCAGAACGATGTGTTGCATAAGAAATAAGTGTAAATGTATCATATGTGTGGTTTTCGTAATAACATTTATAATGATTACCATAGTATTAGTAGGATTTTATCTAACCCGATCCAGAGCCCCCTAGTATCAATGTCACTAATACACATGCACAAAATTTTAGGGATTGTATTTTTACTAAAGCATTTGTGAGTTACAAGAAAGATGATTACTCCACTAATGTATACTGTTGGTTAGTATAAGAATACACTAATGCAATGGATGTTAAGGATTGCTATGTTTGTGCGCACTTGTCAACTTTTGTTTCTGAGGAATTTACGTATTATCACATTCCTTTGTCCTACACAGTTTCTTGTAGGATTCTGCTTTCACTAGTTTATAGGCGAGGGCACATTGAATACTTTTACTCAAACTATGATTTAGTGCTATCACAAGTGCTTTTAATAGAAAGCATGAATTTACATGATGGATACTTGGTATTACTTCTTTCCACACATACCAGTAGATAGTGTAAAGGCTTATGAAAACATTCTAACATGCTTGATTCGACCCACAGAGGAAGCTTAAATAATGGCTTTAGAGGAGAGGTACATGAACATGATGAAATCAACAGACAGAAAGGGAGAAATTTTAAAGAATGCTTGGAAGAAAGAGGAACATTCATTCAGAAAGAAAATGGTTTATCCTAAGCTCAGACTAGACAGCAGACACAAGGGAAAGATTTGTTTTTACAAAAAAACACACACTAAAAAGGACTAGACATGTAGGAATCAGTAGCTGTGAACACACATTCAAACTAATGGGGGATCTTGGCAAATTTTACAGGTGACAAAATTGCAATTTCAGTGGTTTTCTACAATTGAGGACAGAATCCTTATTTCCTATTACCTGCTGATTGAGAAGGAACCTGCTATTTAGGCATACTGATACCGAAAATGTATCATGTTACAAGTATAGAAGTTTTAACATTAGCACCATCACATAGACAAAAATACAATGCAGAAATAGGAGCTGCTTTGGTAGGAGACATATTTGGCACAGTGATACCACCAGTAGGGATTATATTAAATGATGAAAAGATTAGAAAGCTATCTACCGTAGTTGATAAAATGGTGACAACCACTTCTGGAGCTTACTCCAAATTAATACCGAATTAATTGCATAGGGTCTATGGTTTTGCAAGACTGTCTTGCTTTAGACATATTACTTACTGGAAAGGGAGGAGTGTCTATCACATGCTGAAATTAACTCACTGCTGTGCATTCATACTGGCCTAAAGTAAGCAGATAGATAGCTAAGCGGGGAACATATAAGGTTTTGAACTTGAATTACATGAATTGGAAACACAAAAATTGTATGAGAATTTTGGGAAAGGACTTAGTATCATCGGAAATTGGTTTTCGACAGCTGGGAAGGGTATATTGAAAGCTATACTAATGCCAATACTGATAAGAGGACTTTGCTTATTATTTCTGTGCGTCCTATTTCTGAGCCGTAAATACTACATGTGCAAAAGACAGGAAAGATTTCAAATGAATATGTACAAGAGGAATATGGGGCCACATGGAATAATGAATGACGACTATATGAAATCACTTAGACTCAACAGGGGAATAAAAAGAAAAAGACAGAGACTCATTTGTAGATGAAAGTGCTCGCTAGACTCAAATTCAAATGTGAAACCAAAATTTATGACAGTTAAAATCATCAAAAGGGAGGGATTTGAGAGAAATTACTTTTAAAATGAAAATTCGATTCACAGACCATGTTAGAATTGCACTTTAGAATGTGTTCAAACTGCTGTAGAAATGTTTTCACATAGAGAATGACATACAGAAAATTGTGCCAGTTTCATTACGTAAAAGAATTATATTCAAATGTAGTATTAATTTATTAAATGATTCCTAGATTAATCATATGTAGGGAAAATGTGTAGTACTTAAATGTATGCGAAATTATATAGAAGAATTTTCTTTTGTATCAGGCTATCATTCTTAAATGTGCCTCTCTAGTTGGGCCTAAAAGCCTTTTCTTTCGACTCTTTCTCATAGCTTAATAGATGTTTATTTAGAACATTTTGCCTAGCACCAGCAACTTGATTAAGACTATGCTGACTTCAAATCCATGTTTCTTTATCTTCCTCACAACATGTTAGGTCAGTTTCCTAATACAATTAGCTGCTGTGATCACTTGAATAAATAATGATTTAGATATATTTTATGAGTGCCTTACAGAATAATATTGCTAGTTTTGCCTCATCATATTCGATTTGCTTTGTATTCACAATGGACATATAGTGCATCTTTTAACTTGGGAATATGGTTCTCATGAGAACTTTCCTCCATGTAACAAAGTCTTGAAACAATGTTTTACACTATATCAATGAGAATGTTTACCGTAGGAATCAGGAGGAGAAACCGGAAGTTGATGACACCATAGGATGAGCAGTTTCCATTGGAAGAGGAGAGTTAACGCCTAACGAATTATCTATACGTTATTGTGTGGTTTTATATTAATGAGTGTTTCTGGCTAGTTAGGGGAAAATTAGTTTTTGCAGATTTGGATGAGAAGAAGACTCTGACCTAGATCTCTTTATCCTGCCTTTGTGACTCTTCTACTGAAGAGTGGCTTCTTTACTTTTATTACTGACAAGCTACTGCTAAAAGTTGACTTTATCCTTTTTTATTTAGAGACCCTTCCTTGATCAATGCTAGTGCAAAGATCACTCTTTTAAAGCGGTTGCTATTACAGCTGTAAGGAACTTGGCTGAGTTTCTAGAATGACTCTTTATGGGTAGTTCTTTTTCATAATCTAAATCTTGCACTTTTCTGAAAAGAACTCTTCATGGGTTCAACTTAGGGTAGATTAGGCTCCTTAGCTAGTGTACGGAACACTCTGGGGTCGATTCCGATGTCGGCCGGAAGCGCACCTAACAGTATTCGTCCGGAAAAAATACCAGCCGAACGCTTGTTTTCCGACCGACTCGAACACTCTACCGAACAAACAAGTACGATGCGCATAACAGCCCAGATTCCGAGCGAGCCGTACTTACCCATTCCAGCTCCTGTTCTCCGCCCGAGCCGGATCCGTAAACGCCGAATCGAGTCGCACGGAACCAAATACACAGCACCTTCCGGCCGGACTAGTACGATGCGGCTTCCGTACGCGCCGAACTCGTCGCTACGTCCGGCACGTTTGAGCATCCGGGAGAGCTGTACATAAGCTCCGATTCGCGCCACAAGACGAACCACGGCTACGAGACGAACAAGCCAGCGACGAGTACGAGTCGAAGCCACGAGAAACCCGAACGAGACGACCCAACCATGAATCCCATCGCGCAGGTCCTACCAATACTCTACATCTATTACCGGGACCGGTACGGACGCGTACGGCGCAGACGGTAAGTCAAACACCCACAACACAAACAAACGACACGTACCCGAAATATGTCACACACACATAGGGATGCACAAATGACGTACACTAGCAACAGCAGAACCATAGTAGTGGGATGGCCATCACCAATGCCATACACACCCATAGGGGGATGGATGCCTGCCACTACTACCATCCCCACCCATAGGGGGATGGATGCCTACCACTACTACCATCCCCACTCATGGGGGGCTGGATGCCTGTCACTACTGCCATCCCCACTCATGGGGGGCTTGATGCCTACCACTACTACCATCCCCACTCATGGGGGTCTGGATGCCTACCACTACTATCATCCCCACACATGGGGGCTGGATGCCTACCACTACTACCATCCCCACTCATGGGGGCTGGATGCCTGCCACTACTGCCATCCCCACCCATAGGGGGATGGATGCCTACCACTAACACCACCCCTACTCAGGGGGCTGGATGCCTGCCACTACTGCCATCCCCACCCATAGGGGGATGGATGCCTACCACTAACACCACCCCTACTCAGGGGGCTGGATGCCTGCCACTACTGCCATCCCCACCCATAGGGGGCTGGATGGCTGTCACTACTACCATCCCCACTCAGGGGGGGCTTGATGCCTGCCACTACTGCCATCCCCACCCATAGGGGGCTGGATGGCTGTCACTACTACATCCCCACTCATGGGGGGCTGGATGGCTGTCACTACTACCATCCCCACTCATGGGGGTCTGGATGCCTGTCACTACTGCCATCCCCACCCATAGGGGGCTGGATGCCTGCCACTACTACCATCCCCACTCATGGGGGTCTGGATGCCTGTCACTACTGCCATCCCCACCCATAGGGGGCTGGATGCCTGTCACTACTACCATCCCCACTCATGGGGGTCTGGATGCCTACCACTACTACCATCCCCACTCATGGGGGGCTGGATGCCTGTCACTACTGCCATCCCCACTCATGGGGGCTGGATGCCTACCACTACTACCATCCCCACTCATGGGGGTCTGGATGCCTACCACTACTACCATCCCCACTCATGGGGGATGGATGCCTGCCACTACTACCATCCCCACTCATGGGAGGCTGGATGCCTACCACTACTACCATCCCCACTCATGGGGGTCTGGATGCCTACCACTACTACCATCCCCACTCATGGGGGGCTGGATGCCTACCACTACTACCATCCCCACTCATGGGAGGCTGGATGCCTACCTCTACTACCATCCCCACTCATGGGGGTCTGGATGCCTACCACTACTACCATCCCCACTCATGGGGGGCTGGATGCCTACCACTACTACCATCCCCACTCAGGGGGCTGGATGCCTGCCACTACTGCCATCCCCACCCATAGGGGGATGGATGCCTACCACTAACACCACCCCTACTCAGGGTGGGCTGGATGCCTGCCACCACTGCCATCCCCACCCATAGGGGGCTGGATGCCTGTCACTACAACCACCCCTACTCATAGGACGGGTAATGCATGACACAACTAGCATACTCCCACATAAGGACTGTCTGAAAATTACATCCCACCCCCAACACCATGACAAGCGTGTGTGGTCTGTGTCAAATGCATACAACACTGAACATGACATTGAACATACAATGTGACCCCCTAACACATGTGTCACACATAATTGTGTGTGTGGCCTACACAATGCAAGCAGACCATGACCACTGTGGCAATGTGGCCCAAAGCCCCATCACCACAGTGCCCAAAAGGTAAGTGTGTGCTCCCTAGCTGAAGCACATTTTGAACAGTGTGGCAATGGGGCCCAAAGCCCCATCACCACAGTGACCAAAAGGGAAGTGTGTGCTCCATAGCTGAAGCACATTTTGAACAGTGTGGCAATGTGGCCCAAAGCCCCATCACCACAGTGCCCAAAGGTAAGTGTGCGCTCCATAGCTGAAGCACATTTTGAACAGTGTGGCAATGGGGCCCAATGCCCCATCACCACAGTGCCCAAAAGGTAAGTGTGTGCTCCATAGCTGAAGCACATTTTGAACAGTGTGGCAATGGGGCCCAAAGCCCCATCACCACAGTGACCAAAAGGGAAGTGTGTGCTCCATAGCTGAAGCACATTTTGAACAGTGTGGCAATGTGGCCCAAAGGCCCATCACCACAGTGCCCAAAAGGTAAGTGTGTGCTCCATAGCTGAAGCACATTTTGAACAGTGTGGCAATGTGGCCCACAGCCCCATCACCACAGTGCCCAAAAGGTAAGTGTGTGCTCCATAGCTGAAGCACATTTTGAACAGTGTGGCAATGTGGCCCAAAGCCCCATCACCACAGTGCCCAAAGGTAAGTGTGTGCTCCATAGCTGAAGCACATTTTGAACAGTGTGGCAATGGGGCCCAAAGCCCCATCACCACAGTGCCCAAAAGGTAAGTGTAGTCCTGGTAAAAGCTGCAAAAACAAAACTGCAGGGATTATTCCTGGCCACACAACACCAAACACTACAGTGGCATTGTAGTGCTTGTGTCCCATAGCAACATAGATTGTGTGAGGCAAGCAGTGCAGTGCCAATGACACATCGTTCTGGCCATGTGCACACAAACATCAGCCATGGGGGCCCACATTGTCTACATTCACAAATAACACAATGACAGAAGTGAGCATCATAATGCAGACCCACATATCTGCACCAATGGACACACAAATGTAGATATCCTGTGGAGACTGTAGATGTCAGGTGAACACATACCATACCATGGCAGCAATGGGACATACTAACCATGATCAATGTGCTGACTGATGACCTAGCAGTCCCAGGGCCAGCAGGGGAAAGCCAATAAACAACATACAGCCAATGGCAAACTAAAGATATGCCAATGCAGTGGTGCAAATGCACAAACACAAACAGGCAGACTCACACTGCATATCAAACACAACAGGTGAGGGGGTTGTGTGCCAGTGTCCCCAGGCAAACACACAACACATGAGGAGGCCAGATTCACTAATACACAGATGTCAACACAGTCACATACAAAAGTAACTCATGGATTGGATTCCCTATGTGGGCAAACAGGCATTGTGAGATGAGAGGGAGCCCAAATTACACATGTCACACAAGCTTGTAGGAACAGCAACAAACACAGCAAGAGACAGAACCACCACTGCACTCCCCCCAGGGACCCCACATTGTGGTGATACTAGCCTGCATGACAATCACACTGTGATGACAAAGGTAGATGTCATCCACACTGTGAACCACAGCCATGTGTCCTGAGCAACAAACTACCATCACACCTATACAAGCACAAAGCACTCAGCATGGCCTGCCAGCCAAGGACAATATGGAGGTAGTGCCCCAGCCGTGCAACAACTCACATTTGCACACACTCAACGCCACACACCTTGATGTCCACCAATGTGCAGCAGTGAAGCTCACATGGACTGCTGACATTGCACATGCACCCATGACAATCCCAGGGGTGGTGGGGGAAATAAGGTGCAGAAACCCATCACACATGGCCAGTCAACAAGACTTGTGAATGTCTGACACACTGCACAGTATGCCGTACATGGGCATGACGTGAAATCCACCCCAAACAATGGGATCCTGGCCATAGTCACAAACCAATGAAGAAGCCAAGCTGACCCACAAAGGACACACATAGACAACTTCCAACATTGCAGCTCTGACCTTGAGGAGTGGCAGCAGTATCACACACAACGTGTCACAATCACTGAAAGCATACACAAACAGAAAATCACATTACTTGTGTGACCAACAAGTGCCAAGAGGAATCCTGACTGTGTCCCATCTGCGTTTGCCCACATCCCCAGCCCTGACAACAAAGACAACTAGGGATGACAACCTCATGAACATTAGTTTGCCATGCACCCACATCCCGGAGAAACCAGGTCCAAGATGCTGGATGAACACAGAACAACTCAGCAAGCATCACAAACAGGATCATCCGTAGGGACACAGCCTGTGTAGGAAAAGGAGAAGGGAACACGCACAGACATGCCTACACAACAAACAACACGGGCACAGCCTATATCACGGAATCACGCACTGCCATGAGGGCACTCCACTCCTGTGGAAGGTCAGCTGTGCCAAACCTTGTCTGTGCACGACTCAAACATGTCAGCAGAACACTCGGTCAGTGAGTCAACAACTACAGCACACTGAAGGCTCTGCTCATATCAGCCTGGGCACGGGAGTGTCACGTCAGTCCTCTGCATACACCCAAGACACGTGTCAAGCAACTTGCACTGTGTACACAGATGAGTCCTCCAAATTTGATGTGCTAAACTGCATGTCCATTGGAGACGGGCACACAGTCAGGGTACTAGGAAAATTGGACAGTGGTAAGCCCACCAGATGTGCATCAGTGTAGGACAAAGATGGTAATCTACAAATGCTAAACGTACATCCCTGTGTCAAATGCTGAACATTACACCCTCAGACTGCAGCAAAGGATGCTATAGATCCAGACTAGATTAGGACACATATCCCATGGACCACATGGAGCCCATCACAGCAAAACTTCATTTACCTGATCTGAACACTATTACAACAGCAAATGCATGATTCTACACATCTACATCATGTACCTCCAAAGATTAACCACAAGTAAACAAAAAGAGGCTTTATTCAGCAAGTGTGCAACTCAAATCAAAAGTCCAAAATAAACTAAGGCCAATGGCCAGTCCAAATATACAGCCCCAACAGGGTGATGTGTGACAACTTGTCAACAATTGCTTGCCTGCACAGGTACGGACAGGGGACATCCCCCTTGGAGGGGCATACAAGGGGCAGGCCAGGCACCACAGGGACAGGATCAGGGGATGCCAGAAGGAGGCAGTGAAGGGGAGGTGGGTGCAGGAGTGTCACCGGCAACTGCAGTGGAGGTGTCTGACTCAGGGGGGGCTGGCACCACCGCAGGGCTCAAGTCAGATGGTGTTGGTGCTGCAACCACTGCAGTGGGCTGGTCAGATGGAGTGGACTGGGTCCCCAATGCAGTGCCCGAGTCAGACGGGGTGGTTGTGGACTCCACCGCAGTGCATGACTCCAAGGTAGTGGAAGGGGGGGCAGAAGAGGTGGGCAGGACAGAGGGGGGGGGACACGGTCTCCACACCAGTGGCACAAACAGGCAGAGCGTCTGGTTTGGGGGTGGAAGAGCAAGTGGCGGGGGGAGGGCCTAAGCAGTTTGGGGATGCGGTATTGGTGTGTGGGGGAACCTGGGGCAGGGTGTGGCTGTGGAACCTGTGGAGTGGTGGCCTGGGGGATGGAGGTGAGAGACTGGGTGGTTGACTTGCAGGGCGGTGGCGGGGTCTTGCTCTTCCGGGACCGGGGGACTTGCGGGTGGGGGCTCACTCTGCCTGCGCCTGGGGGAGGGTGTCTGGGGGCGAGGGGCACTCCCTCTGTGTGGGTGGACTTCCTCTTCCCCGGTATGCTGGATCAGCAGGATTGGAGGGGAAGAGGCCGAGGTCACAGAGGAAGAGCTGCTTATCAGGTGGGGTTGCAGGTGAGGCAAGGGAAGGGGTCTTGGAGGGACAGGATCTTGAGGATTGCGGAGTGACTGTGGTTGCCTGTGTGTGTGTCAGTTCCCCATCCCCTGTGTGTGTGGTATCAGTCCCCTGAGGATGCTTGTGTGCACATCTTGCCTTGGTTTTGGGTGTGTCTGTGCTGCTCGTGTCTGTGTGTCTGGGTGTTTGTGCAGGTGTGCAGGTGCTTGGGACAGGTAGGGTGCCAGGAAGTGTGGATGGGGCAGAGGTAGGAGGGGCGAGGGACTGTTGGAGGAGGGACACTGCTGCCGTCAGGGAGGACTCCATGGACCTATTGCTCCTCTGTAGGGCAGACATACCCGTCGAGATGCCCTCCATGAACGACACCAGCTGTGTCAACAGAGTGGTGTGTGCATGGAGGACACTCAGGATTGCTGTCTGCCCTACATGGAGCTGCCGAAGCAGGTACACAGATTCCTCACTCAGGGCAGCAGGGGACACAGGGGCAGGGGGTGCGGTGCCTGGCACAAAGGAGACACGCTACCGGACACGGGAGCCTCCACGGACCTCTGGAATGGGAGCCAATGGGAGGGTGGTGGTGGTGGTGGTGGTGGCGGGGCCAGACAGACTAGCTGGTGTTTGGTGGCTGCTGACACCCGCCTCCACAAGGGAGTCATCCTCCGAGCTGCTGTGGTCCTCAGCTGAGGTGGATGGTGCTGAGGACACCTCGGTGTGGCTCCCCTCGCCCTCCGTGCCACTGGGTCCCTCCGACCACTCATCGGCTGTTGACCCAGTCTGGCTCTGCCGCTCCTCCTGGTCCGTGGAGCTGTCCCCTCCTGTGGCCATGGATGTATCTGCAAACAATTAGGGAAACAGACAAACATCAGACACCTGCACTGACCGCACACACCACAGTGAGTACAGCACATTACAGAGTAAGACCTGGCATCCCCAGCTCAACATTGCCAAAAGTCCTCACACAGATTAGGAAAAGCCAATTGTCCGTCTGATGGTCAACCATGGAACAGATACCCCTCCTGCCCTTGCACCCATCTGTCTGGTGCCTGTCTGATGGTAATACCCCAGTGTGGACACATGCACCACCTACACAGTTGTTGGACATTGCTGAGAACACGGTGAAGTATGTGAACATGCCCACGTCACATCTCTTGCCACTGAGTCAGTGCAGGTGTCTGGATAAATGGATGGGCAGAGTCTAAATAGAAATGCATGAGATGCATACCAGCACCAGACACCATGAAGCACCCATGTCCGGATAGTCAATGCCACAATGGGGTGCATGTTGCACATGTCACTCCCCTGCAGGATCACTCTTAGGAAGTTGAAAGCCATGACACAGGCATGCCTGCAAAGTCATACATCACTGTCTCCAGTCACATGGCCATGGCAGCCAGCCAACAACAGTCTGCACTGTGTCACAATCCTAGGACATGGGGAAGGCAAGTAATGTAACTGACAAGTGCACATGTCCACCCCCCACTAACCACATCATCTGAACCCGTATTTGTCCACTGCACACCAATTGGACAAATGGGAGACATGAAACACACCTCAGTGTGCTGTGAATGATGAACATCTGCCTGAAAGTCAAAGTCGCATACACCTGTCTGCACAGTCAAGTGATCAAACACCTATAAGTCACAGAAGTCTTGTCTCACATGGTCCAATAGCAGATGGCATGCTGACCCCTAACTGATAAACATCACAGGAGTCCCGACAATGTAGTCACAGCACAACGACACAGAGGCAGACACCTGAGGGAACATTTCACTGAGCACAACATGTCAGCTGATACACGGGAGTGGGAGTACAGAGTGTATTGTATGCCCTGTAGTAGGCATGACTGTCCGGCTCCACCTGCAAGAGGGATGAGCCCTGGTCAGTAGGCAGGTGGCTAAGCATGTGTGACACACTTGACATACATACTCCTGAGGCCCAAACATTGTACCTACCCGCAGCATGGGGGTGTGCCAAATACCCCAGGGACATGTGGTGATTCTGATCTGCAAGTGGACCACATATCAAAGTTACACCCAGACTACATTGCACGACTCAGGCATTGTGTGAGCAATTGACCCACCCATGAAGGCCAACACAATGTCACGGGAACAAAAGCTGTCACCCACCTTGACCAAAGCAAAATGCAAGGACCCTGTCCCCGAGTGACACAATTATCCTGAGCGTAAGGAGCACACCTGCGTATCAGATGAGGAGTGGGCATGTCACAATAGAGGGACATGGGTACTGGACAACAAGACTGATGTACTGGGGAAGTTTAACCAGGCCAGAGGAGGGCACATAGCATGTTAGACAGAGTTCACAGTGCAGTCTTTGACTCACCCCCTCCTTGCTGCTGTCTGGCCTTCAGCTGCCCATCCAGGTCCGGGAAGACCACCGCCAGGATCCGGAGCATGTGGGGGTCAGGGTCCGGTGTCCGCCCCTCATGCGAGGAGGCGACAGCTTCAGCTGGACTCTTGCGATCCTCCGGGTCCAGCCACGAAGGTCCTGCCACCTCTTCTGGCAGTTGCGGATCCGGCGCTTGTAGACCCCTACGGATCTTACTGCCCGGACGATGGCCAGCCAGATCTCCTGCTTCTGGTGGGCATCAACCTGTGAGGATGACAAAGTGAAAAGGCCATTACTACACATGCAACATATCCGTGCATCACACAGTTGTAAATACATGTCTCAATCACAGGGGCATATGATGAACACAGGCAGTGCAACGAGGGCTATGGACAGTTTGCCAGCAGTTACTACATGGTATCATTGCATGGGAAGTAAACCTTGTTGGAATGCACTGTTACTGCACTGTACCTGTTCAGTGCATGTGACTACACACTTTGGGGGCTGCGAACTACTCAGTGAGCATGCTAGCCAGTGGTGTGCACACTGTAAATCCTTCTAGTCAGACAACATGCACAATTAGTAAGGCAGTGGACAGCACACTCACCTGCTCCCCTGGTGTCCCATACAGCTTGCTGTACTGTGGAAGGAGGTTGTCCACCAGGGCCTGGTTCTCCTCATGGGTGAAGGCTGGGGCTCTCTCCACAGTACGTGCCATTGCAGTAGCCAGAGGATGCAGGGAAAGCAGCAGTGTAGTGGCAGATGTCGTCCTGGAGAATGTAGTGCAGGCAAGTGAGCCCTCAGGGGAACAGCCAGCATTATATGTGTGCTGCAGAGGCAGATACTGTCCCATGTGTCCAAAGTGATAGGTCCAAGTCGTTTGCATCTCCTGAATCTGACCAATCCATGGAATTGCAGCACCAATACACGCCCACAGCATCCTTCAAAAATTCAACTTAATGACACCCAAGAATTTGCAACAATTTTGTGGCAGGCCAACTGAATTCACTGCATCAGACTCGTTGAAGCTTCGAAACGCGTCCGTTGCCATGCCAGGCCCCAGCCAATGCGTGCGCACCGATCGGTCCATTGCTGTACAACGCGTACCCGGGATACAACGCGTACCCGCTCACATCCAATGCAATGGGCCGTGCGGGCACACCGATCGGTCCATTGCTCTACAACGCGTACCCGGGATACAACGCGTACCCGCTCACATCCAATGCAATGGGCCGTGTGGGCACACCGATCGGTCCATTGCTCTACAACGCGTACCTGCTCACATCCAATGCAATGGGCCATGCGGGCACACCGATCGGTCCATTGCTGTACAACGCGTACCCAGGATACAACGCGTACCCGCTCACATCCATTGCAATGGGCCGTGCGGGCACACCGATCGGTCCATTGCTCTACAACGCATACCCGGGATACAACGCGTACCCGCTCACATCCAATGCAATGGGCCGTGCGGGCACACCGATCGGTCCATTGCTCTACAACGCGTACCCGGGATACAACGCGTACCCGCTCACATCCATTGCAATGGGCCGTGCGGGCACACCGATCGGTCCATTGCTCTACAACGCGTCCCTGGACAGGTCACACGCATATGTCACCATGCTGGTCACTGGTGAACCTATGCCAGCCACATATACTTTCCAGGGACTCAGGGGCACACCTACAACACCACACCCAGTCCACACTGTATCTAAGGCATGTGTGGCAGCATAACCTTATCTGTGTATGTGGGTGAACATGTGGTTTTTGGGGTGGCACTTGGGGGCAGACACACCCAGGCTGTGCACGTGTTCATGGGGACAGGGTCCTTTGTGTGTTGTGCACCTGACCACTGTGGTGTGCAACTTTTCATTTTGGAGCATGTGTCATGGTCACATTTCCAGGTTGTGTATGTGTATGACATGTCACATACCCCCAGGCTCACATGTGGGACGGCATGTACGTCACAGGGTGGCCCATTGCCACAATAGTGATGTGCCTCCACAGTCTGTGTGCATGTTGTGTTTCACATGTCTCTGACTCCATGTGCACAATGGGAGACAGTCTCCACATCCACGTGGTTTGTGCATGAACTTTGATGTTGTGTGTGTGTGTGTCACAGATGTCCATGTCTGTCCTGCAGAGGTTACAGGGGCCACTACCTGTGGGTGTCATGTTTGTTTTTCTGACGTGTACATGATACGCCATGTCATGCCTGTGTCCATGTGGCAAGACAGGGTCCCTGGGAATCTACCTGTCAATGAGCTGTGATGCCTGTGGAGCATCTGTCCAGACATGTCACTGTGGTATGTGTGTGGAACGTGAGAGCAGTAAATGGGTACTGTGACACAGCCTAATGGTTTCCCATAGCACACCCTGGAACCTGTTGTCAACACTTGTTGAACAGAGATGTTAGATGATGTCCATGTAGGTGCCATATATGTCCAAACAGAACGACACACACATCAAGTACTTGTGTTTGTTAATGATGTATCATGTGAAATTGAGTATGGTGAACGGCACATAGGTGGGGTGACTGACAATCTTGCTTTCTTCACCTATGCACTGCAGGGCTCCTGCTGTCCATCGACCATTCCCAGACCTGGCAACGATGGTGGAACGTGACAGCATCCGACGGTAGGGCTTCACCAGGCAGCTGATTGAGGATTTGGCAGTGCGGTTGGACCCACATTTGCAGCCTGGCCGTCCGTATCCTACAGCGCTGACCCCCAAGGTGAAGGTGATGGCAGCCCTACACTTCTTTGCCACCGGTACCTTTCAACACACTGTGGCGACTGCCGGTGGGATGTTACAGACTATGTTCAGCCGTGTGCTACGCGATGTTTTGGGGGCAATGTTGAGATACCTGAACCAGTACATCTATTTCCCAACACGTCAACGACTCACTGACGTCAAGAGAGACTTCTATGCCCTGGGGAGGATGCCACATGTAATTGGCTCCATTGATGGGACACATGTGGCTTTGATACCACCACAGGCACATGAGCAGGCATACCGGAACCGTAAACATTACCATTCGATCAATGCTCTGGTGGTATGTCTTGCAGATATGACCATCACACATGTGTGTGCCCGTTTCCCCGGTTCGGCACACGATGCCTACGTGATGAGGAATAGTCGCATCCCGAGGATGATGTCACAGATGCCGAACCAGCGTGCCTGGCTTGTTGGTGTGTACTGACTTTGTACCATTGTGTGTGTTCTGCTATGTTGTTTTCCGCACACATTTTCAAATCGGCTAATGTGCAATTGTCTGTCTGTAGGTGACTCGGGATACCCCAACATGCCGTGGTTGCTGACACCCCTCAGGAACCCTGTGACACCAGCCCAGATGCGTTACAATGAGGCACATGGTCGGACGAGGAGGGTGATTGAGCGGACCTTTGGTCTCCTGAAGAGCCGCTTCCGCTGCCTGGACAAGACAGGAGGGGCCCTCCCATATGCCCCAGCAAAGGTGTGCAAGATTGCCATCGTCTGCTGCATGCTACACAACCTGGCAGTGCGGAAGGAGTTGCCTCTCATCCTGGATGACGATGACCAACGTCTGCCACCTGTGGAAGATCCTGGCCTGGGTCACGATGCCAGTGAAGATGATGATGGTGATGTCCGCACACAGCTCATCACCAACTTCTTCAGCTGAATGTGAGTCTCCAGAGGGTTGTAATGTCAATGATTTGAGTTTACATGATATGTGTGTGTGGTGCTCTGGTGCTGTTTGAGTGTGGCCATGTGCTACTTGACTGGATGCGTGCAGCGATGTGTCCTTGCAGGTGGTCTGTACTGCCCAACAGTGTTGACATGCTAACTTGGTTTTGTGTAGTTATCTCGTGACATGTATTAGACATGAGTATTGCCGTTCTGTGCTGTTCTTCAGTGGTTTTGACTGTGTGTCATGTCTGTCCTTCACAGGGTGCTGCCGGAGTTGTTTGATCAACTTGGATCCCACGAATCCATGATTCAACTTCCAAGGTGGAAGCAGTCGTTTCCCTACAGGTGATGTGCCACACACCCCTGGACTTTCTATCTTCTGCACTTTTTGACTTTGTGGCCACAGCCAGGTTGGATTAGCTAGCATTTGTAGTGGAAACAACATGTTGCAAATGTGTAATAAACCTGTGCTTCACTTTGGGATGTGCGTTGTCTGTAGTCACACATCTGACTGACATTTGCTTACTGCACCTGTAGTCTAGTTGACACAGACTGTGAATAGGTGGCGTGTCTGTGCATTCCACTGTATTTAGTTGCAATATCAGTATAGGTGATGAGTCTGATGGCCCTGGTGTGTATGTGTTGTGTGGCCCTAGTGGTGTGTCTCCCTCATATGTGTTACGTCACCATGACTGACATGACGGTGTTGGACTTGCTGTAGCAGTTAGCATGCACAGTGTCATTTTTCTGATCACCATCTCCATGACAGAGAGCACGTTGGAATCACAACAGAGGCAGATATGGTGTATTGGTGAGTTTATTTACATACAGGTGTGAGGATGGTGCACAGGATGGTGGGTGCTGTACATAGAAATTGGAATCCAAAGTTCCCATTTGATTCGGAAGTCTTGGTAGCTGAAATGTCCAGAGTAAAGTCCACAGTCATCTGATAAATTTGGCCAACTATAGCTCCCCATGTCATGTGGGAGAGTTGGGTTGGCTTCGACAGGGTGTGCAGTTTGCACACAGAGGAAAAGTTCCAGAACAGGTGTTTGCTTCCTAGGGGATGTAGATGGCCATCTGCCTCTCAGTTTGGCCTCCTCGGACGGCCCCTCTTCTTGGGGGGTGACCCTCAGGTGCAGGCTGCGGCGGTGCAGGGGACTCTCTGCCATAGTTCTCCTCCCTCCCTGTGGCATTTGCAGTTGTTTCAGCAGCAGATGTTGTGGGCACACAGGGAGGTGAGGCCATGTTGGTGCTGATCTGGCGGAGGCATGTCAGTATGTCCCTATGCACCGCTGTCAGTTGTTCCAATGTGTCCCACTTGGACTCCATGCCAGACATGTGTGTCTCGACATGTGACATGTGTGTCTCGACACGGGACATGTGGGAGTCCAAGTGGGCATGATGGGCAGCCTGCTGCTGTTGTATGTCCTTGAGGATCCCCACTACCTGGCTGACCTCTCCGGTGCTAGTCTGGTACGCAGCCCCGATGCGTGCCAGTTGTGGGTCATCATGCAGTCCAGACCCCTCTGCAAAGAGCGACCTATGTCTACCACCCCTCCCACCACCCCTGGCGACACGTGCAGGACCTGCGGTGGCACGCACAGGTGACCGTGGGCCCACTTGGGTGTTGTTCCTGGGCTCGTTCTCACCAGCTCCAGTTTGGGTCTGGGTCCCTGCGCTGTTGTCATCAGTGGTCCTTGGTCTGTCCGTGTTGGCAGGGGTGGCCTGTGTGTTGGCAGTTGTTGGAGGGGTGGGTGCAGGGGGTGCAGATGTTGGTCCTGCTGGTGCTGCATGATGACTCACACCGGAGGGTCCAGCTGGTTCTTCGCCATCCGAGGAGTGCAGAGGCTGATCCACACCAGTGAGCTCAGTGTTCCCCGGAGCCTGCGACAGGGACTCCTCCTCGTCTGCTGCTGTGTCCCCATCATCACCTGTTTTGGGGAGAGACACAGATTGTATGTTATGTTTCTACTGGCATCAATTGTTCAAACACCTGACAGTTGTGACTGTACCTCTGGATGTGGGCCTGGACATTGCATTTTCCTAAATTGTGCAGTCAGAGAGTGATATTGGTGTAGCACATTGTCCTGCCAACCTGTGGCATGTCAATGTGAATGTTGAGGTGTGTGCATGACCAGCATTGGTGGTATTTGCTTGCCATCCGGGCCTCCTTCTCCCCCAGCCCAGTTATCCCACCATGAAGCGTGCTTCCATTGCAGGGAGTGCAAGTTGTCTTTCAGGATGTCAGTCAGTGGTGTCCTGCTGTTGGTTGTTGCACAGTTCCCAGCAGGGCCTTGTGCTCCCCCAGCAGTACCCAGTGTCAGCCATCTTGTGAGTCCTTTTCCACTCCCTGTGATATGAGCATGGTTCAGGGTGGTGTTGATGGGCCAATTGTGAGGCTGACCAATATCTGTGACTACCACTCCCATCATGCTATTGCCTCCACCCCCTTCCCAGCATGCCCATCCTTCCTTCCTTTTGACTCTGCTTCCCTGTGGGGTGGGGTGCCTGTGCTGACAGGATGGCTGGGAGTGTTGTCCTGGCAGTTGTTTGGCTACAAGTCCCAAGAGTGTCCCTGTGCTTCACACAGCATAACCCAGGGTGGTGGTTCTTTGTGGGATCTTCAGTTAGGATGTGAGGCATTGCATTCTCCCAGGTGGGTTATGTGGAGTTAGTGTTGAGGGGGTGTGTGAGGGGAGGTGCTTGTAACTATGGTCAGTGCTGTGAGTCCTCCTTCCCACCCAGCCAGATATCCCACCATGGAACGTGCTTCCATTGCAGGGAGTGCAAGTTGTCTTTCAGGATGTCAGTCAGTGGTGTCCTGCTGTTGGTTGTTGCACAGTTCCCAGCAGGGCCTTGTGCTCCCCCAGCAGTACCCAGTGTCAGCCATCTTGTGAGTCCTTTTCCACTCCCTGTGATGTGAGCATGGTACAGGGTGGTGTTGATGGGCCAATTGTGAGGCTGACCAATATCTGTGACTACCACTCCCATCATGCTATTGCCTCCACCCCCCTTCCCAGCATGCCCATCCTTCCTTCCTTTTGACTCTGCTTCCCTGTGGGGTGGGGTGCCTGTGCTGACAGAATGGCTGGGAGTGTTGTCCTGGCAGTTGTTTGGCTACAAGTCCCAAGAGTGTCCCTGTGCTTCACACAGCATAACCCAGGGTGGTGGTTCTTTGTGGGATCTTCAGTTAGGATGTGAGGCATTGCATTCTCCCAGGTGGGTTATGTGGAGTTAGTGTTGAGGGGTGTGTGAGGGGAGGTGCTTGTAACAATGGTCAGTGCTGTGAGTCCTCCTTCCCACCCAGCCAGATATCCCACCATGGAACGTGCTTCCATTGCAGGGAGTGCAAGTTGTCTTTCAGGATGTCAGTCAGTGGTGTCCTGCTGTTGGTTGTTGCACAGTTCCCAGCAGGGCCTTGTGCTCCCCCAGCAGTACCCAGTGTCAGCCATCTTGTGAGTCCTTTTCCACTCCCTGTGATGTGAGCATGGTTCAGGGTGGTGTTGATGGGCCAATTGTGAGGCTGACCAATATCTGTGACTACCACTCCCATCATGCTATTACCTCCACCCCCTTCCCAGCATGCCCATCCTTCCTTCCTTTTGACTCTGCTTCCCTGTGGGGTGGGGTGCCTGTGCTGACAGGATGGCAGGGAGTGTTGTCCTGGCAGTTGTTTGGCTACAAGTCCCAAGAGTGTCCCTGTGCTTCACACAGCATAACCCAGGGTGGTGGTTCTTTGTGGGATCTTCAGTTAGGATATGAGGCATTGCATTCTCTCAGGTGGGTTATGTGGAGTTAGTGTTGAGGGGGTGTGTGAGGGAGGTGCTTGTAACTATGGTCAGTGCTGTGAGTCCTCCTTCCCACCCAGCCAGATATCCCACCATGGAATGTGCTTCCATTGCAGGGAGTGCAAGTTGTCTTTCAGGATGTCAGTCAGTGGTGTCCTGTTGTTGGTTGTTGCACAGTTCCCAGCAGGGCCTTGTGCTCCCCGTAGCAGTACCCAGTGTCAGCCATCTTGTGAGTCCTTTTCCACTCCCTGTGATGTGAGCATGGTTCAGGGTGGTGTTGATGGGCCAATTGTGAGGCTGACCAATATCTGTGACTACCACTCCCATCATGCTATTGCCTCCACCCCCTTCCCAGCATGCCCATCCTTCCTTCCTTTTGACTCTGCTTCCCTGTGGGGTGGGGTGCCTGTGCTGACAGGATGGCTGGGAGTGTTGACCTGGCAGTTGTTTGGCTACAAGTCCCAAGAGTGTCCCTGTGCTTCACACAGCATAACCCAGGGTGGTGGTTCTTTGTGGGATCTTCAGTTAGGATGTGAGGCATTGCATTCTCCCAGGTGGGTTATGTGGAGTTAGTGTTGAGGGGTGTGTGAGGGGAGGCGCTTGTAACTATGGTCAGTGCTGTGAGTCCTCCTTCCCACCCAGCCAGATATCCCACCATGGAACGTGCTTCCATTGCAGGGAGTGCAAGTTGTCTTTCAGGATGTCAGTCAGTGGTGTCCTGCTGTTGGTTGTTGCACAGTTCCCAGCAGGGCCTTGTGCTCCCCCAGCAGTACCCAGTGTCAGCCATCTTGTCAGTTGTTTTCCACTCCCTGTGATGTGAGCATGGTTCAGAGTGCTGTTGATGGGCCAATTGTGGGTGTGACCAATATCTGTGACTACCACTACCATCATGCTATTGGCTACACTGACTTCACCAGCATACACAGAATTCCTTCCTTTCAGTGAGCTTCCCTGTGAGGTGGTGTTCTAGTGGTGGGTAAATATCTGGGAGTGTTTGTTGGTTCTATTTGTGCCACTGCCTTGCTGTATTTGTTGTTAGGTTTGTACATGTCATGACACAGTTACATATCACTGTGAGATGGCAGGTATTGTGTTTGTCTGACTAGCATTCACATCTTGGGATGAATATCTTTTGGTTGCTGTGTATTTGCTAAGGGTGCATGGTTTGCCTATCCCCTTGACTGTGATGTGTGTGTGTTGTCACACCATATTGTGTATATTAGTTGTGTACTCACCAGGCTCTGGGATGTCTGTTAGTCCGTATACGCTCACTGGTGGTAGGATGGCCCGCACCTTCTCCTCCCAGGGTCTGAGGTATACTGGTTTTGCAGGAGGGCCACTGCCGGTGTGCTGGCTGAGGAGGTAGTCCTTTTTGAGTAGGTCCCGGACCCTCCTGCGCACATCATACCACCTGTTCTGGATGTCTTCCTTTGTGCGCAAACATGGTGATTGTGCGTTCACCCTGTCGACAATCCTCGCCCACATCTTGGTTTTCTGCGACATGGGGGTCTGTTGTACCAATGTACCAAACAACTGTGGCTCTACCCTGAGGATCTCATCTACCATGACTTCCAATTCACTGTCTAGGAACTTATGATTCTTCTTTGGGGGCATGGTGATGGGTGGTGGTGGTGATTGATGTGTGTGTGTGTGCAAGTGGGGGGTGTGAGTGTAGGTTTAGCTGGGTGTGTGTGAGGGTGCTATTTGTAGGTGTGGTAATGGTGTGTGGCTTGTGTGATGTATGAGCTGTGAGTGTGTCTGTGGTTGCTGTGTGATGGTGTTCTGTGCTGGAAGGTCAGTGGAATTTGCAAAGGATCATGGTAGGGATTTGTGGCCTTTATGTAGGTGGAGTTGGAGGTGTGTCCTTGTTCCATTTTTTTTCCTCCCTGTATTTATTGGCTTTGTGGTTGCTTGTTTGGCCCTTTTAAAAAAAAAAATTCCTTGGTGTTTTTGGTGCATGTAGGAGTCGTTCTTGTGTCCGAGTAGGACGCTGCAGTTGTCTGGTGCGATCTTGTTTGACTCGTTCCCGCTGTGTGTCAGCTAGGTTTCATATGCGGCGTGCGAGTCGGTCGCGGAGTATTGTGTTGCTTCGGCTGGGTTTTGTATGCGTGTCGGTCGTACGGCTTGTGCTCCGGGCGAGTCGGTCGTGTTTTGCACGCACAGCATCGTACTACGCGGGTCGGAGTTCGCGGGTACGTTTCGTTCGGGTTCAATCTGGGTGCGTGTCGGTCGGTTCGTTTCGCGTGATTTCCCGGCCGGATGGCTTGTTTATGTCCGGCTCGGTCGGTCGTTTTGTATTCCGTCCGAGTCGGTCGGATTTCACATGCATTTCATCGTACTACCCGGGTCGTACGGCGCCGGTCCGAGTCGGTCGGACTAAATTCCCGTACCGAGTCGGTCGGTATTTTTTCCAGCCCGAATCGGAATCGGCCCCTCTGTCTTGATTCATGCTGTCACTAATCAAACTTTTATTGACATTTCTGTAAAATGACTAATTTGAATAAAGATAACAAAAACAATACTAATCCTTTAAGATAAATAAAGGTGTTAAAACTCCATCAACCTCTCATCATCGACTGAACATTATTCTGACTGTTGATGATGTATGCAAGGTTTATGTCTTCGTTCTCCCTTCATTCTAATTTAGTGGCAAATGTCTGTCGACCTTTTCAAGAGCCATCTGGATTTCCCAAAGGATGAAATCTGTAAGTTGGGTGTTCAGACTTAAATACCATTCTTGGCTAATCTTCAGGCTCTCGCACAAACACAAAAGAACGTGTTTGGCCACACCTACAAAGGAAAGTGAAAACTGTAATCATGCACTCTAAAATAAACTACACAACTCTTGTTTCACATAACAATACTTTGCTCCTTAAAATTGAAAACAACACTTTGATCTGCACACTTGAAAACTCTAGATCAGTGATCTTCAAACTTTCTATGTCCGAGCCTCACTACACTTAATATTTTTATGTTGGGCTCCCCCTATTTGCCAGGTGGAGAGGGCAGATGGTGATGCAATGATAAAAAGTTAATTAAATGCTGGCCAAATGTAGATGCTATGGACTTTGCCCGTTCCCTTGTTTCTCCTCTTTTCATTGTCCCCTCACTCTCTTGTTCATGGCTCTCAAAGCTCCCTTCTTGATCACAGCCCCATCATGAGTCATAGCACACCTTTCTTGCCACTGCCTATATCACTGCCCAGATATTTCACACTTTCTCTCTCTCCCATCACAGCTATTTTTTCCCATAAGTACCCGCCTTGTATATAAGTGTCCACCCTTTCCTTCACCGAACTACTCTCCCATCATAGTCCAGAGATCCTATACATCACTTTAAGCAATACCCCCTCTTCCATTACTGTACACCTCTCTTCTGACACTGCTTCTCCATTCTATAAGTATCCAACTCTCCTGTCCCTGACTACCACACAGCTAGCTGTCCACCTATCCTGTCCGTGTCCTTCTACGCTGTCACTGCTCTCCTTTCCAGTCAGTGTCCACATTTTAAATGTGTCCACCTCTCCTATTAGTGTCCACCATTCTTGTGACTACACACGCACTCCATGACTGCCTGTCTCCTTTGTCACTACTAGGCCCAGCCAAAATGTGTGTAACACCGAATAATTTGCATCATTTTAGTAATTTAACTTTTCTATTGACATAAGGAATTCCCTAGCTCACACTATTATGCAACATCACGTAATTACCTACTCTTTACTGTAAATAATTACAGCAAAAGCACCATTCGCAGTAAACATTTACCACAAAAGTACCGGACCAAATAATGACAGAACACAAGCAGCTGCTTTTGATTTGTAGGGCACAATGCATCCTTACATCCAACTTGGGCGCAAAGGAATATTTCATGCTAAAAATAGTGTCAAAAGCCAGTTGTGCTTTTAGAGTAATTACAGGTAAATTCATGTAATTTCCAACATTTCATGTAATTACAGAAATGCAAATTATGCACATTTCACACACCCCTAGTAACTAACCAGCTCCAGCATCACTTCCTACTTTTCTTATAACAACCCAACTCCTCCTTCATTGCCAACGTCTCCTGTCAATGTCCACCTCTTCTGTCAAAGTCATGTCACTGGATCTTCTCCAATCAAAGCTCATGTACAATTTTGTGTTCCCTCTCCTATCATTCAAAGTATACCACTTTTACCGCTTCCATGTCTCCTGTCACTGCCCACCTCTCCATCACTAAACCTCTCACCTACCAGTGCCCACTTTTACTGTTGCCTACCACTATCATTGTTTTCACTCCCACTTTCGATCACAGCCTTCTTTCCAAACAGAATCCACAAGTTGGTGCTTCGGAAAGGTAGGTAGTGCTAGGGAAGAGACAGTCAAGTACTCTTCTATAGTGCTCTCAGAATGCTCTCAATAAACTTACTGTACTTTCATTCTGAGCTGTCGTTCTGCTACTCATCTGAGTCCCACCTTTCATCAACTCTGTGACTGGAAGCAGGGCATGGTAGCAGACTCCAGAGAGCGTTGTGAGGTTACTAGGTCCGGTGCACAAACACTTCCATTTTACATGTTCACATTTAAAGTTGACATCTTTATAACAATAACTTTTAACACCATTTGCTTGCACGCCCGTATGAGATAGTGTACTCAGAAAAGGTTTGCTTACAAATACGTTTCTTCGTAGGCACATTATCATACCTTAGAACATTATGTCCAAGGAGTGGGTACACTGCACAAACTGGCCTTGTTCGTTGTCTGTTTGCAACAGCTCTGGGTGAGTTGAATCAACAATGACAGCTGGACCAAAGCTCAGGCTCAGAAAGAATGGGTCCAGTTTTATTATATAAACTGCACCAAGCCTTTGTTCGGCAGAGGAGCATTTTGATGGATTGTCGTGGTCGCCCCATGCCTAAAATCTAGTGCAGCTGAATCCCATCACTGTCCTGAGAGGACGGAGGCCTGCTCTACACCAAGACTGGCTACATTACGCCAAGACTGGCTACCAGATGACACAAGCACGCAGGTAAATGGGGAGTTAGATCACTCTAAGGTATCTGGCAGAATCACATCCACCCTATGCTCTCTAGGATAGGCAGTGCTAGTTAGGAGTACAATTATGTTTATTCATATGATCTATGCATCAATTACAATGGTTGAATTATTCATCTTCTTCACCATTCTAGTAATGATGGTTACTATGCTTAGCTTTCTTCTACTAATTGCAGCACACAAATTTTACACAAGAATACAATGCTTAAATAAATGTTTGAAATGCCAATCTTTGTATTTCTTGTGTCTCCCTTTGGGCATGCCTGAGTTGACGATGAAAGGGTAGATCTGTTTCCACAATTTCCTTAGTGGAATTAGAGTTGCCATGTTCTGAGGTTGCAGGCACCATCAGGTACCCTGTAAGGTTTAAGGGTCAAGATGGCACATTGTGAGCTAGCCGGGAACTAGGTCAACATGTTCTGATAGTATGAGAGGACTCAGTCCCCATAGTTTTGAAGCTTATGTTGTCCAATTGCAAAGTCTTACTGAATTAGTAGGAACCGTGCGAGAAGAGAAGAAGAAAGGTTTCATAGAACAAGCCCAACTGCACTTAAAAAAGAAGCCTGAAATTAGCTTAGCCCACATAGTAAAGGAAAATCAGCAAAAGCTGCTATTTTTCTCTTACCAATACGTACTTTAAACAGAAATTATTAGAAGAACACACTTTAAGATGTGTTGTAGAGCTGCCTTAATGATTCTTGACTAATATTTAAAGGAATCAAAAACAGAAAGGCATGTTAAAATGATAATCCATGATTTTATGTTTAGTTACACTTAAGTATTGTTGAAAATGTGATCACCTCAGGTTTTGTGCCATTTTTTAGGCCCTGTTTTAGCTAGACTAAGAACTATCTGCACTGTTACCCCTAGCGCTGCCATCTGGCCATTTTCTTACCAACATGACCAGTATTTTATTGTACCATTTCGTTAAAAAATTATGAAAATCAACTAACGATGGTGTTTTTTTCACTTATCTGTACCAGTTTAAAGTAGCAATTATAAGACAAAACCTCTCTAAAATGTGTGCTTTAATGACCTCGGACTGATAATTAAAGTAAACAAAGTCAGATATGTTAAAGATGAAGATAGACAATTTATGTTCTATTTAAGTATCATGTCCGGGCCTTTGCAGAAAATTACAAAGTCTAAACAAACAAATGTCTGGTATTTTTCTTTGGGAAAGGTGGTAACCGTAGGTACCGCTACTAAACAGGAGTAAAGTGCTTGTGATACCCCTTTAAATTAAATTTACTTTTCCTTAAATTACGTTTTTAACTTGCCTTTAAGTCCCTAATATATGGTATGGAAATGTTCCCAAGGCATGGATGCCACCTGTAGCCTGCAGCACTTATTGTGCCATCCACAAAGTGGGCCAGGAAAACATGATTTCAGGCCTACCATTTGTATCCTGATAGCAGCCGCATAAAAACCTGCTGTAAAGACCTGATTGACAGGTAGGAAAGCCTTAATTTAAATATTAAATATTTCACTACTAAGCACACCTTGCTGCCCATAATAAGGTGCATAATATTTATGAGTGGAACTTGTGCAACAAAGGAATGGCATGTTCCTCCAGTGACTATCCCTAAAACGACATTGTCACTGGTAAGGCTGTACCTGGCACTTCAGAAAAGTCAAAATATATAGATAATTCACTTCAATCTATAATTTTTGACCTGCACCATTTATTGACTTCATTCAAAGGCTTATTTTTTAACTTAATAAAAATCCAATCTGGTGATGTCAGATTTTTATTAAATATATTGGAAATTTACCTTTAGGAAGTTACCTTTAGCCAGCCTGAAGCTACTGGAGGAAAATTTGCATTAGCTCTCCAGCAACTGCTCAGCCTGTACTTGAGTTGAATGGGAAGAGAAAGATGCGTGAAATCTGCTCCTAGTGCAGGGACAATGGCCTGAGAGTGGGGACGTGTTTTTCTTCTCCTGGCAGACAAAGCAGTTGCGGTAGGCTCAGGGACTTAATTAACTTCAAAGGGGCATGCCCTGTCTCAAGTAAATGTTGGGTGACACCTGGAAAGGCCCAGCCTTTGTCACCCCAGTTTGGTTAGCACCAAACCCACTGAGAAAAAAACTACCCCCCAGAACACAGACGAGGTGGCTGCTCATTACTCTAGCCACACCTCTGGGTGCATGCACAAGCTCTGCACAAAGGAGAAATAGTTTCTCCGTGTTGAATTTTGAGAGTGAGGGGCAGTATGGGATTGTCTGGCTTAGGGCAATCCGGAACTGCTGCAAACATGGGTAGGGATGCCCTGGGAACCTTTATTAATTTTGTTTGGGAGCAGTTACCTACACACACTACCCTGTGCTAACCATAAAGGTGGTACCCCAAGGCAGTCAACAGCTGGTTGCAACAGTTGTGACTTGATTCAGGAGGATTTTGACTTTTAAGAAAGGACAATCCCTACCTGTAGTCACCCTGGCAACTGATAACACAGTCTCTAATCAGTGGATGCCTTCAAATGAGACAACTTCTGGTAGAGGGAAGGCGAGTGGACCAAATAAGTTCCAAAATGGGATTCTATAATGGCTGGACTCAGAGAGGACTAAATCTATACAGAAGGAATAATAAAGTGATAACTAGTTAATAATAGAAACTACACTTACTAGGCGCTTGCATAGAGTACAAGGACATTTGTGACACAAAAAACACTGGTTGGAACTTCTTTAAATATTGTTAAATGACCTGGAAACTGGATCTGCCCAGGTAATCGGCCACCATGAATTGGAGAAATATAGCATGGATTGCATATCAAAAGAAAGAAAGGTCATGGTGCACAGAGCCCCTCTCAGAAATCCCCCAACCTGGGATTGCTACCACACAATGCCCTCAAGGGAAACCACCGCCCAAGGAAAGGTGAGCTCTGCGCCAGACCCTGCGCCCTGCATGCAATACCCCCGGGAAGAAACTCAGAGTGTACCGCATATGGGAAGTAGAGAGCCTAACAGTATGCCTTCTCCCCCAGGAGCCCCGGGCTTAGTGGGGTGTTGCAGAAAGAATTTGCTGGATCAGTGAGGGAGCATGAACAGCCTTAGCAGGTTGCCAAAGATGCTTCGACAGAGGATACTCTTTCTATCTGACAATATATCACAGTTTACCTAGGAAAATGTGAGTCACAATTAATGAGACCTCAAATTCTTGTTGACCATCAACATAGATTGGTGGGAGAGGGGAGGAGTCTCTAGAAAAACAGGAACGTAGAGTGAGTCTTCCAAGCTTTGGGAAGTTTCAAGATCATAGGGTGAATCTTCCAAGCTTTTGGAACTTTCGAACAGACAGTAACATGATTATTCTTTTGAAAAGTACAAAAAGGACCTAAAATACATGGGCTAAATTTGTACCTGCCGGAATTAGTAGGAACTGATAAGACAATCAAACTTTATGCCCAGTCTGGCTCAGTTTGTCTATACTTATCCAAGTGATACTTCATTATTTTCTGTGCTAATTGTAGATGTTTAGCTACCTGTTTTCTGGTTTCAATTTGAATTTGAATAAGCTTAGAAACTGCTGGAATAGCATGTTGAAGGTTAACAATCTTGGGACACATCCTGAGATGTAAACCTTGCAAGCAAACAAAAAGGAGATACCTTGGTAGCACTATGGACAATGTAAACGTAGGCAAACTCAGCAAAGGGAAGTACCAATACCCAGGTATCACTTGTGGTACTACAAAAGATCCCAAATATCGTTCAAGGGTTTAATTGGTCCTCTCTTTGAGTCCATTAGTTTCTGGATGATTCCTTATGATGGGGTTCCGGCTATCCACAGGGCAGTACAAAACGTTTTCCAAAAATGAGAGACAAATTGAGGTCCCCTGTCAATAACAATTCTTTCCAGGCACCGATGCAGTCTGTAAATGTCTCAAATGAAAGATAAGGCTGTTTCTTTAGCACTAGGTAACTTGTGTAAAGCGGGGAAGTGAGCTATTTTTGAAAATGAATCTACAGTAGCCATTATGGTCATTCTCCCTTCAGAGGGAGGTAATGCCACAATTATGTTCATACCAGGTTCATGCCATGGTCCAGAAGCGAGCAATCCTTAAGTGTTGAAGTAAACCTACAGGTCTTTGGTGAGAGGCTGTGGGCTGAGCACAAACGGGACAACTTCAGACATAAATTCTACATCAAGAGCGACATTAGGCCACCAAAAATATTGGGAGGCCAGTTCTAAATTGTTCTTAGTGCCTCAGTGACCAGCTGGTTTCTAGTTGTGGCTGAGTTGAAGGATAGTCTCCTGCATATTTTTAGTGGGAAGATAAAGGGTATTTCCATCAAATTATAAATGTTTTTTTCATTTAGGGCAAATCTTGTTATATCTTATTGGTTCAGGATCTGTTGGTATAAGAAATTGGGTTTATAATTGAGAGGGGTTAGAGCCCTACTGAAATAATAAACACAAACCTTTTTAGGGTGAACCACAAAGTCACTAAATAAATCTGAGCTTAACCCTCAGCCAGGCAAATTTAGAGGCAATGGGTAAAATATTTACACAGCACTAATACAGTAATAAAGTGAAGACACAATACCAGAACAATCCCAAACCAATTTTGAAAACTAGATTACAGTGCAATAAATAAAATTACACCAAAATAACAAAAATACAATACATAAAGCCAGACTTAGGAATGCAAATTTCAGGTGAAATAGCCCCCAAAAGCCCACTCGCGTTTATCTGGTCAGGCTGAATCAGGTCAAAGTCACAAGTTCAGGCCGACTGTGATGAAGTGCGGGTTGGATACAGGGACCACTTCCACAGCAAAGTCTAAGTCCACTTGAGTAGTGTTAGAAATGGGGGTCTATAGTTGGCAGTGGTATGCACTAACCCTGGGCGTAGTTCGCGAAGTAGCGCTTCGCGAAGCTACGCAAAGTGAAGTTCGCACTACGCGAGCTTCGCGTAGCACTACGCGAACTGCGTAGTGCGTGTTCGCAATGATTACACAGTGCCGGATGCTTGTCCGCACTGTGCAATCATTGAAAACGGCATCTTGCACAGTGCGAGCTGTCTTTACTGCCGCTCGAGTAGATTTTTACTCGAGCAGCAGCTTTCTCAACGCGGACTGGTAGTTTCTCATCGCGAGCGGTCATGAGCATACGCGACCACTCGCATTGAGAAACCTGACCTCCCCGCGTTGAGAATCTCGCCGGGAGGTTTATTTTCCACGCTCGCGATCGGCAACTTGTGTTGCTAATCGCGAACGAGGAAAAAGTCTCGCCGGGATGTCATTTTGCTTGTTCGCGGTCGCCAACTTGACGTTGAGGACCGCGAGCAAGCAAAAAATGACCGCTGCACTACGCTACGCTACGCGTGTTTGCACTGTGCTACGTGCAATTCGCGTTGTGCGAAGTAGCGCAAACTTCGCAAACTACGCGAGCGTAGCGTAGTTTTCCGCCCAGGCCTAGTATGCACCCTGTCCATGTAGGGACCCTTCCTTCTAGTCATGGTAAGGGAGTTATACACCCAAGATAACCCCTGCTCAACACCTTGGTAGCTTGACATGAGTAGTCAGGCTTATCTCAGAAGCAATGTGTAAAGTATTTGTACATAACACACACTGTAACATGATGAAAATGCTACAAATGGACATCACATCAGTTTAGAAAAATAACCAATCTTTATCTAAACCAAACAAGACCCAAACAACAAAAATCCAACATACAGAACCCGAAATATCACTTTTAAAAGGTTTAAGCAATTCTGTCCTTAGAACTCTATGGATGCATTTATTTTAGCACAACATACCTTTGATGCATCAAAATCCAAGATGAAAACCAGCCACAAAGGAGCAAAGCATCAAAAAACACAGCAATGCATTGGGTCTTGAGTCCCAAGGGAATGGATGTGTCAGTTCTAGCGCACGCAGGGGAAGTGTTGTATCGATTCCTTACTGTGAGGAGAAGCAATGCGTCGATTTCTGGAGTCGACTCCTTCTGGCGGGGCAATGCATTGGAAACTTGGCACACAGGTGTGATGAGTGAGAAAATCCAGGCGCTGCGGGTCGATGCGACAGCAAAACAGGTGCTGCATCGATTTTCACTCCTGCATGTCGGCGATGCATCGATTCCTTCAGCTGCACTGCAGGGCCTGCGTCGCCATCAGAGTGGGGGTCTATGAAGTCAGAGACTCAGTGCTCAGGCACTGCATCTATTTTTCAGCTCCCCTTTTATTACACATAGGTTACCCCTAAGGTTTGACCTGGGTAGTCCATAGGGCAGGATGCTGTGTAAGTAAAAGGTGGGACATGTCCTTTTAAGTTTTGCATATCTTGGTAGTGAAAACAGCTAAATTAATTTTTCACTACTGTGAGAGCCACTCCTCTCATAGAACAACATTATGGGGTATCATGTGCAATAAAAGGGAGTTTAAAACTTGGCAAGTACTTTTAAATGCCAAGTCGAAGTGGCAGTAAACTACACACACAGGCCCTGCAATGACAGGCCTGAGGCAAGTTTTAAAGGCTACTTGTGTGAAAGTCACAATCAGTGCTGCAGGCCTACATATATCTTTAATTTATAGGCCCTGGGTATATGATATATCACTTTACAAGTAAACTGAATATGCCATTTGTGTATACACCAATGTTACCATGTTCAGGGGAGATGTACTTGCACTTTGTCACCAGTCATCAGTGGTACAGTGTGCAGAGTCCTAAGGCCAACGAAAAGATACAACAAAAACAGGAGGTATGCAGACAAAATGTTTTTCGGGGAAGACCAACCTAAGGATAATAGGTCTATCCAGAGTTCCCCCACTGAAAGTGGGGAGAGCTAACCAACCTCTAGTGGAAAACCTGGATAGACTGTCAGCATTGGTGTGGTGTACCCCTGGTCTGTATTCCAACCTGAAGTTCATACCCTGTAGGAAAATGGAACATCTCTACAGTTTTAGAGTCTCACCCCTCATTTGCATGAAGCACCTGAGGGGCCTATGGTCAGTTTGAATCAGGAAGTGAGTGTGAAACCGGCATGGCCTCAACTTCTTCAGTGCCCAGACCAAAACAAAAGCTGCTCTTTCTATAGCAGTCCACCTTTGATCCCGGGGGAGTAACCTAGGCCTTGTGGTGAACTCCGCTCCGTTCGCTGACTTTGCAGAGTTTTCAGCACTCCACGCTCCGCGGAGCTCGCAGAGTGCAGAAAACTCAGCTCCGTGTACTGCAGTGGAGTTTTTTCCCTGCTCCCGCTCACCAACGGTAAGTTGGCGAGCGCGAGCTGCCGCTCGGGTACAATTTCTACTCGAGCGGCAGGAAGATCAGCGTGTACGGCAGTTCGCACTGCACTCCCCCACTTGCGGAACTCCGCTGAGTTTTTTTGTCACTTCGCATAGTTAGGCATAGCAAAACTCCGCGAACTACGCCCAGGCCTAGAGTAACCTCCTGTCGATAAAGGCTACAGGTTGGTCTAGGCCATCTTCATTAATCTGTGACAGTACCACCCTTATGCCATGTCCTGAGACATCTGTTTGAACAATAAACTCCTTGGAGAAGTCAGGGGCCTTCAGCACAAGAGGTGTGCATATAGCATGCTTAAGGGAGTTAAATGCAGTTTTGGCATGCCTCTGTCCAAATCACATCCCTGGGCTGCTTCTTTAAAGTCAGCTCAGTCAAGGGGATAACAATGGTGCTATATCCCTTGACAAACCTCCTGCAGTACCCAGTGAGGCCCAAGAATGCCCCAAGAATGCTCTGACCTCAGTCTGGGTTTTGGGGGGCTCCTAGACCATGCCGGTTTCTATCTTGGCCGAGAGGTACTGCACCTTATCCCTGCCCACCAGGTGTTCCAAGTACACCAAAGACCCCTGCCCTATCTGGGACTTACTTACCTTGATAGTCAGGCCTTCCTATTGCAGAGCCTGAAGTACTTCCTGGAGGTGAAAAAGGTGGTCCCTCCAGCTGCTACTGTAGACAGCTATGTAATCTAGATAGGTTGCTGAGTAGGCCTTCATAACAGAACTGTCCTGGTTCACCAAACTCTGGAAGGTGGCAGGGGCATTTTTTAGCCAAAGTACATCACTCTAAACTGATAGTGGCCCTCTGAAGTGGCAACGGCTGACCTCTGCTTTGCTCCTTTCTTTAGGGTGATTTGCCAGTACCCTGATGTAAGATCAAAGGTACTTAAGTACTGGGCAGCCCCTAACCTGTCAATAAGCTCATCAGCCCAGGGGATGGGATGAGATGAGCATCTGTCTTTGTGACTGAGTTGACCTCTCTATAATTCACACAGAACATGAGTTTAGATGTGGTGGGGCAGCTTTTGGTACCAGAACCACAGGACTGGACCAGGGGCTACTGGAGGGTTCTATCACCCCCATCTCCAGCATTTCTGAAACCTTTTCCTTGATACTAGCCCTCGCCTTATCAGACAACCTGTAAAATTTGTTCTTATCAGATAGGTTTTCTCCTGTGTCCACATCATGGGTACACAGGTGGGTAGTCCCAGGGATGAGGGAAAACAGAGAGGTGTGCTTCCCCAACACTTGTTAGCAGTCCCTCTGCAGTTCAGGAGTCAGACTGAGGGACAGGATTACACCCTCCACAGACCCATCTTTCTCCTTGGAGGATAAGAGGTCAGGGAGAGGTACTCTGACAGGGTGCCCATACAGATGCTCAAAGGAGCTGAAGCCCATTCCCTCCTGAAGTACCTCCATGTAGGAAAACAGGCATGGCAAGAGGATGTCCCACTTTCTCCTCAGGGCCTCAGGTAGGCCTCTAATAATGCGTTTCAGGGTCTTGGTGAATCTCTCAACAAGCCCATTTGTTTGTGGATGGTAAGGGATAGGGAACTCATAGGTTCCACATTGACTGCATATAAGCAGACATGAAAATGGTACCTCAGTCAAACATCACTTCTTGGGGAAATCCACTTGGGTAAAAACTCCCTATCATGGCCTTTGCCATTGCAGGTATAGTAATTGTCCTCAGAGGGGTTGCCTCTGGGTACCTGGTGGCATGATCCACCAGAACTAGGACACACCTGTTGCCTGAAGCAGTGTAGGGATACATAGGCCCAACAATGTAAAAGGCCACACGCTCAAAGGGTGTGCCAACGACAGGAAAGGGATTAAGGGGGGCTTTCAGCCTCTGCCCTGTCTTCCAGTTCCCACTGGCCTGGCAGGTCACACAAGTCCTACAGAATGCATCTTAGGAAGTCTTGATCCTAGTCCAATAAAAGTGCAGGACAAGACTTTCAAAGGTCTTGTCTTAGCCCAGGTGTCCTGCCATAGGGATTTTGTGAGCCAGCTCCAGTAGGAAGGCCCTTTAGCACTGGGGGACCACCTGGGGCCCTTATTGTCCCATGTGCTGGAGCCTTAGGCTCACTGTAAAGGAGGTTGTCCTCCCAGTACATGTGAGGACTTCCAGAGGCATGACCTGCTGCTTGGGCTTCACCTGTTGCCTCATGCCCTCAAGGGGATGGCACTCCCTCTCTGCCCTATGTAACTCTTCCTTGTTGGGTCCTCCTTCCACATGCCATCCAGCAAGCTCTAGTAGGTCACCAAGGAGAGCAATGCCCTCCTTAGTGGGCTCTGGGGTAGCCACCATAGGTACCCCATTCACCTCACTGGGAAGACCCTCAGGGGCTGGTTTTCCATGCCCTCTGCCTTTCCCCTTCTTAAGAGCTGGCTGAGTCATTATTATTCCAGGCTCCAGACCTTTTTGACTTCTATCCAGGGTAGCCATGGACCATGTGGTAGCACAGATCCAGTCAGGTAACCCCAACATCTCTACATGAGCCTTGAACTCCACTTCATTCCAGGTAGTGTGCTCAAGGTCATTACCAAGCAAACAGTCCACAGGCATGGCAAAGCTCACAGCACCTTTCAGAAGACCTAAACACCCCTCCACTCAAATGGAACGAGGGCCACTGGGTAGTGACTCCCTCTGATGTCAGCCACCACAACCTGGTGGAATGCATTGGGATTCACCTGCTCTGGGAACATCAGCTGACTCCTTACCAGTCGCGGCTCCTGGAGGGAGTGCTGCGGGGCGGTGGGTCGGGGCGGGGGAGGGGCAGGGTGGGGGGTAGCAAACTCTGGCATATGGCTGAACAGAGTTAAGTACATAAATAAATAAATAAAACGAATTACATTGCGCGCGCTGCAATGCCAAATGGCGATGCGGCGCGCGCAATGTAATTTGTTTTATTTATTTATGTATGTACTTAACTCCGTTCGGCCGTATACCGGAGTTTACTACCCCCACCCTGCCTCTCCCCGCCCCGCCCCACCACCCCGCAGTACTTCCTCCAGGAGCCGCGAATGCTCCTTACCATAGGCATGCTGGCACCTGTATCCCTAAGAGCCTCACCACCTTGCCCATTGATGATGACCCATTGCCTATACTTTGTAGTATTAGAGTGCACAAAGATCTTAGGAACAGTCTCACTGTCACCCAGGAGCACTAGGGTAACCTCACTAAACTCCCCCATTACTTGGGACAACTCCCCCAATAGCCACACCTAGAACCTTTCCTCCAGTTGTGCTCTATTTGGACACTTGGGATCCCTCTCGTAGTGTCCATACTTGAAGTGCTCATAGCACTTGATGGGCTTGGGCTGCTGAATCTTGTCTTTCTTCTGATGGCCAATTGGGAATGAAACCCAGAACTTTTCCCCTATGAGTTGTTTTAAAGCCTTTACAGAAGTCTGTCTTTTTATCTTCCCTCTCTTTCTTCTAATCGGAACCCTGACTATCCTTTTGAGAGGCCCCCCAGATACCTTCTTGGACACTCTGGTGCTGACCCAGATGTCCGCTCCTCAGCAAGCTTCCTGGTGTCAGAAAGCTTATTATCAACCAGGTGTTGCACAGCTCTGTAAAACAAAGATCAAGCATGTGCGCCTTCAAAATCAAGCCAATAAGCCCTGAATAATCATTTACTTTGCTGCCCCTCACCCAACCATTGAGTGGCTTGCTAGCATAGTATAAGCAGTCCACCCAGCTCTGTGATGCAATCTTGTCACTGGCCTGAACCTCTGCCAGTATTTCTCAGGTGTCAGCCCAAACTTGTTGACTAGAATGAGCTTCATTGTAGTCTAGCATGTCTGGTCCCCCACTTCTAGTGTGAGAAATGTATCCCTCCCCACTGTGGGCATGTACCTCCATAAACCACCAACTTGTGCACTCTTAAGCCACTTGATAGGTTGCAAACCATTTTCTATGTCATTCCCCACCACATAACTGGGCACCAAATCCTTGGGTACCCGAACTCTTTCTTCTGTAGTAAACACTGCATGTATGCTGCCACCATTACTGTTGCTGCACCCTACTTGTAGGGCTCTTATGTCTAGCTATTGAGGTTGAGCTCTTGGGTTAGTTTCCTTTCCTCCAGAGCATCCTCCTTTCCTCCAGAGCTTGCTTCTTCTCCAGTTTCATTGTGGCAAGCTCCAGCTTTAGTTTTCTTTCCTCCCTCCTGTCTGCCAGCTCCTCTGTGGACAGGTTCTTTGAGGAGACACTGCTCCTGGCAAGTTGTTGTCCAATACACATCTGGCGTGAGTGACAGCTACACTTTGTGCATTCCCTCTAGACAGCCACAAACACAGAAAGGTTAGGTGTGTTTGAGTACTCGTCTGCTTTCATTTGCATTCTGATGGCTCTTCCTGGGCAGGAAAATAATGGTGTGGCTAACCATCACATCTGAATAGGTATTGGCCTGTCCCCACACAGAGGGCTGATTACCCCCCCAATAAAGTCTGGAGCCAGGGCTGAAGAAGAAAGGATACTTGTGCACTTCAAAGACCCTTCTTTGAAGTCACCCCCAATTCAAAGGACCATTTGGGTATAAGTACTGGGTGTCCGACCCCACCAAATCAGACACTTCTGGACCTACAACTGGACTCTGTCAGAAGAACTGCTGTGCTGCATCAAGGACAGACACTCTGCTGGACTGCTGACCTGGAAGGCATCCTTTTCTCTTGTGCTGCCCTGCTGCCTGCTGCTCTCTACCTCTGCTGAGGAGAGCTGAACTCTGCTTTTGCACCAAAGTGATCTCCAAGGGCTTGTTGGCTTGCCTCCTGTTGCTTGAGACTCTGGGATATCAAAATCTCTACACCTGCTTTTGTGCCTGGTTCATTGGAAGTGGACCCAGATATTTGTATTTTGGAAATCGCTGCATCTCCAGTCTGCGTGTAGCAGAATCAGCGCATCAACCCAGTTGTGGGAGTAGAATCGGCGTATCACTATCAGAACCAACTTATCGCCTTGAATGCTCGATGCATCAGAACAGCACATTGCAGCCGCAGCAGTGTGGAGAAATCGATGCATCCTTTGGCTGCATGGTGAAACCTTGTGCATCGCACTTCGAAACCAACGCATCTTGGCTCAGCACTTTGTCTATGGAACTGACGCATCACCACTACTGCGGGATCGACATTGAATCATCGCTTGACGCATCTCTCGACTGTATGCCGCATCTCGCTGTTGCGATCAGGATAAGGTACTTTGTTTACTGGGGTCTGCATGGGTCCTGTAGCCAGCCTGCAGTCCATTGCCGTTGGCCCAAACTTTTGACTTTGCCCTGGTCCAGAGCTTATTGCTTGTAAGTGCTAGAACTCTTCTATCCTTTAAAAATGTATAACTCGACTTCTATTTATTAGATTTTGCCATTCTTTATTTATTTATAAAGTTCTTGTCTACTTTTCTAAACCAGTGTGGAGTCTTTTTGTAGTGCTTTCATTGTGTTTCTGTGTGTGTGTGTAGCACAAATACTTTACACATTGTCTCTTTAGAGAAGCCTGATTGCTCTGTGTGAAGCTATCAGAGGGTGAGCACAGATTATCTCTAGGTGTGTATCTAGCTTACCCTGACTAGGATTGTGGTTACTGGGGGACAGAGTGCATACCTCAGCTTACCAGCTACCCAATTTCTAACAACTAATAACTTGTGTTTCAAGACATAATAGTCCCACTCTGCAGGTGACAGGGAATGATAGTAATAGAAGATTGGATGTTCTAGAAGAGCATCTTCTTGTATTTCTTCAAGGACTGCTCCCAATGCATTTTCCAAGGTATCAGTTTGTACAAAAAAATTGTTTCATTGGATCTGCATGACGAAGATATGGGGCACAGGTACAAGCAGATTTCAAGACCTAAAATACTTTTTCTACATGAAATTCCACTGAAAACTGTCAAGAAGTTGTTCTTTCTTTAGAATATAAGAGATCTTGCAAGAGTATGTGAATAAGATCTTGACAAACTGTTGATAAACATTTGCGAACCCCAAGTAGCGATGGGTCCCCTTGACCTTAGATGGTGATGACTAATCAAAGGCTGTGGGTATCGTTTTGTGGTCTATGGCAATTTCTCCAGGTTCAAGGTACATGTATCCCAAATACTAGATTTCTGGAATTTCAAAAATGTATTTTTTCTGGCTTGCAGGTCAGATGACTCTTGTGAAGCCTGTGCAAAACCTTGAAGACTTGATGACCATGGTTGGGTAGGTTCTTTGAAAAAATTGAAATATGCCAAATACACAATAACAAACAGATTCAAGATATTGGAAAAGATGCTGTCCATAAATCTTTGGAACACCAATGGGGCATCTGAAACCAAAAAGCATTACCCTATTTTAAAAGGTCCAAATGGAGTGCAAAAGCCTGTCTTCCATTCAGTATATCCTGCTGAATGGTATTTCAGCTCCTGGATTCAAATTGAATGCACAATCACAGGGACATTGTGAGGTAACTGTTAGAGTTTGAGGGACTAAACACATCTTGAACTTCTTGATATCATTCAGGAAGAGTAGTCATCATGACCACAATCAAACTTCCTTCTTTATTATCAGAAAAATGTCCTTTCAGTTCTTCCATAATCCCTTAAACATTATGATTACAAAAGATGGAACTTAAAGAATTGGTACGAGTTGTCAAATTAAGTTATGGGTTATGAAGATTCAGGCAAGGAAGACCCAGAATGACTGAATGATTTGGTGAGGCAATGTCATTAGAATGTTGAGTGAGCATTCTACCACTGGACTAGGTAAGAAGGGTGTCCCATCAACAGTGTGAATGACTTCCACCTTCTCCTTCTGATCCCCTGGAATCTGATGACTTTGAGCGCAGTTCGAGTCTAAAACATTTCTAGTAGCCCCAGATTTTAATAAGGCCATGGTTGACACTTTGCTCTCTAGAGTGTAGAGTGATAGGGAGTAAAAATAGCTGATTTCCAGTTTTAGGAATAAATCTTGAAGTTTATATTTGAGGAAGATAACCCACATCCAATACCCCTTCCTCTCCATAGTTGGTTTTAAATGTTTTCCTTCAGCTTGGAAGGATGAACGAGACAGTCCTTATTAAAATTGCCCTTTTTGCCACAACACACGCATAATTTATTTGCCGGCACCTTTGTCTTTCATCCTCAGGTAGAGATCCTCGAATTAGGCCAATTTGAGCAGGCTGCTCAGTAAATTTTGTGTCTTTGTTTCTTCAATCTTTGGAACCTGAAAGGACCTTGTAGCAGAAAATGGAAGATCAATTTGCTTGCCCGTCTTTCCTTCCATGTTTCCTTTAAGTGAAATTCTATGTGTAGTACAATTTCAATGGATTTGCTCAAGTTTTCAGGATGAGGGGCAATAACTAATTAATCTTTTATTTCTTCTTTTAACCTGTATTGAAACAAGGTAAGATGAGTTTGTTCTGCCCATTGAGTTTCTGCAGCTAATTGTCTAAAGCTTGTAACATATGCCATTACTTCTTGGGAACCCTGCTGGATGTCACATAAGGCTTCTTCTGCTAAATGCTCTAGATTGGACCTACAGAACATCTTTCAGAAATAAGGAATAATCTAACAAAGAAGGTGAGACGTCGTTACCAAGGGCATTGCCAAAGAAAGAGCTTCTAAGGAAAGACAACTAATTAAATAGTCCATATTAGATTTATCCCAACATAAACTGGTTTGGGGCAAAAGACAAAGTGAACCATCACTGTATCCAAAATCTCCTGAATCTTGTTACAATTCCCATAAAAATATAAGGGACCAGCTGGCACCAGGGACAAATCAGAAGAATTTTGAGCTGCCGAAGATCGTTATAGCTTTGTATTTTCACTTCGTAGGGCATTCAGTTGGATACTTTGTTTTTGAATTGTGTTTTGTAATTCTTGAATTGGATCCATGACTCTGGAGACAGGGCTGATTCTAATTGGTGTTGCAATCTGTTAGTAGCTTTCTGACGGTCCGAAGAAAGGATGATTCCTTCCCGTAGCCACCCTACAGATTGAGAACTCTCTCTCATGCAGTGGATGCCTTGAACAACAGACCACGCCTGGAGGAGGAAAAGTGAGTGTCACCAAAACCTCCCAAATGGAATTATAGAATGACTGGGCTCAGAGAGAGGAACAAATCTAAACAGAAGTAGGAAAAAAGGAATAACTAACAGTATAAAAAGTCATATGCCTGCTTCCCCAGCTGGATTTTTGCCATTTTGGGGTCATTGTAAGTATTACATTTTGCTCTATTTTTATAATTCAGTTTGGGATTCTTATTGTTTGGTGTTTTGACTTTATTCCTGTTCTGTTACTGCATAAATACTTTAAACCAAGTCCTAAGTTACACCTGTCTAATCTGTGCCATAGCTGCCAGGGGGTTGAGCTTGGTCTAATTTAGTGACTTTGATGGTTTTCCTGACAAGAAGTGTTATTATTCCTGGAGTTAAGTGTTTACACACCTCAAATAATAATCCACTTTCTTACAAGGATTATATCCAGACCTTTGCAGAGTCTTAAAACATGAAGAAATGACAGATATTTTTTTTTGGGATAGGTGACCACTCAATGTCTTGGTTGTGTATAAGCCACCAGAGATGGTGAGCTTGTCAGCCAGATATGCAGGTGCAGGTTGTGATGGATTTGTAAACAATGCAGCTGGTTTTGAAGATGGCATGCACTTACAAGGTGAGCTGGGGAGTTGCATTTGGATGAGGTTTATGTGATGATATTTCTTTCAAGTTCTGGATCAGCATGTACAGTGCCCTTACGGGAGCCTAGCATTGTATCAGGAGGGTCATCGAACAGAGGTTCTGCAGTTGATTTCTAGGGGCAACCGTTTTATTTTCTTCAGTAGAAAGAGCTGCTATGAGGCCATCTTTCATTTCTTGACAATGTATTCCCTGTGTGAGAGGTTGATGAAGGTAAATCAAAGTAACCTGGCATTTTGTGAAATTTTGGGTACAAAATTGTCAAGGCTCATGCTAATGACTCAGGTGTGTACCATTTCTTGTTTGTTGTACTTGTCAAATACCAGGAATTCTATCTTGATGGGCGTTGCGCTTCATGTAGTTACTTCACATCAAGGTCTAAATGAGGCACAGGCAGTGTTTGAGTTGTTGGATATATGGAGCTAAGGGTACTTTCAAGTACAGAGTGTAACCTTGATTATCAGCATAGCATCCATGAAATTTAATATATGGCACAATAGAAAACTGCAAACAAAAAAGCACTCAAAATAAGGGACCAGTGCAGCAATAAATCAATAGACCACCAACTATACAGCCATAGATAAATTAGGTTCTGATATACAAAGCCATTTTGCGGTCACAAACTGTGTGATTCACAGAATCACAGTGTTTCTGACTGCAAAATGGTGTTTTGCTACCTACTAACCCCATTTTGCAATTCGGTAAAGCCATTCCAAACTGCAAATCATTCTAAATCATTTAATAGGAAGGGGTGTAAAAAAGTAATCACTTCCTAATTTCACTTTGCAATTAGATGTGTTTGTGACACAATTGCGGTTATGTTATGTTTTGCAGATTTGTAGAGCAAACTGTCACTCAGGGTATACTGACAATGAGCAGGTCAGGGTCTGGCACACTTAGGGCTTAGCTGGATTATTCAAATAGCCAGGTATTAAGCTTCCTGTGGAATTCAAGAAGAGATGAGGAGGCTTGACTGTTCCAAGCTTTGGGAGCATTGAAGTAGAAGGCTTGACCACCAGGTCGGTTTTTCTGTATGGATGGGAGGTGTGCAAATAGGAGTCTAGCGTGGTGGTGTCTAGAAGGCTTGTGAAAGTGGATGCAATTGTTGAGGTATGCAGAGCCTGAGTTATGTAGTGTATTTTAAGTATGGGTCAGTAATTTGAAATAAGCTCATTTGTGTATAGGTAGCCAGTGTAGCTTCTTGAGGTGGGGTGAGATGTGTGTTCGTCATGGTAGGTTTAGAGTAATTCTTGCTGCAGCATACTGAATGGTTTGCAGACTCCTGATGGGTACCTTGTTGACCCAGGTGTAGTGGGTGTTCCCATAGTCCAACTTTCTGGTAACAAGGGTGTGGGTGATGTTTTTCTGGGTGTTGATATGAAACATAAGATCGTCATCAGCATATGACTAGGGTGGTCATGTCAAGGTTAGAGTCGCTGATGATCCAGAGGTTCTTGGCATGGGTGGTGGGAGTGGGAGTGGAAGTGAGTCCTAGAGCTGTTAGCCACCAGCTGGATTCCTACTGTGAGAGCCTTTTTCCGAAGATCGTGACTTCAGTCTTGTCGCAGTTCAGCTTCAGCCAGTTGACTTCACCCAGTCAGTGATTTTGATCATGCAAGTTGTGAAGTTGATCAAGGTGCTGGGTGTCTTGTCTATCAAGGAGAGAATGGGATGCATGTCTTTCGTGTAGAAAAGGACATTGATGCTGAGAGGGTGAATAAGATTGGCCAGCAGGATTATGTACACGTTTAAAATGGTCAGGCTCAGGGAGGAGCCTTGTGGGACTCAGCATTTGAGGTAAGGAGTGTCAGAGATGAAGGGTACTAGGCTGACTGAGAGGGTGGAGCATATCCAGTGGAGTGCGGGCCCTTCAAGCAAACAATAAATCTCACAAAAGCTGAGGATATTTCCATGCAAGGTTGTGAGTACCTCTTCACCAGATGCAATCCTGCACCAATTTCCTCCTGCAACTTCCTTCTCCTTAGCAGACCTCCATCTAGCAAAGCAACATTCCCAGACATATTTCTAGACGCAGTTTCAAACTTGATAACACTACACTCCAACCTAAACATTCGGTTTGACAAACCCAATATGCTCCATCCAAAAAACATCATCACTGGCCTTGACACACCAAACCTACATCAGATCATCCACAAACTCACACACATTGCTGGACACATCATAGATGTCATTTTTGCAAATCCAAAGCTAGTTACATTTCAAACGATTATTCCAGTCGCATGGTCAGACCACCATTTGCTAGCTTTCCAGCATAAACCACCACAAAGCAATACACCTAAAACCATCTTACATGAATCCATCTATCCACCTATCGACTGTGGAACAGACTCATTTTTGAAAACTTAGAAAAACAACTAACATCCAACACAGATCCAGACACAATAAATTCCGTTCAAAAACTATGCGAGTGGTTGCAGGAAGCTTTTGATATCCTAACAACACTTAGAAAAACAAAACAGAACAAAAGAAAAGAGGCACCTTGAAGAAATACAGATCTAAAAGAGAAAGAACAGCAAATTAGAAAGCTGCAATACACCTGGCTCAAAACAAACAGCAATCAAGACAAACTTCACCAACAGAAACTTAACAGATTATACAAGTCAGCAATAAAAAAAGCTAAAAAAGGTACTATTCAGACAGAATTCAAAACGCTAAATGTGCAAATAAAGAATTTTATGAAATTCTCACAGAATTTTGTAAACCTATATGCATAGAAGAAATTATCCCATTACTCAAGAATTCACAGACAAACTGGCAAATCATTGCACAACCAAGGCATACACATTAGACTCCTATTTAAAAAAAGGAAAACCACCAGCGCCAACCCATTTCTAAAAATCCCCTCAAAGAGTAGGCTAACCCAGCCTCTCCATTCCTTCAAACAAATATCATAAAGTGAATATTTGGATCTGGTCAAAGTAATCAGGTCTGCCAGTAGCCCTTCTGACCCTTGCCCACCACAAATATTCAAGAACATTCTTCTAACTACCTCTGCTGCCACACCAGTAAGAAGAAGAATCAATAATTCCTTCACTATAGGAATCTTTCCAAAAGACCTAAAAAAGGCATACATACATCCATTGTTAAAGAAAACTAACCTGGAACCGCTTGACCGATTAGAATGGACCTTTCCTAGGCAAACTGATACAAAGAGCAGCATTCGCCCAGATGTCACAATTCATTGAAGATAACTCCCTATGTTCTGACTTCCAAACAGGATTCCGCCCAGGAAGAAGCACAGAATCTGACCTCATCGCCATCTGGGATGATCATAAAAACACAGTAGACCGGAATGGGGTTGCTGCACTACTTCTCTTGGACCTCTCAGCTGCATTTGACATAGTTGACCATGACACTCTAATGCAAAGACTCTACAAAGCCAGCAAAGAGGGGACTGCTCTCCACTGAGTCACATCCTACCTTCAAAACAGAGCAAATGTCATCCATTCACCACCTTTCTCATCCAAACCATACTTAACAAAAGCAGGAGACCCCTGAAGGCTCTGTCTTTTCACCCATGCTTTTCAACATCTACATGAAGTCATTACCGCAATGATCAATGAATTTCAGGTCACATGCTATAACTATGCAGATGACACACAAATAATCCTTAAACTGGAAAGTTTCAAAGACATTGGAAACTCACAAATTTTCAGTTGGCTCAGAACCGTTGATCAGTGGATGACATAGAGCCATCTCAAATGTAATGTGTCTAAAACTGAAATAATCACATGTGGCAACTGGAAAAATTAAAACCAACTCGCCACTTGGCCTGACGATCTAGGACTACCTGCTAAAGTATCACAGAAAGTAATAAACCTTGGAATTACCATGGACTCCAAGCTTTCAATGAATGCCTAAGTGGACAAATTAGCAAGATCAAGATTTATTACTATGAAAACTTTGTGACACATCTTCCCCCACCTGGGATTTCCACAAAAGATCCAGGCTACTATCTCTGCTGTACTGTCTAAACTAAATTACGCCAATGGCCTCTACCAACGGTCGTCTTTATCAACTTTGAAAAGACTACAATGGATTCAGAACTCTGCTGCCAGACTACTCCTACATGTAAAGCAACAAGCCTACATCACCCCTGCCTTGAGGGTCCTGCATTGGTTACCGGCTGCCAGAAGATCCACATTCAAGCTGCTTTGCATCACCCATAAAGCAATACATATAACAGGGCCTCTTTTCATCAGGAATAAATTCACCAAATTCATTCAACAAAGAAACCTCCACTCCAGATTGGCAGATCACCTCAAAATCCCACCACACAAGAAAAAAATCATAGGGTGCTCATCCTTCTCAGTTCAAGCAGCCAAACTATGGAACTCACTACCCCCAAACATAAGATCCATGGATGACTATCTTATCTTCAGAAGACTACTCAAGAGTTGGCTCCTCCCTTTTTAACCACCTTACTCAGACACAAATGTACAGCATATCACTGCGTATATAATCATTTCATTGTGTTATATGTATGTATCTAGATATATGTATTTCTTTGTATAAATATATATAATAACTGTTTATAAATATATAGATATTCTTTAGGTCTGCTTAAGAAATGTAAATATTACTAATGGTTATATTATTCGATGCTTAATATGTATATAGGTCTCTGCATAGTTTTCATATAAGTTATTTATTTACATGCTTACGGTTCTCTGTTTATTTATCTATCACGTTATGTGAAGTTTTTCATAACTATTTAACTACAATTGCTTCACTATTGAATTATTGAAAAGAAAAAAACAAAAACACAAAAATAAATTATTTTAAAGTACAGCAACACTTGAAAGTCTGAGTTTATTAAGTACAACTTAAATATTGATATTTTGCCTTCCTTATGCATGTATACCTTTCATGTACTTATATATCTATATATTTATCACTTCACTCCTACTGTAAAACAAAAACACATTTGAGTCTCTCTAATGCACTACCCTATGTTTCACCTCTCTAAATATATCCTCTACCTTGGCACTCAGACTCATCCCTAACCGCATTTTGCTACTATGAGCTCCAAAATAACAGTTTCTAGACTCTTCCCTCCTCTACCCCTCCTTACATCACATCAAACCTCATTTTACTATTAAGATCTCCCAAACAACCCTGTGTAAATTCTTCCCTCATGTATCTCTCCTTAGACTCACTTGACACCTCATCTTACTTCTATGATCGTCCAAATCCATTTCTAGAGACTCTTGCCTCCTCCATCTCTCCTTTACTCATCACAAACCACCTACTACTACTATGATCTCCCAATGGACACTTTCTAGACTCTTTCTAGACTCTAGATTCTTCCCTCTTCTATCCCTCCATTCTCCTTTTCAATCCAACTAACAGAGACACATGTCAAATTAAATAATATTTCCCTGTACTAATTCACCACTAATCCATTTTGGGTTCCGGAATAGAGTTCTACTCACCAAAAAGCACTGGGACGCCTTGTCAGTTGTATTAAGTGCTATATGAATACAATTAAAATTACACATGCCCCTGATTAATTGACATACGCACATCCCTCTTTCAAGTGGCCTAGACTAACATGCTGTGGACACATAACGTTACATATTTACTTCAGTTGTGCCTCAGTTTGTTCTTGCACTGCCAACACCATGTCATCACTACCACACTGTCCTTCACTGCATGTGTACTGAATTCCTCTGTCATTTTGAATTCTTCTCCATAGCACCCCAAGGGTTACACAACACTGAGCATTCTTTCTGTATTTGTTTCTCTGTGACTCTACTGATCTCATGCTGATTATGGGATGTTGCTAACATATAATTGAACTCAGCACCATCTCTACTTGAGATTTATGCAACACGGAAATGTCTTTACTGCATTTGCTGCTCTGCTACTCAAACGAATCGTGTAGGACATGCTGGCAGGATCAATTTGCACTCAATACTCTGTCTGTAATATCAGAGTCAAGCTCAGTTTGATCCGGTCCTCTGTCCTCCTCTTCATGCCTCCCTGCTTATAATATCTGTGTTCTTTTTCATGTCCTGAAACACTCTGGTCTCCAGCTGTGCACTGTATCCCTTAGGCATTTCCCCATGAGATTTCTTGTTAGGGAGAATGTTTAACTATATATCAATCACTTGATTGTAATTAATAGTTTTGGGAACATTTAAATGTGATGATCTGTGTGATGATAATTTTAGACTGTGTATTAAGGCCTCTGTTTGTCACAGGCAAAATATGTCATCCAACTCATTCTATCAAGCTGTACTATGCTATAAAGCTTGACATGTGAATTGCTGTGACATATGCTCACAGGCCAATCAAATGTAACATGTCATCACCAATGCTTCTGTACTACTATTCTTCCAGAAGCAAAAGCACTGGCATCTCTTCTGGTATTCTGCTAGGCCAACACACCTCTGGCATGAGCCTATGATATTTGTAGAACCCAATGGACAACTCTGCACTCTAAGTGCCAACCCATTATGATATGTGTAACCTAATTGATAACTTTACTGTGTGAGGTCTAAGTATGCACAAGTAAGATGTGTGTAACCATAGAGATAGTGTTGTAGCTATACACTTAGTATAATGATAATATAATCATAATAGCACGTCTTTCACCCTGTATGTGTTGTAGAATGTAATGAGGTTATTTAGAATTGTGAGGATTGAAAGAGGCAGAGAGAGCTGGGAGCCAGTGAAGATGGTTAGGTGAAATCTTCTTCCATGAAACAAAGTAACGTATTACACCCACATTTGGCTGCTGGTATCCTTCTTAATACCAGATGCTACACTGGTGATGAGGATGGGATAAATAAGATCTCAATATTGTATCCGCTCTGTAAAATTCACTTTGAGGAGCTGTGAATATTGTATTAGAGCTCTAATTCGACATGAACAACAGGAGCATTAGAACTGCTGATGATATCAGCTCATCTAGTGACTGGTGAGCAGTGGCATAACGAAACTTGAGGGTGCCCCACTGCAAAGTAAAGGGAGGGGCCCACCTCCAGACTCACTGAGGAGCTCTCAGGCCTGGGTACTGTGCTGAGGGGGCCTCCTTGAACTTGGCCCCCCCGCACTGCGGGGGCTTTTGTTACGCCACTGCTGGTGAGAACAGAAAAGCTTTTCTTCATGCTATTGGTGAGTTTGGACGTTGTCAGACTTGCAATGAGCCTTGCGCATTACAGTGGGTTTGGTGCGCGTGAACAGGCTGCACCAGCACCTGAATAAAAGGCTGTGCGCACTATTCCACAGAGAGCTCAGCAGTCTAATGAGAAAAGACATATAGTTTGTAACCTGAGATTTGAAAATGGGACTTTCTGCACAATCTAACCCATTTTTTATTCTTTTGATGTAGACACATACCCAGTGTCAGTGGTATTTTATCAACGTTCAAACTGATGGGTTGGAAATGGCTTCTCAAAATTGCCCAGGGCAAGCAAAGGGAGTAAGCCCAATCCCAACCACAAAGATTTCTTTGAATACAATGGATCTAAATTGTGTATTTATCAGCAACATTCTTAAGGAAATTGCCTAAAAAAGTCATAGGATTATGCACTTATTTTTTTAATGAATAAAGTAACTTGATTGACTTTCTTCTACTGGCCATTCTTCACCTTCTATGTAGATTCCCAATTGGATTACTCTGAGTTTCCATGGAAGGGGCAAGACAAAAACAGGGAAAGTTACTAAGAACGTGAAGTATGAGGTTTTCGATAGCACAGTTATTACTCAAGTTAAACAGATCTTAAAGGCATAGACTTATAGACTCAGGTGACAAAGCTAGTGCTCAGGTAACAGAGACCAATGAAACTGAGACAGCTTATCTATCTCTTAGGTTACATAGATTAAGCAGCCTCAAACTTCAAGCAAGTGTTATATAGAGATGGATCCACATCTACTAACATTTTACACAATGCAGTGCAGCAAATGAAGTTGCTGCCAGTGTTGCGTGAAAGAGAGCAGATTAGCACCATATTTTCAAAGATATGGCACCGTTCTACTCTCTCATAGAGCTAGGGTACTTATGGCTCTCTAGCACTAACGCAGGCACCCTTGCATCATGGCTGTGATCAGGTTAGTGTTTGTGAAGGAAAGTGTACCTTCCTGCACAAAAACTATCCTCTGAGGATATTTTGCAAAGAGGAATTAACAAGGAAAAATAAAGATATTTCTGCTCGTTATGTGAGCCTCAAGTATGTTAACCATTTTGGGGCAAATCCATGTTTGCAAGTTTTTGTAGATATAGGGTTGCATCAAAATACACGGATGGTTCACAGGAACGTCCATGCACCATTCATGTAATGTCTACCTGACACAGAGCAATGCAAGGAAGCACTATGCACTACTTTGCATTACTTATTTTTACAAAACCACACAAAGTCACGTAAATTGACATTTGCGTGGCTTTGCAAATCCCAACATGGATTTTGCGTTGGAGCTACACCAAAAAAGTGATGCAACATTGATGCAAAAGCTGATTAAATCTGGGTGATGCTGTCATAATAAGCTATGTATATAGGGCTTGAAATCCTTCTGCATTAGTCAAAAATATATGACTGCAAATCTGCATTATCATTTAAATAACCAAACAAATTATAATTTGGAAAGACACACATTTTGTCCCTTGAAAGAAATTCACATTTCCCTTAAAATGTACCAATCTTGCCCTCCATTATCAGTCTTGCATTACTGGAAAATAAGCAATTTTTTCCTTAATTAAAACCTAACATTTTTGAAAATATGCCCTTTTGTCTGAGAATACCATCCTCCCATTTTGATCAACTGAATTCATTTGGCTCCAAAATACCACATATGGCCACAAACACATTTTTCTACAAATACAATATGTTGCCATCAGATGCCAGATTAATATGTTAGTGTCCGGGTTTCAGATTTCCATTTTCATCAAGTATTTAATAACTTCAACAGTGATATACACAGACAAATATTCCCAACTACCACAGTACCGTCCAGCTTCGATCTCACAAGCCCAGACTCAGCTGCACATGCCTGTTTTCAGCCTCGCATACCTATATGCCATGAAAAGCTGTAATATTCTTGAGCTGGCCAGTATATAAACAGAATGACCACCACATGACAGCGAAGGTCAACAAATGATAGCTCGGAAAGAGTCCAAAATTTACTTTCCAGTTCCGATTCAACCTGTAACTTACAAGAATGGCCTGCAAATCCATACTAACTCTTCTTCTAGGCGACAGATCTTTGCCACCATTTTTTAATGGAAACTAAATCAAATCAAGTTGATCAACATCATAATTGACAGTTTAAGATCAGTCAATAAGGAGAGTTTTAAATCAGGTTTAAAACATTTACTCTCTTTAAGAGATTAGTAATTTCTTTTTATTCTTTTTATTCAATTAGTAGGTCAGATAAATCAGTTTACAGAATTTATCAAAGAAAAATATGGTTTGAGTCATCAATATTGCAAATAGCCAAGCGTGTTTTATAAAGGAATTAGTCCCTATTCTATCTAATGGAAGCAAAAGCTAATGGAACTCATAAAGAGTTCAGGAAAGGAGTGAGATCAAAGGTGCGTCAAGTTTGAAGTAAAAATTTAGTAGTTGAACTCCCCATAAAGAGAAGTTGTGAAACTCACCCAAGTATAAATCTCCAAACAACATCAGCAAACAGTTGCAGTAGCAACCTGTACAAAAATAAGCCTCAACAGGAAAACAGTGGAAACAGATGCAGCAGTTGCTACACCCATCAAGAGGTATAAGGTAGCATCACCTTCAAAGTGGCAGGAAACAGTAATAACCTTCAGCAGTAGACCAGACCCAAATAACAGATGGCAAAATCCTAGAAAGGAGAGCTCTGTGTGAATGACTCCCTCTAGCTAGAAACACTCACTAATATAAAAGGCAAGAAAACATGTGAATAACAATGTTGCGGATCAGATCACTCCAGTTCAATTAGAAGACATCTTTTGATGGTGAGCAGCTTCATTCTTCCTTTCTCATGGAAAACACATGGAGTCCACAGTCTACTATCAAATATGTAACAGACATCACTAAATATTTGTATAGCTGTAAACAACTAATCTCGGTTCCCAGGGAAGTGTATTGCAGTGTCTATTCTATATGTATGCCATGTTTCACTGAATAACAATGAACTACACTAGAGGCAGAAACATTTGCTTGCAGATTTCTAGTTAAGTAATGGGTTTTGTATTTCATATAAGCAAGCATTGTTATTAAAATGTGTGATTCTCTATCCAGGATAATGTGAACACGAGATAGATATGAAGTTCAAGCTTGGTACATATGTAGCTTAAGAAAGGAATACATTTTATAAACTCTGAACATTCTGCAGCTATGACAAAATCTAAGCAAGTCACATTAGGGTCAAGCTATCAAATACATTTGTGCATTGTTCAGCAACTCTATCACCATCAGATGCCAGATTGATATGTTACTGTCCAGGTTTCAGATTGTCATTTTAATCAAGTATTTAATACCATGAACAGTGATGTACATAGACAAATATTCTCAAGTACCACAGCACCGTCCAGCTTCGATCTCACAAGCCCAGACTCAGCTTTGCATGCCCGTTTTCAGCCTCACATACCCATATGCCATGGAAAGCTTTCTTATTCTTGAGCTGGCCAGTATATAAACAGAATGACCACCACATGACAGCGAAGGCCAACAGATGCCAGGGATAATCACTGTAAGCTTGTGGTAGCCACAGGATGCTAGGAATGACAAGCAACTACCGGTATGCTAGTGATGCCTGTCATATGCAAAGGAGGCCAGAACATAATACAGATACTCACCCCATACCAACTAATAGAAATGGCACCCTCATGTTTTCCAAAACTGCACCTTTGAAGTTCCTGTTTTCAAAGCTATTTTGCTCTCCCCAACAGTTTCTGTCTTTCTTAAAAGTCGCTCTCCTCTCTTCCCATGGCCGCTCTTGTTATTCTTGTGTTTTATAGTGAAAAGGTGTATTTTGGATTTTGAGCATACTTGGAACGCCTTTGTTTCCATCAGCCAAGAGTAATATACTACAGCCACCTTTACAATAAGAGAATGTGGGTCAATCTTTCCCCTGCTGAAGTGAGGGCTTTTGTGTGAGTGAAACAATCTGAATTATCTCTCTTGGTTTCTGCCCATGAATATCTAATAATAGTATTGAGAGTGGATCTTCTGTTAGTGATCCTGACATGAACACCATTATTAATGTGGAGAGCAGAGACTTTCTAGCTCTGGGCAGAGTGAGCCATGCAGAGACAACGAGAGTCAAATGTTCTATCTAAAAACAGAGAAAACTCAGGGGAATACTTAAGCAGAGGTTTCTTAATTAAGAAACAAAGAAAAGAAAAGGAAAAAAGATAAAAAGACGCTCTTAAGGCATCATTCCTTTATCTTTCTTACCGGCCATTCCTGTCTTGTTCTAAGTGTTACAACACATACATCTATCATCTTTAATGTCCATCGCATTTAACATTGTGCGGATTATTTAGCAAGCCAGGCAGTGGGCAGATCTGTTTCCTAAAGCAATCCTGGCTTTCCAGGAAGCTTTTAAAAAAAAAGCAAAAAAGGCAATTAGAGAAGTCAGAGAGCGAGACTCACATTTAAAACAAAAAATCAGAGATTTGAAACCTGAAAATTAGATTCACATTTGGATTTGGTTTTTACAGTAGGGTGCTTTGCTTTTGTTTTTTTGCTTGAAAGATTATAAGACATTATTTCCAATACAGGCTTCCTGATATTACTCTTTGAGTTTCTGAACATAAGGTAATTTCATTTTCAGATGGCATCTTCACAAAAGCTTTTTCTTTCTCTATTTATTTCGTATCAAATCTTTTATTGCTGGCAATACTTGGCTTTCTAAGCTTTTCAGACCCATTTGATATGCATCTCCTTTTCCATCTGTGGTACGGTGTTAACCTAGATATGTAACGAAGCACACAGTAGACCATAGCTGCTCAAATTCAAACCTCGTATATCAATCTTCATTGCTGGCTCTATGTTTTTGACGAACTGCCTTTTTTGACATATTATTTCTTGGCCCTTTGAGGTCAATCCTTAAAGGAGTTTTTAATAATATTGCCTAATGCATGAGGCATTGGCATCAGCAAAATCGATGCATTTGTTGACTAATTGCAACTGATCTTGATATCACATGCATATATTTAAATAAATAAACATATATAAATGTGTGTGTATCGATGCTGTTTGTTGTTGTATTCTGTTAGAAATGGGGCTTCTGAATGGCTGGGGTATGCACCTAAGCCAGGCAGAACCCACCACTCTAGTCAGGGTAAGGGAGTTACACACCCAAGATAACCCCTGCTCACCCCCTTGATAGCTTAGCAGAGAAGTCAGGCTTATTGCAGAGGCAAGGTGTAAAGTGTTTGCGCAACACACACACACCAGTGACACACTAGGTGCACCACAAAAGAGACTCCACACAAGGTTATCCATACATATCCTTTGTATTATACATAAAAATACATTAGACCACAATCACATAAATCCTTTTGCCAGCTAGGCAATTTTCATGACATCACATTGATCATAAATCACTTTGCCAACCAGGCAATTGTCATACCATCACATTTATTGCACTAAAGCACATACTTATATGTTGCACATGTCATGAACTAACAGCCTTCCTGCATACACAAGGCGAACTCTGAAGTAATGCTCATTAGCCTAACAACGCAAGGCAAAAACGACAAACATTAGAACACATCAAGGCCTACAATGTAGGTTAGGATAGAGGGAGAAAACACATGAGTTACCAAACATCACCATAAATGCCTAGAGTGCAGCTTCCCTGCACTCCTTCTACACTTTATATGATAACTCCCATCCACAACGTGGGGCACAGGAGCATCTGTGCCCCTATTACAGGGAATACAGTAATTTCCGAGGATTCCTTCGAACCCAGGAATTGGGGGCCTCCGTCGAGGTCTCACCCCATCCTTACACAAAGATACAGTGCCCCCAAGTATGCGGAGACATGGGGGGGCAACACGGTCCAAGAGGCAGAGCACCCTCCCTCGGTCCCCCGTATATCTACAGTTGGAAGGCAGTTGCCCATGAATGCAGCGTGCAGCTGCCGACAGACAAGGTGGACACTGGCCCCCACCCTTTGGATTCTTTTAGGGGGAACCTCTTGTGGTCCCCTCTGTGCACAGAGGAGTACCAGGTAGCTGTGGCAAAGGAGCCACTGACGTGAACGCCGCCTTCCATCTGGATGCAGCCCGAATTCCTCTGGGAGGGCGGGGCCAACAACGTCGGTGTTGACCATGCTGGGATTGGCTACTTTCTGCCAGTAAGTTACCCAGCCTCCCTGCCCTTCCTGGCAGTGCCTCCTCTCAGCCCCTTACCGAGAATCCAATGCCATCTCGGGCCTTGGTGAAAGCCTCCCTCCCAGCAAGCTTTACTGGTGCTGGGACGGACTGTAGCCCCCGGGAGGGAGGTTTTCCTCCGATACCGGGGGAAGCTTGGGACCTCCTAAGCAACGCTGGAGGCAAAGCACAAGGGACAGGCTAGTCCCGGTACAGCACCAGTTCATTTGTGATTCCCCGAAGAGGGGTGAATCAGCCACACGCTGATTGGTAAGGAGAAGCGTTCACACTCACTGACGAGCCACAAATGAAAAGTGCTACTTACTCGCTAAAAGGCCATAAAGCACCCTCCATGTGCAGTTTTAGAGAGTTAAGTTCTGTCAGCCTCAGAGCCCCATGGCAGTCCCACTGGCACAGGGACCCTGAGGGAGCAAGGGTCATCCAGCGAGCCACTGGAGAGCAATAGGTGTGGGGCACAGAGGGAGTTAACAAGCAGCAGGCCAGCACATAGTCACTTGTCAGAGTGGCAGTCCCCTCAGCAACCTAGCAGGCAGCAGGTTAGCACAGCAAGGCAAGTAGTCCAAAATGGCGGGTCTTCCTGGCAGCACAACAGTTCCTTCTGGCAATGTGCAAAACGTAGAGGCAGGAGCGTCTGTTACAAGTCCCATGTAGTGTCTAAAATCATGGGGTCACAGCCTCTGTAGTTATACTCACAAAATCTTTGTTCTGGGGGCACTTCAAACAACTTTAGAAGTGAGCAACACCCCTATTTAATCCCCAGCCCTGGCTCCAGCCACACTGCAGGGGGGCGGAGACAGCATTGTGAAAGACAGGCACAGCCCCATTCAAATGCAGGTGACAACTCCTCCCACCACTCTAAATGCAGACCAGGTCTATTCAGCCTAGCTATGAGTCACCCAGGAAAGGAAGGACACACCTCAACCTCCCTTGTGACTGTCTAGAGTGAATGCACACCCTCAGCTCCTGTCAGTCTCAACCAGACGTTGAATACACAACCAGGTAGGCACAAAGAGTCATAAGCACACAGAAATGCTCACTTTTAAAAGTTACATTTCTAAAATAGTAACAAAAAATCCACTTTCACCATAAAGCAGGATTTATCACCTCTATTCCAAGCATACCAAACATAGCCACGCTACCCCTTCCATATCAGAAATTACCACTGAAACACATATCAGGTAATTCCCAATGCGAACCTATGAGAGGGGCAGCCTCACAGCAGTGAGAAACCAAACAGGCTGTTTGTCACAACTAGGACATGCCACACAACAAAGGCACATGTCATGCCTTTTACCTTCACAGCATCCTGCCCATAGGGTTACCTAGGGCCTACCTTAGGGGTGACCTATATGTAGTGAAAGGGGAGTTTCAGACTTAGCAAACCCTTTAAATGCCACGTCACTGTGGCAGTAAACTGTGCACACAGGCCCTTCAGTGGCAGAGGCCTGAGACAGCTTTGAAAGGCTACTTCTGTGGGTGGCACTAGCAGCACTGCAGGCTCACTAATAGCATTTAATTTACAGGCCCGGGGTATATAGAATACCACTGTACAAAGGGACTTACAGGTAAATTAAATATGCCAAACAGGTGTAGACCAATCTTACCAAGTTTACAGGAGACAACACATGCACTTTAGCACTGATCAGCAGTGTTAAAGTACCCAGAGTCCAAAAACCAACAAAAACAGGTCAGAAGAAATGTAGGAGGAAGGCAAAAGGTTCTGGGATAACTCTGCAAAAAGGGCCAGGTCCAACATATTCTTATACAAGGAGTGCATTGCACCGCAGGTAGAATCTGGAAAAATCATGAATATTCTTTAGTCAGGTAATGGAAAATTATAAGCAAAGTCTACATGTTTTACACATTTATTACCTGATGTAATACTGTGTGTCTCTGTCAGGTGCTGATTTCTCTCTTTTGCACCATTATGTCAAATGATTCACACTGAGGATAGCAAGAGTGTATTTCTTGGGCTATAGTGAATTATGTGCACCTGTGCAAAAATTGCATTTGCACAGGTGGAGCCAGGCAACCTCGGTTTTGATTAGCACAGATGTGCATTTTACATTTTCTTCATTTAGTGCAAGTTGTTCTGAAGAATATTGCAAAAGGTTTTTCTTGCCTTATGTGTTATGAATAGCTTCCAGTAAAGCCTATATCTGACTAAGACATGCAAAAAGACCAGGATGCAGACGATAGAAGAGGACATCTGAAGAAGATGATGTTTGGACAATGAGCTGATGAAACGGGTGACTCACTAGTGTTGAAGACATCGAATAGCAAATTATTTACCATAGGATTGTGAGGGTAGAAGATTTCCTGGGGTCAGTGGGATAGCTGTTAGGCCTCTGAGATAATATACAGACTCTAGTCCCACTGCAGCTGATGCTGGATGCCTAGGGTAAAAGTAACCCTAGGCGTAAAACTCTGCTCATGGAGTTTGCAGATTTTTGGCAACTCCACGTTCTGCGTAGAACGCGGAGTTGCCAGAAAACTCCGCAATGGAGCGGAGTTTTTTTTGTGTTCGCGCGCCCGGCGTGGGTTTTGTGAAGATCGCAAGCACGCAGAATCTGCAATCTGGGGAAGGTTCTCTCCCGAGCAGCATCAAAACCTTCTCAAAATGATGATTTGGATTGAAAAACTCCTCAGATTGACATTTGGCTGTGCTTTTTTGTGCAAGGAGTCCTTTTTTCTTTTTTTACTTTTTATTTTGAAGAGGAAGGAAGTGCCACAGAGTTTCCAACTTCCTGTTCCTGTCCAGCAGGCTCCTCCCAGTGATTTGTCCATCTCCTGTTCACTTTTCATTTGAATTTGGAGCTGGAAAGATCACTCTTTGTGTCTGCTGCATCATATATCATTGGATTTGAGGACTTTTGAATTTAAGATTTCACAAGTAAGTTGGAAAATTGGTGTTGTTTGTTTGATTGGGGCCATGTACCTAGATTATTTTGTACTTTTCATCATTTTTTTAAAAATGTATTGTGGTGGGAGGCCTGCAGTTTCAGTAGGGGTCTAGTTGTTTCTTTGTAAGTCATTTTTCTTCTTTTATAAAGGAAACATGTTGCACAGTTCACTACATTTTCTCCAACGTTTTCAATTAAATTGCAATATTTATTTAATTCACTAGCCCAATAGTCTGCCTATAGGCCTTTCAGTCAGTAGGCCCAGAGCTACTCATGGGTGCATGAAACAACTGTTTCTGTGGTGTCTGTTGAAATTAAACATCACTTAGGGCATGGATGGCATTGTATTGAAATGCAAAATGTTTTTTTTTTGGTATTTCACTTTTTTTCATGTGTGTTAAATAAATGCCTTTGTTGGATGTGTGGGGTTGTAACTTGCAAACCTTTTTAAGTCCTGTGGCATTGTTGCATTAAAACTGTCCTGTTTAGCATGCCTCCTTTGTCTGGCCAGTGTGTGAGTGTGTTTGTAATAGTGGGCCAGCATTTGCCTTGGCTGAGCCTCCACATGTGGCCAGGGGTAATTTTGCAAAGTCTGTGTCCAACTCCATAAAAGGCCTGCTTCAGTACATTGTTTTCCAGGCCTACTGCTTGTTATTGTTGTGACTTGTGAGTGACCATGTGGGTGGTGGTCATTTTGTGGTGGCAGTTAGTGTGCTTTACTGCTTTTGCCATAGGCCTGCATGCCTTTCCTTTGTTCCTCTTGGCTTATTGCTTCCATCCATTGTCAGCTACAGCTCCCTTAATGCTGTATTCCACGTGATGCACAATGCCAAACTGGGTCCATTACATTTGTATTTTTGTTGTTCTTCTTCTTTCCTATCCTTCCTGAGTGTACTGTACAAGTGTACAGTACACCATGAAAGCCTTTGCTGTTGTCAAAGTCTCACAAATGGCTACACTGTATTGTTATGTTTTTTTAATAACTGAGGTAATAAATGTAATACTATTAATAACACTAACAAGTGTGACCACACACTAAGTTATATATTATACTTGTTTGTTTGTACTAGTAGTAATTGAACCACAACAATGAATGACACGTTTCACTGATGTTCTTCTTGCTTCTTTGCTTTTAGGTGCACAAAAGAGGAGGAGACAACATCACCCATTGTACTGCCAGACCAAAGTCCTGCGGTGCACGAAGTCACGTGACTTGTGACCACAGACATCTCTTCAACTTGTGCCACTGCGTGCTGCTGACATCTTCAAGATGGCCCCAAAGAAAGGTACAAGGTCTAGTACCAAGAAAGTTGCCAGTGAGAAGAAGGCACTGCCGCTTACCAATACCGGTATGTCACCCAAGACCTTTTTGGGTAACCAAAAATTGCGCCTGCAGCAGCGGTGTCCAAGGAGCAAGCTGGGAGCAGCACCCCCGCATCAGTGGACCCACCCCACCAACCTAGGCCCAAGCACATGTCTGTCGCAGAGGCAGCCAGTCTAATCACGAGTTCAATGACGACGAGCAGTGATGTTGAAATGGACTTATCGTTATCGCAAAGTAGTACCCAATGAATGCAGGAAACTCAGATAAGTGGGCAACAACAGCTGCAACCACCCCCAATAGTAATTGTTCCTCCCGAAGTAGGGGCAGTTCAGGAGATCGAGCTTCCTGCAGAGGAAGAACAAGAGGTATGCCACTCTTTCAGAAGATCCATTGTCTTCCAGATCCCCAGCAAGGAAAAGGATGGTTAGTCCATCAACTTCTTCTGCAAGCCCCCCTTCTGATGATCTAGATGCCAATTGGAAACCACCTTAGTCTGAGAGTGAGACATACCTCGAGACAAGGCTAGGGAAAAGGAAGGTTCCAGAAAGCCCTAGATGTAATGGAGGTAGATGTAGAAGAGGAGGATGATGACGAGCCAGTCATCATGGACATTAGTCCCGCCCCAGTAGAGACCGAATTTACCCAATCCCAAATTGCTGTGAGAGATGTGGCACAGATACCACCAACACAGATAACACAACAACACCACCTCCAGCTTCCACATTTCACCAGCAGCGATCTACATCTACCTCATCCACCTCAGTAGAAGTAGGTACTGCAGAGAGTCAAATGTCACTCCCACCTACCAGTTCATCCGACATTGCAAGTGGCACCAGCAGCACCAGAAAATTGACCTCCGTAGTTTGGGACTTTTTGTCGGTTAGCAAGAAGGAGGTGAACATTGCTATATGCTCCATTTGTGGACAAGGTGTTAGTCGGGGTAAGCTTGGTACAAACTATGGTACCGGAGGCCAAACACCACATCTGAGAAAACACCACTTGATCCAGTGGGAGGCGCACCTTAGCGGCCAAAAAACTGCACGTGTTGTTAGTAGAGGGGATGAAGAAGAAGACGATCCGATCATGGTGGAAGGTGAAAAGAGGGAGGCATTTTCTCTGTTACACAAAGCAGTCCCGTCCCCAGCAGTGCAGTGGTACCGCCCACATCATCATCAGCAACATTGCAATGGCACAAGAGTCAGGCTGAGACACCAAGGGGTCCAATGCAAGAGAGTACCGCAACAAAAAAACGTGCATTGAGCATAACATCTGGCGTCGTGAAATTACCTACATCAGTGGCACCAGAAAAGAAAAAAATCTAGGCTACCATTCTCAGCATGTTTAGGTCAGAGGGGCAGTACGAACGCAACCACCCAATGGCACGTTTGTACAACACAAAGCTGGCTAAAATGTTAGCACTGGACCTCCTCCCTTTTTCTTTTGTGGAACGGGTGGGTTTTCTTGAATTTGTGGCACTCATCTGCCCGAAATGGAAGGTTCCCAGCCAGTCCTATTTCGCCAGAGTTACTGTTCCAGCACTACATCACGACATGCTGGAATTGCTTGGACAAGCTTTGCAGCAGAGTGCTGTTCACACTATCCACCTGACAACAGACATGTGGACCAGTTGCCAAGCCACTGATTACATTTGCATCACTGCACATTGGATCTCTTTTGTGAGGGTTAGAAAAAAGATATCTGCAGGTGTTGACACTGCTGAGATTTTTAATGCCGCTCGGAAACATGCAACTGTAGCCATGATCGCCATGGAGAAATCTCATACTGCTGCAAACATTTTGGAAGACTTTGACAGCAAGGTCTTTGAATGGCTGCAACCAACAGGGCTTAACATTGGTTTTCTTGCCACGGACAATGGCAGTAATATAGTTAAGGCCATGGCCGATGGTGGCTATTTCAGGGTCCTGTTTTTGGTGCACTGCATTAACATCATTGTTCAAGACTTTCTGAAAAAAGAAGACTGAGTCAGCAACTTGCTAACCACCTGCAGAAGAACCTGCACACATTTCAGCCATTCTTTTAAATGTCAGAAGCAGCTGAGGATCATTCAACGTGATAATAGAATGCCAGCTAAAGCACTCATCCAGAAGGTGCCAACACGCTGGAACTCAACTTATTACATGCTTGAAAGTTTGTTTGAGCAGTACAGACCAATCAATGAATATGTCATGACAAGAGGGGATGCTACTGTGAATGGCATGATCATTGAGATAGACCAATGGGGCCTAGTTAAATGCCTGACAGAGATGTTACTTCCTTTTGAGGTCATCACACGTGAAGTCAGCAAGGAGGACTGTACTGTAGGACAAGCTATCTCATTGTTGCACATGCTACAGGAACAGCTGAAGGGGGTGTCTGCAATGTATGCAGGTGTGGAGGAAAAAAAAGAAGCATATGAGTTGGTGGTGAGCTTAACCCTTCGCTTATCTGAAAGTACAAGGATGCAAAGAGGCATTGTGTCATCCAACCATTACATTTGTGCCACAATTCTTGATCCATGGTACAAACCATTATTGTACACTTTCATTTCTTTTTTAGACGGAGATGTTGCCAGCTACAAAACTTGGATAGGTGTGCAAGCCAGTCAGCTAGAAAAAAAACGTCCGGGAATTGGAGGCCCGCTTCTCCAAGGCAAAACAAGTACTGCAGGTCAGCCTTCAAGTTCAACTTCAGAGCCTGAGGGCAGTGCGGTTGGCTCACAGCAGCCAAAACCACCAACAACACCAAGAACAACATCAACAATAACAAGAACAGGAGCATCAGCCTCAAAATCGGCAGAGGAATGGTTTCTACAGGCAGGGCTTAAGTTCAGTGCTGAGGCAAAGGCAAAAGAGGCCAAGCAAAGCGGAGCACCCATGAGCATTGAGCGGATGGTCCAGGCCTATCTGGATGACCCAACAGAGGTCTACTTTGATCAAAACTCATTGCTGTATTGGTATGGGAAAAGGCGCCAATTGCCCTGTCGCAAGTGTCTCTTCTGAGCGTGTTTTCAGTGCTGCTGGTGCCGTTCTGATAGTGAGAAGGACCAGTCTTTCGCCCCAAAATGTGGAGAGGTTAACCATGATCAAAATGAATCAGCACTTTATACCACTGGATTACACCATACCTGAAGTAGCACAGCAGGAAGAGGATGACAGCGACTCAGGTCATGGAAGTAGTGTATTAGGTGACCTACTTCTGGGTGAACCACGAGAGTTTGAGGACGAGCTCTACTTCCCTGACAATTAGGCTTTCAAGTTACTTTCTTTCTTCCTTTGACGCCCAAACCCCCCCAAAAAAGATATAGCTAACGAATATTTACTTTATTATTTGTGTGTGTCACTGTCTTTCTGGTTCGAATCACAACAAATCCATCACCACCGTCTTACTCTTTTATTGCCGGATTGAAGTTGCAACTGTGTACAGTCAGTGAAGAAGTAAGTCCACTCCTCTGAGTCCTGACTCGCCCTAAATCCATTTCCCTCAAGCCAGACATAGGATGGAGAATAGTACAACAAATGTGAAATGTGTACCCGCCTTGAGTCCCTCCAAACCTGACTATATATCTATCCTCCTTTCCGAGCCTAGAGGGACTGCCCTGGAAGAACAGGTTAAAGATGGCATGCATTGCACGCTGACTCTGAGTGATTGGTGTTTGTTGTGCATGATGTTTACTATTATTCTAATCTACACACAAAAAAGTGACTCAAGTCAATGTTTCCCTTCTAGTTGTTCAATAACAAAATTGTACTCGTGCAAGTTATCCATTGCATTTTTTAGTCTGGACTCTCTCGGGACATTACAGAGTTGGACACCATGACCATACCATACTTGCAGTCAGTCAGTAGGATCGGAGATGATTAATGGAATAACTCGGGCGTTTCATGAAGTGGCCTTAAAGGTCAACAACAACACCAGACCTACATGTCTGTGTAGTGGTGGAGGCGAGTGTGGTGGTGTGACTGACAGCGGTGCATTGATTTTGTTACTTCATTTGGAAAATGCTATGTCGCTGTGTGTGTATGTGTGCTCAGTGCTGTGAAGGAAGTGACCCGATTAGGGTCACCCGTGTCACTCACGACCACCTTTCAGCCTTCCATACCAAATGAAGAGTCGGTCAGACAGTAGAGAATACAAACCAATATCTGTTTATTCAGGTACACTCAGAGTGGAGCCCAGTCTGCCCAGTCGCTAGGAGTGCTGCAGAGGGACTGACATCAGCAAGCATAAGGATACATTATGAACATTTCAGAACCAATGGAGACATGCCTACAATGGAATTTTCCAAGCAGATGCAGCTAACAATGAAGTACAGAAGATAAGTTTCGATTTTGAGGCCGGGCACACACTATCTACTACTCAAGGTCGCTCTGCCCGTGCCCGCCACTAGACAAGTGGGAGAAGGCCTCTATCTTGTGGGAAAGGTATGCGCTAATAAGAACAGTGTATTCATTACTGAAACAAAACTTAGCCTTGGAGAAACACAACTCAGCGGAGGCCTTTTCTCAGAAATAGCAAAGTATCAGTTTCGATCACAATATAAAATCGCGCCCAAATAGAAAATGGTGCCGCGAATGCTACCTTACATATGAATATACATAAATGAAATCATTTCTATTCTAACAGCTGTCTGGCTCAAATTCTAAGCTAAGTGGAGGTTGGGTGGGCAGGCTCACTCCTGTTGTTGGAGGTAACTGCTGGAACCAGACATGATTTAGCCATTCCGCCTCTGAAAGTCTTCTTGTTGCACTCCCCCTTAATTTATGCAGTTTAACTTTTCTCCTTGATTTTTCAATATCCTTTTTGTTTTTCCATCTACAGGCCGGCCTTTACCCTGCGCTATACTGGGAAAAACAACTCACACTTACCTTACCAAACCGCATCCGCCAGGCAGGCATCCAAGATTGACGGATGGACAGTCCAGGGAAGGACCAAGAGGAATGCGGAGATGCAACTCCCAATTTGGCAATAATTATAGTATCATTTTCATTTGATTAATTTTTTCTCTTCAATCATTACGACTGTGTGTGTTGTTGTTTATGTTTCTTATATATTTGACTCCTACAGATATTTTTTAATTTTCTTTGCTATCTTTCAAAGGAAGTCCGGTACAACAAAAGAACGTAAAATGTATCTAACTTGAGTCTCTCTGGGGGCAGACAGGCAAGGCAATTGCATAATAATTCATAATATGCTGCCCTGTACTAATCTAGTACTACACTCATCAAGTCATCATCATCATGCATGCATTTCCTTTTTCTCCCTTAACAGATTTATATGATGGTCGGCTGCCAAGATTTTGTGTGTTGTCCATGTGTATTGTTTGTCTTTGTCAAACTTTTCCCTCAAATCTCCCTTCCCAACCATTCAACAAACCCTAAATCTCTTCCCCCAGGCTGTGTGATTTATATAGAGGTGTGACTAAATTAAATTTACACCAATTATTGATCAAACACTTGCTGGGGCGGATGTGGTGAAAGCAACACTAACTCAAGGCAGGGCGAGGATCTTCTTTTGCTCTAAGTATATATACTATAGTCCACACTGGCAATATTAGATTGCCCACCCACGCACAGTATTCGATATTCAATTTTTTTTCCAGAGGAACATAATCCATCATAATAATATAATTGGTTACCAGCATCGAGTCATCAATCATCCTAGTTCCAGCACTAAAGCTTAAGAAGCCGCTTGTCCGCTTCATAGCTCGAGTCGACTTCAGTTTGTAACTTGTACTAGGCTAGCCCTCCAGGCATTCTGGTTTATTTTACTTTAGCATTATCATCATCATGGTTTCTTGTTTGGCAGTCTTCTTGTGTACTGTACTTCTACTACTCGTTCCCGAGTCTCCCTCAGGTGACTGACTGTCTCATTCTCTTTTATTTGTAAATGCTACTGTCAGTGTCCACTTATACTACCACCAACCACCATGGCACCTTGGGAAACCAAACTATCACCATGCAGCCAGCGTTTTCCTAAGTATAAACAGTAATCACAGGTAAGAGAAGAAGTTTGGGGGAGGCATAATGTATATACAATGGAAATTAATTAATTCACACACCCACACCCTTCCGAGTCCATATGGGTTTTAGTGGTAGACCCTAACAAATAAACTAACTAGAATGAAAAAAAAAACACAACACCTGACCCACCCCTCTCCCTAACCCCAACCAATGTCCATCATTAAAAGTCCAATGTCCATAAATTAAAATGTCCATAAAAAAAACCAAAGTTTTCCCCAACGTCCAATTTCCACCCACCAAAAAAAAAGATAAAAAAAGGGGCAAGGCGACGGAGGTCCAGCGGCAGGCTTGACGGATCTTCCTCTCCAGGGTATATATCCGCTCCTCTAGGCGTGCCATCCGGAGGAGCATGCAGCGGCCTGAAATGTCTTGCAATAGCATGAACAGGGGTGGGCGGCAGAGTTTATTTACTAGCTGCCTTTCTTGAATCTTCAGGCCCTATTTCACTTGTACTAAGAATCGACTTTTATGCACAGCCTTTGCATTATGCCAAAGTGGCGATAAATTAATCGCACCATTCACAAGCAGGTGCTAACAGCTGATATCACCAGTTTACCCGCGATAGCAGCCGCAAAAAACATCGCCACGGATGACACCAGCAACTAACGCTAATGAGATGCAGAGTAAGCGTTCCCGTGCAAAAACCCGCGAAAACACCACTCCGCAACATTCTCAACGACCAGCCAGATCGGCGATAAGATTCAAAAACATGCGATAAGGCGCGTTAGCAGCATGGATTTAACACCTGCTCCTACCTGGTGCTAAGTCGGACGACAACCTGCACCATAAAAGGGAGCCCAACCCACAGCCACACTAGAAGAACAACAGATGCCATGGAGCTACTGATCATGCAGCTCGGAGCACCAAGAGGGCCACAACACCCACCGCCACCACCGCCAGGACCCCCACCCCCCCAGGACCTCCCCCCGGACTACCACAGAGGCAGCGCAGACAAAGACACCGGACCTTCTGAAAACGCACCAGCCTCGGAGACTTAACGCCAGAGGAAGTCATTGCCCACTACAGGCTCAAAAGGACAACCATCCTCCGCATTCTGACCCTCATTGCCCACAGGCTGACGGTACCAACACAGCGGAGAACCAACATCCCTCCGCAGACAAAGCTGCTGGCCGTGCTGCACCTGTTGGCCTCTGGGACCTTCCAACCAACAACTGCCATAGTCGGAGGAGTCTCACAGCCAGCCCTGTCAAAGTTCCTCACACCTGTCTTGGATGCCATCATCAGCTTGGTACCCCAGCAACTTTACTTCCCACACACTGCGCAGGAACAGCTGGAGATCAAGCAAGGCTTCTACGCCATAACTGGCTTCCCGCACGTGTTGGGGGCAATCAACTGCACACATGTACTCCTCGTGCCCCCTGCCGCCACTGCACACAATTACCGCAACAGGAAACACCCGCATTCCATCAATGTGCAGGCAATAGTAGACCATCGGGGACTCTTCACCAATGTCGTCGCCAACTACCCAGGCAGTGTGCATGATTCCTTGATCTTCCGACAGTCCATCATCAACCAGCGCTTTCAGGATGGCACCTATGGAAATGCACTGCTCGTCGGTAAGTAACAACTGAACACACCACACACCTCAATTCCACCAACATACAACTCACAACTCTGGGAATGCACACGTCACAAAATCACATACAACATGACAACCAACATCCTCACATTCCAGACACGACAACACAACTTACTGTGGCAACCTGGGCTAGCCATGTACACAAGCCATCAACGGCATGGCACCTCAGCCACACAATAGCAGAATGTGGGGAGAGGCGGAAGGAGGCAAGTGACCCATGAATGTGAATGTACACAACGCCAAGTGTGGGATGGATGTGCTGGACAGACTTGAGTATGCAGACCACAGACATTTCCATGTCGACATACACTGCTGGTGTCTGCAGTGTACTGGACAGTGGACGCAACCATGTTACCGCAGCCAGTGGGGAAGAATGCGGAAATGTAGCTTGTTACGTCCCCACCTGTAAGTATGAGCGGAGTGGGCTGGCCCTGCGTACGCCAGGCCAGCGTAGGGGTGTGAATAAAAAGCCTGTTACTCTGGGCGTGGTTCTCTTCTGGAATGGCCAACGTGTTTGCCAGGGCGGCGCCTCTCACCCCGCCACGAGGCCGACGCCATGAGCGGCAGTGCCTGCGATCCTGTGCGCCTGCTGCACCCCAGGCCGCTGGTCCCAAGACCCGTCTTGCCTGCCCCAGCGCACCCAGGCCTCACTGCTCACCTGCCGACACCGGCGTGTGTCAAAGAGGGCCCACCACGTGCCGGTGCAAGCTCCAAGTCCGAGGCCCGCGACCATGGCAGCCTCCTCAGACCATCACGGCCTCCGCGACACAGGCCCCCAGTACTCCTTTCTCATTGACGTACTCCACCGCTGCCTCTGGCCTACACTGGGGTCCAGTAGGTCACACATTTGGAACTGAGTCTTGATTATACAATGGCAGAGTACATACGTTTATGGTAGATTTTATATCACCCTACTCCCTTCGATGTGGTGCCACCAACTCTGTGCATAGCATTCCAACGACATGTGTCTGTGGGCCCTTGCTGACTACTGCCTTCGGCCTACACTGCGGCCCAGCACCGCGGGGTCACCCGTGTACTGCCTACACTGCGGTCCAGCAGGCCTCACACCAATCCAATCCAGTCCGGACCAGGTAGGGCACGGCATTGTTGCAGGCTGCACACAGGCTCAGCTCTGGTGCTTCTACCTCCGTCAACCACAAATCATCGCCACATGGCATTCCAACGTCGTGTGTGAGAGTACCAGGAGGAGCTGCCTGAACAGCGGTTGGCCAGCGCTGATTGCTGCCTCCGGCCTACACTGCGGTCAAGTAGGTCACACATTTGGAACTTAGCCTTGATTGTTCAATGGCAGAGTCCATATCATTGTACGCAAGGAGAGAAGTAAGAGGAAGACGCGGTTCAGTCCGGATGAAAAAAGGATCTTCGTTACGGAGGTGACCGAACACTACCAACAACTGCTCTCGTGCCACTAACTCTGTGCATCGCAAGCCAAGGACACGTGGCTGGCGGCCCCTGCTGACCGCTGCCTCCGGCCTACACTACGGTCAAGTAGGTCACACATTTGGAACTGAGTCTTGATTTATTTATGGCAGAGTTTATACCATTGTACAGGCCTCATCGCAGACTGCATCCCCTTTCAGCTCTGGTGCCACTGACTCCGTGCCCCAAAATTCATGGACACTCTCTGGTTGAACTTTGGTGGCATCTGAGTCTATGGCCTGGGGGTTGTCTTCATCATCATGTAGCTGATACTGACTTGGTGTCAAAAATGAGTCTGTAGCATTCATCTCCTCCATATTGCCTGTGTCTGCTTGGTACTGCCCTCTGTATCATGCCCTGGAAGATCACCTTCCACTGCCCCCCAAAACCCTCCGTGACATTCACCTTGGACATCGACGAGGACCCGCTCAGCTCTCGTGGCCCTACCTCAGTGCACTGGTAGTCACCGTCCCGTGGCGGTGTTCCATGTGCCGACCGCTGTGCATCCGAGGCCACTAACTCCGTGTAGATCAAGTCATGGACCCTTGCGGTTTGAACTGTGAACTTCTGATTGTCTGATCACTGTTGTAGTTGTTGCCAGTACCAAACACTCCTTGAGGGTTGGCTCACACTCACCCCACACCCATCCAGCACAGGCGTCACTGGACATGTGACCCTGGCAATAAAAGGGGCCAGGCGCACGTGCCCATAGCCAGTTCCACAAACTATCTAAGTGTGTCCGTGTGGTCATTGTGTATGCATGAGAGCCCCGGGCCCTACCACATTGCATTGTGCTGTGTACAGCGGACGCAACCATGTCACCTCAGGCAGTGGGTGAGACCTGGGACATGTAGCTGTGTCGTACCCCCTTGTAGGCGTTGCCGGAGTGGGCTGGTGTACGACAGTCCAGCGTAGGGGTGTGGATGATCACTCCGGGGCTCTAGGCGTGGTTAAGTGTTGGGCTTGCCAATGAAGTACCTAATGCGTGTGTCTCTGTTGTAGTGTTGGCGCCACCCGTCCCGCAATGGACAAATTTGCAATGTAACATGCCCCCGGAGTGCGGGCTCGGCCGAAGGGATAAATGAATGAGCGCAAGCCCGCTCAGGGTCCGGGATCATACATGCCAACTGTTGTGTGTGTATCGCTATTGCCGCAGCATAGGCCAAAGGTCTTGCCTCGACCGCATCGCGAGTTCAGCCAGCCAAGAACTCTACATCTGTGTCCGCCCTATCCCTACCATAGGCCTACACACACGTGGCCGCCCACATTCAACGCACAACATCACAGTGTCGTTGTCAGGCTTGTGGACATGCGCAGACAGGCATGACAATGGTGTGCCGTAGGAGTGCAAGTGATGCAACCGCGCAGCGCACACAAGTAATTAGGCTCAGGGGGAGGGAGGAGCAGCAGTGAGGCTACGTAATACACATTGATAGTGCTCATTTGCTACAAGCAGTACATGTCACACAGGAATCACTATGACACACATATCACATGCCAATCAACTAGTGAGCCTGCCAACACATCATGCAGAACCAACTATTGACTCATGTCTCTCTGCACTGTCACAGGTGATCAAGGATATGCAGTCTGCCCTTGGATGATGACACCCCTCCGAGCCACGAACACACAGGCCCAGAGGCAGTACAATGCGGCCCACAAACGCACCAGGGGCATCGTGGAACGCACATTTGGCGTGTTGAAGTCACGTTTCAGGTGCCTGGACATTACAGGTGGGAGGCTCCTGTACAGCCCAGACATCGTGTGCAAGATGATCGTTTCATGTTGTGTGTTGCACAACATATGTGTACGCACCAATGCCCCATGGTTACAAGTGTCAGATGCACCGGATGATGATGAGGAAGATGAGGCAGGTGGACCACACCCCACTGCAGCTGCAGCAGGAATAGCCCGTAGGAACAACATCATTGACAATTTCTTCACATGAGGACGTCACATTGTGACAGTCCTTAGCAATCATGAGACAGTACAAAATGACCACAGGCACAGCATGTGCAAATAAATTCATTTCAACACACATTCCCTGAGTTTCTGTATGTGTGCTGCAGTGTGGCACGGGGATCAGGGACATGATCCAGGGTCATTGTGGGTGTGCAGTGTGCTGTACTTAATTGGGCATGTGTTTTATTGTGCCCATCTCCCCCCGTACCCCCAGTCCCTGGTCGGTACTCACCCTTTTGATGTTGTGTCAGGTCATGTTGAGCAGTGTCCCGATTCCCGACTCCTGGCACCGTATCCCGACTGATCACTGTGGCCACCATTTTCTCAATGTCATCCAGCTCCTGGTGTGCCGCTGTCCCCCACCTCCAATCTGCGTTGCTGCTTTCATGTTGGCATCGAGTTTCTTCTTGGTTTTGCCCTTCACATCATTCCAGCACCTCTTGACCTTCTCCATTGTCCTCCTCGACACTCCGACTGCATTCACGTTGTACATGATGTGCTGTCATATTTCCGTTTGTGTTGCCGATGACACAGTGGAGGTGACGAACAGTTGTTGGTAGTGTTCTGTCACCTCCGTGACAATGATCCGGTTTTCCTGCGGACTGAACCCCGTCTTCCTCTTCCTCTTCTCCTTGCCCTTCCCCGGCCCCGGGGTTCCTGGCTGGTCGTCTGTGGGGCTTGTGGGGTTCGCGTTGTCTTCTGCACTCGGTCCGGGTGCCATGGTGCTACGCAGTTACATTTTTTCTCTTTTTTTTTCTCTGCTTTTATAGTGCATTTTCCTGCATGTCGAGTGGGAATCGCAGGCCTGTCGCTGGTTAGCGCTGATTTTTGTTTCGCGATTTGGGACATCGCAACTTTTTGGGCGTTCGTGTTTCGCATTTTTTCGGTGTCGCGTTAATTTTATCACGGGCATTTGTCGCTTTATCGTGAGACTATCGCATGGTGCCGCCGGGTTGAGAATACTGCGTTAACAAGGTGTTATTTTCCCGCGATAGACTGCGATGTGAGAAGTTGCGCTAAGCGAATTAGGCGATAGTTAACACACGCTCTTGAGAATATCCCCCATAGACTCATCAATGTAGATAGTAAATAGATTTCACTAGATCAAATGTCGATTTTCCAGGCAGTCTAAAAATTGGGTTTCCAATTTCCACTGGGACCTGCCACCAGGTCCTTTTTTTAACCTCCAGCTTTTCAAATATCATCTGTTCTTCGTTTTTCGATAAAGAATTAGGGACCCTGTCTAAATATTAACATTGCAGGACTAATATTATGACATTAGTGTTATAAAGGTTTCTGATGCATGAGGGTTAAATTTTCCCTGTTTACTATATTCCTTTCACCAGCCTTAAAAATGCATTATTGAAGTAAAATTATTACACCTTTTTAAAATGTTCAGTTTCAGAGCCTGCTTTTGCAATTTAAAGTTCCTCTCACTATCATCCAGCACCACGGCCTGTGAAAGCTAGTAAAGATGTAAAGAAAGCGTAGGAGGGCGGGAAGAGCGTGGAGAGAGTGGGCGACGAAACTAAACTTTGTGTCATATGAATTGCTCAGAGAAAGCGGCTCTTTGCTCCTTGAATACGACATTAACAGCTTGTCAAGCGGATAGTAAAATGGCAGTGAACCAAAAAGGCACATTAAATTCACTTGTAGATGATAACATTGGTGGCGCTAGAAAGATTCGTTTCTTCTGCTCCAGAAATCGTGAACTTAATGAACAACTCATAAAAATGAAAGTCATTTCCTGGTTTGGGAAAGATGGTGATCAACTGATGACAGTTTTATTGGGCCAAGTTAAACATGAAATGAGTCGCATTTTCGGAACTTATGCTTTCTTTATGACACCAGGTTGTTTTGGACTTGCCAGCACACTCAATTTTTATTTCATTCTCTAACACTGAGGGAAATTAAACTTTGACCCGCGTTAGTTCTTTCAAAGAAATGCAGTCGATGCTCGTCTCGCTTATTATATGCGAAAAAATGCCCTCTGCACAATGCTGAACGACTAAAGATCAAACATATATTTTAACTCACCAAGAGTCATGCATTTTGTAATTTTATCACATGATTGTGAACCTTCAAGTTTATTTGAAGCTGTTTACTATATATATTTTGTTGTTTTCTATAGAGCAATGAGGGGATTGTTTTTCCTTTAATAGAAATAGACAAAAATTATGATTTTTAGTTCTTTTGAAACTGTAGAATTTTTGATCTTTGTGATCTGCGACAATTTTTCTTATTATTCACTACAAATTAAGTTTGTTCTAATTGAAATTCCTTAAATTATTTAAAGAGGTTCCCACATACGTTATTTGGCGCATAATACAAATTCTTTAGACGTTCGTTCATCTGTAAACACGTGATAGTGCTCCTATGTGTTTCTGCGACTCCTTTGAATGCGATTCTGTGTGTATAACGTGCAAATGCACATTTGTTGCTGTGAAATTTGCATCTATTCGGGTGAATGTATATTTTTTGATACTAAAAAGCATTGGTTATGCAATGGTACTTTACACTCCTTTAATTGTCACTGAGGAGCCGATCAATGAGGCTTGTATGCAAAGTCCGGCATATAGGATGCAGCGCACAGTCAGGGGGATGAGTCGGTTCCGAGGATATGGGAGACAGCGATGCGGAGTCTGTCGTCATCGGTGAGGCTGCTGTCAATGAGGGATGTGAGTGCCTGTGCCGAGGATGCGTTGCGCAGTGGTGGTTCCGAAGGTGTTGCGGGCTGTGGTGACAATGCAGGTCTCTGCAGCGTGTCCAGTCCATGCAGCAGTGGAGACGCATTGGTTCCCCTGGATCCACAGAGGTTGGCAAAGCAATTTAAGCCCACTTCCAAGGGTCCAGGACTAGGGTGGCACCACTTGGCAGGGAAGACTCACAGATGGCAGAGTCCAGGTGCAGATGGAAGGTTGTTGGAAGCCTGTTATGTCCATGAGATTTCAAATCAGGGGGGCAGCCAACAAACCCTTGGAGTCACTCAGGGTTCTAGGTTCAAGAGATGCAGGTCCAGTCCTTCTCACCACAGCAAGAGGGCAGCAGGTCTGCACACCAGGGCAGCAGTTCTTTCAGAGCAGCAGTCCAGCAGAATGGCAGTCCTTTCAGCAGCACAGCAGACCTTCCTGGCATAGTATCCACTGGTCCAGAAGTGTAGAGTTGGTGTCTGAGGTCCAGTATTTATACCCAGTTGTGTCTTTGAAGTGGGGAGAAGCTTCTAGAGGCATGCTAACTACAGAGGGTATGTGGCCCTTTGTATGGAGACAGGACACAGCCTATTCAAGTGTAAGTGAGGCTGGACCCAGCTCCTCCCTCCCATTCTGCCAGTGATGGCCCTCCCAGTCACTCCTAAACTCCCCATTGTGTGCGGCTTTCTTGGAGGATTACACAAAGCCCAACTGTTACCCAAACCCAGTCATGTGACCCAAAGACAGGCTGCAGGTACCAAATGGCTAAGGCAAGAAAACATCAACCTTCTAAAAGTATCACTTTCAGAATTGTAAATTAAAATCCAACATCACCATGTTAGGATTTTAAATTGTGATTCCAGAGACACCAAACATGAAGGGGTTACCAGCTCCCATTTGGAAATTGCATTTATAAAATGTAATGAGGTAATACCCAAAAAATTTCAGTACCAGGACATGTAAAACATAAAAGTACATGTACAACTTTTTAAACACACTGCACCCTACCCTTCGGGTTGTCTAGGGCCTACCTTGGGGATAACTTATATGTATTAAAAAGGGAGGTTTGAACCTGGCAAGAGGTTTATTTTGCCAGGTCAAAATGACAGATTAAAACTGCACACACACAGGCTGCAAGTGGCAGGCCTGAGACATGCGTAAAGTGTTACTTAAGTGGGTGGCACAATCAGTGCTGCAGGCCCACTAATAGCATACAATGTACATGCCCTAGCAAAGTTAGTGTCACTTTACTAGGGACTTTCATGTAAATTAAATATGTCAATTGGATATAAGCCAATCCTACATGTTTTAAGGAGAGAGTACTTTAGCACTGGTTAACAGCGGAAAAGTGTGCAGAGCCCTAAGGTCAGCAAAAAGGAAGTCAGCAAAAACAGGAGGTCTGAAGGCAAAAAGCTAGGGGAAAACCCCCCTAAGGATGCCGGGTTTAACACACACCAAATGCCTTCAGAATCCACAAAGAAAAGGTAAAAGGCAGGTCGATTATTAGCCTGGCTTGTCAAGAGAGACATCTGAAATTAACATACTGAATCTGGTAAACACCAACACAGTCTCAATGGCACATTTTGTTCATACCTGTACAATAATACAAACAACCTCTCAAGACAGATGTAGGACAGACACAGGTTGTTCTAGAGATGACTGTCTAAAACAGATTTACACAACAATTGGGAGGTTGTGGAGGCCTGTTTAAGATGGGAAGACATTCTAGCTCCTATTGGGAATGTAGGATGAGGCAAGAACATCAGGCATTGTTGATCTACCAGTGCAAAGTTAGAGCACAGTGGATTCAAATTAAAAGTATTATTGTTACTTTGTGATCATGGTGGATTGGGCCTACATGATGGTGAGCTATAGTATTTGGCCAAATATAGCATTCTCTGGGGTGGTTTTTACAAGAGTCACACACGGAAAACAAGCGTTTAGAAGGGCTATGTGGATAGTAGATGTTGCACAATTCCTTCTGGATAATAGAAAAGCTCTAGAGGGAACCCCCTATTTAGCGGGTGTTACCAGGCAGATACGGGATTAAGTGGTATAGAGAGTTAATAAAAAAATCAATTTCCACAGGAAATGTCTTTTTGGGTCTTCCACCTTTTAGAAACAATGAGCCAAAATATGGTGTTAGGCAAATGGATTGAGGAGGGAGTATGACAATGGAGAATCTACGTCATAAAAACACATTTCTTTCCTTTGAAGAGGTGCAGACTGAGTTTGGGGTCGAAACTGGAGAAGTAGACATATGTAAATAGCCCCAGAAACCTGGGTTGGTTTTCCAGATTTGCCAGAGGAACTAGCAATACTAAAAGAAATTTTATCAGATGGGGTTATATATATTTCAGTGCATTATAGAGCCTGGCCTGGCAGTGAAGAACAACTGGGATGCTGACTGATGTGAGCTAATAGCCGAGATATATCCAGACCATTCTTGAGGATGTCATAGTTGTCAAAAAGAGGAAAGTGATTTCTTCCACCTAGTTGTTATGTGACCAGTTACAGAAGATTGCAGGCAGAAAATGTCATAGACTGTGACCTCTTGGCAGGTAACTACTAGATCTCTAATACAAAAATTGTTTATTAGGCTGGGTCCTTAACCAAAAAGTGGTAAGGTTAGATATAAGTCTTTTGTGTTGGGTTTTTTATTGGTAAGAGGTTAGAAATCCACCGGTTTCAACAGTAGAAGTAATTGTGGAAATGGTGGCTTAAAGATTTGCAATAATTTACAGTTGCAGAAGAGTTCCCTATGTTGAAAGTTTAAGCTCATGAGAAACTGTCAGAGGTTTGATGTGCTGCATTGACTATGTCCACACACTACCTTTTCCTGGCACTAGACAGCCTTAAATAAATGGCACCAAGGTGTGCTTGTAAAGATGATCCTTACAAAACTCATACTAGTTGAGAAAACAATAGCACATGCCTACGAAAAGATAGAGTAACTCCTGTGACTCCTTTACACTGCAAAAGTGTGAAGTTGGGGGGTGGCTACAGATTTTCAAGAAAGTTGACCACAAACAAGGGCCTCTAACAGGGTTGTGTGCTGGCGCCACACCTTTTAAACCTGTTCATGCCTGACCTAACACCTCGGCTTACCCAGATCAACTCCCACCCACCACATTTGGGAAAACTTACCTTATCCCTCCTTTCATATGCAGACAATGTGGTATTAATGAGCTTAACAAAAGTTGGACTCCAGAGGTCACTTAATGAAATGTATGAATACGTTATTGCTAACAAAGTTCACATCAACACATCAGAAACCAAAACCATGCAGATCAGTGAATATCTGGTTAAATGGTAAACCGCTGGAAAAAGTAACCAGTACTTGGGAGCTTACATTGACAGCAGATTTGTTCACTTAGAACAGAAAAACTATGGGGCATATTAGCAAGGAGTTGCGATATTTATCGCAAAACGCGCTTAGCGCGTTTTTTGTTAACGCCGCCTATCGCTGGAAATTATCGCTGAGATAACACCCTATTAGTAAGGTTTATCTCCATAGCGATATTATTTCCAGCGATAGCGGCAAAATGCGAGAATATCGCTGGAAAACCAGCGATATTCTTGCATTAACGCTAAGGTGGATTCAGCATTAGAATCCACCTCCTATACCTTAAACAGGTAAGTCATAGTCAATAGCAGGTGTTAAAATCTAGCGATAAACGCGCTTAGCGCGATTTATTTTATCGCTTCGCCTGCCTTGATAATAGGGGTTAGTGGTGTTAGCGACTGTTTACAGTCGCTTTTAGTGGGGAACGCCTACCTTGCATGTCATTAGCGATAAATATCGCTGACATGCAAGGCGATGTAATTCCCGGCCTCTAACGCCTGAAAGCTGTCGCTAACGCCTGTTAGCGACAGCTTGCTAATAGGGCGTTAAAAATATCGCCGATTTAGCGGCAAAAAGTGCAGCTAAATCGGCGATAAAGCCCTTGATAATATGCCCCTATATGTCACAAAGAACCAGCGCACTAGCCTTTGCTTTCAGCACATTGGCCCAAAAACTTGAGGGCCCATCTTATTATCACTGCTCTCAGTAATAGCAGCAAAAATGTTACCAACGATTTCTTATGACAGTATCATCCTACACAGAAAAGATTCTGCTCTGCTGAACAAGTTGCAGGTCTCAACCTACAAACGGGTCTTTCAATTACCTCAGTCTGCTTTGCCAGGGTAGGTGCGCCTAGAATTCAGGCTAATAAACGAAACAGTAAGGAGAATGTACCCCACAATAAAATGTTGGTACAAAAAAACCTCGGTACACTACCCACCCAACAAGACACTATAGACTGAAGTTGAAAAAGATAAAAAAAAATCTATATATAGTCAATATATTTTCAAAGCTTTAACAAGCACCAATAGAGTTGAGCTGTGGACCAAGAATCCATCTTTCACAACCTTCAAACACATCATAAACAAATCCATAAAACTCCATTCACTGCTGCTAGATAAAAACAGCTTCTGCCTTTGATCACACTGCTGGATGTTGATTAAAAACGATAAAATCTTAAAACCAGCTCATTACTTAGGCCTCACATTCCCGTGCACCTAAAAAACAACTGATGGCACTTTGCTTTGGCCAGTTACCATCAACTGCCGACCAACTATCTTGGAAGCAAAACGGATCCACAGCATGCAGACTTTGTGGTAGAAAAAAAGAGAATCTTACTCATCTCATATGTATATGCCCCTATCTACACACTGCATGTGTCACTTTACTAAGAAAAGCTTTTATCGCAAGAGGAATAAGGACATGCAGAGCAGCAGTCATACAAGGTCTAGACCCGTCAGATCCTCAATTGAACTGCAAACTGGTAAAATATCTAAAACACCACAACTGGGTCTGAGAACAATAGCCCAGCAGGATACTGATATTCTTGCTCTAAAGAAATGAAATATGTGATTTTCCATAATGAACGATTAAACAAACTACGTCACGAGGAAACCTCAGATCACATTTACGTCTAACAGTTACATGACTGAAGACTATGCGCATCTAGTTCATTTTGCACAAGGAACTTAATCTTTATTTAGTATTTATTATGTTCATTTTAACAACGAGGACAGCTTTGCTAGCACAAAGCACTTTACGCTCTCATCATGCCCGTTTTTGCACATAGAATATATCTTAGACGCAGTATTAATTATGTTAAAACCCAAAGCCGAAATTTGTAGTTACCTGGCTTGTTTGCACATTGTACCGATTTGTAGACGAAATGTTTATCATGTCTATACTCAGGAATGCATTTATATTTCAATCATTACCTAACCATACCTGAGCAAGACCAAGGTTAGAAGAAATGTTATCAAGTATAACTCTTTTATTTATGACGCCGTGTTTATCTTACTGTGTTTTAACATGCCTATATTGTTAAGGTTTTAATTAAATAAACACTAAAAACTTTCTTACTCTTACTCAAAAGTTCTACCCATAGTTACTCGATCATTTATGTCGACCTAGAGAGGAATCAAAGGGGAAGAGTAGTGATCATATGCAGATCCTCCATTCAATGCAAAAGCCTCAAAAGCGATCAGCTTTCCTCTATCTAATGCCTCTGCATCAAAGTAAGAACATCAGGAATGAAAATCATATTATTCTCCATTATTCCCCATTATACACTGTACAGCTCCCATCCACGAAAAGGGCTCAATCCTTGACCTTATAATATCCAAACAGGTAATTGTCTAGAGTCACCACCCTCACACCATGGTATACTGGTTAGCTCACTTCCTTAAACCTTTAGATCCAGTATTCCCTAAAACATCCACTTGTTGGTAAACAAAAAAATTGAACGTGTTTATCAAGGATCTCCAGTACCTTGACCAGTCTATCCTGGAAACCAGAATCTCTTCCATGCTAAGGAATGTAACAGAGGATTCTGACACTAACGTGATTGTGTAAATGTACAACTTATTCACATCTGAGGTTTTGGATTATCTTTCTCTTCTAAATCATAAAAGGGAAAACAATACCAGCTTGCTTAGATGGTACTAGATAGAATTACGAGAGAAGCAGAATAGCCATAGTATGGCACCAGAATCCACCTGAGCTGAAAATAGGATCTTAATTCAAATGTAGGAAATGGAAAACAGATCTTTAAAGCAAAACCAAACTTATTCAGAGTAGTGTTATAACTGTGCTCAGAAAGGAACTGGGAACCTAAAAGGAGGCCATGCACAGGCAGAAGAGGAAGAAGTGTGGTCCACATTGAAAGGTGGCATGTTCTAAGATACTGCGCTCGGCGTGCTGCTGAGTGGCTGGATTACCTGAAGCCCTCTGGTGTGTCCATGCTCGTTGCCTCCTTGGAGGGGCCTTCTACCGGGTAGTCAAGCACTGGGCATGGGTGGGGTTCAGTGGGAGAGGGAATTGTAGTACTGGTCAAGAACTGGCAAACTCAGACTTCTTCATCTCCCTGGTGAAGACCATGATTTCCAGAAAGGGGTAGTGATCAAGCCATAGGAAACGGTCCTCTCCGAGATGGTGTATTGGCCATAGAATGTTGGCAGAGTCTCCTAATTCAAGATGAGACAGAATTCTTTCCTGTGATGTCAAATGCTGTTGACACCATATATAAGGAGGCATTTACAAGTGCTGGATGCCTTGAAATTCATCTTTTCCTTCATAGTTTGTCAAGTTCCTTGCCCCTTGCAACAATTTTTGACACAGTTTTTTGTCATTTATCTGTTTTGACCTTCTTCATTTCTGCACCTTAATTTAATTGGACCTTTCTCCTGCTTTATGTTATCAGGAGTGTTATGCCTTGCTGATTTCTCCAATACCAATCTTCAGCTTTATTCAATAGCTATATCATTACAAAAGGATATTTGTTCCCATTTATTGGGTTTTCCTCCTAACTGGGGCTCTCTTGAATAGACACTTTTAACATATACCATCTATTCTGACCAGGGAGGCACATGGCAACTGGGAGGAGTTGCCTTTTCCTTGAGAAATCAAGAAAACAACACCACAGATCTTCTCATCATCCACTACTTGAAAAGCAGATATGAACGTGGTGAAAAATTACCCAGATAACATTTTACAGTGTCATAAAATCCACTAACATCGCATACACCCTTTTCTTCTTAAGCACCACAGAAACCACAAAAAAAATCTACTCTTTCCTTTGATGACAAAGTTAAGAAGACTGAACGTTGTATCAACTCTACAATTGCAGTCTGATCTTAAGAGGCTTTAGCATGATGATCTTCAATGGAACTGTATTCATTTAATTACATTACATTAGTCTAACTGTTAAGCACAATAACGTATCTTAAGCCTTCAACTCATTTTGCCAACTCCTTATGGCTAAAATCATGAACACCACATGACCTACCTCGCCACATTCTTGACCATAAACTCTTCAAAGGTAAAAGGAAAAGTCCAAGAATGCTTACAAATCAGAAAGGTCACTCCTCTTCACAAAAAAACATGATGCTGACCCAGAAGATGCTCAAAAACGTCCATTTTGTATCGAACCTCCCTATCTTAGCCAATGCTCTCAAAAACATTCCTTCACAGCAATGAAAGTATTACATTGAAAAAAGCAATCTCCTTTATGATCACCAATCTTGTTTTAGTTCAGAATGCATCATTGCTCTGTCTCATCTTGTTCAGTCTACATACAAAACACATATAAATAAAAAGGTATATATAAGGATAGAAAGTGATAAACCAAAGGCAGTTTTTTTGCACAAATAAGGTTCCATAAGAAAACTCAAAACAATTTGAATTATGGGTGCATATATTGGATTTTTGTACACTCATATCTGTAGGATGAAACAATTCTGATAGCTTTCAAAGAAAACACAACGATAAACATCTTCATAGAGCCTTTCGCCTCTATTCCCAACACCACTTAGACCACTCTCCTAAGAGGGAATGTGCCATCCCTAAATTGCAGTCATCTGTCACTAATAATTGGACCTCTTCTAGGTCCTTCTGCAGTTCCCATTGGATCAGACAAAGTGACCTTTACTTTTGCAAAGTCACTGGCACTGCCCAAACTAGATGCAGTTCAGCAACACTGATGGGAGGATTCTTTCCTCCATCTGACCAAAGATCACCTACCTGGAGATTATCCCCACTGAGGAGGCTGCAGTAAATCTCGATGCATAGAGACGACAGCCACAATGCATATATACTAGCTACCAAATTAACTCCAGAGACCAACCATCTCACCCTGTTGCCAAAGGGTTCTGGTCATTTAGTGCACAAGTTTGTTTTTGCTTTGGATCACCCAGTTTTTGGCCCTTTACCGTGAGTGAGTCTCACTAACTGAGTCTCACGCGTAGTAATTTCATAGTAAATTAGACTGTGCGTGTTTTCACTACCAATGTCCACCTTTTAAGATAAGGCTACTGTGACCCAGCTAAGGAGGGGCACTGGGCTGGTTACATGTGAACATGTGCACTAATGTGTGCGCACATGTGTGGGCTGCACGTGAGGGACTACAGTTGTGCGCAGCCTGATAGCTGCACACTAGAAACCTGTCTGTGGCAGTTTTAAACTGCAAATTCAATTGTCATAGTAACCCCTTTAGACAGGCCTAAACCTCCCTTTTAGGGAATAATAAGTCACCCCTAAGTAGGCCTAATCACCCAGAAAGGCAGGGTGCAAGGATAATAAAATGTAGGACATGTAGAAATTAATGCTGAATATATCCTTACAGTAAAATATCCCCCAAAACGATTCTTACTGTAACAAAGCTGGCTGCTTTCATGAGGAATTATTCGGCTATATTGTTACATTTATTAAATGCTAAATTAGGATTGGTAGTAGCAGGACAAATACTTCTTCCACTCATTTAACTGTAATTTAAAATCCTTTTTAATGGTAATGTCGGAATTTAGATTTGCTATTTTGAAAATGTCACTTTTTAGAAAGTTAATTATAGAAACATCTGTTATGCCTTGGCTGGAATTATTCATCACACCTTTTTTTTCTTGGGGTTCAGGGTTTTGATTGTCTGAAACCTTGGTTATTTATTTATCATTCTTTTAATTCTATTAAATATTTTTCTCATGTCAAACACATTCAATCACATATACCAAAGGTATCTTGGCCACTTGGGCCCCTAATCAAATCATAATAACAATTCAAATCAAATACTTATGACATTTGAATAACATCTTTACAGGCGCTGCCTGTGACAATACGTGTTTCAAAGCATTCTATTTGACACAAAACACTCAATTGTACACAAAATAAAATTAAAATTAAGCAAGAGAAAACCAGTCTTGAACTTTTCACAAGCAAGAGTCATTATTGAATTTCAGTTTCTGAATAAAGACTCATGAATGCCCGCAAAAACCCAGGGGTTGCCTCAGCCATTAGTTTTTGCTATGCTATGCTGCTATAGCTGTGGCCCCAGCTATGCTTGCTTGGGCCACAGGTGTCTCCACGTCAGCCTCTGCAGGAGTCTCCGTGATGTCTACACATTCACTGTCATCACTGTCTCCTTCAGCTGCATCTGTGATGTGAAACAGTGCAATGTTAATTTGTGGTAAGGCTACTGTTGTGTGACATTAAGCATACTTGGCTCTCATTAAATCACTGACTGTAATCACTGACTGACATGAAGTGTTGACGTGTTTTACTTGCCATTGTTGTGTTTGACTACCCACTTGCCTGACCTGCCTACAACTCCCATAATGCTCTTGGGTTTTGAGGGAAAAGGTGGACTGGAGTTTGTATCTGTACACTGGGGTTGGACTGAGGGGATGTGCACAATTGATTAGTACTTTGATATGTATAGTTGCATGCATCTTACGTTGTGAAGTACTGGCCGCTCCGGATGTATCCAGCTGGGTCACTCCCACCACTGCCTCTGGCTGGATTGTGGACTCAACAAGGTCCTCCAGGGCTGTATTGTCAGGAACTGTTGATGGTCTCCCTCCAGTTCTCTTGGCCTCCTTCAGCCTGTCTGCAATTCGCTCCTTGGCATGGCTGCGCAGGTCGTACCATCGCTTCTTGAGGTCATCTATACTGCGATGTGTGAGCCCCACTGCATTTACCTTGCTTTTGATCCGGAGCCATATTTTTCTTTTTTCTGACTCTGGCACTTTGAGTGAGAGTTTGCCAAAGAGCTTGTCATGGTTCTTGGCCACCTCCTCTATGAGGTTTTCAAGTTCCCTCTCACTAAATTTCAACTTGCGCTTCCTGGGCACTGCACTCTCCCCTGATGTAGGTGTAGCCATTTTTGTGCACTGAAAGTGTTTGCAGGCCAAGTTGGATGCTAGTTCTGCTCTGCTCCAGCACTCAGCTTCCTCCTCTCACTTTCTCTGGGCCCTGAATGAAGCATGGGCTGGATGACTTCCTGGTTGTGATGTCATCAGCATGCTTCCAATGCGACGAGCTATTTGCAATTTCGCTTTTTGCGAATTCGCTATTAGCGATTTCGCTAAAAGCGAATTTGCAAAACAGTTTTATTGGTATTTGCGTGTCTCTGTTGTCATATCGCTATTTGCGATTGTGAAATTTACCGATTCGGTAAATATTTGCTAGGGGGGTCATGCATTGCAGATAGCGACTCTTTATTTATCGCTATTTAGGAATCGCTAATTCTTATTTTGATGCATGTGCCCCTAAAGATGTTATTCAAATGTCTTAAGTATTTGTTTTGAACATATGAATTGTTATTATGATTTGAAATAAATAACCAAGGTTTCAGGCAATAAAAAACCCTGAACCCCAAGAAAAAAAAAAGGTGTGGTGAATAATTCCAGCCAAGGCATAACAGATGTTTCTATAACTGACGCAGTCTAGCCTCAGGCTGATGTAAAGGCCCAACCCCTCAAGTTAGAGCAAAGTGTGAGAGCGGGTATACACTCATGCTTGTGAGGGATATTGTTTCTAGGAAGTAACGCTTCTTTGATAAAACTTTCAGAAAGACACAATGTGGTCACCCCAAGACCATAATATATGTCAGAGAATGACACAATGTCTTACTCAGAAGATCACATTCCGAGGTTGATATCAACTCCCTCTCCTTTCTCATCAGTATCATTGAGTATAACAGCAATTAAACAAAATGAAAGTAAAAAAGAAATACATACGAACAGAGCTGCATGGACAATTCTTATTGGAACACTTAAAAGCTAGAACAATCCCTTGGGGCCTTCAAGTACAGAACATATTGGCCATCTTCATAGATGACCCACATTATAAAAAAGAATTCAGTGGGACTGGAATAAAATGCAGCAGGGACTGGATGCTCCACTCAGTTGAGAGAGCACAAATATTAGGTCACAAACAATTTACAGAAATAGCTGAATTGGAACAGACAATCAAGGACAATCAAACAATTGTGGAAGCGAAAGCTTTATTGGATACAATTGAAAAGGATATCACTGAATTTAAAGATCACACCATAAGCCAAAAAAATAAAAAATTTGAAAAGTACAAAAATTAATTTTCTTTGGAAGTTGCTCATCCATATTTAAAAGAAGACGTTTACATGTGAAAGGAATCAAAAAGGGCACTCCCAGAATATCAAGGAAGATCAAGGAACAAATTCATCACCTTTTCTGAAATTTCTTCCTCAGAATCAGCAGGGGAATCTGATGCTGGGGGGGTTCCTTCACATCAAAACTCCAGTGGCAAAATACGACCAACTTTTTTAGGCAGTGGCCAACAAAGAACCAGAGGAAGGTACAGACCCAACAACCAGCCATGGGAAATGTAAACCAGGCATCAATATTACAAAAACCAGTAAAATCATCCATAGTAAACTTATCTGACAGACAATTTTCATCTGATGAAATATCATTATTGGAAAAGGGACTGTCTTTTGTCCTGGCAGAACATACAGATTTTGCTTGTCTGAAGGCAGAAGCTTTGGAATTCTGCCGAAAGATACGATTAAAAGCCTATTTTTTTTAACTATCCATATCAACAATACAGGAACCATCAGGCTTGAAAAACAAGTCCATCTTCTGCACACCGCCAAATTTAATCCCAAAGGAAATACTTGTTTTGTAACAAACGGTACTTTCAGCAATCCGTCAATTAGAGAATAAAAAGGAATTCTGTAAGAGTAATCTCTCAAAGAACCAACAAAAGGAATTACTCCATCTCAAAAATTATGACACAATCGTTATCAAGCAGGCAGATAAGGGAGGAGACCTTGTTGTATGGTCCAAATAAAATTACATCAAGGAAGGGCACAGACAGCTATTGGATGAAGAATTGTATCGAAAGATTCAAATGGATCCACCTAAAAGTATTCAGGAAGAGATTTTCAAAATACTTCAAGAAGCTTTTGGTGATGACATAATAGGTCCAAAAGAATTTGACTTTCTTAAAAACCAAATCCTAAACCACCAGGTATGTATTTTCTGCTGAAAATAGATAAAGATGAAAACTGGTCCCCGGGAGGCCCATAGTTTCAGGGTGCGACTCAGTTCTTGAGCCCATCTCAAAATATGTTAATGTATCTTGGAAACCTTTCATCACACAAGTTCCATCATATATTCGTGATACTTTGGATTTCATCAATATGGTTGAGAACACAGAATTTGACTTCTCTAAACAATTGCTGGCAACATTTGATGTGCTCTACACAAAAATTCCCCAAGATTCAGGGTTGGAGACATTGGAATGTTTTCTGGAAAGTAGATCTAGACCACATAGAGTCCCTACACAATTCATTTTACAACTAGCAAAAGTGGCCTTGAAGCAGAATTACTTCAAATTTGAAAATTATTTCTTTTATCAAATTAAAGGGACAACAATGGGATGTTTCTTTGTGCCAGAAATGGCTATATTGTTCATGGCACTTTTTGAAGAAAAGTTTGTATTCAATAACAATCCCTTTGGTAACAATATAACAAAATGGTATTGATTTATTGACAAAATCATATGTATTTGGACAGGGACAGAAGATGCCCTAAATGCATTCTTTTTTTGGCTAAACAGCCGACTACCAGACATAAAATTCTGCATTGCCCAAAGTCAAAATAAGATAACATTCTTAGATGTAGAAGTTCTAGTGGAAGATGGAAAAATATCAACAACACTGTACAAAAAACCCACTGACAATGGTAATGCTCTGCAATTTTCAAAGTTTCACCCACCGAATTTAAAAAACATCCAATTTTTAAGAATTTTATGGAATTGTATGCAGAAAGCTGAGTATTTTAAACATGTGGCCATTCTATATGAGTATTAAAGGAAAAAGGATAACCCCATAAGCTTTTAAAGCATTCTTTAAAGCGGGCATGGTATACTCCAAGGAGTCGCTCCTCACAAAAAGGAATCATCAGACAGGTTGGTATGTGTTTCCACATACTGCCCTTAAACGAATCAATTCAAGAAGATAATTCATCCTAATTGGCATTTGATTTCGAAAATAGATACAACGTTTGTACAACTACTTTTTGCATTGAAAAAGAAGACAAACTTAGGAAAACAGTTGGTGAGCGCATATGCTCCCTCCACATTAAAAAAGCATTTAAGACAACAATGGCAACTTCCACCAATACGAGGCCACCACAAATGCAGCACATGCATGACTTGTGACCAAACTATAGAAGGATCAGAATTCCAATTATAGAACATGAAATGGAAACCCACTATGTTTTGAAATTGCTGCACAAAAAATGTGGTCTATGGCATAATTTGCCCGTGAGTAAACCAGGAATTACGCCAAAGAATTGTTCAACAAAAATCAAGAATTCGATAGAAAGTAACTATGGCACCTTTAATAAACCACTGTATGGAAAAGGGCCACATGGAAAATGATTTAAAGTGGACAGTTCTGATGGTCATACAACCAAACCCGAGAGGAGGTGACACTGAGAGAACTTTGGTCCAAAAAGTGGCCTAACTCATATTACACTTTAATACCACAATAAAAGGACTGAATGACATGTCAGAAATTCAAAGACTCTAACCTTGAGCAAACAATAAAGCTATTGAAATTACTATGAAGAATGAAAGGTAAGTAATTTCTCTAAACATCTACCAAAAATGTAAAAAAAAGTCTTTCTTTGAAAAAATAATGGTTCAGGATTATTTAGTTCGAAGTATAAACAGCCAAGTATATTGTACGTTAGAATGGCAAGTAAAAAGTAAGTGTTATAACAACAAATAAACGGGAATAGATAATCAGATTTTTGAGACTGCTGAATTCATGCCGGGTATATGAAGAAAAGCAATGGCAGCTTAGACGAAAAACGCATCTTGATCCAAACAGAAACGTGGTTGGAGTATGGGCAGGATTGGCATCAAGTATACGGCCACAAAAACTGCATTTACAAGTTTGAGCGGCTTCAAAACTAGGAGTGAGCAAATTACTAGCGTAACAACCTGTGAGAACATCTTCAGTCTTTAATTCACTGGCTGCAACAAAGTTTCCAGGGCTTCCGAATGCTTACATGCGTCTCTCTGTGAAAGTGCGACGGCAGCAGAAGCAAAAGAATCATTCATAGTTAAACGTTCAGGCAAGTGAAATTAATGAATAATAAACAGCAAAGCATGGGTGAGGTTTATGTCGGTAGATATGGTATTAAAATACATTCATGTCTTCGTCTGAAATAGTAAAGAAAACGGAGAGCATCAACAAGCTGAACCCGGGTAAATCCAATTGAAGCAGCGATATACATCTATATGAAAAATATGAGTTGTCCAAAAGTGTTGATTATAAAAGGTACGGAGAGGGAATATGAAAGAAAAGAAAAAAAGTATCTTTTACAAAAGAAGTTAGTTAAAAGGTAATTTTGAATTCTTAAAATAAATATTTTCACTTTTGTTTTTTAATTTTCATTTAAAAAACTGGCCTTGGTCCTGAAGAGACCATAAACTGATGGGGTCAAAAAGCGTCAACTTTTTTCCGCAAAAAAGGCAGTTGAATGAATGAAATTTTGTCTTTATTTCGAGCAATCAAAGGACTGAGATAAGTGCCCCAAACAAAATATTGCGATACAAAAGGGGATGATGGACGGAACGCTTGAGCCAATCAAACACTCACCCCCAGTCAACTGATCTGGGTTTAATCCATCATCATTCTTTAGCTCACTCCACCACCCCAGTTCAGACATGGCCATAAGCAAATCAGTCTGACCCTGTGCCTCATGGGAACAGTCCAGCCCGAACTGCCAAGCCATGTCTTCCCTGGACCGGAAACAAGCCCCGCCAACTTAGGGCGAACAAAGCGATACAAAAGGGGATGATGGACGGAACGCAAAATATTGGCTGAGACAACGCCTGAGTATTTGGGGGCATTCATGAGTCTTTCTCTAAAAAGTGACACTCTATAATCACTCTGTCTTGTGAAAAGTTAAAAACTGGTTTTCTCTTGTTTAATTTTAATTTTATTTTGTGTAAAATTGAGTGTTTTGTGTCAAATAGAATGCTTTGAAACAGGTATTGTCCTAGGCAAAGCCTGTAAAGATGTTATTCAAATATCTTAAGTTTTTGTTTTTAATGTATGAATTGTTATTATTATTTGATTAGGGGTCCAAGGAGCCAAGATACATTTGGAATATGTGATCTGATGTGTTTGACATAAGAAAAGTATTTAATAGAATTAAACGAATGGTAAATAAATAACAAAGGTTTCATGCAATCAAAAACCCTGAACCCCAAGAAAAAAAGGTGTGGTGAATAATTCCAGTTAAGGCATAACAGATGTTTTATATAATTAATGCGGTGTAGCCTCAGGCTAATGTAAAGTCCCAACCCTCAAGTTAGAACAAACTTTTAGAAAGTTGGCATTTCCCTGCCTAATTTTTTTGGTGTCTTTCTGCAAATGGCCAGCTGCCAAGGCTGGTGACATCTCTTCCAGTGGAAAATGTGTATTGGAGCCGGACAGTAAATTAAAGGGCCTGTATGTATAGGAGTGTGGGTCTTTCGGACAGGTTGGCTGTGGAGGAGCCGTGCCCTGTCTTCGTACATTTCATAGGAACCTGCTTCCACAAAAACATAAAGGAACTGGACAACAGACCTGCCCCTACCTTTGTACATCTAGCCAGGCTGGAGCCAAACCCAAGAAAAAGGGACTGACCAAAACCAGTTTTAGGATTAGACAAAGGGATATCCCCCATCAACAGGCTGCCACTGGGCATAAAGGTAGCATCCCCAGAACCTCAAAGAGAACAAGGCCCTGTAACTGGATGTCGAAGGAGATAACACCATGGACAACTGGAAGGACAAGCCACCTGATGCCCTGAAGGACTGTGTCTGCAGCTGTGACACAGGCCACCTTACAATCCCGAGGACCAGTTTGGGGAAGATATGGACCCTGTGCCCCACCAGGAGGTGAGAAGTACCAGGAGCCAGGCAAAGGAGGAAACTGGCACAGGGAGCCAATGAACCTAGTCCCCCCCTCACCCCCAGAGTGACCCTTTTTTTAGGCCAGAATGCCTGCTAAAAATGATCCAGATGGCTAGAATTCACCATCAGTAGCAAAATGAGCCCAAGATCAGGAACATTGGCCCAATAGGGCCTGAGTTACATATGTTTAAGCTTTGCCCATTTAAACATGTCTTTTGCCCGAATGTATTGCGTGGAGCTCCGCAATTATTTCTTCAATCTCTCCCCAGGGAGGGCCAAACCCAGTTGAAATGAGGCCCAGGACCTTACCCTCGGGCGCCCAAAGAACAAGTTCAGTTCAGGACCTCATCTCCAGGATGTGGAGACCTGGGAGAGGACTCTGCTCTCCCTAGCTGGCAGGAGGAGAGAGAGCCAAAAAGTGTAATGCCAGATCCCACATGCTGCACAGGAGTGCAGAGTGTGTAGGGAGTTGGCGGGGCCATGAGGGCTTGCACTGTGGGAGAACCAGCTGCTATGAAATATTCACTGCTTTGGGGCTTGGACACCCCAGAATACACTCCAGCCCTCCAAGGCTTGTTTACATCTTTAATTTCCTTGTGGTGCCCCAAGGAGGGGAAAGGGCGCAACTAACATAGGGCCTGATTCACAAAGGTAAACTTACACTTTTGTCCCCCAACTGCGGAGACTCCGCAAGCATAGTATTACAATGCAGCTTTGTGAATTCCAAAACAAACCTAAACTTACACAAAAGTTTAAGAGTATTTTTGTGACTCAGGCCCACAGATCTTAAGCACTCGGGGGGCTGCAGCAGCCTCCCAGGCTGGATTAGAAAAAATAACCCTTTTTCATCATTTTCAAGGACTCCCTGTGCTGGAGCTTTTGCTCTACAGCTTGGGAGTGTAGAGACCTCTGGCGGGTGGTCCTACGGATGCATTTTATGTGGTCTAAAAGTGTAAATGACTCAGACATACATAATACTGATTTTCAGTGCTTTAATTAAAGTTATTTGCTGACAATTCTTTTGATAAACATTGAAATGCTTATATTAGCAATAATGATTGCAGTTTAAACATGGGTACTGATTCCAGTGATATGATGGTGACATGTTAGCATGTGAATATTGGTTTTATAATGTGGTGACCCCTTGCAAATGCAAATAGATTTGCCTCATATTACAATGTAGTGACCCCCTTTATTAAACCAGTAGGCTTGCCTTATATTTCGATGTGGTGAACCCTTGACAAAGTCATTAGGCTTGCCTTATATATTGATGTGGCGACCTCCTGACCAAGCCAATAGGCATGTTTTATTTAAAATAACTCCCCCTATATTGTGATGTTTAACGTGGTTTAGGTGGGGTGGTACTGTGATTTTGGGGCTCATGACCCATTGGGGTCAAATATGATTTCAGAATGTCACTAAAGGTAATTGCATCTGCCTGATGTATATATTTGTAATTACTGGGCAGTATTTACTAGATTGTGTGTAATAAATGTACTTTTCTTTTTTTAAAGAAAAAGCACTAACTACAATCATTTATTGAGTGTTATTATTGCTTGCTAGCGAACAGCGATTACTAGCCCACACAACTTCCTGTGAGTAGGCCTTTGCTTCCCTTGGAGAGTAAAGTGCCACAATGGGTTGCTTGGTTCCCAGAACGGAGACAACTATTGAGCTATTACTTGTGCAGGCCTCGCATACTGCACAACTAATAACCTTATTTCTTACACCTCATACATATAGCATAAGCTCTCCAGTTCAAACTTAGGTCCTGTCGACTCAATGGCCACATACATCTGAAAATGAAAGTGCCCACACCAGCCCCTGATATGAAGAAACCTGAAAAACACAAGAGGGTGTATTATGTCAGCAGTAAACATTAAGAGAAACTAGGCCATGAAGGCCAAGGGAGAAGTCACACTGCATATCCATCCCCACAAGTCAGAAACATTGTCCACAACCATATTATGGGACTTTGAAAGTGGGGTATATGTTGATCCCATATCACCTAGTCAAATCCGTAAAAACACCTTACAGATACTGGGCAATTGTCTAATAACAGTTCTCCGTTTATATAAATATGTTATCCGAACTACCCTGTCCATTTTGTAAATATTCTTCTTGACCATAGGCATTTAACTTGATAACCCCTATCAACAAATGAATCATAGATTTGTGTATTTCATGCACTTCAACTGTCCTTTTTTCCCTCCCTTCATTTATACAGGTGAAGGTTCTTACTGGTGAAGATTTTCACCATTCTCTCATTCGGAGCACAACAGTGGTTCATTTTAATGACTATAATTTATGCATAATGTGTGGTCTCATTTGTGCAAACTACAAAAGTATAAACTGAACAAAGATGATAAAATACGATTCCACATTTTGTTGCATGATAAAATATATTTATATGTATTGTATTCTGAATACTCTAAGGGGCAGATTTACTTGGCATTCACACAGCGCAATGCAGCAAGGCAAGGCAAGTTGCTGCACTGAGTTGGGTGAAAGAGGGAGACTTGAAAAGTGCCATATCTACTAGGAAATGGTGGTCTTCTGCTCTCTTCCTGCACTGGCACACTTTAGGTTGCCTAGAGCCAATGCAAGCAACCTTGCACCATTGTGCAAGGGTGCCTGCTATACAGGCAGGATTGGTTTTGAATGGAAGAGATGCCTTCCTGAACAAAAACAATCCTTTGAGGCATATTCCTATTTCTATGTGTGCTGCATAATGCAACATATGTTGAAATAGGAAATAACAAGCAAAATACATATATTTCTCCTCACAACACCTCACATGGGAAGGCTTAGCACTTTGACACATTCCCAGGTTTTCTAGCTTTAGTAAATCTGGGAATGCACCACATTCCATAGGTGGATGCATGGGAACGCCTATGCTCCGTCAATGGAATGCCTTTCCAATCCTAGGTAACACAAGGCTGCGCTATGCGCTGCCTTGCATTACTTTGCATTTACTAAACCACGCAAAGTGGGTTTGCATGGCTTAGGAAATACCAAAAATGATTTTGCGCGGGGCTGCACCACAGAAGTGATGTAACCCCAACGCAAAATCATAGTAAATCTGCCCCTTAAAGTGTAGCGGGATGGGCATCATGTTCTTTATACATTCTGAAAAGTAGCTTCTGGGCATGAACCAGTGCTAAATAAGAATAAATGGACCATGCTTTCCTTGTGGAATTGAATTATTCTTGGCTGAGGCCTATAGAAAGCTTTCTCTCCAGCTCTGTCTTTCATCTTTTATTCTAAATGGCTGGTCTCAGACCTAAGGGCACTAGCCTTCTGCTGCTTGCAAAGGGCAGAGGGGTGGAGGTAATACCAGTGAAGTCTGCTTGCCCCCTGTGGACCTTTTCTTTTGTGAATGGAGATTACAGAAGTTCTTGAGAATGGGGGATTGGAGGCCACTTGAAAAAACACTGGCACCCTGCAACAGTGCACTTCTACTGTCAACACCTGTGAAACTTCCCGTGGCTGCAAAGTGCAGAAGGGCCTTTGGACAAAAGAGTTGCAACTGCTGCAAGATAACCCAGGAACCATTTGAAACTGGAAATTTTGCTGTGGACTTGAACTCAAGTTGTGGAAAGTGTTCCTACATCTTCAAAAGGCATCTACATAAACTTTCCTGAAATTGTGGAGTTACTTGAAAATGTCATGTTTGAAGGATAGTGAAAGGGTGCCATATCTATCCAAAAATAGGTGACCTTGACATATTCATTTTAGTGGATTTTCCCACTCTGAGATTTTTTCTCCAAAGTTTGAGGCTGTTTTAGGTTAAAATAGTGGATGTTTCCATTATCGTTAAGACCTTCTCAGCTTTAGCTCCAGTAGTGTCCCATTGAAGATTTTTCTAAGTTCAAAGGCAATGACATGGATGAACAAACTTTCACCCAACTGATTTCTCCTTATTTTTTATTCTTAGTAAAGCTCCTGACCCTTACCAACAAATATATAGCATTTTTTGTCACTCTTCTTATTATCTTTTTCTCTTTTAAACTAATTAAGTTTGAAAGGTCAGATGAATAGTTGAAAATTGTAGTGCTTGAGTGAAGCTACCAAGGGTGAGACAGGTATTCCTCAGAAACCAGTTTACCAATTAGAGGTCTCAAATTGTATGGGATTTGTGGGAGCTCAATCCTAGCTCACATTAAAACTATGGCCTTAAAGTAGCAATCCCATTTCTTACAACAATGTTAAACAAATTGTGACTCAATTTTCGATACATACTCCATAATGTTTAGTTTGTCACTCTACTAGACTGGGGGAGTTAAGCACTAGGTTTAAAGTTTCTGTGGCTGGTTGGCGGCCCCATACCTTAGCCCATAAACCCACATGTAAGTAACTCATACCACCAGCGCATACAAACCACCAAGCGGACCTTTATCAAGGACAAAATCCACACCAACGCAAGTAACGCAAAAGAACTCTTCAACGTCATACAGCAGTTCATCAAACCCCCCAGCGAAGCCACAGACGTCACACCATCTCAGGACCTCTGCAACAAGCTCAGCTCCTACTTCCACCTGAAAATCAAGGCCCTCTACGACAACTTCAGCGAACAGACTCCGGACACGACCCCCCTCTCCACCACCGACAACCAGCCGACCATCACCACCTGGAAACCTGCCACCACTGAAGACACCACCACGACCATGAAGAACACCCACTTAGGAGCCCCCACGGACCGCTGCCCACCGCACATCTACCACAGAGTTGCCACCACCATAGCACCCGAACTAGGCCGGACCATCAACGCCTCCCTCAAATCCGGCATCTTCCCCGACGACTGGAAGCAGGCAGAGGTCAAGCCCCTCCTCAAGAAACCCTCGGCCGACCCGACGGACCTGAAAAACTACCGGCTCATCTCTCTCCTTCCCTTCACAGCCAAAGTCACCGAGAGATTCATCAACACCCAGCTGACCACCTTCATCGAAGAGAACTCGATCCTCGACTCCTCCCAGTCCGGATTTAACAGCAATCACATCATCGAGACCGCCCTCTTCACCGCCACCGATGACATCCACATGCTACTCAACCAGGGCCACACTGCGGCCCTCATCCTACTAGACCTCTCCGCAGCCTTCAACACCGTCTCACACCGCACTCTCGCAGCCAGACTCCACAACGCCGGTATACGAGGAACCGCCCTCGACTGGATCCGCTCCTTCCTCTCCGGCAGAACCCAAAGGATCAGACTCCCTCCCTTCCTCTCCGAACCTACAGAGATCAACTGTGGAGTACCCCAAGGATCCTCGCTCAGCCCCACGCTCTGCAACATCTACATGGCCCCCCTCACCGCCATCGTCTGACAGCATGGGCTCAGCATAGTATCTTACGCCGACGACACCCAGCTCATCCTCTCTCTCACGAAGAACCCCGAAGACACCAGACTCAGCTTCCAAGAAGGAATGAAAGACATTGCAGCTTGGATGAGCGACAGCTGCCTAAAACTGAACTCGGAGAAGACAGAGGTCCTCATCCTCGGACCCTCCCCCACCATGTGGGACAGCTCCTGGTGGCCCCCTGCCCTCGGAAACCCACCCACCCCGACGGACCACGCCCAGAACCTCAGCATCATTCTAGACTCCCTCACCTTGACCCGCCAGATCAACGCTGTCACCTCCACCTGCTTCAACTCCCTCCGCATCCTCCGCAAGACCTTCAAGAGGATGCCCCCGAATGCAGAAAGACCATCACCCACGCACTCATAACCAGCAGACTGGACTACGGTGACACCCTCTACGCCGGAATCAATGAAACCCTGCTACACAAGCTCCAAACCATCCAGAACACCGCAGCCAGACTCATCCTCGGAACCCCACGACACGAGCATATGACCCAGCACCTACAAGACCTACACTGGCTCCCCATCGAGAAGAGAGTAACCTTCAAACTACTCACCCACGCCTACAAATCCCTCCACAACATCGGACCCAAATACCTCAACGAAATAGTCTCCTTCCACGTACCCAAAAGGAACCTCTGCTCCGCCGACCTCACCCTGGCAGAGACCCCACGCATTCGCAGAACCAGAGCAGGCAGAAGAGCCTTCTCCTATGTCGCAGCAAAGACCTGGAACAACCTCCCAGTCAACATCAGACGGTCCCCCACTCTGCACACCTTCAGGAAGAGCCTCAAGACCTGGCTCTTCGACAGATACGGAGCTGCACCCCCCCAACGCCTTGAGACCCTCACGGGTGAGTAGCGCGCTTTATAAACCCCTGATTGATTGATGGTGCTAAAATAACTGCATTCATTCTCTTAGGAACAAGTCATAAAAATGATTCCTTCAGGAATGAGTGCAGTAAAGTAGCAACGAAAATGACTGGTGAGACCTCCTGGTTAGCGAAACCTCAAAAAGGATTTACAAGACTTCTAGCTTTGTGGGAGTTCAGGGAACAAGCCTAATAAATCTCTTAACCTTGTATAGTCTTGTGGGAACTCTCTGGAAACAACAAACCAAACTACATACCGGGTATACATGTATATTTAGGCCCCATTAATTACATTGTGGTTAGTTTCATGGGATTTATATCTCGAGGTAAACAATTACGGGTTCCATATGCTTACCTATGTTTTTGCATAAATTGTAGGGGAATTTTTTCCTTTTCATCTAATGTTTAATGTCATTCTAATCTGTACATGGCAATATCATGCCATCAACTGCTGCTAAGGTTCCTGTAGTCTCTCTACATTGCAGGTTACCAGATTGTGATGTTTGGACGTAGGAAGAGTCCCCAGACGTTCAGGCCAGGAGGTTCTCAGCAAAATCAGCAACCCACCGTGCTCCAACTGCTCCCTCGCAGCTCTGGCCACAACTGGGCCTGCCATCGCGGATCCGGAAAACTGGAGAAAAGGGCAGGGGGAAAAGCGGGTGAGAGCTTTTAGTCTCCAAGATGGCCGCCGAGTAGGAGCTCTCCCAACGAGCTCCCGGGTTGGGGAATACCAAATCGGTAATTATCCCCTGGCATACCCGACCATCCGACCCCCCTTTTACACGTTTCCAACTACTGATCGAAGGAAGCTCAATGGAATTTCCTCTAAAGTGACTTACCTCCAGGAACCGATTCTCCAAGGATCCGACTGGTCCGCACTGTGCCCTCCTCGCTGCTCTGCCCCCGGATCAAGCCAGCCGAACCTGTCTTGAGGTGTCCGACAGCAATCCAAAGCTCTTTTCCTTGTGCTCCTGTCCAGGAGTGGGCCTAACGGTGTCGTGGCCCCACCGAGCGGGGACTGGAGGCGCTGTACAGCTCTGGCCTGACCTGTGGCACTCCCCGGAGATCCGACGCCTTCCTCCCGGCCCCCTGCCGGGTCTGAGACTTACAGGACCTTGCCCTCCGAAGCCAACCTCCTGCGATCTGCTGCATGGTCCTCTACGCTTCCACCCAGGATCAATCCCTTCAAGCTCGCTTCTCCGCTGATCGGGGACGTGAGTCGTTCTGCGGCCCTGGCCTTTCTCGGTACGCTCTCCCGAATACCGACATCATCCTCGTTGCTCCCGCACTGAGCGTGATCCCTCCAGGACCTAGCCCGCCGTGCGAGGTTGAGTTCGTGACCGAGGCAGAGGGAGTCCACTGCCCCCAGACACAGTGAGACTAGGCTGGCCTGGCATCAGCCCAGCTGCTCCACTTGCCTAACAATTCTATTGGGGCACTGGAGCGCCTTTCACCCGTCTCCTCATCTGCTGAATTTGTTGCCTGATGCGGCAACCGGCCTGGCCCCACACTGTGGCATCGCTGAACTCCTGCCGGTTTCCGTCTTTGGGGAATCCTTGGTCTCGCCGTGCCGCCATGGCCCCTGAGTCCTGACAAATCCCTCCAAAATGGGGACTGACTTGCCCCCCACTTCTGAAACTGCCGACCCCTACCGACTTTCTGCTTTCTGGAGGAGGTTTACGACTTGATTTGCCTCCACTACCTCTGAGCCCTTTTTTTTCCCCAACGCTCCTCCACTGACTGCTGAGCGGCCCCCGCCCGCCCGGGCCTTTCTGTCTGGATATCATCGTTGCGTCACTTTCACCCTCTCCTAACGCATTGACTCGGGTGCGATCGGCGTCTTTGGCGCTCTTTCTGATTTTGCCCTGAGATTTCTCCCCTTTGGAGGGCCTGCGCTCCCATACACCCCTCGCCGCCGATACTGCCATCACGGAAGTAGTCCCTGGATAGTGGGGTGAGGGGACGACAGGTCTATTTTTTACATCTCCATTTCCTGCATCGGGGCTCCCGTGGTGGTTCGTTATCATTATTGAAACCGTCCGGCCTCCCTTCTATAACATGGCGGTGACCCCCCTGAACTCACACCACAAGATGGTGAGCGGCGGTGCACTCCGTGCAAGGCCATGACAAGACGCTCCTACTCCCTCCGCCTGGACTACCACCTGGATTTCTTTTGCTTGATTTTTCGTTCCCCCGTTTTGGTCCTCCTGGGATGAATTCTTGCGGAACTCCCCCCCCCACACTAACCCCCACTAATCGCCTGCCTCCGACATCTCGGCCCATGCAAATTGTTGGTATCTTTATGCTGCGCGACCTCGCTTCCCTTTCCTCCCTGGCAGCTGCTGGTCACTTGGGGTATATTCCACTCCCTACAGCCTAATAGCCTTTGGCCTCCTATCTTAAGAATCCTTCCTCCTTAACAGATTACATCATCACTGCCTATTACCCCCACTCATGGTCTTGGTGAGTGCTTCGACTTTGCCTTCAAGCCCGATGCCTCTCTAACGTTGTCACAAGAGCAACATCCCTCATGACCTGCCTCCCTTCCCTGCCCATTATGACCGTCTATTTTATCACCATTATACTGCTAATCACTCTCTTTCCTCACTCAATCCTGCTGCGCAAAAATGCTCCTCTCTGGATCTCCATCATGCTCTGTTAATCACTGGGTTCCCCACTCCAACAGCTATCTCAATACCAGCGCAGACCGGACTCCCCTGTGAGCCCACAGATTAATCTTCAGTCCCTGGAAACTGCCTGTAATCCTCTGACGGATGTTTAAATAATCTATACACAATGTCCAATTTTTGTTGTTCTTTTTACCTATTGCTGATTTCATTTTCGTGCTGCTCTTTTTTACTTATTGCCACATTGCTAATTAGTTTGATCTCTAAACACTAGTAACTGCCTGTAATCATCCGACTGATGCTAAAATGCTCTATTCAAAGTGCCCAATTTATGTTGTTCTTTTTATCTATTACTAATTCATTTTGTTGCTCTTCTTTCCTATTGCCACATTGCTAAGTAGTGTGATCTCTATACTACTCTGGTACTACTATGGGAGTTTGTTTCTCTTACCTTCTGTAGTAATGTTACTCCTTATTAGAACTCTTACTCATATTTCCTCAAGTCCCCCTGACTACTTTTCCCACTACTCCTTCCAGTGTCCAACCCCGTCCAGGTCTTTCAATCTCTTTCTAATACTCTCTCATAATCATTCCAAATTGTCAATCCGCCCTCCTGTATTTTTCTGTCCTCTCACTTTCTTTCTCTCGCCCGACTTTACACTCCCCGTCACTAAATCTCTCTTTATCCCTCCCCTCTAGCACATACCTCCCCCTCTTATGTCAACCTCCTTACCCCACACTCCTCGTTGTCACCCTAATCTCTTTATATCACTCCACCCTCCCTTCTTTTCTCCCCCTCTCCTCCAACCAGTCGACTTATCATGTCCCACCTCAATCCCGTTCTCACGTCCCACCTCAATTCCGCTCTCACCTCCCAAGACCCCTCCCTCACCAGACATGGCCCCAACTCTTGGACCATTCCTTACCCTCCCAATCTTTCCAAAAATGCCAAGAAATTTTTTAAACATAAATTACTAATCCGACATCTTGAAACCTTAATTGTTGATAACTACCACAGCCTCACGTCCCCTATAAAAACCAACTACATTTTCTACTCCAAACGCCCCTCCAAATGGAAGAGCACCTTCCTACGCCACCTCCCAGTCACTAAATCGAGCAAAATTCCTTACGGTTTCAAACTATCTACTACTCCTTCCCCAACTTTTTCCCGGTGAAATTGACATCTCCATTTTCAAAACTGGTAATATCCTTATACAAGCCTCTGAACACCACCTCACCATCTTCGAGCACCATTTCAGCACTCTATCCCACCAGCTGTCCAAACCTACTCCTCTCCCCACACCTTCCCAACCCCAAGACCCTTCCTTGTTCTCCCCTGTCTCCCCGACGCTAACCCTTCTTCCCCTAGACATCTCAAACCTTAATGATATATCCCATTCTATGACTTCTATTCTATCACCCTCTCTTGAATCCCCCCATAGCATCTCTAATTCACACACCATCTCCCAAACTACCTTGCCCCCCAATGACCGATACCTCCCGACCCCTAACCCCACCTCAAACCCCTCTCCTTCCCCCCAAGCTCCCCTCCTAGCTCGCACTACTATACCCCCTCCTGCCCCTACTCCTCCCTCTCCAAACTACACTCCAACCCCCAACTTTGATGTTGCTTCTCCCCACACCCCTTATGCCCTCTCTCCTCCTCATACCCCATCTCCTACCTCTATAACTGTCCCGTCCTTCTCCACGCCCCTCCCTCCCTCCCACTGCCGGAACACTCCTCTCTCCCCCCCAGGCCTCCCCACTCCCACAGTTTCAGTACTCCTCTCGCCCCCCAGGCCTCTCACCCTCTCCGAACACCAGACCTCCTCCCCCGGCCAACTCAGAACATACCACCTCCCCCCTTCTGCCCCAACTACGTTCCACCTCACTCTTTTAACTCAGACACTTTGCAACATTGACTGCAATATTTCTACCTTGGTAACCGAACTCGCCCGACTTAGAGAGGATTTCAAAAACTTCAAATCCCTCAACCCTAGAACCCTCCCCTCTTGGTCCACTTCTCCATGCTCTGGCCCTCAAAAGCTCCCAAATCCCAAACATTGGAAAACCACGCCACTACACAACCGTACACACAGGCCTCTTCGCACCTTGAGTGACTACTCCGCTTCTGACAGCTCCGACCTCTGCAACTCCTACCTACAAAAGACCTCACTTAAGGATCCTTCCTTTCCTCACTCCAACATCCCTATTATTATGGGGACTAGCAGAATCCACTCTTCTCCCTGCTCCCCCAGACCCCCCTCAACTTACCGCCATTTACTCATGCTCTCCCCCCAAAAACAACCCTAAACCCCTGGCCTGCATGCTTGTGAACTGCCGTTCGGCTGTTCGACATGCGACCAAAATATCTGAAACCATCCTTAGTGAAGATATAGATGTCGCCTTCCTCACGGAAACCTGGCTCAAAGATCACTCAACACCCATCCTCGACTTACTCTCCCCCCCCGGTTACTCTATCATCAGAAAAGACAGACCTGTGAGAATAGGGGGTGGACTAGCAATTATCTTTAAAAACGAACTCCAGCTCTCCCTAGTCAAGAACACAGACTACGCAACCTTCGAATACCTTGGAGCCGAACTTAAGATTCAAGGCTCTCCCCCAACACGACTACACAATATCTACCACCCACCTGGTGATCCTCTTCCCTTCGCTGAGGAACTATCTGACCTTCTTACTCAATCGTTACTTTCTAACTCTAAAAATCTCTTCCTAGGAGATTTTAACCTTCACTGGAACGAGCCAGAGGACCCCACAGTCAACCTTCTCACTAATCTTCTAGAGATTAGCGACCTCAAACAACTTTGCCATTCCCCAACCCACTCTAAAGGGGCTATTCTTGACGCCATCATTGCAAACAATGACTTGGCATCCCTATCCAACATCATCCCTATCGACTGGTCTGACCACCACCTCATACTGTTCATGATTTCCCCCTCAGCCCCGCCCGCCCCATCTAAAATCAACAAAGCTACGATATTGACCAAAAATCTTAATGTTATCCCCCCTGGTGTACTGGAGTCCAAACTCCAAACTCAACTTCGTCGCATCCCACCCTCTCCTAATGCCAATGAGCTCACGGAGCACTTTAATAAAACTGTCTCTGAGGTTTTAGATCAACTTGCCCCGCCCAAACTTAAAACTCTAAAAAATATCCCTTCCAAATCATGGTTTAACTCAGATCTCAACAATGAAAGATGTGCACTTAGAGTGGCTGAAAGAACATGGAGACAACACCCCTCCCCCTCCCATCTCGCCCTCCTTAGAACCGCTAGATCTACCTACAAGAAACACATTTTCTTTGAAAAGGCATCCTTCTTTCGTTCACAACTCGCCCGTGCCAAAAACAGACACAGAGAACTGTTCAACATTGTTAGAAACAAAACCTCCCCTGCCCCCCTCAACTTGACGGCCTCCACTAATAAATGTGAAGAAATTGCTAACTTCTTCTCCGAAAAAAATTGCCAAAATTGATCAATCCTTCCTTTTAACTCAGATCCCTCCCAACCCCCAATGTACCTTTGATGCTACTTCAATACCACCCTCCCCTCTGATTCTACCCCCTGCTTCCTCCCCGCACCTACTTTCCACAACCCCTCCTGAAACTTCCCTCGCCAACCCACAGCTTAAAAATAATGCCTCCTGGCAGAATTTCCACTCTGTTTCCGAACTAGAAGGCTTTAACATCTTGTCCAAATTAAAACCGTCCTCTCACACAAAAGACCCTTTCCCGTCTACCCTCATCCAAGATCTAAAGCAAGTCATTGTCCCTTATTGGACCAATATCATCAACTCCTCCGTTTCCTCGGGGTGCGTCCCTGTCTCCCTCCAACTCGGACAAATCACGCACATTCCTAAAAATCCCAAGACCGACCCTAACAACCCTAACAACCTCCTCCCTATCTCCAACCTCCCCCTTCTTTCCAAAGCCCTTGAAAAATGTGCCCTACTTCAATTGGATAAACACATTGACACAACCTACTCGACCCCCTACAATCCGGCTTCCGATAAGGCTGCAGCACTGAAACTGCATTGCTAAATATAGTTGATGACATCCACCAAGCCCTGGATAATGGCGAGACCTGCCTACTCATTCTCCTTGACCTCACTGCTGCATTTGATACAGTTAACCATTCAACCTTACTTAACACACTCAAATTTCGTTTCAGCCTTAATGGCACTGTCCTCAACTGGTTCGCCTCCTACTTCCGACACAGAACCCAGCAAATTAAAGTTCAAAACTGCCTCTCTAGCCCCACACCTGTCTCCCTCGGTGTCCCCCAAGGATCTATCCTCTCTCCCGCTCTCTTTTCAACCTCTTTATGGAACCCCTTACCCTCATATTTAAACATGCCGGAATTAACTATCACCTGTATGCCGATGACACCCAACTGTACCATAAAATTAAATCCCACTCTGATGTCTTGCACCTTAACAACGCCCTGACTAAGATGCAATCCTGGTTCTACTCCAATCATCTCAAACTCAATCCAAATAAAACTGAAATCATTCTTTTCTCTCCTAAAAACAATCCACTCCCCATCCAAACATGGATCGCTGACCTTAATGCCCTAAACTGTTCACTCACCCTATCCGAATCAGTAAAATCTCTTGGCATCACCATCGACAGTAAGCTAACGCTCAATTCCCATATAAAAAATTCGGCTAAGGGTGCACTCTTCACGCTCCGATATCTCAAAAAAATCAAACCTTTCATTCCAGCGGAAGATTTCAAATCGGTTGTCCAATCTCTAGTCCTCTCGAAAATTGACTATGGTAACGCTTTACTCTCCGGAACTCCCAAAGTTCACCTTGCCCCCCTCAAATCTGTTCTCAACCTAGCGGCCAGGCTAACAACTGACTGCAAATGTTTTGACCACATCTCACCTGCCCTTAAGGCCCTTAAATGGCTTCCTATCGAAGGCAGATCCTCCTATAAAATAGCCTGCATTACGCACAAAGCCCTTCATCAAAAGACCCCGCTCTACCTATCAAACAAACTCAATAAAGCGGGCTGCGCCTGACCGATGAGAAGCACCAACTCTCTCCTCCTCGTCCCCCCTCTGTTAAAAAAGAAAGCCTCTCAATCTCGCTCCTTCTCTGGTAAGGCCCCCAGCATCTGGAATGCCCTCCCTAAAGATCTACGATGTAACCCTTCTTATGTCAGTTTAAAAAAAGACCTTAAAATGCACCTGCTCAACAAATATTGGGGTCCATAATCCTTCTCTTACCATACTTGCTATACTCTCCCTTCCTCTTGAAACTCCTGCCTTTCCCCCTCTCCTGCCTTACCCCCTATATACTGTATAATAATTTGTAATTACATTATTCGCGTGTTGTTTGTAAATAGCTCCTTCTTTGCATTTTTATTCAATTCAAGATATATTACTCAATGTGTTCTCTAAGTCCACCATGTCTGAATGCTGCATTTGAAACAATTGTTTTGTATTATTGTACTATCATCATACTCATGTAAAGCGCTCTGATACCCCTGGGTGGAGCCAGCGCTATATAAAACCTTTTAAATAAATAAATAAATAAATAAAGAGTGGAGAGAGCAGGGCGCGAAGACCATCGAGCCGCTGGGGTGCAAAAGACCTCGCAGAAACCAGCCCAACGCAGCTCCGGCTCCTGTTCCGGCCCCGGCTCCTGGAGAGGAGGCGAGCAAGCCGGTGAGTTAGCAGGCAGCACAGCAGCTTCCACCCTATCCTGCTGGGCCCCCGCGGTCCTCCACCCCCACCGCTGCGCCGGCTAGAAAACCAACAGCTGCAAGGCTAAAACTGAAACTGAAACTGAAAAATTGAAACTCACGAGTACAGCTGCCGTCAGACGGCAGGCCGTAGAGGCAGGCCCCAGGAGTGCTGCGGAGGCCGCCCGGTTAGTCCCGGGTGCAGCCTGCTCCACTCCCGGAGGCCCCACTCGTCACTGCAGTCTTGCTTGTCTTGCCAGTTTCCGCAAGTTTCTTCTCAGAATTTCCCAGGACTCAGGACAGTCCAACAGCCACGGAGCCATAATCCTAGGATCGTGAGGCTCAAGGGGGCAATTTTAACATCGACTTCAACAGCCTGCTCGCAAGCAACCAGGATCAAGGGTCAAGGAATCAAGTAATTTGCCCCCGACTCCCCCCACCTCACCTCCTTCTTCTCCACCCTCTTCTCCAGCATCCATCAGGAAGAGGGTGTGATTTGAATCGGGTAGACCAGAGGAGCCCAGCTGCAGTACCCACTAATGCACAGGGCAGAGGCACGCCAGTCGCTGAATCACTGACCTGCCCCCAGAATCCTGTACCCTTTTAGGGAAGAAGAGGAAGGGAAAAGCGGAGAAGTGGAGAAAGGAAGCAGTAGCCTCTGCTCCAAGCTGCAAGATGGTGGCAGCACCAAATAACAGCAACTACCCTCGTCAACGGAAAGGCCTCAGGTTACTGGGTATACTCTTGAGGTACTACAACGCACCCTGCGCAAGGCAGAGAAGGAAGTGAGGTTGACACAGGCTGTTAGCATTCGTCATTTTAGCCAGGGTGCAACTCTCTGGAAAACAATCTCTCTCAGTGCCATATGCTCCTTATTTTGACCACAATCAAAGCTGGGCGACCTCAGAACAGAGCATAGAAGAACGAAAATCACAGAATGTGCTCAGGCTGAAGTAGAGGCAAACCCCCGCTGGTGCAGCGAAAAATGGGTCATAGGACAGCTAACGCCAACACCAAATGTGAACCTCAACCTCAACTACAAGTGAAGAGGCCTAGGTAGAAGTCCCCAGCCTCCACAGAGAGTACTTTAACTTTCCCGCTCATGTCCGTTCAGAAAAATATGTTTGCAACGTGGCCTAGGATCCTGAAAATTCCTTCAAAATTCTCCTTCATGAAAGATGAACGCGCAGTATTGTACCCCACGCAGGAGGAGGTAAAGGGGGGGTTTACCAGCACTGCAACCCCCCTTAACGCCCAGTCCTGCTGGACCAATGCTGCTCCACACAAGCCAGGGTGAAAGGTGTTTCAGTACCCAAGGTGCCTCGCCTGCACAATCTTTCGGCCTCATTTCCACCATCATAGCTGCAATCTCACCACTTGAACAGCAAATAGATAGGCGGTCACAGACACAGGAAACAAACTTCAGTTCAATTGATCCAGCAACGTTTGTGGAGGAAGCCCAGTTTACCGACTGGTCCATATCTTTAACAAATCTTAGTGGGCACAACCGTGTCTCTGACATACCGCGAGATGACTTATCAACAACACAACAACATAATTCGCTTGAAAAAGTATATGTTACTTCAAAATTAGGAACAACCACAGCCGCCGGAGAATGGCGCATGGTAAACCACGATCAAGAACAGGGCAAACTACGTAGCCTGTCACCTATTATCATCACTGACTCCTCAGGTACAAATGACTCTGTATTTATTGATGAACTTAAATTCAAGTAACCCTCACAAAATTCTATCACCAACCCCTTGCCAAACATGGGGATGTGGGGGCAACTGATTAACACATTAGATTCCACCAACAAGTTCGACATCCAAATATCCGTGCTTGAACCCCTAGCCCAGTATATTACAACGATGGACTCGCACTTCTAAAGGCTCAATACAACCATAAGAAGCCTACTCCATGAAGCTCATAAGCCACACATGCACACAGGTTCCCCCCTCCCTACTCTAATGAAAACAACAAAGACTATATGTGTTGCATCCTCATGGCAAAACTGATCGCAGTACCCTCAATAGTGGATGAACTACTACAGGAAGTCAAAATGACCAGGAAGGCACAAGCCCCGAATAAAAACTCCTTTAACACAACACAACTAAGGGCCTCGTACACCACAGACACTCAAACGCTGCCAGCTCTAATAAGCTCAGACCAATAAAAAAAAAAATCACACCACTTGCAGTAACTCAATTCCTCGGAAGAACATCATGGTAGTGAACGCAGAGATTCATCCAGCACCTGGTAATATTGAACTCACAAACTCTAACAACAACGATCTCACAAGACAAGAAGAAAAGAACACAAGGGATCTGAATACGGCACTAAAATTCTCTGCCATCCCGGACATTTCATGTCACCCCCCATCAGTTCAATTATCAAAGCGAAATAAGAAGCGTCCTAAGAAACTGAATAAAAAGCAAGTCAAGCTACAGCAAGACACAAGACAGGCAATGACATTAGACACTTACTTTCACACCAACAAACAGAAAACACCCACAGGGCAAAACCCCATCAATAACTCACTCTCGCCGACCCTAGAGATCAGTGCCACCACCCAGATTTGTAACATCACCCAAAGAACAGATAATCTCATCAGGTCTTCAACAAATACACTGCCCAAAAAAACGGACGATGAAAATCTGACAACGGTGAAAATAGAACAAACAACATACGCCAGCCCGGATATAAATGGTGCACTCCACCAAATAAAGCATGGGGACGGCCACCTCCAGCAAGTCCCAGGCTCCCCTCCAGGCCGTAGGCGGCAAAGCAGCAGTGAAAGACCAAAAAGCATCTTTGCGCAGGAAATAAAAAAGTATCAAAAGATCTTCAGTCCTCACACTTCAAACCAGATCAAAAGGAGATTACATCAAGTACAACTATAACAACTCATAACGATAATATAAACCTTGGCTCATCTCAATACATGATTGAACAAGAAGCTCAGGCAAGAACAATAATATGGCATCCCAACTACGTCTCACAAGGAAATGGCGGTGTATTTTGAATCGAGGCAACATAACAAAACTATTAGCAGAACAGTCAAAGCTCTGCCACCTGAAATCCATAGACAGCATATTGATTCATTTCATCCCGTCGGACATCTTAGTTAACAAAGAGGCAGCAGCAGTAACATGGTCCTCCCGTGCAGCAGCGCACACCATCTGTGAAAACCAAAAGATACTTGAAGAATAGGGAATTTTGATCTTGCTTCAAAAAAAAGCTTGCTATCCAGCAGCATTTGTGAATAACTAACACAACATCGACTTCTGCCTGTTATCCATCAAACAAGAAAATGTCCATCAATGTCAACACAAAGGGGGATATTCTCAAGAACGTGTGATAATTACCGCAAAATTAGCTTAACGCAACTTTGCACATCGCAGTCTATCGCGAGAAAATAACGCTGTGTTAACGTTGTATTCTCAACATGGGGGTACCATGCGATAGTCGCACGCTAACGCGTCAAATGACCACGATAAAATTACCGTGACGGCAAAAGAACGCGAAACACAAACGTGAAAAAAGTTCCGATGTGGCCAATTGCGATAAAAAAATCAGCGATAACCAACGACAGGCCTGCAATTCCCACGCGTCATGCGGGAAAATGCACTACAAAAGCACCAAAAAACACAAAAAAATAATTTAAACTGCGTAGCACCATGGAGGAAGCCGGAGCAAGTACAGAGGATGACCAATCAATCAATCAATCACAGAATTTGTAAAGCGCACTACTTACCCGCGAGGGTCTCAAGGCGCTGGGGGAGAGAAAAAAAAAAAAAAAAAGGGGGGGGGGTGCTGCTACTGGTCGAACAACCAGGTCTTGAGTAGCCTCCTGAAGGTCAGCAGATCTTGGGTCTGTCGTAGGCTTAGTGGAAGGGTGTTCCAGGTCTTGGCGGCGAGGTGGGAGAAGGATCTGCCGCCGGTGGTGGTTCTTCGAATGCGAGGGACGGTGGTGAGGGAGAGGTCGGCGGAGCGGAGTTGGCGGTTGGGGACGTAGAAGAGGAGTCGTCTGTTGAGGTAGGCTGGGCCAGTCTTGTGGAGTGCCTTGTGTGCGTGGATGAGGAGTTTGAAGGAGATTCTCCTGTCGACGGGGAGCCAGTGCAGGTTCCTCAGGTGGGGGGTGATGTGGCTGTGGCGTGGTACATCGAGGATCAGGCGTGCGGAGGCGTTTTGTATGCGTTGCAGTCGCTTGATGAGCTTGGCTGGGGCTCCCGCGTAGAGGGCGTTCCCATAGTCGAGTCTGCTGCTGACGAGGGCCTGGGTGACTGTTCTTCTCGTGTCTGTCGGGATCCACCTGTAGATCTTGCGAAGCATGCGGAGGGTGTTGAAGCAGGAGGATGAGACTGCGTTGACTTGCTTGGCCATGGAGAGCGTTGAGTCGAGGATGACTCCCAGGTTGCGTGCGTGGTCGGTGGGTGTCGGGGCTGCTCCCAGCGTCGTTGGCCACCAGGAGTCGTCCCAGGCTGAGGGGTTGGAGCCGAGGATGAGGACCTCTGTCTTCTCCGTGCTCAGTTTTAGTCGGCTGATCTTCATCCAATCGGCTACGGCCTTCATCCCTTCATGGAGGTTGGATTTGGCGGCGAGGGGGTCCTTGGTGAGGGAGAGGATCAGTTGGGTGTCGTCGGCGTAGGAGATTATGTTGAGGTCGTGCTGTCTGGCGATGCGTGCGAGCGGGCCATGTAGATGTTGAACAGTGTTGGGCTGAGGGATGATCCCTGGGGTACGCCGCAGATGATTTCGGAGGCTTCGGATCGGAATGGTGGGAGGCGGACTCTCTGGGTTCTGCCGGCGAGGAAGGAGGTGGCCCATTCCAGGGCCTTGTCTCGGATCCCTGTGTCGTGGAGGCGTGCGTGTAGAGTGCGGTGGCAGACAGTGTCGAAGGCGGCGGAGAGGTCCAGCAGGATGAGGGCTGCGGTCTCACCATTGTCCAGCAGGATCCTGATGTCGTCGGTGGCGGCGATGAGGGCAGTCTCAGTGCTGTGGTTGCTGCGGAACCCCGATTGGGATGGGTCCAGGATGCTGTTTTCTTCGAGGTATCGGGTTAGCTGCTTGTTGACGATCTTCTCGATGACCTTGGCTGGGAACGGAAGCAGGGAGATGGGCCGGAAGTTCTTGAGGTCTCTCGGGTCTGCCTTGGGTTTTTTGAGTAGGGCGTTGATCTCTGCGTGTTTCCAGCTCTCTGGGAAGGTCGCGGTCTCGAAGGAGAGATTGATGATGTTGCACAGGTGGGGTGCGATGGAGCTGCTGGCTTTGTTGAAGATGTGGTGCGGGAAAGGGTCTGACGGGGAGCCGGAGTGTATTGTGCTCATGGTCTTGATGGTGTCCTCGATGTTCACGCTGGCCCAGGCTGGCAGGGGGTCGTGGTCGATGGTGTGCGGCGGGTCTGGTGCATCGATCTTAGTTGGGGCTGTCTGGGTGTTGATGCTGTCGTGGATGTCGGCGATCTTGCGGTGGAAGAAGGTGGCGAGGGAATCGCACAGGGGTTGCGACGGTGGGATGTCGTTGGTGGGATGTCGTTGGTGTTGGAGCTGGGGTTGGAGAGTTCCTTCACGATGTTGAAAAGCTCCTTGCTGTTGTGTGCGTTGTTGTCGAGGCGGTCTTTAAAGGAGATTCTCTTGGCGGACTTGATGAGGTGGTGGTGGTTACGGATGGCGTCTTTGTGGGCTGCGTGGCTGTCCGGTGTCTTATCACTGTGCCCCAGAACCCCACAAGCCCCCAGGAGGACCAGCCTGGGACCCCGGGGTCACGGAAGGGCAAGGAGAAGAAGACGAGGAAGACGAGGTTCAGTCCGCACAAAAACAGGATCATCATCACGGAGGTGTTAGAACACCACCAACAACTGTACGTCACCTCCAACGTGTCATTGGCAAATAAGAATGCAATATGGCAGTCCATCCTGGACAAGGTGAATGCAGTTGGAGTGAGGAGGAGGACAATTGGAGAGGTCAAGAGGTGCTGGAATGATGGGAAGCACAAAACCAAGAAGAAACTCGCTTACAACCATCAAGCAGCAATGAAGACTGGAGGTGGCAGTCCAGTGGAACACCAGGAGCTGGATGAGATGGAGGAAATGGTGTCCACAGTCATCAGTGGGGAGACGGTGGCAGGAGTTGGGGGTCCGGACACTGCTCGACATGACCTGACACAACAGCACCAGGGTGAGTACCAAACAGGGACTGGGGGGACGGGGGGAGATGGGCACAATGGCACACATGCACAATTAAGTAGAGCACACTGCACACCTACAATGACTCTGGATCATGTCCCTGATCCCCTTGGCACACTGCAGCACACATACAAACAGCAAGTAGGCCCCCGTCCACTATGGGCACAAAGGGGTCCCTCCCCACACAGCACCAATCTCACAACCAACCCATGCACACGTGTTAAAACCAGCAAAGCTGCATGTCTGTGAGCCACACTGACAATGCAAGTGACACTGCATGACGAACAGCATGGCTGCAGTCCAATTATCATGACATGGTGCACGCCACGACACTGAGGTGGCTAAGTGTGGAACACATCCGTAAAGGAGCAGGTCACACTCTGACACATCCACGTGCACAAACAACCCCTGACGTCAACAACACTTCTGTGGATAAACCATGCCCAAGAGTCCAAAATCCGAACCAGAGCCAAAAGTAGCCAAGTCTGCAACATCTCAGCACTGTAGAAGCACAGAAGTCAAAGGCACACCGCCTCAAAGGGATAAGGGGCAGCAAAATCACAGCTGCAGGGGCGACTCTCCCACAATGCAGCACACACACATAGCAATAACAGCACATCATCATTGACGACAATGTGGTACAAAGTGCAACACTCTCACTACAGAACAGAGGACACAACTGGTTCCGCTTGTGCGTAGAAACTGGCCAATCACATCTGGCATAGAAGGAAACTGTGAGATGATAATGTACGTGTACAACCTCACATCCGTGAAGTAGTACAAATGTCCACTGTCCCCCATCAAATAGGCAGCTCCTCCCAAACAGTCACAATGTACATTGTCATGCAGTCTGTATGTAAACTTGAACAATGCGTCAACATACATGTGAACACAATGTTAAAATGCATCTCTCCTTCACATTGCAGAGGGGCAATCAACACCTCCTGCAGAGCAGACCAGACAACTAATCAGTGATGATGAAGAGGACCTCTACACCTTCGACACCGACGCCCTACAACAGCTCATGGACAGCTACAGCAACCCACCTCCAGGAGCAGGGCAGTCCAGCTGCGTCGAGGAGATCCCACCCCCTGCACAGACCACACAGCAGGAAGCACCCACCACCACAGCTGGCTCCCAGCACCTCACTGAAGAACACATTGCATTCCAAGGCCATGTGTTAGACTGCCAGAAGGAGGTGGCTGAACAGGTGCGGTGGGGTTCGACCTCATGGCAGCCAAACTAGATGACATATGTGGGTGTCTAAGTCCCACCAGGGACCACTTACACTCCCTAACGGACACCCACAGTTCGCTCCATGATGTCCAACAATCCATACCCGACATCGCTGGAGTAATTACTCTGACAGGAGAACAACTGTCTAGTCAGAGTGGCCTCAGCGATGTCAGCCGAGAGTTGGCACAGATGCTGAGGATAATGGAGAACATGGAGCGGATGCATGTGGAAAGAATGGCTGCCACAGATGCACACCAGCGAAAAGTTGTTGGGTTCTTCCATGCCCTGCAAATCCTCATCATCGCATTGCTGCCACTAAGGCAGTCGCTGATGAATGCTGCTGGTACTTCTACACACACATCTCCGGCCCCTGATGTGTCAGTGGCACACAGTGCTGCAGACCAAACATCAGCACCCACATGTCAGACAGATGACATAGAGGACGAAGATGCGGGTGATTCCACCTTTGTAGTAAGAAGGAGCCAGTAGCATTCTTCTCCGCCATATGCCCTGTTTCAGCTTGGTTCTGCCCTCTGCATCATGCCCTGTAACAACACCTCCCACTGTCCCCGAAACACTCTGCGACACTCACCTTGGACCTCGACATGGACTGCCATATTTTGTTTGCTTACCAATGACACAGCAATCAGACTGCGGACTGTACTCTTCCTCTTCCGATGTACTTGTCAATCCCTAAATGACTCTGGCTGGCCCTCCACTGTGCTACAATGTAATGTGGGGTTTGCATGGCCATGTAGTGCTCCAGCTCCGACACTCCACCGAATGTGAATAAATCATTCAAATTCACACAGATGTGTCATGTCCATAATCGATCAAGTATGAAAGTATGGATGAATGTAAGGACATTGAGTGCCCAAAAAGGTGCACCCTGGGAAATGAAAGCAATGCGCATGTTTGACCGTGACACACATAGGAAGTGAGATGATTGACAATGTGTGCAGTAGCTGTGGCCTCATTGCTCTGAAACACCAATTGCGCAATTTCTCAACTTTGCCCCACGCAATGTTAGAAATAGGGCTGGGTATGAAATGTCAAAGTCGTTAGCAGGCCTAAAGTAGTGTCCACCATCACATTTGACAACAGAACATCTCTTCGCATACCTACTCACACTCAACTGGGTGGACACAGCCTGTAGTGATGGATCACATTGATCCACATGGCAAGAATATGGACACCATACTTACATTGCTGAAGACACGTGAGATCACAGGTCTATCAGCAACTATCCCAACCACTATGTCTGGCTCACAGAGGTGGAGCTGGCAATAGGGACTCACCCCTAAGTGAAATGCATCAGTCAGTCCCTCCCTGTGTACGGACAATGCTCATTGAGGCACACGATTTGTCATTCTAATCAACACTCATCACAGTTGAACACTAGTGAAGTTGCGTAGACTTTATTAGCATGTGCGTGTCAGTACTGGCAAGACAAGGGCCACAAACTGCAGACCAATGCATCAGACGCTAACAGGCAGCATTCGGTCACGGTACAGTTCCACGTGACAGGCGTTGTGCATGCGCCCGGGATGTTCTGCCATTGCATTGGTGGCTCTCGTAGAACCGGCACTCTTCTGACCTGCGGCTGTTATGTGGATGATATGCCACAGCTCGGAGCAATGAGTCATATGTGTGTGCAACGTTTGGACGTATGGGTTGTTGTGTACGTAAGTGTCAAGTACCTCGAGCAAGAACTTCTGTGTGTGGGGTGTGGATACGTTGGTCTTTCATTAGCGCTGTGCGTAGTGTGGGAGTCGTCATCATCTGCTATGGTATCTCTCTCAGGGGGTGCCTGCTGCATGCAAGACCAAGGTCGGAGGTGCAGATGTCCTTCCGCCTTATGTATTGAGACAAAGGAGCTTTCATCCCTAATGTTAGTCTGACTACTGCTTGCATTCTGGAAATGTGATGTGGCTTTCGCGCTGCAATTGAGGCTAGGCCTTAGGTTTATGGTGCACCAATAGCGATACACACACAACAGTTGGCATGCATGAGCCAAGAGCCGAGCGGCCTTGCGCTCCTTGTACAATCCCATCGTGCGCGGCCGCCCTCCGGGTGCATGCAACATTGCAACTTTGTCGATTGCGGGCCGTGTGGCGCAGACACTGCAACAGAGACACACGCATCAGTTGGTTTCCTGTCCAGCCCAGAAATGAACCACGCCCAGAGCCCAGGGATAATTATTCACACCCCTACGCTGGCCTGGCGTACGCCGACCAAGCCCACTCGGCTTACGTATAAAGGGGGGGACGACGACGCTACGTGTCCCAGTTCTTCCCCACTGCCAGAGGTGACATGGCTGCGTCCGCCTGGCATATCACGAGACTCAATCAGAAAGGGTCTGATGGAGCAAGGACTCATAAATGAGACTTGCTCGGAAGCAATCCTTTCGTTTAACTCACTAACGAATTACTAACAACGTGTTTGTAATTAATAATTGCATTTAGAACAAGACACGCGGGACAAGGAAGCTTGTCTATGTGTTTACTAATGACAATAACATGAATGAAGGACTAAAACCGCCCTCTAACAAGGGATCTTTACTGCGCATGCATCTGCTGCATCTACGTAGTATGACGTACTAATGCTTGGAGGGAAAATCTTGCGCCTGCGCAATAGACCATAAAATGGCCGCTTGAAAGCTCACATGCATGGCACCTGCTTGGTTGAATTAGAAAATAAGTTTTATACTAACGCAAATGCAGAAAGGGTAATAATAAATAGAATGGGTTAGAGTAGAGGTTGGTGGTGTACAGTGAAACCATTTATTTTTGAAAATAACATTTCTTCTTTTGACTTTATTATTAGTGCGCATTTGGGCCTGCCAGACTTGTCTGAATCGAGCTGACTGACTTGACCCTACGCATGCGTACTAGAAAGAGAATACGAAAAGATGAGTAAGGACTTGTCACGCGTCCAAGGCCAGCGAAGATGTGCCCTGGGAACATGTGGGTAAAGAGTTCATATGAAGGAGTTTTATTCATAATATCGCAACATTTTGTGTTAATAAAGTTTGGAGATGTATGGGAAAGGAAATGATTTAATAAAGTTTGAGGGGAGGAGTTTTGAAACAATGGTTTAATGAAATAAGTGAAATGTAAGCATGGTGTGATGATCATCCCCCCCTCGCCTGACCAATCAGAAGTTAGCGTTTTACAATATTAAAACATTAATGGGTGGTACTTGGATATGGAAAGGTATAATTGCGGTAGTTTTAGTTAGTTAGTTATGCTTTTCGGCTGAGGCATTGCAGAGCTCGGGATGCTGTCGGTGCTGGGGGTGGTGCTGAAGCTGTGAGATGCTGATGAAGAAAATCGAATGCAGAACCATCTATTTAATTTAATTGGGTTAGAAAGAAGATCACGGAAGAACCACGAGAAGGAAGAGAGTGTCAGAGAGGGGTGCGACACAGTCGTCGGTATTTAGAGAGGTGAAGTATCCTGTCCTGATTCCTGTCCTGAAGTCTTTGTCTCCTGATCTATCCCGGGGACCCTTACCAGCCCTTTGGCCAGGGGGTTGGTCTTCACACCATACTTGGTAATTATAAATTCATCGTATTGATAGATGCTCTTCTCTCTCTGTCCTCTTCTTTCTGAGCATACTTATTTGTGTGGATCTGAATTGCTAATGCCTATTTGAAACTTGATTGAATTGACACTCTTGCGAATGAGGGTGTTTGTACTGAAACGTTTGAGATGGTTCACACGCAACTAATTTAGATAAAGATTTTAAAACTTCCAGAGTCTGTGATTATTTTTTTAATCAAGAAATGTTTAACTAAGTTATGTTAATTATCACCATCAACTAGTTCCAACTAATGGTCCATTGACCAGAGGAAAGTACTAATTGATCAGTGAAAGGTTTAGTTAGGGAAAAGAAATAACTAGATCTTGAAGTATGAAAATCATAAACTAAGTTTTTCCAGCGGTCTACTTGCTGTTTTAGGTGGAAGTAGTTATATGGGCCCAGGTGTGTATATGGTAGTAGACTATCTGTTGTTAGTACACCGCTGGATCAGGTCCATGACTTGCTTGGCACAGAGTTGATGGCACCGGATACACTGCGGCCGCCACGGGACAGTGACTTTCGGTGCACTGAGGTAGGGGCACCTTATGTGCTGAGCGGGTGTGCAGCCTGCGATGATGCGCCATCCTGACGGTCCGGACTGGTAAGGATTTGTGTGAGCCCTGCTGGACCGCAGTGTAGGCCTGAGCCAGCGGGCAGCGCGGGCCTACCGCCACGTGGCATTGCCTCACGTTTCACAGAGTTAGTGGCACCTATAGAGCTGAGCGGGTGTGCAGCCTGCGATGATGCCGTGTGCACTGATATGATCTCTGCCATTGCGAAATCAAGACCCAGAATCATGTGTGTGACCTGGTGGCACGCGGGGCAGGCCTGCATGATGTGGAGGCTGCCAAGGTCGCGGGCCCCAGGCTTGGAGCTTGCACCGGCACGTGGTGGGCCCTCTTGGAGACACACTGGTGGCTGAAGGTGAGCAGTGAGGCCTGGGTTCACTGGGGCGGGCAAACACCGCTGGGCGGCGGGAGGGGCTGGGGTGCAGCAGCCTGTGTGCGCAGGGGCGGCCAAGCGATGATGGTGTGTGCAATGATATGAACTCTGCCATTCATAAATCTGGACTCTGTTTCAGATAAGGGGCCTGGTGGACTGCAGTGTATACCGGCACGTGGTTGGAGACACACCAGTGGCAGCAGGTGAGCAGTGAGGCCTGGGTCCGCAGTGTCGGCACTCTCTCCCTCTCTTCCTTTCACTGTCTCTCTCTCTTCCTCTGTTACTCTCTCTCTCCTTCTCCCTCTCTTCCTTTCACTGTCTCTCTCTCTCTTCCTCTGTTTCTCTCTCTCTCCTTCTCCCTCTCTCCCCCTTTCTCTCTCTTTCTCTCTCTCCCTCTCTTTCACTCTCTCTCTCCCTTTCTTTCTCTCTTTCTTTCTTTCTCTCTCTCTCTCTGTCCTTTGATGAGCGCATGACACACCTTCTAATCTTGAATTTTGTCTTGGAGGCTGTGTCTTACAGATTGTCCAGAGAAGACCCGCCATGACTCTTCCGAATAGTTGTTTTGAGTTAGATTTGAATAAAATAATTTGTTTGGAAATTCAAAGATGAATGAATGATTCTCCTTTTTCTGACCACACATGAGTGTTAATTGTTGTACTTGTGCAACATCAGGCGAATTGTTCTGTTCATGATTTCGTAAAGTTGATGTAAAATATCTTTGTCCGGTGTAGGGCCCGGGGTGGAGGGGGTCCTGGGGGGGGGTGGCGGTGGGTGTTGTGGCCCTCTTGGGTGTCCGGCTGCATGATCAGTAGCTCCATGGCATCTGTTGTTCTTCTGGTGTGGCTGGGGGCTGGGCTCCCATTTCTGGTGCAGGTTATCGTCCGACTTAATACCAGGTAAGGGCAGGTGTTAATTCCCTGCTGCTAACGCGCCTTATCGCATGTTTTGTGATCTTATCGCCGATCTGGCTGGTCATTGAGAATGTTGCCAAGTGGTGTTGTCGCGGGTTTTTGCACGGGAACGCTTACTCTGCATCTCATTAGCGTTAGTTGCCGGTGTCATCCGTGGCGATTATTTTTGCGGCTGCTATCGCAGGAAAACTGGCGATATTGGCTGTTAGCACCAGCTTGTGAATAGGGCGATAAATCTATCGCCACTTTGGCTGCGATAAAGTGCCGCAAACTCGGCGATAAGTCCTTGAGAATATGCCCCAAAGAGTCTAACCACAAACAAGCGTCATTTGTAAGAAAAGCAACAGGCCCACTACAATCAATGTCACAAATACACCAACAATCATTAACCATCTCCAAGACGAATAAGCTTGGAAGACAGTACATCTTAGCTGCACCCCAGCAGAAATACCTCAGGAGAACTGGGGCTGGCTTGCGCATACACTGGCCAGCTCAAAATATCAGTAACATGCCCCTAGAGCCTGCAATAAAGCAAACTCAGTAAACAAGACAAAGAGCTCAAAAATATCCATAGTCTCCTGGATTGTCACAGATTGAAAACCTGTGAAGCGATCCCGAGACAACAGCCTTTTTAACTTCGTATGAATCGTGGCAGGAGAAGGACACATCAATAGAAGGATACTGGGAGTTCTATTACCCCCAACTATGTCACACACAAAGGGGGGCATTTCAATTTTTCTTTCAGCCCACTGGGATTTTTAAGTCAGTGAGCATGTCACTGGCCATAAATACTTACAATGTGTGGAAATCAAAAACAGGCACCACAAGTATACAATCTGCAACTTTTTCATAATAAACGCCTATATAAATCCATTAGCTGCAGAGAAACATCAGTGTGTGAAGAAATTAGAACAACTGGTAAAGGACATTAAACTCAATTACACGAATGCCTATTTCCTGCTAACTGGAGACTTCAACTTAAATCTGTTACATAATCCCCATTGAAGCATTGCAGAAAAAACAGGACATTCAGTGGCTGATTCCTTCACAAGTCTCACGACCACAAAGAGTAGACTCTCTGGAATGTACCCTACTTGCAGCCCTAAAGGCCATGTGGTTGTGAGCATTAAATGGATGCTTTCTAGAAGACAAACATACCCGCCCTACTCACCACTGCCCGAAAAGGTCAGCAGTGTTGGATTACATCTTTAGTTCTGTTACTCTCTTCAGCTCCATTCAAACCTACGCCATCCAGTTGCACTGTGAAAGCGAGCACATGCCAAAGGTTTGGTCATTACGAACCTCAATCAATTCCAATTCAATACTAACAGTGATAGGCTCAAAAGAATCACAACATAACTGGAGACAGATTAAATGGAGCACAGAAGCCATCACAAAGTATGACAACTGGAAAACACTACTATCTGACCAGGGGATGCCTTTTATCAAGTGACCATCAGTGACTGGGAAATGCTGGTACAAAAGCTACTCACCACCCTGGACAGCAGCCAACAAGGCACTGCTCTTGTAAATGTCATGAACACTAAACCCTGGTACACAAAAAGCTGAGGATGTTAAAAAGAACAGTGAACAAAAAGCGTTGATCTCTCAAAACACAATCAAATCCCTACTTACATGTTGAGGTCGAAACCCTGCGTAGCCAGTATAAAAAACTAATTTGGCAAGCCAAATGATACTATGAGGAATCGCTCCAAACCAAATTGTTCATGGCATGTCGGAACCAAAATGCAAAACGTTTCTGGATAATTATAAACAGGTTGAACAGTGGCTTAATTTCAACTACGACAAATGGTAATAAAGTCAGTGCAAAAAATTGGAAAAAGCACATTACCATGCTATATAAAGCTACATTTTTAATGCCCAATCAATTGTCAGTCTCAAGCAAACAAAACTCAGCACAGCTTATCTCAATGCCAATTGTTGCCAACCATCATCAATATGCAGTAACCTTTGATGCCAGCTGAATAGCAACATTAATTCGAAAATGTAGAGCAGATAGTGCGCCAGGCCCCAACGGCATCCCAGCATCAGTCCACAAACACGACATCAATTTCTGGTCAGGTATACTGGAAAATCTATTCAAAAGATGTATACTTAGTCACATCGTTCCACTATCCTGGCAAGGCTCGATTCTTCATCCCATTTACAAAAAAGGCCATATCTCGCTCCCAGACAGTTATCGACACATTGCACCATGGGACATTGAGGCAAAATATTTTGCCTTGTTACTACTCGAGGATTTACAAGATTGGGCAACGACAAATAACATGCTTTCTTTCAACCAAACCGGCTTTAGAACACAGTCCAGCACCATAGACAACCTGGTGGCCATAGGGATGTTCGCAACCAAACAAATACAGAAGAAAGAAGAGCTGTACTGCTGCTTCATAGACTGCAGTGTAGCTTTTGACCGAGTTAATCGTCGTCTACTCTGGTCCAAACTTACAGCCTGGAAAATCCCAGATCCACTATTACAAGGCATGCTGCTGCTCTACTCTAATACATGGGCCAGAGTAAAATTAGGTTTACACACCGCGGTCTCGAAAAAAATCAGCATAGAACAAGGCATCAAACAGGGGTGCGTATTAGCACCTACCCTTTTAACCTGTACATGAGCGACTTGGCTCCTGCACTAAACCAAGCAAACAGTCAAGCCCCAAAATTAGCTAACCAACACATCTCTTCTCTTCAATATTCCGACGATGTCGTCCTGCTAAGCCAAACACTGGTAGGGCTCCAAAGATTGCTAGATGTCTTAGACACGCACTGCCAGGCAAACGAGATGAAAATTAATTATGAAAAAAACAATATCAAAAAGAAAAAACAACTCTACTGGCATCTTAACAACCACCGCCTGACCATCGCAAACAAATATAAATATTCGGTATGCTGGCTAGACGACAAAGGAGGTCAACTACTACCTCTAAATTCACTAAAACCAAAACTAGCTTTGTTGCAATGCGTCTTACGAACAATTCTCAAGAGCACTAAAAAACAATTATGGATCAGAGGCCTCCCCGGGAAATCCCAGGGCATTTTTAAACAACGCACGAAGTGCAGTTTTCAGAACGCTATTTAAATTACCTCGCCAGCCCAGATCAGGATGGAATTTGCGTTAAGGGACCAACTGATCACACAGAAGGCCTGCATAATAAAATGTCTGTACTCTACAAGGACAGCTGAGGAAGGATCACTGAAATTTGTTATGTATCTCGAAGTAGCATGCCCCTACAGCGCATGCCACTCAAATATTTGGACACACGCCCTCTCTGAAGCACTGGAGCAAACAGGATCGGTGGAACTATGGAATTTAAAACTACCACATCCACAGTTTAAAACAGCGCTGAACAGAAAAGTACAAATTACATCTTCTGAATCTGATCACAGGGCATTTGCTAAAAGAGAACATGCCCATCCGGTCCTCAGCAGTTATGATAGAAATGGGCCACAAAAATATATCATGTAACCATTTTCACCCTATTACAAAACAAAATACCTGCAGTTCCGGATGGGCTCCTTTTTGTCATTAGACTTATCTCCTCCATGGACAGCGAAAACCGAGTCTAAACCATGTTGATTATGAGGACAGCCTCAGGAATCAATACCCCACGTGCTCTGCATATACCCTAGCCTCCTTGAAGATCGCAGAAGACTTCTTCAGCACCTGTGGACTAATGAGGGGTTACGGACATTACCATCTGGTGTCAGCCACTTATTGAACAATACGCAGCTGCAAGTGATTACCAAACTTGTAAAATTTCTGGACAATGCAGACACGCAACTGAGACATAACCCAGAATTACAAAAAGAAGAAGTGGCTTAATCTCAAATTCCCACAATACAAATGATAATCCCTATGCAAAAATATAAAAATTTTACTTAAAGTACTGATTTTTTATCCATGCTGACCGGACAGAAATAGCAAGCTATGATATGGTCAAATGTTGAAGATTTTTACTATTTCTATCTTTATAGTATACAATTGTAATTTTTAACCAAAGACCATTTTATTAAGTTACAAGCTGCTTATCGAAATGTATTTGAAAATATTAACAGTACCACCATTGATTGAACCTGCATGAAGGTGGTTGGTTTTTCTAATTGTCTACATTTCTGTAAAAAACGAGGTACTGATCATTATTTTAACTCTATCCGGCACTTTCGCACTTTGATAGACTTGACTGTCTAATTAAAGTATTTTGAATTTGAATTTGAGACCAAACTTTCTTTTTGCATTCAACCAATGGTTTCTAGACTAATGAGGGCATGTCAGCTTCCTGAACAATAATGGTTTGCAAAAACCATGACAAAACAAGCATTGACAAAGTCAGAAGGCTTGTGTCAAATGCCAGACCTACTGGCTTTGCCAATGCTTGTTTTACTTCAAGGGGGGCAACCCTCTGAACTCCATTTCCTTTTTAACCAGTCCTTACTTCTCTTGGCTTTATTTTTATCCATTTTTATTCACTGCTCTCAATTCCTGTTAATTAATTTTTCCCACTGATATTTTGCTTTACGATTTAATTATTCTGAGATTTTAGTGTCCAATGGTAACGAAACCATTAATAACACATGTTATCCACATCCTTATTTAACAGTAACAAATTGGTTCTGCATAAGATATATTCTTGACAAACCAGATAGTACTTTTTGCCTGTGAAACTCAACTCTCGTATTCTCTCAAAGAAAAATTCTGGAACCATTTACTGTAGTACACAGAAAACCAATACAAAAGGTGAATTTGCGCACAAACATCCTGTACACATTTTCTAGCTTGGCTAGTTTAGATTAGGCCAGGGCAGAAATATAATTCCGCTCGCGGAGCTGGCGCAATTCAGGAACTTCGTGCTACGCGAGTAACACGGAATTCCCACTAAATTCTGCCATCCAGCGTTTGGTGGAATGATATTTCCGTTGGCGCACAAGACTTGTTTGGGTGTGCGCTGGGGAGTGCAATGAGATTTGCCATCCGCTAGCAAGTGCATGTGAGATTTCCTGGTCGCTAGCGCGGCATCCGGTAGCCGTAGAACCTTCCAGCGCCACTTTCATGATGCTGGCCAGTTCTAGCAGTTGCGGCTGCCTCCTGAGCAAATTCTCAAGAAGCAGCTAAATCTACTTGAAAAGACATTTTTGATTAATATTCTACTCCAACTGACCATTCAGGTTGTTTTTTAGTGCGAAAAGCATTTTTTTTAGTTTACTTTTTTTTTTCCAACAAGAAGGAAGTGTCTCAGAAACTCTAACTTCCTCTTCCTGTCCAGCAGGCTCCTCCCAGTGCTTTGTCTATCTCCTGGTCTCTTTTCGTTTGGAATTCAAGGTGGAAGGATCACTCTCTTTTTCTGCAATTTGTATACCATTGGATTTTAAGGTCTTTGTTTTTGTGACATCACAAGTAAGTTAAAAAACTTTTGTACAAAGGTGTTGTTTGTTTGATGGACGGCATGCTCCAGTATTTATCTGTACTTTTATTTGATTTATTTATTTTGATTGTGGTGGGTAGCCTGGAGTTTCAGTAGGGGCTTAGTTATTGTGTATCTTTTGTACCAGAAAAATGTTGCACAGTTCAGTACATTTTCTCCATGTTTGTTAAATTTGCACTATTCATTTATTTTACTTTGTGGCCTAGTCTGCTTATGGGCCATCCAGCCAGTGCTCGTCATGGGTACATGAAACAACTGTTTCTGTGGTACATGTTGTTCTAAAACATCATTTAGGCCAGGGATGGCATTGGATTACACGTGGGATTTTTTTGTATTTCACAGTTTCTTCTGCGAAAAGTGTATTTTGGTGGGGTAATATTTGATGCCTTGGAAGGATGTGTGTTCTTGTAAAATTTTATAGCTCACTTAATTTTTGTTTTTGGCCTTGCTGAATTATTGGTAGTGTTTTCATCATTGTTACCATGCCTCCTTTGTCTGGCCAGTGTGTGTGTGTGTGTGTGTGTGTGTGTGTGTGTTTGAAATAGACCACCATTTGTCTTTGTTCTCCATGCCATGTGGCCGGGGGCGATTTTGTTTAGTCAGTGTCCATAGGCCTGCATATGTTCTTTGATTTCCATGCCTCCTTTCTTGTTACTGTTATTTGACCATGTGGCCTGTGTCCATTTGTGTAGCCAGACAGTGTGCATGTGTCATAGGCCTGCCAGTGTTCTTTATTATGTCCATGCCGTCTTGCTTGTTGTTGTTGTTTGACCATGTGGCGAGTGGCCATTTTGTGTAGTTATCCAGAGTGTTTTTGCCAAAGGCCTGCATGTGTTCTTTGTTGTCTGTGCCTCCTTGCTGGTTGTTGTTGTTTGACCACGTGGCCAGTGGCCATTTTGTGTAGCCAGTCAGTGTGCTTTTGCCATAGGCCTGCATGTGTTCTTTGTTGTGTCCATGCCTCCTTACATGTTGTTGGTTGACCAGGTGCCCGGCTGGCATTTTGTGCAGCCAGTCACTGTGTGAATCCTTTTAGTTCCAGTTTTCAAAGCTATTTTCTAGGGAAATTAATAAAAGAGGGTTATGCCTTTTTGTTTCTATTCATTTTTTTACTTTTTACTTTTCCCTGATATCAGTTTAATATGCTTGAGGATCATTTTAGTACACATATATATGAACAGTATTTAATATTATATTCATTTTTTTCTATTTTACCCTGCACCTCCTTGCTTTCCAATGGGTTTCTCATAGTCCCCTAGTACACCGGCAATGAATTTTTGTAAACATTTTTCTTTATATATATTTTTTTTAAATCCATTTTATTTATTATTTTCATTTTTTTACATTTCCCCTCCATCTTCCTCCTCCCATAGGTGACTGCCACAAATCAGCATTCATTTTTTAAGGATTGCCATTACTCATTTTCCCCTGGACCCCCTGCCTGACATAGGCGCACAGCCACACACCAGCATACATTTTTTGAGGATTATTACATTTTTCCCTGGATCCTCCTGCCTGCCATAGACACACACCAGTATTCATTTTTTAAGCATCAATCCATTTCCACCTGGACCCCCCTGCCTGCCATAGGCGCACACTACCATTCATTTTTTAAGGATTATTCCATTTTACCTAGAACACCTGCCCGCCATAGGCGCACACCATCATTCATTTATACTCCCCCATCTTCTCTAAGCCCCCCTTCTGATGATCTGGACAATCAATCAATCAATCAAATATCTTTATTGGCATTTAGTAAATGCATAAAAGTACAGATAATTATCACAGTGCAATTTGATCGAAAAATAATTAAAATCAGTTAATAATTAATTTTGTGTATTACCCCTTTAAAAATAACAATATTTACAAGTATCCTCATTGCTAAAACTAACAGCTACTCGTTATACAAAAAAATATTATTACAGCAGGCAATTAAGATGGCACCACTCCCACATCATATTCCAAATATTTAAAGCCTTACAGCAATTCATTTTCAGGGAATGGGGGATTGGGGGATTGACATCAGGTTAATACAAATGATCAAATAAAACAGCACACCTATCTGTAGAACTTCTCCTAGTCCGAAGGACTGAATATAAAAAATGTGCAATCATAAAACATATATAAGGGGTTTCCAAGGAATTAATAACTGCAAAAGCTGGTAGTGGTAGTATACACTCAGTTTTGTTATCAGAGGGAGAATATATTTTTTCCTTTCCATTTTATAAAGACAACAAAAAAATAAAATATGAGACATTGATTGAATAGACATGCTATCACAGGGACATGGCAATAGGTTATTTAAAGAATATTCATGAGCTGGATATCCTGCCATCTGGACATGTATTGGACCCTGACTGAGACTGACCATGAGAGAGAAAGGAGAAGGAAGGTTCCTCAAAGCCTTCCAGTTATGGAAGGGGATAAGGAGGATGAGCCAGTCATTGTCTTGAAAACTGGCTCATAGGACACTGATATTACCCCTTCTATTCAACCTGCTCCGAGGGATGTGGCACTGGTACCACCACCACCGCCAGCATCCATATTTGTATGGCCCCCGCTGAGACCTGCATTCATCACTATCTCAATTAAAGTATGCACTGAAAAGAGGGAATCGTCGATACTCCCACCTACCTTCAGTTCTTAGGGCATTGGTGATGGCACCAGTGGCCCATCAAAAAAGTTCTCCTCCCCAGTTTGGGACTTCTTTACGATTAGCGAGCAGGAGGATAACATTGCAATATGCTCCATTTGCCAGATGAATGTTCATTGGGGTAAGCCTGGTTCACACTATGGTACTAGAGGCCAAACAACCCATGTGAAAAACATCACGCAATCCAAAGGGAGGCACACCTTAAAAAAATTGCTGCAGGTGGTGCCGTTGATGAGAGAGGGGAATTAGCTCCGATCACGGAGGGATGTAATGAGGAAGAAGAGGGTGACAGCTATATGTAAGCAGCCCTGGCCCCAGCAGTGTGCCAGTATCACCCGCCTCAGTAACCTTGAAATGGCTCAAGAGTCAGCTGGAGTCACCACAGGACACAGTGACAGCCCCAAAATGCACATTCAGTCTACCACCTCCTGGTTCTCTCCAGAAGTCGCCTGCATCAGAGGCACAAGAAAAGAAAAAAAAACAGGTTACTATTACAAACATGTTTAGGGAGGAGGGGCCCTACTAACGCAACCACCCAATGGCACATTTGTACAATGGGAAGCTGGCTAAAATGTTAGCACTGGACCTCTTCCGTTTTTCTTTTTGGAATGGGTGGAATTTCTAAAATTTGTGATGGCCATCTGCCCGAAATGTAAGGTTCACAGTCGGACCTATTTTGACAGAGTTTCTGTTCCAGCGCTCCATCAGAATCACTCATAAAAATATTGATGGACAAAATATCGTGTTCCCAAAATATCTGGACATAAATATCGATGTCAAAGATATCGACATCCTATCTACATAATGGTAAGTACTAAAATATTGAGAAAAAATATATAGTTGTTAAAAATATCGAAGTTAAAAATATCATTTTTTTTAAATGTATAAAAAATAATGTAAATAAATTAAATAATACATATAACTTACAATAAAATATTTAGAATTATTAATTTTTTTAACAATTCTAAGTAATAAATGTAATGTAAAAATAAATTAAACATACATATATAAAATGTAATATATATATTTACTTAATAATAATTACTAAATAATTATTTTAATAAATTATAAAATGTTAGAAATAAATCAAAAATCTTAAATACATATATATAAATACACCTGTAACATAAAAAAAAACCAAAATATATATATATTATAAATTAAATTATTAAAATATTTATTAATTTTTAAAACTACATTTTACACTACATTAACTGCAAAAGTAGGGAAAGTGTTGGATAGCGGAGGGGAATAAATTACTATTCCCACTCCAGCAAGTGCAACAGCAGGGAAAGTGTTGGATAGCGGAGGGGTAAAAATTACTATTCCCACTCCAGCAAGTGCAACAGTAGGGAAAGTGTGGGATAGTAGAGGGGAATAATTTACTATTCCCACTCCAATAAATGGAACAGTAGGGAAAGTGTTGGATAGCAGAGGGGAATAACTTACTATTCCCACTCCAATTAATGCAACGTTAGATAAAGTGTTTGATAGCGTAGGGGTAAAAATTACTATTCCCACTCCAGCAAGTGCAACAGTAGGGAAAGTGTTGGATAGCGAAGGGAAATAATTTACTATTCCCACTCCAGCGAGTGCAACAGTAGGGAAAGTGTTGAATAGCGGAGGGGTAAAATTACTATTCCAACTCCAGCGAGTGCAACATTAGGGAAAGTGTTGGATAGCGGAGGGGAATTATTTACTATTCCCACTCCAGCAAGTGCAACAGCAGGGAAAGTGTTGGATAGCGGAGGGGAATTATTTACTATTCCCACTCCAGCAAGTGCAACAGTAGGGAAAGTGTTGGAAAGCGGAGGGGAATCATTTACTATTCCCACTCCAGCAAGTGCAACAGTAGGGAAAGTGTTGGATAGCGGAGGGGTAAGAATTACTATTCCCACTCCAGCGAGTGCAACAGTAGGGAAAGTGTTGGATAGCGGAGGGGAATAAATTACTATTCCCACTCCAGCAAGTGCAACAGTAGGGAAACTGTTGGATAGCGGAGGGGTAAAAATTACTATTCCCACTCCAGCGAGTGCAACAGTAGGGAAAGTGTTGGATAGCGGAGGGAAATAATTTACTATTCCCACTCCAGCAAGTGCAACAGTAGGGAAGGTGTTGGATAGCGGAGGGGTAAAAATTACTATTCCCACTCCAGCAAGTTCAACAGTAGGAAAAGTGTTTGATAGCGGAGGGGAATAAATTATTATTCCCACTCCAATGAATGCAACAGTAGGGAAAGTGTTGGATAGCGGAGGGGATAAAACCAAAGATTACAGCTATTGAACCAAAAACCACAAACAAAATAAAAACAAAACAATTACCAAAAATATTTATAAATTAATAAATGAATATTAATGATCAACTATTGATTAATTTATTTCAACTAAATTACTTTCCACTCTCTACCCCAATAAACACCTAAAAATATTTACACAATTTCCATAACCAATTTTGCATTCGTAAATTAATAACAATTAACAACAAATCATTAATTAATTTAAAAAAAATCTTCCCAACATTTACAACTATAAACCCCACAACTCACACATCAAAATTATTCCACAATTACCATATTTAGGGGCCCATTACGATGTCGGGCGGAAGCACAACCGCCGTGCTGGCGGATGCAAAAAGCACCAGTTACCGCCGGCACGCAGCAGTCCACACGCCCGCCCAATTACGATGCGAAAAGTAGGCCAAACACCGCCGGCAAGCCAGCAACACCGTCCGCCATCAAAGTGCGCCCGTACACGTAGCGGCGCAGCCCAACTGACACACACCGTCTGACGAAACACGTCCCGCCCGGCGCATAAATTACGATGCCGCAAACAAACGGCTCCCACGGCCAAGAGATACCGTACGACAAACCGAAGCGGTAACACGGACGCCGAGCACGGACAACGAAAAGCGGCTCCCCGAGCATGAATCCAGCACTGCAGGCCGTCCCCATGCTCCTGCTGATGCACCACCAAGGACGCAACGTACCGCGGAGACGCAGGTAGGCACACACACAACAAGTGCACGCAAACAGCGCACACAGTGCAAGGGCGGAAAAAGCGGACAACCCCCACCAGCGCGTGTACACAACACATCCACCATCGCATCCACATATGACACACAGGCCAAATCGTAACATCGCAGAACACATGTGTACACACCACCTGGGACTAGGAACCAACCACCCCGTCACGGCCCCAAAGCGCCGATGACGCCGCCACACATGCGCACAACGCAGAGGCCAACCGCAGCGCCATGCATGCGTCGCACACAGACACAGGGACACAACCAAGCAGCACACACATCAGCCCCACCCCGAACACACATGACACGTGACAGGCCGGCCACAGACATGTCCCCAACGCCCAATTCACGGACAACACCCAACGCCACACAACCGACGCACACATGTCAGTGAAGACACGCAACAGCAGGACACACCCCAGTGTAACAAACATGGCGTAGCACACAGCGGCGGCAACACCAACTAGGAGAAGCAGGGCCCCTTCGGGAAGAGGAACGCCAGTACCACACAGAAACACCCATACCACCCTGCACATATGAACAAGACATATAAAACGGAACACCAAAGAGCCCGGGGACCGACAACAGGTGGCCCAAGAATAACATCCACACACAAGGCCCAACGCAGAGCGGAAAGGCAGCCTGCCGCCCACACAAGGGAGAGCAGACAGCACTGAATGACCTTCCATTCCAACTCCGAAACCACAGCCCTACGACAGAAGCCGGTGAATACAGCCATTGTCCAAGAATAGACCAACACAGGCATGCCGAGGAGACCGACCACACGGCAGATAGCGCATATCACAGAAGCACACAACGGACGGGGAAGAAAGAAGAAAACACTCCCCCATGTCGGCCACATGCAAGTTAATTGGAAGGAGTCACACAGCACTGACCTTGAACTGTCTGAGAAGCATGTGGGAAGAGGGCCCGTGTCCTCCAAACAAGCCAACAGAACACAAGTCCTGTCTCCCTACGACTACACAGAGCTCACAGCAACCCCGGAGCGTGCACATTGCAGACTGCACACACAGCCGGAGCACGCCACCTCAACGAACCGCTGCGAAATGGCAACCGCAACACACCTACCCAACTACGCCGAACAGCTCAAGCTGTACAAAACCAACCTGTGCCATACATTGGGATGCGATCTCCTGTCCCTGCTGAACGTAAGTTACCGACTGACTTACCGCATCACATTGTTCAGCTGCGTCATGCCCGTCTTCTACTGTCGGAGGTGTCCCTACCAGCATCCCGTCGAGATATGCCTCTCCAACCCGGCATGTCTGAAGGCGGACCTGCTACCACTACTCCTCCCTCTGGACGCACACGACAGGGCATGCTCTGCCTATGGGGGCATGGCGTATGTGGCCAACATCGCACCCGCACTGAAATGGGACCACTGTGCCTCCACACGACGGATCATCGATAACAGCTACATCGAATGTCACCCAGCATGCCCCATCATGGTCCTCCAAGGGACAACCTACGAACAACACCTTGACAGCCACCATCCGCTTCATTGGCTGGCAAACATGTACACCACCAATGACATGGAAGCCCTGCTGGACGGCATCGCATACCTGACAACCTGTAAATACGTCGGACCACAACGCAGGTTCCCCGAGTGACCTATGATGTCCAACCCCGCACCCATGCTTAGCTTCCGCACGGACTGGCCAGTCACCACCACAACAGCCATACCAAACGACCGGCAACTGTAACCACACCATCAACGACATCGCCATGACATCGGATATGACCGGGACATGCACACTGTTCCCCATCACATCCAGGAACACTGCATGCATCGTGGGAGGCAGTGGCATGGGCTCTGTGTATCGCACCCACATGGACGGAACTGCACGAACAACCAGGACACAACATGGATCCAGCGCCCATGGACACACACACCGCTCAGTGGACATGAATAGGTCGCCTGGAGTCTGTGGGTGCTGCACCCTCCCACCCCCGCCCCGGGAATCCCATACCAGGACCTTTGCATGGACGACAAGTGCATACAACAACAACACGACCCCAGTGACTGTGACATGTCCAGTAACCACCACAGTGCAACAACAAGTGGCACGCCGCTGCATGCACGCAAGCACATGCCCTGATGTCATCTCACATGCACGCGTGCATGAGGAACAACCGCAGCAAACCTGTCACATGGAACTGAGATGGACTGTGCCCATGATGCCAAGCGGTCTGGTAGGCTACATGTATACCGTCTGTGTCAAAGTCCGCAGCTCCGCAGCTATACGTAAATGTACATTAGCACAGCCTTGGCCAAGCAGATGTCACTCTGAAGCCCACATCCCACATGCAACAGCCAATCACATGTAACCCCACTCCCTATCCCATTTGCAATCATGCTCAGTATATCCTCAACATGTATTCCGCTGCCAGTAGTGTCCACTATACTGCATCACAGAGGACAGAAGACTCAATATAATGTTTGAAACCAAAACTGTCTCCGCTGACTCATTTCACAAGTACGAATGAGAGAGGATGAGAGTATGTGAAGTACACGGCAGTCGTGACATGACCATGTAGTCCACTGGTATTGGATGTCAACGCAAATGAGTAGCACTACTGTGGAAGACACACATGTGTCGTGTGAAGTCGTATGGACGCAGTGCTCAGGTGGGTGGGTGCGACGGGTAGATGCGCACATGCCAAGTTGGAGCACGCCGTGTTGGGAGGGGTCATGAACAGTACACCACCGCTTCCCTGGGCATTGTGAGAGGACACCTGTCGGGGGAGTGAACACGTGTGTGCACAGCAGCCGGGCACACGTACAAAGCGGTACCAGGCGCACCTCAGCCCACCCTCTGTGGACAAGCTGGATCCTGTTGTGCGCCCGCCATGCCCCTGACAAGGCACACACAGCCCCAGTCGACCAGGTGTAACCCCAACATAGTCAATCCGCACAGGCGATACAGGGCACGGGATGGCAGTGGAGCATGGTGTGTGAGAGGTCTCCTCGCGCTCCTCCTGGTCATATCACGCAGGCAATAGAACCTCAACGTCTAGCATGGCACAAGTCAGATGGAAGTGTAGGGGGACGCACCACAGCACGAGCAGCACTGACGTCACGGGAGGTGGCTCGCACCATCCCATCCATTGCCCATCATACCAACCACGCCACATGCCATTGCGACTAAGTGCAAGCGCGTGCGCCACCACCCCCGAGCCCTCCCCAGAGAGGCCAAAGAGTGAATGTGTGGGCCATCAGCCACAGACGGACGCGGCCTGGCCGCAAGGGCAGCCACAGCCACTGGGTGTCGCAGGTGGCGGATCCGGAAGGCGAAGACTGTGATGCATAGTCCATGCAGGCCGGGTCTCCATTTGGGGCACCACGCAGGTGGACGGCGTCCCGCGACACATCATACCCTGAGACAGCCCACTCGTGCAACTGGACCCACACATACACTCCTTGCCCTCTCTGGTGCGAGCTTGGGGCTGCCTGTGCAAGCGCTAGCCTCGCAGGTGAGCATGCATATTGGGGGAGCGAGGGGAGGACATGAGGGCTGGGGCGAAGATGACTGTATCACTGTCAGTTAGTACAAGGGATGACCCAGATGTGGAAAGGAAGAGACGTGTCCCGTGTGTACTGCAACTAGTCGCCAATCCAACTACCCCCCATGTCCGGAATGTAAGCCTGCACCTAGGCCCGCCCATCCGCCACATCGAACATACCACCAGCACGACAACCTTCCCATTCGAAACACTGACTGGGGGTGGCGACCAGTGTACAATCATGTGTAGCCTACCCACGCGTACATGTGGGCCCTCCATGATCCATGTCACCTGTGGCAAAGTCATGACATGCGCAATGAGGGAAGTGAGGAGAGCTGTCCGCCCCACGCGCAGAAGGTGCATCAGCTCCACAGACCCAGCAGCGAGTCCAGCAGGGGTCACATGTGCAGGGGCAGCTGTGCCTGGTGTGAAGGCACATGCATATAGACAGCACATCGACCAATGTGTAGTCTGCCCACATCTACAGTCCATCATCATGCGGACATAGGAATTGAACACAGGGCAACACATCTTAGTTGGTGCACCCACCGTGACCAACAATGCGCAATCATCGACGTACCCGCCCTGTGCATGGCCCCCACCCAACGGAGGCACATCCAGTGCCACCATCCCACACACACAAGCCTTCCACGGAACATGCTGTGTCCAATGGTCAGTACAGAGTCAGCGCCCATGTGGTGGATCCTGAACAGGAGACACATGCACACACATGCCAGCTCCCACTGTGTACGTCTGCCACCTGGCACGTGCAATGTAACCTCTCACCTGTGACGTGTGACTGCAAGCACACAGCCGTCTTGGCATGGGGCTGTCAATGTGGACACCTGTCAATGTTTCGTGAGGTGTGATCCGTACAGTGCTGTACATAGGGTGCAGTGCTGACACCTACTAATGTCTCATATCCCCTTGTGCCACAGGTCCCACTTGTTTTGGCCGCTCAGCCTGTGCCCACATCGTCGTCGTCGTGTGCCATACTCATCCAGCCGTGGAAGCAGTTCCATGCTCAGCAGACATTCATGTTGCCGTGGCGTTGCCGCTTGACGGATATGCAGTCAGTCCCCATCAGCACGCCCCGCAAGTCATTGGGGCCTAGATCCCCATGTGCATGCACATGGCAGTGGTTTGTATCACTAGCCATTGCCATTGTTGGGAGACCTGTGTAAGTGTATTGTGGCCGTGCCGTCCCAGCTTGACAGCTGGGCTGTGGCTCATGTGCTTGCTCAGTCATGTCAGTGATGTGTATGCGAAATTGCTATGTGTCGTGTTGCTTTGACATGTGTCCTCTGCCATTGTCCCTAGGCGGAGACCGAACATTGACCGCCCATACCAATTGCTGGCAGACATGGAGGATACGGAGGTCATTAGGAAGTTTCGGCTGGACAGGCCAACCCTGCATCGACTGTGTGCCATGTTAGAACCCCATCTCCGTCCCCGCAGGGTGTATCCGACTGCTGTCACCCCCACGGCTAAGGTGATGGCCGCCATGCATTTCTTCGCCACTGGGTCATTCCAGCACACAGTGGGCAGTGGAGGAGGGATGTCCCAGCCCATGTTCAGCAAGGTGCTGAGGGATGTACTGGCAGCCATGATGCTGTACCGGAACAGGTACATCCGCTTCCCCAGGGCTCGTGAATTGGCGGCAGTGAAGGGTGCATTCTATGCCCTTGGCAGAATCCCACACGTCGTTGGAGCCATTGACTGCACACATGTCGGCCTTGTTCCACCACAGGCCACTGAGCACCTGTACCGCAACAGGAAGCACACGCACTCCCTGAATGTGCAAGTGGTGTGCCTTGCGGACATGGTGATCACCCACGTGTGTGCAAAGTTCCCAGGCTCGGCCCATGACGCACACATAATGCGCAACAGCATCTTGCCACGACTGATGTCCAATATGCAACAGGATCGTGCCTGTATTGTTGGTGAGTATGTGGAGTGGTGTAGCGTGCTGGCTGTGCGATGCTGTCACCTGTCCAGTTGGATTAGCAACGGTGCTCTGTGTCCCTCACACCCAGGTGACTCTGCGTATCCGAATGGGGCATGGCTGCTCAGTCCATTGAGGAATCCTCGCACCCCAGCAGACGATCGCTACAATGAGGCACATGGGAGGACCAGACGTGTAGTCGAGCGTACCTTTGGCCTCCTCAAGTCCAGGTTCAGGTGCCTGGACCGCACCGGGGGTGCGCTGGCGTACTCCCCACAGAAGGTGTGCCGGATAGTGGTGGCGTGCTGCATGCTGCACAATCTGGCCATTCGGAAGCAGATCCCCCTCATCGTGGATGACGGAGACCAACCAGGGCCCCAGCCCGCAGACCAGGACAGCTCGAGTGAGGAGGACAGCGGAGAGGAGGAAGCTGGTAATGTGCGGCAGCAGCTCATCGCCCGCTACTTCACTTGACGGTGAGTGTCCATGTACGACGGCTGATGTGGCAGTATCTGTGCAGGTGTGTGTGTGCTGTGTCAGGGTGGCCGTTTGTTCACTGCGTGCTGTGTGTCAACGCTCCATGGCCAGGGTAGTATGCCACTGTTGGTGGCTGTGGCATTGTGCCCTATAGCTCTGTGCGATGTGTGTACATTGCTTGTAGTTGTTGACATGTACTGTGTGATGGGTGTGTGACACACTCATTGAATGTGCTCCTGTTCTGTCTCCCACCCCTAGGTCCCTACAGGCCCTCCGGATTCAAATGCCATGCCACGCATCAGGTGCCTTTCCGCCCAAGGTGGCCGTTGTATTCCGTACAAATAAGACACAGGGCACAAACAGCAGTTAGTGAAAAAGGTGCATTTATTACAAACTGTGACATGTGATTGTGTGTAAGATGATGACAAAAGTGGTGCGTGCAGTGACAATGAGCTGTCGGTCATGGCTGCGTGATGATCAGGGTGTACCCACTGGTTCTATGTCCATAGTCCAACACACACATGCCATCCAGATGGCTGTGTGGAGTGGGATCGTAGTCCAAGTCAATGCAGTGGCTGGTCAAGGAAGGCTGGCGGAAGGCTGGCTGGCTGCCTCACTTGCGACTGGAGCGTGCGAAGTCCTCCCGGGAGATCTGTTTCCTCTTCGGACGGCCCCTTCCACGTTTGCGAGGGGGTGCCTGCTTGCGACATGCTGGTGGTTGAGGTGTGATCACTGGCTGTGGACGCAGGGGAACTGGACACTGCTGCTCCACCCTGCGCCCCAGCAGGTGGTGGCGGAGGGGGAGCTGCTGTCCCTGGCTGTGACCTCACCGCCACCACCAGCTGTCCCATGAGGTCCACGATTTGGCCCATACGGGCGTCCATGGACCTCAACACCCCCAGCACCTCACGCGTGTCTGAGGCAGACCGGACCCATTGTCTTTGGGCCTCTTCATAGGCCCCAAGGACTCTGGCCATGTGAGGCAGGGCATGGCTCCCAGGGGAGGCTGGCGTTTCCCTGACCCTGCTCCTCCTACCAGTCCTGCTGCCACCGGCCTGCCCACTAGCCACATTGCTCACCACGGTCCTCGCTGTGGCTCCCAGGGTGGATCCAGTCGTCCGGGCCACCACCTGCGCTGGGGCTGGTGCCAGCGGAGACGTGGCGGTGGTGGCGGCGGTGGTGGTCGGTGCGGCGATGGTGGCGGTTGCGGCAGTGGTAGTGGCCACAATGACCGTGGGTGTGGCCGCAACGACAGTGGCAGCAGGGGGCTGTGAATGTTCAGCAGCCCTGGATGATGGGTTGGTGGGTAGGAGGGGTCCTGGGGAGCTGCTGGGCCCTGCCACACCAGATGGGCCTGCTTGGTTGTCCGTGTCCGAAGAGGAGGACAGATCCTCCAGATCCGTGTGTCCTCGTTGGGGGCTTGTAGGCTGGCTGTGCTGGCTGCTGGCTCCATCCCCAGCATCCAGCAGTTCGTCACCTGTGGAGAGAATGAGATTAGTTATTGTGTTGCACCTGGCGAAGTATGTATTTGTCGTCTGACATTGACAGTTCGTGCAATCTCGTACATGGGTTTCCCGGAGGCGTGTGTGTGGCTGTAGCATCTGTAGTTGTGTGTGCTTGGCAATGGGACTGTGTGCTGTGCACATGTGGCATGGGACGGATTGGCCATGCCGATGGGTGTGTTGCTGTGCCCCTACTTATTGTGACTCTGGTGTATGCGGGCTCCTGGCCCATCCTGGGTCTGGTTTGTACTTTGCTTTTGGGGTTCAAATGGAACGCTTAGGAACGCATATGGCAACATGGGGGCCATGCCCCAGATTCGCATTTGGGAGGGAATATGCTTTTGGGGTACATGCTGTGAGCCATGGGTGCCGAACGTGACATGTGTTGTGGCAGCATGACAGTGCATGGTTTGAGGTGTGTGCATGCTTGACATGGCCTGCATATTTGCTGTCTGTTGAGATTACTGGACATGGCATTGGACGCATCGTTATGAGTGAGTGATGGTTGTGTGCCAGCCAACGTATTGCAGTTGTCCCATCTCCTTGGTGTGCGTGCTGCCCTGTGCCATGTGCATCACTGCAGTGCTCGGGGGGTGTGGCCCATGTTGTGTGTTGTTGCTCACAGTGTGTCATGCACTTCATTGACTTCTGGCACATGGTTGGTAATGGGCATGTATCTTAGCGTGACTGCTGTATGTGTGGCAGCTGTGCGGATGACATGCCTTTCATGAGACTGGGGCTGACGGATGGGATGGATGGTATGTTGTTTGTGCATGGTGTGTCTGTGTGTTTGATGGGTTCAGTGGTGTTCGTGTGCATTTATGTTGTTCCGCTCTGTTGCGTCTAGTGTTGTTTGTCTTACATAGGCGTAGTTGTGGGGTGTGTGGTTGACAGGCAGTTGGGGCTACATGGACAGGACTTCAATGGTGTTTCGGTTGTGTGTGATGAGTTGCACAGTGGCTGCCGTGTGGTACTATATTCAGTGTGGCTTGTGCATGCAGACGTGGCTCCTTGGGTGTTGCTATGTCTGTGATGGGTCATGTGGGGTGTGAGTCTGTTGTTCATGTCCGTGTGCACATTGTTCACTTGTTCGTGACGGTGGGCGGTGCTGCGTGTTCGTCTGCTACGTGACATGTCCCATGTGTTGGTCGTGTTACGGTCCTCATGCCTCCAGTAATCCGGCCCTGTCCAGTTTCCCACCTGCAAGTTGTTCGTGCGTGCACTGTACTGGATGCCACATGGCTCTAAGCGGGGGTGCTCCATGTTGCAGGTCTGTGGGGGTGGGAGGGTGTTGTGGGTCGTGGGGTGGCTGGACACCCACTGACACCGATTGCTGTGGACCGTGATGTCTGCCTTTCGGCTGTCGTTGTGCACTGCGGTGGCTGACACGTGGGTGTGGGGTGTGGGGATGCTCCTCCTTGCTGTGCTGTGGGACTGGGGCCTGGTGTGTGTTGTACTTGGGCTGTCCACCGTCCCACCCACTGCACTTTGTGTTCCTGCCACTTACCTGTTACTTGTCGGTTGGTGCAGCTGTGGCGGACACATGGGTGTGGTGGGTGCTCGTTGTGGCGCTTCTGGCATATTTGGGGACCTGTTGGTGGTTACGTGGCTGGCTTAGTGTACACATGTCCCCACGCATCTTGCAGTTGTTCGGTTTGGGCTGTGTGTGGTGGTGTCTGTTGCATGTGTGTGTGATGTGTTGTGTATTGTGTGCTGGACATGGGGGTGTTTGTCCCTGGGAGCTGTGGCATGGTGGTAGTGCATGTGAGTACATAGCGGTGTGCTGGTATACATTAGTTTGTACTTACCAGCCTCCACTCCCCTGCTAATCCGGCGAGGATCTCCGGATGGATTACGACTCGCACCTTCTCCTCCCACGCTTTGAAGGTCTTAAAGAGCGCGGGATTCCCTCCGCCAGTGACGGCAGCCAGCTCTCTGTTTTTGCCCTCCTTCTTCTTGACCAGGCTCTTGACGTCATTCCAACGTTTGTTAATCTCGACTCTGTTCCTGGGCAGGGTCCCGACTGCATTGACCTGGTCTACGATCCGGTTCCACATTCTGTTTCTGGTGGCTAGTGGTGTGTGCTGGACCATGTTCCCATAGATTTGTGGGTACACCTTGATGATCTCGTCGACCATGACCGTCAGCTCCATGGGCGTGAACTTGGGCATTCTTTGTGGTGCCATGGTGTTTGTGGTGCTGGTGCGGTGTGTGTTGTGTAATGTGCAGGGGGTTTGTGGTGCCGGTGTTTGGTGGTGGTGGTGGTGGTGGTGGTGGTGGTGGTAGTGGTGGTAGTGATGTGTGCGTTTCTGTGGTGTGCTGCTGTCCTTGCTGTGTCACTGTGTCCTCTCCTCTCCTCTCTGGTTTGCAATGTAGCAAGGGGTTGTGGTCTGTGGGAGTGCTGCTTTTGTACTCACCTATGTGGGTGTGTCCTCATGGTCTGTTGTTTTCAGGTGTGTTGTGTCTGGGGTTCTGGCCTTTGTATTTTTTGTTTGTCCGGGGGGTGTTTTCGGGATATGTACTGTGCTTGTGTATTTGTGCGTGCCTTGCTGTGTGGACTTGTTGGCCATGTTGTGTGCTATTGGTTTTGTGTGCGGATGGTTTCTGTGCAGGTACGTGGGCGCCATGGCTTCTGCCGTGTCGATTCTCATCGGCGTTGTTTGCGCTGGCGGGCGGTATATTTGTGGTTTTTCCGCGCTCATGTCGGTGCGATCGTAATTTCACGTGCGGTGTGTCGGCCGTGAGGGCGGGCGGTTTTGTGTTGTCGTGCGTGTTTCTGTCCGTGGCGGGCGGTTTGTCTCCGACTCGGACGTTGGCGGGCGGTATTTTGTGTGCTTTTTCCGCCGATGGCGGTATTCGGTTTGTGTAATCGTAATGGCGTGGTCGGTGTTCAGGCGGTGTGTGCGGGCGGATTTTTGCCGCTTCCATACCTGGCGGAATTATTTACGCCGGGTATCGTAATGTGCCCCTTAATTTTTAATTAATTAATTAGCATTAATTAACAAATAATTAATTAATTCAAATAATTTAATTTCCACCATATTCCCCTATAAATAACACCACCAATGTTCTAAAACATGACACAATGAACATAATTAATTAACAATTAATTAATTAATTAATAACAATTAACAAACAAAATAAAAACAATTATTAATAAATTAATTCACACAATAAACACTATAAAATAACATTAAATAAATATTATATTAAAAATACAAAAAAATATATTAAAATTAAATTACTTCCCACCCTACTCCCCTATCAACCCACAACCTGCTCCTAAAAAAATTATACAATTAAAACAATTACCAATTAATCAATAATAATTAACAACCAATTAATAAATCATTAATAATAAATTAATTACCACAATTAACAATAAAACTTATTAAATACATAAATATTAATTAATAAATAAATATTAATAATGACTTTACTATAATTAAATAACTTCCCACCCTACTCCCCTATCAACCCACAACCCGCTCCTAAAAAAATTGCACAATTAACACAATTACCAATTAATTAATAATAATTAACAACCAATTAATAAATAATTAATAATAAATTAATTACCATAATATCAATATAAAATATGAAATACATAAATATTAATTAATAAAAATTGTTAATTAATTAATTATAATTAAATTACTTCCCACCCTATTCCCCTATAAACCCACAACCCGCTATGGAACTAAAACACTAAATTTAATTAAAATAAAATTAATAACTTCTAAAAATTATTAATACATTTATTATAATTAAATTACTTCCCACCCTATTCCCATATAAACCCACAACCCGCTACGGAACTAAAATGCTAAATTTACTTAAAATAAAATTAATAACTTCTAAAAATGCAATACTTCGACAAAAAAATAGAACAGATACATTTAAAATACATACTAAAATACATAACACTAACTAAAAAAACGATATTTTTAACAACTATATTTTTGCTAACGATATTAATGACTTCGATATTGTTAAAAACGATATTACTTACCTTAGACTCGATATTCTGTACCACGATACTCTGACAGTCGATATTTTTGTATCCCGATATTTTGCATTCGATATTAGAGCAAGTTGAGAATAACAACTCGATATTCTGACTGTTTACCGCTCCATCACAATGTGCTGCAATTGGTTGGACAAGATTTGCAGCCAAGTGCTGTTCACACTATTCTCCTGATGACAGACATGTGGACCAGTTGTCAAGCAACTGATTACATGTGTATCACTGCACATTGGATCTCTTTTGTGGGAGATATCTACAGGTCTCAGTGCTGAAGAAACTTTAAAGGGCGTTCGGTGGCATGTAACAGTAGCCATGTTCATCATGGAGAAATTCCATACAGCTGCAAATATCTTGGAAAACTTTAACAGCAAGGTGTTTGTATGGCTGCCATCCAGACGTCTCAGAATTGGATTTGTTGCCAGGGACAATCACAGTAATATAGTTAAGGCATTGGCAGATGGTGGCTATTTCAGGGCCCTGTGTTTGGCACATTGCATCAATCTGATTGTGCAGGACTTTTTCAAAAAAGAAGACATAGTCAGCAACATACTGACTACCTGCAGAAGAATCTGCACTCATTTCAGCCATTATTTTAAGCCCGGAAGAAGTTGAGGATCATTCAGCGTGCTAATAGAATACCAGTTAAAGCCCTAATACTTGACCTATTACATGTTGCTAAGTCTGTTTGAGAAGTACAAACCAATCATGATCTAGGTCATTCAAAGCAAGGGGATGCAACTGGGAAAATCAAGGCCATGAAGGTGGACAAATGGAGACTAATCAAATGCCTAACACAGATGCTACTTCCTTTTGAGTTTTTCAAACAGGAAGTCAGCAAGGAGGACAGTGCAATGAGCCAAAGTATCCGGTAGTTGCAACTGCTACAGGACCAGTTAAAATAGGGGTTGCAAAGGATCACCGCTGTAAACGGCAACAGAGAAGTGCATGAGTTGGTTAAGAGCTTAATCATTCGCTCGGCTGTTAATCTAAGGCTGCAAAAAGACATTGTGTCATGCAAAGAGTTTATCTTTGCCACAATACTTGAGCCATGGTACAAAGAAATACTAGCCACTTTCCTTTCTTTTTCAAAAGTGGGTGTTTCACTATATAAGACGTGGATGGTTGATCAAGTGTGAGACCTGGAAGAAGAATGGTTGGAAATTAGAGTCCCGGGAAAAAGTTCTGGCATGCAGCCTTCAACCTCCAAAGAGGGCAGTGCTGTTGTCTCACAGCAGCCAACACCAGCAACAAGAACACTGGCAACACCAACAACAGCAACAGAAGAATTGGAGCCAACCTCTGCATTGCCTTGGTTTCAAGTGGCAGGGCTTAATTCAAGTGCAGAGGCAAAGGCAAAACAGGTTGAGTAAGTGGCAGCACCAATGACCATTCAGAGGATGTTCCAGGACTATCTGGAGGACCCAAAAGAGGTATACATGGATCAAAACCCATTAGTCTATTGATATGGGAAGATGCCCCAATGGCCAGAGCTCAGCAGCCTGGCAATAAAGTATCTGGCTTGTCCAATGGCTAGTGTGTCTGCTGAGTGTATGTTAAGTGCAGCTGGCACAGTTGTCACAGTGAGAAGGACTAGTCTCTCACCTCAAAATGTGGAGAGACTGACCATGTTTAAAATGAACCAACACTTCATACTAGACAATTACATTGTTCCTGAAACACCACAGGAGGAGGTGGAGGAGAAGGAGGATGAGGGTGATTGGTCAGACCCAAGTGCATTAGCTGACCAACTTCTAGGTCCTCCCGCAAGCCCCTTAATAGAGGAGGTGTATAGAAGCACACAAGCTCTGCACGCTGTGAGAGGACTAATGACGGTTGAGAAAATCCTTACATACATGCTTAGGCGTCTAGTGGATCTTAGTAAGACAATGGTGCCACAAGAATAGCTATTGAGCTGACTGTATGGCCTTTATGTTATTAATTCTACACATTTTCTTTATAAATCAGAGTGACACATATATTCTGGTCCTGAGGAATGCCTAGAACTTTTTAAGTCCCGTTTGGCAGAAACATGTTGACCATATAGTAGGGTAATATCCATAATCATTATTCACTTAGCTTTTTTAACCCTATCCATTGGGGGCACCAGAATAAAATACTTTTTTGCCCACCATGAGATTGTTTTACTCACATTTTCTTTATCTGCATCTGGACTCTGACCCGCTCTCCCCACATCTGTAGTGCTCATGGTGCTGTAGAATACCTCTGCTCTTCTACTGCGGGGGAGATATAGCCCACTCTGGGTGCCTTGCGGTCCCAGTGTGAGGAGGGAACCCTATGATGAAGCATCTCACCTTTGGGTGAGTGAGGGTTCTTGTCCTAACAGAGCAGTGCTCTCCACCCCTTTTCTTTTCTACCCATGTACATTGTGTGTGTTTATTCATATCTGAGCAGTACAGCTATTTTGGGTAGTATAATGCTCCTAGTAAATCCTCCTTGTGCGAGATAACAACTTCTAGGTGAACCACCTGACTTTGAGGACAAAGTCTACAAGTCTGACTGAGTACAACACCATCAAACTTTTTAATTATCAACAAACTGCTTTGCCCCAAAAAATGGATGTAGCTAGAGGAACATTATTTAATTTGTTTGTGTCTGACTTATGCAGCCCCGCCATTTTAGGCACATGTATGACTGGATTGGAGTTGGGCCAGTGTGCAGTGAAGGAGCCTCCCCATTCCCTTGAAGGACATTGGAGACAATGCTTGTCTTGTCCCATGCCTATCCTTCCTTTTTTCATTCCCTAGCAGGGCTGCCCTAGTAGCAATTATTTGATATACAAGACTGCCAATGTGTAGCTTCCATCACAATTGTGTACCACTGTGCTTGGATTGGAGCAGGTAAGTAGTGCATTAATGTGTGATATATTATTTAGTGATTGTGAGAGATGATTGATGATTCATGTGGTGGCAGACAGTGAGGGAGGGTGTTCAACCAATTTGTAAACTTGATTTCGATGATTTGCAAAGTTTGGGGCCTGATGGGTGATTTTTCCTGAAGGTGATTGGCCCTTTCACACTCCTTGCTGTTCTTTTGTTTCTAGTTCTTCAGAAACTTGATAAGTCAGTTTAGTTAACAAATGCAAATCTACACAAAATACTCAAATTTGTTTTCTCTTCTTGTTCATCGACAGCAGTGGTTTTCTAGTGTTTGTCTTTGTCACACCTTTCCCCAACTACCCATTCGCATTCATTCATCAAACCCCTAACCCTCTTACCCCAGGCTGTGTGATATATATTGAGGGGGACATGAATTTACACCATAAATGGACCACACACTTGGTGAGGCGCATGTGGTAAAAGTGACACTAACTCACTGCAGGATCTTCTATTACCCGAGCAATAGCCCACACCAGCCCCACTTACCCACCCACGCATAAAACGTATCCGAAATTTACATATATAACATAATTCATCAACATCATCCTTCAGACCTTGTGTTGCGTAAATGCTTAATCTTGTCCTAAGTCCACTTCTGACTCAAGGATTTCGTAACTTTAATTTTGAATTGTTCTAAAAATTAAATACTAGATCCCCATTGATCAGAAGAAGCTACTATTGCTAGTTTTTGTTATAATATCAGGTCTTTGTATCATCATGCTAGTAGTCTGGTCTCAGTCTATGTAAAGTTATACTATAAATAAATAACCTACTAACTCTGTGTTTTCTTTCAATCTAGTTGCCTGTGATAGATAATCCTTCTGTTTAATCCTACAGTTGGAGTTCACCTAGGTGGAAGTGGGACCTTGCTTGTGATATCCTTCCTGTAAGTGTGCTAGGCTGCTACTACTACCACCACCACCAGTATGAAGGCACCATGGGAAACCCTGCAAAATAATTTTGGAAGATTGAGAGAGGTAGCATCTATCGCTTCATCTATTCAAGTAAGAGAACTATGGAGTGAAGTGAACTAGTTTACTTAGTAACTAACTTCTACTGAAGATTTAGAAGTTTAGAATCGGTTGTTGTAGGCAATATCGGCGTACGCATACCCCTAGTGCTCAATATAGTTACAGAGGTTAGTAGGACATGGGTTTAACAAACTTGTGTATACTTTGATGAATGGATTAAAAAAACAGCAGGTTGCACTAAAAGGCAGCAGTGCAAAGTAAAACACAAAAAATATTTCAGGCACAAACAATTTTCTTTTAATTTTTTAGCTATAAAAAGAAAAACCCACTGTGTCCACCCACAACAGTCCCACCCCTCTCTTCAAACAAATCACCCCAACCAATGTGCAAAAGAAAGTCCAACTTCCCATTCCTTGCCTATTCCCACCCTCTCCACCCACAACAAAAGTCCCTCCCACCAAAGCAAATAATAAAAATGGGCATTAGAGGTCACCACCAATATGGGTGTGAAGGCATGCCACCTCTCAGCGAAGTACCTGCTTGCGAAGGATGCAGCGTTGAAAGTGGTCTGGGTATAATGAGGAGGGAGGAACAACAGTGATGGATCGGGATCCCAGCTGCCAGTGGCACTGATGATGTTGTGGGTGGGTTGGAGGGGCTGGCGTCTGGCCGGAGGTACTGGGGCCTGTGGCAATGGCAGCTCCAGAGCTGCCAGCTGGCAAAATTTGGTCTTGATTGACTTCATCCATTGCTGCCACAGCCAGGCTGCTATCTCCTGCTGAGATGGTGGGCCAACAGGAATAACTGTATCAAGAAAGAAAAAAAAGAAAATAGACAAATTGTAAATAATGCTCAGTGCAAACACGTGTTTATATGGTGGCACAGTATCAGTACATCGCTGATCCCCTAGGGGCATTGGAATTTTTGATGTGATTAGTCACAGGGCCAAGCTTTTCCCACACATGCATCACATAAAAGCACTGACTGGCTGCAAGGAATTAAGCCAGAATACCACCAGATTAAAACTAGGTGATTTTTTTCTTTCAAAGGGTTTCCTTAGAAAAAAAATAAACGGACATTTTGTGTGTAAAAGAAAAATAAATTACCTCTCATTAATGAGTAAGGCATTATGCAGCACAATTAATAGTATTCTTGTTGTGCAACATTAGTGGAGGGCATGCTAGCGTGAGGTACCTTGCTACTCTCTGTAGTCTGCAGCTGGGGCAGCTGTAATGGACAATTTGTTATCTTACTTTAGCTCCAATGGCCCTGATCTTCTCCAACTGTCTTTCAATTCTACCCTGACTTCAAAGAGGCAGAGGAATAATGATAATAATACTATATCACACACTGCACTGCAGTATAGGGAATGGAATAGGATATAGATTTTATTTGGCACATTCGTCACAGAGTATCCCAGCCACTTAGTCCACCTTTACTCTTTGGCCTTGCCCGCCACCATAAATTATTTTCAACAAATACCTTCTCTTGGCTGTAAGGAAAGTTACTCTACTACATGGTAAGTTAGAGGGATTAAGCTAGGTAGAGGGTTTGCAATAGAACAGTGGGGTGTCACTGATTATCATGTGCTAAGCTTTGGCTTAGTTACTCAATGTAGTTGATGAATGACGAAAGGGAAAAATAAATTACCTCTCATTAATGAGTAAGGCATTAATGCAGCACAATTATAGTATTCTTGTTGTGCCACATTAATGGAGTCATTAATGGTCATTAATGGTCACTCATGCTAGCGGGAGGTACTTTGCTACTCTCTGCAGTCTGCAGCTGGGTCAGCTGTAATGGACAATCTGTTATCTTACTTTAAATCCAATGGCCCTGATCTTCTCCAACTGTCTTTTAATTCTACCGTGACTTCAAAGAGGCAGATGATTAATAATAATAATACTATATCACAAACTGCACTGCAGTATAGGGAATGGAACAGGATATAGATTTTATTTGGCACGTTCTTCACAGAGTATCCCAGCCACTTAGTCCACCTTTAATCTCTGGCCTTGTCCGCCACCATAAATTATTTTCAACAAATACCTTCGCTTGGCTGTAAGGAAAGTTACTCTACTACATGGTAAGTTAGAGGGATTAAGCTAGGTAGAGGGTTTGCGATAGAACAGTGGGGTGTCACTGATTATCATGTGCTAAGCTTTGGCTTAGTTACTCAATGTAGTTGATGAATGACGAAAGGGAAAAATTTATAGAGACATAAATGCATTTTGGAAGCCATTAAATATATATACATAAATCACTTGGTGAGAAAAATATGGCACATGCCAAGAATGGATTGTTCAATTTTTTGGTAGTCTGGGACAGAACTTAGGAAATAATAATAGAGTGAAGTAATAGTAGCAGGTGACTTAGTGAGCACTGGGAAACACACCTTGTTTTTGGTTTGTAATGCATTGAAAACTTCGTAATACAAAATTAACTGAAGCAGACGTACATTGCACAGCCAACATTGCAGAGCTGAATTGAGCCATGCTGCAGTTAGGTCATGGGTGGTGAAATGCCATGGGCAGAGAGGTGATGAATGATGATGGGTGGGATATCTGCCTCGCTTAACAAATATGTTATTCTTACTTTCTCAATAAGCAAGCAATGTGTCTTACCACCAACCGTACCCGTCACCACTGGTACGCCCCTCCAACTGCCTCCTCGGCTGAGGGAAAAAAGAAGACTGTATAAAAAAAAAAAAAATCAAGGCATAGTTATTCTAATATTGGGGAGAGGTAAAAGTTACGGAAATAATAATAATAACAGGGCTTACTGGGGCCAGCAAAACCAACGGTCGCAGTACTAATGGTGGTGGTTCCACCTGCCATGGGACTGATGGTGGTAGCCCCTTTACCAGTATGTGAGGCCCTCTTGCCCTTGGGTGCTGATGTAAGAAATAAAGAAAATAAATAGATTAGTAGTACAGTTAATCTCCCAAACAATATTGTGAAAGGCAGACACAGTTGCATTGTACTTTTCTTAAATCAGTCAATCAATCAATCAGGAATTTATAGAGAGTAGCAAATCACCCATGAGGGTATCAAGGCGCTGGAGTAGCTAACTGCTTCGTGATGATTGTTCATTAAACAACCAGGTCTTGAGTCCTTTCCTGAATTCCCACAGTGATGGGGCGGTCTTGAGGTGCGGGGGAAGGTCATTCTAAGCTTTGGCCGCCAGGTGTGAGAGGGAGCGTCCTCCACTGTTGCTTCAGAAGATCTAGGGGGTGTCTGTGAGGAAGAGGGAGGCAGAACATAGATGTCTAGTCGGTTGGTGGAAGGTAATTTGTTGATGTCTGCTGGTCCTTCATTGTGCATGACTTTGAATGTGTGGATCTACATTTTAAACTGGCATCTCTGCTGGATTAGGAGCCAGTGCACCTTCTTGAGGTGCGGTATGATGTGGGTCCATTTGGGGAGGTCGAGGATAAGTCTAGCTGCTGAGTTTTGTATTGTCTGCAGTCTCTTCAGGAGGCGTGCAGTGTTTCCTATATAGAGTGTGTTCCCCGTAGTCCAGCCTGCTGGTGACATGGGCCTGCGTGACGGTCCTTCTGGTGTTGACTGGGAGACACCTGAAGATCTAGTGGAGCATGCGTAGCGTGTAGAAGCAGGTGGATAAGTCTGCATTTACATGTTTCTTCATAGATAGCTTATTGTCCAAGAGGATGTTGAGGTTGCAGGCGTGGTCTGCTGGGGGATGGGCCGAGTTCAGTAGGCCACCACGCTTCGTTCCATGGTGAGGTGTTGTTCCCAAAGATGTTCATCATACATCTGTGGAAATTGTCTCTGGTGTTGGAGGGGCCTTCTGACAGTGAGAGGATAAGCTGTGTGCCATTGGCATAGGAGATGATGTTGAGTCTATGCGATCTGATGGTGCCGAGCAGGTAGATCATCTATGAGTTGAATAGGGTAGGACTGAGGGTGTATCCTTGGGGGACACTGCAGATGATCTTCTTGTGTTCTGAGGTGAACAGTGGGAGAGGGATTCTTTGGGTTCATCTGGTGAGGTATGAGGCGATCCATTTGAGGGCATTTCCCTGGTTTCCGATGTGGTGGAGTCTGTTGATCAAGAGGTGATGGGAGACGGTGTTGAAGGCAACTGACTGGTCCAGGAGCATGAGGACTGCCATTTCGCTGTGGTCCAGAAGGGCCCTGATTTTGTCGGTGGCTGTTATCAGGGCTGTCTAGGAGCTGTGATTGGCACAAAATCCAGTTTGAGAGTCGTCCAGGAGGTTGTTGTTTTACAGGTGTTCAGTGAGTTGCTGGTTGATTGCCTTTTTGAGAGCCTTTGCTGGAAAGGGGAGCAGGGAGATGGGCCGGTAGTTCTTTGGTTCTGCTGGGTCGGTGGAAGGTTTCGTCAGGAGGGACCTCAATTCGGCATGTTTCCAGTACTCAGGGAAGGAGACCCGCATGATGGAGGTGTTCAGGACTTTCTTGAGCTCGTCGCCAATCATCTTGCTCCCGAGGTTGAAGATGCAGTAGGGACAGGGGTCCATGGTTGCTCCCAAGTGCATGGAGTTAACAATGGAAATTGGGGCTTGAGGTGTGAGAGGGAGGCACTGGGTGATCAGGTGTTTGGGGTTTGTGTTTGTGGGTGTGAGCAGGCTGATGCTGTGAGTGGCAAGGGGTTGGGGTTTGAAGTTTTTGTAGATGACTGAGATTTTGTCGTGGAAGAAGTACGCCAGAGTGTTGCACAGTTCTTGGGTGAACTCCTTCATGATGGTGAAGAGCTCCTTGCCGCAGTTTGTGCTGACTTCTATGCGGTCTGCTAGGGCATTCTTCTTAGATTCTTTCAGGAGGTAGTGGTACTGGTTGAGTGCTGTCTTGAAGGGAGTATCTTGCTTCGCCTTTCAGATAATACAGAATCTCCCACACGGTGGCTCAAAACACAGCGAAGCAAAACGTAAAACACGACAACACCTTTAGAAAAGGGTTTTATTTTACAAAATGCAAAGACTCTCTTTTTAGAATAAGGCTTGGGGTTTATTTATGCAATGCTCTCTAACAGAAAGGCTTTCCCAGATGCCAAATGCACAACATTCAAATACACATACATATATATATATATATATATATTTATATGCAAGCAATAATAACACACTTGGTAAATGCAACAGTTAAATGCATGGATAATAACAATGAATAAACAAGCAGCAAATAATATGAGATAAAACTCAAGCAGATATAATGGACGTCCTGCAAGAGATCAGAAAGATATATATATACTAGATACATCAAATTATTACTTTGTATGTGCACCTCACTCATTCACACATCACAAAGAAAACACCTCAAATGATCAAAGCCACTGGCCACACATCACAATGGCAATAATCAAAACTCAAACACCTCAAATGACCACAGCCACTGGAGCCACGCATCACAATGGCAATAATCAAAACTCAACACTTCACCTGGTGCAAACACTGCATCTTAGCCCACTCCTGACCGGGGGGATTAAACAGCCGGGGATAAGAGCCTTAGCAACCAGGGTTCCGCTGTACCGAAGTAGACGCGTCCGTCCCCATTCGGATTCCAAAATCCCGGTTTCTAAGTCAACTACCCTCAGCTTTATAATCTCAAAACACACACTAGAAGATTCGAGAGTCTTCCTCCCCGCGCCAAAGGAATCTTACTGGAACTGGCCAGCTTCCAAGCAAGCATTCCATGGCAGGAAGGAGTTACCACGTCCCCTCTACATTCTCGCATGTTCCAGCCTTTATCTTAACGAAGCTCACGAAAGCCTTCCAGGGTACATTAAACAATCTCTCACAAAAACAATCCTTGAACGTGATTAACCCAAACAACTTGCAAGCGTGTCTGTGTGCGTAGATAAAGCTCAAGCCAGGCAGAGTCAGAATTCAGGATGACATGAGTAGGCCTGGGCGGAAAACTACACTACACTCGCGGAGTGTGCGTAGTTTGCGCAACTACACGCTACGCAAATCGCACGTAGCACAGTGCAAAAACGCATAGCGGGCATTTTTTGCTCGCTCGCGGTCCTCAACGTCAAGTTGGCGACCGCGAGCGAGCAAAATCAACATCCCGGCAAGACTTTTTCCTCGTTCGCGATCAGCAACATCAAGTTGCCGATCGCGAGCGTGGAAAATAAACCTCCCGGCGAGATTCTCAACGCGGGGAGGTCAGGTTTCTCATTGCGAGTGGTCGCGTATGCTCGCGACCGCTCGCGATGAGAAACTACCAGTCCGCATTGAGAAAGCTGCCGCTCGAGTACAAATCTACTCATGCGGCAGAAAACGACCGCTTGCACTGTACATGATGCCGTTCGCAATGATTGGACAGTGTGGACAAGCATCCGGCACTGTGCAATCATTGCAAACAGCATTTCCCTACCGCACTACGCAGTTTGCGTAGCTACGCATAGCGCGCGTAGTGCAAAGTACACTTCACGTAGCTACGCGTAGCGTGACTACGCGAACTACGCCCAGGGTTAGACATGAGGCCATGTCAAAGCCAATAGTAAGAAGTTAATAATACTTCATCTCTAAATGTACAACACAGTGCACATTTGTGCACCACTGCTCATAACACTGCACTTCCAGACCAAAAAGTACATTCCACATCCGCTTCGCCCAAGACACAGCCTGCAGCGGGGACTCCAAGCCCCAGAAACCCTTGACACACGCGCCCGGAGGCGCTGACGCTGTTCCTGAGCACCCAGGGGGCCTATTTCACCGCTCGCGGCACCCGCTTCGTGGGACGCATGCGGGCCAAGGGCGGGCCCATCTGAGCCCATCAGGGACCGATAGAGGCCGGGCTGGGCCAGCCCCCTAAGCCCTTATAGCGGACACATAGTTGGACTAAGGACTACCACTTGTAAAAGTAAGCCTGTAAGATCTTGTTTTTTAATCCCTAACGTGTTTTAATCGTAAACATTAATAATGCCAAAAAGGAAGATGAGTCATGCAGCCACTGCAGTAAATGTAGAGGTAAAGACAGCGGGTCAAACATCATTGCGGTCTAATCTCACCGGGGCTATGGGGGCCATCGAAGAGCAAATTAATACGGTGGAGGAGTCCCTATCAAAAGGAAGGCGGGGAACGGCAAGGGAGGAGGGTGGTCTTAGTTCTAATGACTTAACACCCTCAAGCGTGAACAACATTGTACAGGGCCCCCGAAATGGTTCTATACAAGAGATCTCAGGTCACATAGTTCAAAGCGACCTGAGTGACCTTGTGGAGGACATACAACCGCCCCTGAAGCGTAGCAAAAATCCCGGTAGCCCGGAGGGTACACCATTGCAGAAAACCGGAGGGCAAAGCCCGGGGAGGAGAAAAAAGAGTGCCCAAGGCAAGAAAAGGATTACTCTGGGTAAAATGTCCTCCCAAAAACAACCTGCACGCAAAAATACTGCTGGCTTAGGAAAACTTACCATGCATGCTCAGATGGAGGGTCAAACACTGGCATTGGAAAAAATCTCAAAAAGTATAGACGCATTGCATAGCTATATGGTTGGCGCATTGGAAAAATTGTCAGAGAGAGTGGCCAACCTGGAGGGGCACCTAATGGGAAAAACTTGCATAAACATCGAGGGTACATCGAAACACGCACAGATAAGGACGCACGCAAATGGGCCAACTAGTGCGACCCATATAGCTACAGCAAACCCAGTAACCAGGGCTACTACCACTGGACCCCCAATTCATGGAGCTAGTGTAGACATGATTGAGCAACACAATATTAACGGGATAAATAGGCCGATGGGGGAGAAGAATAGACCCAAAAATGGTTTAGGGACAGACCCCATGGAATTAAGGCGAACCCTGGAGCCCCAAGCATATTCTCGCCTTAATTTGCCACCGGCAGCAACACCATATGTGGTAATTCTGGCCAATGCCCGGCACTGAAGACATCCGAATTGGAAACATGGATAGAACTTCGTAACAAGTCTCTCCATTGGCTGGGAAGGAATAGTGGCCTTACTGATGTGCTATTTAAAAATTTTAAAATGGCAAGGCGGGTTGCATGGGTGGGTAAAGAAAGAAAAGAGCTCCAGGGAGATTTATAGTCCTGACGTTTAGTGACCCTAGGTTAGTGCATGCTATTTTAAATAGGATGGGAAATGTTTCCTTTATTTATGACGCAATTAATGTATTGCCATTAGGAACCTTTTATCCACCTGATTGGTGTCTATATAGGCCTGACGGAAAACAATTTGTTTCGGGCCCCTTTGACAGAAAATTCACAAGGGACTCGCATGTGGGACATAACATATATAGTAGGAGGGAATGTCCCACTTCGTAATCGCTTTGAACCACTAACAGGAATGGAAGACATAGATTGACCCATCCTAAACTCAGGGAGGGAGGTGGTTCAAAGGAAAACTGCCATGATCCCCCAAATGCTGAGATACGCAGACATTGAGGGACTTGATTCTAACATCCAGCGCAAGAAGGCATCAGATCAACCATTGCCCAAAGATAACAACAGGGAGGTTGGGGACAGATGTGTAGTCCCAGCTGAAACTCTAAGCAACATCGGTAAGGGTCCAATTGAACATAATACATTATGTACACAAAGGGTAAATGTAGGAGAATCGACTAAGCCAAATATCAGCAGTGCGTGTAGAATATTAACTTGGAACATCGCAGGGTTATCGGCTACAGTAAGAGACCCTCAATGGATAACATGTATAGACGAATATACTATAATTTGCCTCCAAGAAACATGGGCAACTGAGGAGACGCATATAAATGGCTTTCAAACTTTTATTACCCCAGCGAGTACCAGTAAACACGGTCGCAATAAAGGAGGCCTATGTATATATGTCTACAACGCGGCAGCGGTTACTAATGTGAAAATCATAGATGGCAGCGAATTTTACCAGATCCTGACAATGAACCTAGGTGGGCAAAAGGAAGTCGTTTTAATAAATTTTTATAATAACATTCCTAAAACATTGATGACAAATGTCCTCACTAACCTATGTAAATCCTTGAAAAATCTTGAGGGAAAAATGTCGGGGGACATGTTCATTATTTGGGTGGGCGATTTTAACTGTCCCTTGTGTCAATACAGCGAACAGGGTATCTGTGGCTTGGGGAAGGATAATGAAGATACACCCTCACACTTCTTACACACAAGCCTAGGAGATCTGTTAAATGACATAGCCTTTCAATTTGATCTAGGCTATGCAAATTAATTGTGCTCACCTCCCATGCCGTTCCAACCGACCTTTAACGGGAGGGGATGCAACTCAATCATTGATTTTGCCCTAATTTCTAAGAGATATTCTTGCAATGTACTTACTTGTAAGACTCTCGACATCTTAATGAGTGACCATTATCCAATATGTCTACATCTTTCCATAAGAGGGCTGGCGAGCAGAACTGATAGGAATTTATTATATAACTCTGACATCTATCTCGCCAGCACAAACGGGTACACTCTAAATTGGGCAAAAGTGGATCCTGTGGTATTCCTCCAACGTCTGATCAATAACACCTCAGAGGAAATAGAGATATGCCTCTCACAGGATAGGAATGACAATGAAATATTTAATGCCTTCCTCAAGATATCAGCTGAGGCCCGGAAACTACTAATGCGAGAAAAACGACATGGCCAGCAATCCTCTCAGGGCTGGTTTGACAAAGAATGCACGAAGGCCCTTACCCATCTAAAAAATGCCCTGCATAACGAACTGAGGTGTAAGGATAGAATAAGGCAGGCAAGAACTTCGTATCGTTTAGCGTTAAAAAATCGCAGGGCACAATTAAAAAGGGAAGCATGGGAGGCTCTACATGAGGCCTGCATAAAGAAAGATAACACTGGTTTTTGGAGAGCGGTCAACGCTCCTTTCTTTAATAATAGAGAGACCGACACTATAGATATGGCCATAAGTGGAGACAAGTGGGTAGAATACTTTTCAGGTCTCTACGCCGATGAGACCATAGATGATAATACGTCAGTGACACCAGTGCCGGGATCAGAATATTATACTGATCATGGACCGTTCCCCATAGAGATTGATATTTCCCTTGAGGAGGTAACTAGAGCCATTAATGAGAGTGCCTCAAGGAAAGCACCAGGGCCGGATGGCATTCCGGTGGATGCCGATAAATCTAATATAGGGTTATGGGCTCCACTTCTAACGAACGTATTAATTAGTTGTAACCACCATAGTTTGATTCCCACATGGGATGATGCTATTGTGATACCCATATTTAAAAAGGGGAACAGAAATGAACCTAGTTGTTATCGCCCGATTTCTTTATTGGATGCTTTTATGAAAATAGCGGGAAGGGTCATTTTAAACAAGCTCCAGACATGGGCTGAAGAGACAGGAGTCCTATCAATCTTCCAATATGGCTTTCGCTCAGGCTTAGGCACCATTGAACAGGGACTTAACATGTCACTGATCATAGATAAATACACAAAAGCAAAGAAGGGCAAACTTTTCCTCACGTTTGTGGACTTAAGCTCCGACTTCGATTGTGTTAAACATGACAAATTGTGGAACACTCTTAAAAATCTAAAGGTTGATCCATCACTGTTGACGTTTATAAAGGAATTATATAGGGGGCAGGTGCGAGGGTACGATACGGGAAGCAGGGGGAATGCTCAGCCAAGTTCCCCATAAAAAGAGGGGTGAGGCAAGGGTGCATCCTTGCCCCCCTGCTTTTCTCGCTCTACATAAATAGCCTAGGACAGCACTTGAGCGAGCATCAACATGATTATCCAACCATTAGGGATACCCCAGTCCCTATTTTATTATACGCGGATGACGCTGTTATAATGTCACGGACACAGCTGGGATTACAAAGGTCTGTCTCTAACTTTGTTGCCTATATGACAGACAGGGGCCTAAAGGTAAACATTGCTAAGACATTTACAATGAGTTGCGGGACTAAAACGAGAAAGACATGTGACATCTTTATTGATAATAAAAAAGTTGAAAGCACAGATAGTTTTTCTTATCTAGGAATAGCTTTTGACAGAAAGGGATCCTGGAAAGTGGCCATGAATGCTAGGAAGCTGACCCTCTCGAGAGCCATAGGAGCAGTTACTAACTTTTCAAAGAAACTAGGTGAAAGACCCATCCCAGAGTTGCTGACCATTTATAAGTCCAAATGAATTTCAACAGGGACCTATGGGGCTGGCATATGGGGTATTGAATGTATAGATCAAATTCAATGTTGCGAAAATACCTTCATGCGCTATTTGTTGGCGGTTCCCAGTTCTACCGCCACTTTTAGCTGCCACAGGGAACTTGGTCTCTCATATATTTCTGATATTATAAAGATCAATCCCCTTTTTTTATGGCACAAGGTATGGGCATCTACGGAGACAGGTTTTAACAGAGATGTAATCATGGATTGCCTCAAACTGGATAGGGTGGCGAATATGCCATGGATTAGCTATATAAAAAGTATGGCGCACGACATAGGCCACCCGGAATACTTTGATAAACCTAGTAGTTTGGAAACTGTATCCAGAAAATCTCTAAAGGCACACTGCCTGAACCATCTACAGATCAAACGTTGGCTCATCGAGAGAGAGAAGAAAACGGTCATGGAAAATCACTTGATGACCACATGCATAGGTCTACAACCCTACCTGGCATTAGTACAGAGCAGCTTTTCCCGTATGCTTCTGGCCCGATTTCGTTGTGGGTCTTTTTTCAAATTGGTCACATTTCCTGAAATAAATGATTGGACAAAACATTCCCCTATATGTCCATGTGACGATATTTCCACATAAACAACTATGCACTGCACTTTATTTTGTAAATACTATGTAGTCGCGAGGAAAAAGTTTTTAATCCCTATTCTTAGAAGATGGGACTTAAGACAATGTAGAACCGCCTTTTTAAGATTACAACTGTTGGAAAATGATTATACTATTATGGCCATCTCTTCTTTCTTAAAGGCTGTTATCAGGTTCCGGAATACTATGTGAAGCTATTGTGTAAAACAGTGAATTTGCATCTTTAGGTGTATATATATGGTTTTTATTATGTTCTTTTTTCAAATTATGCATTTCAACTATGAACATATGGATTGCATTGCTTATTTCCCTGTATTCTGTAACATGATTTTGGAAAAAATAATTTCTTCCTTTTTAACTGTTTTTTAACATTGTGCTTTTATGATTTTAATGAATCAAAAATCAAATAAAGCTCACCTGAAAAAAAAAAAAACATTCCACATCTCTCTCTCTCTCTCATGCTTTCAAATGCACATCCCACACGTTTTGTTCTTGGCAAGGCTGTCCTACTCCGTGACAGCTCCCACTGAAAGACTGCAAGATTACAAGAAAGAAACCTTTAAGAGAAACAAGGCATATTCAGGACGTTGTACATTCAGGCTAGGATAAAGTAAAACACCAAAGTCAATCAAAATAGTGGTAGTCAAAGGTCATCACAGGGTGTCAGACCACAAGAGTGCCTCTAGCACTACAGGTGGTAAGGTCTTCCGTCTCTTTGCTGGTGCGCCACTTCCTTTCTAGTTGCCAGAAGCTGCATTTAGTGGATTTCAGCTGAGCGGTGAACCAGCTGGTTTTTCTGGCAGGTCCTTTGGATTTGGCTGGCTTGGCGGGGCGATTGTGTTGGTGCATTCTGTGATCCACTGGGAGAAGGTCTTCGCAGCCTGTTCTGAGTTGTATGTTGTGTCTGGGAAGTGGGAGTTGAGAACGTTGTTCCACTAGTCTTCTGGTATCTTTTTACAGTTTCTGTGCATGGAGCTGGGGTGCATGGTGCAGTGGTGGTAGGTCCTGAGACGGTGAAGTGGACTCTGTAGTGGTCGGTCCATGTGAGACGTGGTTGTACTTGAATCTGTCACTGGATGTGAAGATGGGATCGAGAGTGTGTCCTGCGATGTGGGTAGGGTCAGTGACAAGTTGACTGAGGTTGATGTTGCTGATGCCTTCCAGGAGGTCAGTTGTGTTGGTGCCTCTGGGGTCGTCAAGGTGGAATTTGAGATCCCATAGAAAGATGTAGTGCTCTGAGCGGATGGTGATCAGGGCAATAAGGTCAGGGATGGCATTAAAGAAGTGGGGCGTGGTCCTTGTAGTCTGTAGTCGAGGATGCCTCTGATGATGCTTTTTCCATCTTTTTCTGTCTGGGCATTTGTGCGTTGAGTAGAAAGCACTGGAGTTGTCCTGTGGCGGTCTCAGTCGGGATGGTGGACTTAGTCATGTTTGCAGTGTTTTCGGCATTGTTGGTTGCTTTGGTGTTGCATGTGAAGCAGCAATGCTGGTAGGAGAACAGTCCTCTGGTGGTGTGTGGTGATATGCAGCAGCAGTTGTTGCTGTCGATGCGCCCGAGACCCAGTGCTTGGGGTCTGCTGTGGTGTACCTGCATGGGGTGGAAGAACAAGGGCTCCTGGCGCTGGTTGCAGTCCAGGTGCGAATGCGCTGTGACCCCCTATTAGGTAGTTCCTGGGAGGTGAGAGGGTCACTGGGAGGTAGTGGGTGGGGCCGGAGAGAGGCAGGAGGGAGAAAAACAGTCGGAATTGAGCGAGCGGCTGACAGACAAAGCAGTAAACAGACAATCAGGCAATGTCACCACAAAGAAAGATAAAACAAGAGAAAGCGCAATAAGGACAAGACCGGTAAACAAAACACCAGGGAAGAAATGAAGCCAAGCACTCACAGGCAGCAAGGAGAACAGAACAGGGGGATCTGCTCAATGGGGTCGCGCTGCAACCTCAATTAAGTAGGTCCTGGGAGGTGGGAGGGTCGCTGGGAGGAGGTGGGCGGGAGGAAGAAAAGCAGCAGGAATTGGGGGGCAGAGAGCAGACAAAGAAGTAAACAAACAACAGGCAATGTCACCACAAAGCAAGTTAAAACAAAAAAAAGCACAATAAGGGCAAGACAGGTAAAAAAACACCAGGGAACAAGCGAAGGCAAGCACTCAGAGGCAGCAAGGAGAGAAGAACACGGGCACCTGCTCATTGGGGTTATACTACAACCACCATTAAGTAGGTCCTGGATGGTGGTAGGGTCACTGGGAGGTGGGTGGGGCCAGGTGGCGGCGGGAAGGAGAAAAACAGAGGGAATCGAATGGATGGTGGGCAGACAAAGAACTAAACAAACAATCAGGCAATGTCACCACAAAGCAAGATAAAACAAAATAAAGCACAATAAGGGCAAGACAGGTAAAACAAAACCCCAGGGAACAAATGAAGGCAAACACTCAGAGGCAGCAAGACGAGCAGAACACCTGTAGTACTAGTATTGATTATTGAGTTGACCTATTCCTAATTTCCTAAATCTAAATTACATTTTAAACTATTAATGCATTACAACGAATGATCTTTGATTCTCAATATCAACCCCGTCTGATGGGCCAACTCAGTCTCCCTTTTCAGTGCATAGATGCACAGTACACATCACTGGGAGATTGGGACTGTATGAGCTACATCAAGAAAGGCATAGAGAATGCTAACTCACTGATATACTACCACTATCTTTGTAACAGGACAGATGAGTCTGCCTGACTTCTTAAATAATCAGCTCAAGCGAGCGTTGACGAGTACGAGTTGGTACTGCAGAGCACCTGGCTAGCTCAATCTGCATCAGATATTATTTGTAACATAAACGTAGCTTACCTATAAGTGTGAGCAGCATGCTATTTGAAAAAAAAACCTAGCATTTTAGATAACAAAAAATAAATAATTGCTCACTGAGTCCCCCAACCTCAACACCCAGAAAATTGAGCAGCTCCTCTGTCTAGCAGGTCCACTCAGCAGTGCGTCAGCTGCTGCGTTGTGCACTGAACCCCAGTGCTCTCTCTCCTCACAGCAGTCGACGCTACCACAGGGCGTACCCTTTTCCAGGCCTGCAGCCAACACAGAGGGCAGGTGGCGCTGCAGATAAAATACAAGTGCAGTCACCTCCGGAAAATGAGGTGGGCTGCACCCCTTGGTGGCAACCGCAAGGTGTGCAGCTTGTTGCTGCCGCACTGGCACCACCGCGTGCTGCCTATTGCTCAGACATGGTGCTGGGGAGAAAAAAATTGAAGTAAGAAAAAGAAAAGTAGAAAACAGCAAAGCAGAAAGGAAGAACTAAAGGAAGTAGAGCACAAGGAAGAAAATGAACACAAAAAAAAGTACAGAGTCATGGAAAAAGTAAAAAAAAAAGACAAAAAAGTAAAACACACACACAGAAAGACACATTGATAAAAAAAAAGGTAAATGAGGGGTGGATGAGTGGGACAGGGGGTGGATTGGAATAGACTAAAAGCAGATAGATGAAGCAGGCCCATCACCAGGTAATATATCTCAAGAAGACCTGACATTCTAGGAACAGTGTATTATAATTCAAAGGACCAGGGGTGCCTATTCTTCAAAAAGCTACCCTTACAGGACAGTACAATCGTTGCTTGCCTGTATGTCCCACTGTTCACAATTTCCACTAAACACCATCATTTACCACAGTTCACAACAAGCCTTCGTTTAGGAGGAAAAAATATAAATAACACCACACAAACCTTGTGCAAAAAATGTGTGAGAAAATAGGAAAGCACCTCACGTTAGTGTGACCAAGGGGGCTGCTGGCATATGTTTACCAGTGTGCCCACACTATCATCATTGGTGACTTTCCAAACTGAAGAAAAGGTGAAAGTAAGAAAATTCCTCTGAGGTGAGAAATCAAGGAAACAAAATCAGTGAAAAGTCGTACCTGCACACCACCTCCAGGGGCTCCGAGCCAAAAGATCGCGGTCCCACTTTCTCACCAAGTTTTTTTTGAGCTCTGCCGAATTCCACTGAGCAAAACTGCACTAGTTCCACCCAGGCCTACTTAGATTACAGTGAACATTATCTTCCCATGAAGTGAAAAATATGTTTAAGTGCTCTGGCAATGGCGAAGATAAACTGGTAAACTTTTCAGCCTTTGAAAAGGTTGGAGTAGCGAACTTCCTAAAGTTTTGCACACCCCTATTTAAATAACTAAACTGTTTTAAATGCACAGTAATCTGTTTATGGCTCATTTAGGGTAAGGTTTTACACTTTTTCGATTTTATCTTAATGACGGCCTTAGAACAGAAATCCCCATTGCTTTTAATGTAGTCCTCAGGGATTTGAGAGCCGAATACATTACGAATATTAATTAGAAGTGGTTGGGAAATAGGTGGTGTGTGGGCCTTGTGGAGTTGATGAGGATTCCGAAAATTACATTATTTCTCTAAATTAATGTTTGCTAATGCTAAGAGATAATGGTTTGGTGCTGTCATGTCCTCAGGAGAAAAGTGCAGAGCGGTTGTTTAAGATAGATATGAGTGCTATTATTAATGACAATTCATTAAAAAAAAACATCACATCGTTTCCTGACAATAATAAAGAACTAGATTTAAGGTGAAGAAGCGACACGATATTATACCTTTCTAAAAAAGAGTTCAAAATGGGTTGCCTAACAAGCTAAACAGAATACAGGTTGGAAAATGCGCTCAGCTGTTATTCTCCAATTTATAGAAATATAGTGCCTTTCAAAAATTAACAAAAAGCTCGAATTTCAAAATCTCAGGCTGAAACTGTATTAATGATACTGCTTAGTGATTATGAATAATTAACTGGAATTTCAAGTCATCACTGTTTTGGAAAAAATTATGCTCACAATTCTACTTCTGTATCCTTTTATCTTCTAAATTATGCACTAAAATCTCTAATTATCAGAAAATAGCGATTTTAATTGCCTATTGAATCAGATAATAGGTGAACATATATTGAATCTGGAAGACTAAATGGGTCTGGCTATTTGCTCTTGACCTTTGCTTGATGTGTGATGCTAATATATCTGTAACTAGCAGGGCACAGTGTTCCACCTTCTCCGTGGTCCCTGGAAATTAAATGGCTACAGTCGCACAATACATCTCAATGCTTGACAGGTATAGTTTCTATGTTAAGAATAGTGTACAGAAAAATTCTCAATGAAAATGCTAAGCAACATGACATAAAAGTTAACGTGACTGGGGATCCTATAAACGTTTTAAAAAGAGACGTCATTGCTAACCTTAGCCTGTGCGGGAGTTCAGTAAGAAATAAACAGGTGTTTTCTGTATGTTAATATTTTAATATGTCCGCTTAAATATTAATCATAAATGGATAGGGGTTGATCAGGCAGCCTCAGTAGCAGCTGCTACCGGACGGGGGTAGTGGGGTGGCTGGGGGGGGGGTGGTGGTGGTGGAGAGGGAATAAAAAAATAAAAATAAAGTACTTACCTGGAACGGCCGGCCGTCGCCACCTCTCCACCGTCCTCACTCTCTTCATCTTTCTGTCTCCAGTCCGGCCGGCAGCAGGAAGCACCCAGGCACACAGGCTCCCCTGAGCCAATCGCAATGCTGAAATGCAGAGTTTTGATTGGTCTGAGCCCCATGGTTCGGCGCTCAGACGGGGCCAGGGAGCCTGTGCATGTTCCTCACCATGCTGTGTATGCAGCCTGGTGGCGAACATTCAAAGTGAGCATGACTGATTGGCCGGCCCAAGAGGGTCGGCCAAACAGTCATGAGCACTTACAGAGTGCAAACCACTCCTTCCCCTGCTCTGGCCAGCCTCGCACCGCCACTGATTGCAATAGGAAAAATAAAATGATAACAACGTTCTGTTATTATCACTTTATTTTTCCTTGTGAGCAGTGGAGCGACACTCCTCCGCCTTAGCGGAGGATTAGCCACTGGGCAGCCTACTGCATCAAAAAACATGGGGGCCTGCGGTGGAGTTCTGGTGATACCAAAACATTATTCACAAATAGAGGGACAACTGGCTTTTATACATAAGGTCCAGCACAGTTGCCCAAATGCAATATGAAAATTAAAGTTGTGCTGTTCCTGAATGATCTAGAATTTAGCAGTATACAAGGGACAGTAGGCTACAGTGCCAAAAAAGATGGGAAGCCATTTCTTTGGAATGGAATGCCCTCACACACCCAGTTGGGTGTCATGCTTCATCATCGGGCTGCTCCTCGTCTGGCAGGCGCTGCAATGCCTGACGGGCTCCCGATGAGGGGCACTTTGGCGGAGATCTTTTTCCAAATAGCCGTTTGGTGCCGTGGGTGTGAGAGATTTAGTGAGTGTAGATGAATAAGTGGTGTGTGATGTTTATGGGAGTACCAGCAAAAATAACTTTAATTGTGGGGTCTCCTACACTGATTAAAATAAAGAAGAAAGGCGCAATGCTAAGTTAATGTCTTAGGTGTGGCGCTCTTCCGTGTGGTTGGTCAACATGTTTCTTCGCAATTCTACAAGTCTAGAGGCGATTCGTCAGGACTTAAAGTTTAAAAACTATCTACACTAAGGTGGACCGGAAAATAAAAATAAATTAATGTTTGGGATTTAAGCCACCATGACTTACTCTGCCTAATGGCTGGTAGTTCTGGTTCTACCTATTATGGAGAGAAAATCACATATTAATGTATGATGTCAAACCAATATCACAAGTATCAAACACTACTGTCCTATTCCCTGTGTGTCTAAATCACAGCACACAGTGGTGAGGTGTTACAAGCATCTAAACACCAGGTGCCAAATATTGAAGTGGTCACATTATTGCTCATGTGTGTAGTGACCACATCCGTGTATTAAAAACCAAAAACTGCAGAAAGAGCACAAGACTCACCCTAATTGGGATATACTGCTGCTTCATCAAACCCCGGCAGGTCAAGATATGAGGAACTTCCCCATTTAGTTTGCGTAGTACGCAATGTGTCCAAGGACCTACCCACTGCTGCCGGAACCGGGAGGTGTGGTTTAGTGAAAAGGCCCGGTTTAAATACCCACTGCTCCTCCTCGTTAACTCCTGATTGCTACCAGCTGTTGCTAGACCGCTCGCGTGAGTGAGGACAGTCATTGTGTTGTTCTCTATACTGCGGGCGCCATCTTGGAGTGGATACCCTGACTAGAGCTGCCAGTCAGTTTCTACATTTGAAGGCTATGGAAACAACCCCGATCAGGTCCTGGGTTTTGGAGGTTGTGGGATTAATCAAGCACTCGACCGCCCAGGCATCCATCTTATTTAAAATACAAGGTATATACATGGTGAGCGGACGTTAGGCTACTAAAGATATATATTGCTCTATCCCGCACTGTGTGAAATGCAGATAGGATTGTAACCTAATAAGTTATGTGTCGAGTTTAAGAGTAATCTTAGTTGGCAATCATTGTGAGATTCGCGCGTCCTCCATTCATGGTAGAGAGAAGCAAAGGAGGATGGGGGCCATTTTGTAATCATGATACCAAAACATTACTATAAATAAATCTAGGAAGCCAGACAATGCCCTCTAGCTTATATTCATGGTTAGACAAAAAATGTTTTATATATATATATATTCACTGAAAAAACCATCGGTTTTAGGGACAGTTATAGTTAGTTGGACATTGCACTCGTACAAAACCCGTGAAATTCCCCCGTTATAGTTAGTTCAGCTAACTATAACTCGCGCCCCCGCAATGCACTGCTGATGACGTCACATATTACATCACTCATGACATGGTCAGTGACAAGGGGGCGCGAGTTATAGTTAGCTGAACTAACTATAACGGGGGAATTTCACGGGTTTTGTACGAGTGCAATGTCCAACTAACTATAACTGTCCCTAAAACCGATGGTTTTTTCAGTGAATTTCAAAGGTTTTTTAAATGCTAATTTCTAACTATAACTTATCTGAAACCTATGGTTTTTTCAGTGAATTTCAAAGGTTTTTTAAATGCTAATTCCTAACTATAACATGTCTGAAACCTACGGTTTTTTCAGTGAATTTCAAAGGTTTTGTAAATGACAATTTTTAAATGTATTAATTGTTATATTAATTTTTTTCATACTGATTTATTACATTTTTAGAATTTTTTTTTACATATTTTATTTTTTAAATTACATTGTAATTACATTATACATTACATTACAAAAATACTTTCTCAGAATGAATTACTTTAGTTTAAATACTTTGCACATAGGCAATAGACTTTTAAGTACAGTAGTTACAGTTGTTGCAATGGGCACCACATTTTCAAACACAATGCAACATTCAGCTCAATGTGAATTTCTAGTTAAATGCAATTAGTTACTTTATGGATTACTTTTTCTAACCACAGGACTGGATCCTAGATTCAGTCCTGGTACATCTCCTGTAAACAGTTGAGTAAAAGCGTTTTGGTTACAGTCGTGATTTTTAAGGAATATTATTGTATTTTAAAAGTTGACACTTAGAAACTTTTTCTCATAGAATCACCAATGTTATCCTATGGAAGGAAATTCACTTAGCAGGTAAAAACTGTTATCGTTACTTTTTCTTACTCAGTGTTGGATCCTGGATCCAGCACTGGTGCATCTCCTGTAAACAGTTGAAAGAATGCGTTTAAGTCATACAGGCGATTTTTAAGGAATATTTGTAGTTTGTGAAAATCGACACTTTGAAACTTTTCTGCTGAAAACCAGACAATGGATTCCTATGGAAGAAAATATAAGTTACTGGTAAGTACGATTAAAATTACTTTTCAGGACCAGTACTGGGCTGAAAGATGCAGCACTGAGGTCTCTCCTGATAACAGGTGAGTAAATCGAAATTCGTATTTCGGCTGATTTTAGAGGAATATTTGTATGTTTCAAAAATCAACACTTAGAAACTTTTTCAGCAAAAAGCAGGCAATGATATCCTATGGAAGGAAATTCAAGTTACTGGTAAGTACGGTTAAAATTACTTTTGAGGATCAGTACTGTGCTGAAAGATGCAGCACTGAGGTCTCTCCTGATAACAGGTGAGTAAATCGGAATTCGTATTTCGGCTGATTTTAGAGGAATATTTTAAAGTTCCAAAACTCCACACTTAGAAGAATTTCCAAGTGAAACCAGTCAATGTTAGCCTATGGAAGGAAATTCAAGTTACTGGTAAGTACGGTTAAAATTACTTTTCAGGACCAGTACTGGGCTGAAAGATACAGCACTGAGGTCTCTCCTTATAACAGGTGAGTAAATCGGAATTCGTATTTCGGCTGATTTTAGAGGAATATTTGTATGTTTCAAAAATCAACACTTAGAAACTTTTTCAGCAAAAAGCAGGCAATTATATCCTATGGAAGGAAATTCAAGTTACTGGTAAGTACGGTTAAAATTACTTTTGAGGATCAGTACTGGGCTGAAAGATGCAGCACTGAGGTCTCTCCTGATAACAGGTGAGTAAATCGGAATTCGTATTTCGGCTGATTTTAGAGGAATATTTTAAAGTTCCAAAACTCCACACTTAGAAGAATTTCCAAGTGAAACCAGTCAATGTTAGCCTATGGAAGGAAATTCAAGTTACTGGTAAGTACGGTTAAAATTACTTTTCAGGATTAGTACTGGGCTGAAAGATGCAGCACTGAGGTCTCTCCTGATAACAGGTGAGTAAATCAGAATTCGTATTTCGGCTGATTTTAGAGGAATATTTGCACAATGGTGAAGGGAGGGGCGGGGCCTGAGGTGACATCTGTGCAAACGCGCCCCGTGGCGCGTTTTAAGTTGGGGGATTAAGTCCCCTTGAATCATGAGGGTCCCTACGGGCCAACTAGCCCACCAGGAACCTCCAGTATGCGCCAGGGGGCTGCGTTGCAGAGACATGTACAGAGGCCACACCCCTTTTTACACCTCTCTGCAACGCAGCTCTGTGGCGCTTTCTGGACGTACCTGTTGGGCTAGTTGGCCCCCAGGGACCCTCAGGATTGAAGGGGATTTAATGTCACCTGAAGCCCCGCCCCCTCCCTTAACCACTGTGCAAACGCGCCCCGTGGCGCGTTTTAAGTCGGGGATTAACTCCCTTGAATCCTGAGGGTCCCTGGGGTGCAACTAGCCCACCATATACCTCCAAAAGCGCCACAGAGCTGCGTTGCAGAGAGGTGTAAAAAGGGGCGTGGCCTCTGTACACCTCTCTGCAAGGCAGCCCCCTGGCGCATACTGGAGGTTCCTGGTGGGCTAGTTGGCCCCAGGGCCACGACAGGCTCCAGGAGGGGGGCCGCGCGGCCCCCCTCCTTACATCTTGAAAGCCCCGGGAGGTGGTGCTCCTCGGGGCTTGGAGTCCAAAACGGACCCCCATTGTAATTTTTCTTAGTGCCCCGGGAGGTGGTGGTCCCCGGGCGTGTGGGGGCTGGAGCCCCCACACAGGTTTTTCAAAAATAAAAAAAGAAGCCCGGGGAGGTGGCGGTCCCCGGGGCTGCGGGAGGGCTCAGAGCCCTCCCGCACCATATACATAAAGCCCCGGGGGTGGTGGTCCCCGGGGCTTGGGGGCCCTTAGAGGCCCCCCACACATAAAATTAACCCCCCCAGCATGCCCCCGGGACTTGGCCCACCCGGGGCCAATGTAACATCGAGCGCGGGAGAAATTTTTTTTTTTTTGCCCAGGGGGTCCTTGTGGGACCACCTGAGCAGACCTAGGGGGTCAGGGTGTTTCTACCCTGCCCCCTTTGTGCGCTTTGCGCACTTGTTTCTGTCCCTCAAAATGGCTGCCAACACTTCCTGATTTGGAGTGTTGACAGCCAATTAGCATGCAGCTCGTGATCGGGAGGGTGCGCGAATCCGACGCGGCCATAGATATATATGTACTTTTACTTTTGATTTTCTCAGCAACTACTGAACGGATTTACACCATTTAACAAAAAGGGTTCTTTCTGAACCAAGAACTACCTCTTTGCCAAATTTGGTGTAATTCCGTTCAGCAGTTCGGGCTGTAGCCGTGTCTAAAGTTTCCTATGGAAAATTGCATGGGGAAAACGTGTTTTGGGACCCCCTTTTTCTCGGCCCCGCTTGACGAATCCCCCGAGACTTTCAGGGTAGGAGCGGACCGGAGCGCCCCACAAAGTTTGAAAATTTTGCGAAGATACGTCAACCGGCAAGAGAGTTATTTCAAATAGAATGTCGCGGATTTCCTATGGATAATAGGTTGTAACTATAACTATCTACTGGCGACCGCCAGTAGATAATATTTATATATATATATATTCACTGAAAAAACCATAGGTTTCAGGGACGTTATAGTCAGTTGGACATTTCACTCGTACAAAACCAGAGAAATTCGGCCGTTATAGTTAGTTCAGCTAACTATAACTCGCGCCCCCGCAATGCACTGCTGATGACGTCACATGTTACATCATTCATGACATGGTCAGTGACATCACTGATGACATCACTAATGACATCTCAAATGACATCACTGATGACATCATCCACGTGACAATCTGATGCACCTCCTCACACCCTAATATAACCTTTGATACACCCCCTGTAAAATACAGACTACCATTTTCAAAACCATCGAGACACCAATACCAGTTACTACAAACGCACTCACTGATTCCTAGGTCCACACACACGTCCACTCATTCACCCATACAGCCACTCATTAATACAACACTATCATATGCACTCATACACCTATACAGACACTCACACACCGCCACTCATCCATAGAGTTACTCACACACCTAGTCAGTCATGCAAAGAATCGATCACACTCCCATTTACTCACCTATACAGTTATACACACACCACCTCACTTATTCATACAGATACTAACACATACTTACTCTCTTGTACAATCACTGATACAAGCACACACTCATCCATACAGCCACTCTCACAATCACTCACTCTCACATTTAGTCATTTATATACTCCAACACTCACATATACTGCCTTTCACATAAGTAGTTACTCACACATGTTCCATTGAGACATCCATTCACTCACCAACACAGCCATACACACACTCACCCACCCACACAGCCCCTCACAAACGCACTCTTGAACCCATACACCCACTGAATCACCCACTCACACATCCGTGGAGAGAGTCACACAGCCCCCACCCACCCACACAGACACTTGGGCACACATACAGATACTCAGACAACCAATCAATAACCCATATAGACACTCATGTAGCTACTCTCTATCTCATGCAGCCGCTTACACATCAACTGACAGACTAATACAGACATTCAGACAGTTTCGTCACTAACCCATGCATTCAGTAAGACACGATTAATCACTCACTTATACAGTCAGTCACGCACCTACTAAATCATCCATTCAGACACTTATACACCCACTCATTCTTCAATACACCTTGGCATATATATATATATATATAAAAAATAATTAAACTTTACAGAAACACACATTCACTCGATGATGTCATCAGTGATGTCATTTGAGATGTCATCAGTGATGTCATCAGTGATGTCACTGACCATGTCATGAATGATGTAACATGTGACGTCATCAGCAGTGCATTGCGGGGGCGTGAGTTATAGTTAGCTGAACTAACTATAACGGCCGAATTTCTCTGGTTTTCTCTGGTTTTGTACGAGTGAAATGTCCAACTGACTATAACGTCCCTGAAACCTATGGTTTTTTCAGTGAATTTCGATGGTTTTTTAAATGCTAGTTTCTGACTATAACGTCCCTGAAACCTATGGTCTTTTCAGTGAAAATATATATATATATATATATATATCCTTTAGCTTTAGTTCACGTCGCTGACTCCATGAGGCGCTTCTCTCTCAGTGCGTGACCCTTGGCTGAACCACGCCAAATTACATTTTCCAAATCCCTCGAAGTGAAGGAAAAAAGGGTCGCACTTCCAGATTAGGTGTTTTAACAATCCTTTATTTTCGTTTCATCAGCTCTTCAAAAGCTGCACCAACGCGTTTCGTTCTCCTCCGAGAACTTGATCACGGTTTACACAGCGACAGATCACATGGGCCAATAAAAACCTATTGACAATCACATGATCCATTATCCTGCCCATTATTCCTGTTCCATGTCGCCCTGCATTCTGGGAGCTGTAGTGTAAGGATTACTTTCATTAGACAAGTGATTTGTAGAAAAATTCGTAAATTAAATAAACAATGTGAATATATAGTAGGGGGTTAGGATTTGAAAACATAAGTCATTTCAAGAGTTTCCACTGTATGTAGAGACAATAATATGTCCATGAATATAGTTCAAAGAATTTCTTCGGTTATTTCCCAATGGCGTAGTACTACCATTGAGACCGAAATGTGTTTTTAAATATTTTGGACAGGTTCAGACCTATAGTACCTTTTTCAGTGATTATGGCACTCAGATGTTCACAAAGTTTAACCGATTAAGGGATTATTATCCTCTCTTTCTTGCCCTCTAGTGGGCACTTACCCATAATCACATTATTTGTACTTTTTTAGTCTAGACCCTCTATATTCTTAATTTTTGACTCTTATCTCTTTATCATTACTAAACCTCCTTACCACAAGTGCAAGAAAATACTTTAAAAATTCAAGTACAAAGTGACAATTTATAAAAATCCAAAAATTCTATACACACAAAAAAACATTTCATGAGAGAGGTAATAAAGTTTTTTTCAATTCCGATTGCTTTTCAGTTCAAATTACAGATGCACATATAATTCTTCACTTTGATTCAGGCCAAACGGGGTGTATGTTCGGAAGTTCAGGATCTGACGTGATTCTCTTTCACGTAGTTTTTTCTCCCTGTTTCCCCCTCGGATGTTTGTTGTTATTGTCTCCAGCGCATAAAATTTTAGCAATTTCCAATTCCCATCGTGGTTAGTCTCCATATGTTTTGCCACTGCATTTCCTCGATCTTTGTTCACAGTGGCTCGGACATGTTCTAGAATTCTCTTTTTAATTCACATATAGTGCTCCCTATATATTTTAAACAACAGGGGCACTCTATGACATAGACCGCATATTGACTTTTGCAGGTTATTAAATCCTTGATTTTCCACATCTTATTATTTGCCATTCGTACTTCCGTTGTAGCTTTATATATATATATATATACTACCTACTGGCAGTCGCCAGTAGGTAGTTATAGTTAGGACCTATTATCCATAGGAAATTCGTAACATTCTTTTCCCAATAACTTTGGCGCCGGTTGACGAATCTTCGCGAAATTTTCAAAACTTATGGCCTGCTCCAGTCTGCTCCTATCTTGTTTTGGGGTGATTCGACAAGCGGGGGCCAAGAAAAAAGGGGGGTCCCAAAACGTGTTTTCTCCATGTTAATTCCCATAGGAAACTTTAGACACGGCTACAGCCCGAACTGCGGAACAGAATTACAGCAAATTTGGCAAAAGGGTAGTGCTTGGTTCAGAAAGTGCCCTTTTTTTTAAATGGTGTAAATCCGTTCAGTAGTTGTGGAGAAAATCAAAAAATAGAGGTAAAAAAAAACATTTCCCATAGTAAATTTTAGACACGGTTACAGCCAAAACTGCTGAACGGAATTACACCAAATTTGGCAAAAAGGTAGTGCTTGGTTCAGAAAGCACCCTTTTTTAAATGGTGTAAATCTGTTCAGTAGTTGCTGAGAAATTCCAAAAATAAAAGTTTCGATATCTATGGCCGCGGTGGATCCGTGCACCCTCCCGATCACGAGCTTCATGCTAATTGGCTGTCAACACTCCAAACCAGGAAGTGTTGGCAGCCATCTTGTGCCTCGGTAGAACCGAGGCACAAGAAAACAGAAAAACGAAGTCGCAAAACAAGAAAAGGGGGCAGGGTAGAAACACCCTGACCCCCTAGGCCTGCTTAGGGGGTCCCACAAGGACCCCCAAGGCCCAAAAAAGCATTTTTTTTTTTGTAAATCTTGAGATGCGCGGAGGATCTGCGGATCCGGCCGCGAAAATAAAAAAAACAAAGCGCGGGCTCCCGCGCTTCGTTATTAATTAGCCCCCAGGTGGGCCAAGTCCTGGTGGCATGCCCAAAATAGAAACATATTTGAAATATCATTGCGGAGGCCCAGGGGGACCCCCGCAGCCCCGGGGACCGCCATCCCCCGGGGCTTTCTATAAATATTTGCGGGGGGCACACAGCCCCCCCGCAGCCCCGGGGACCGCCACCCCCCGGGGCTTCTTTTTTAATGTATGGGGGGGCCTCAAAGGCCCCCCCAAGCCCCGGGGACCGCCACCCCCGGGGCTTTGATTCATTATTTGCAGGGGGTATACTGCCCCCCCGCAGCCCCGGGGACTGCCACCCCCCGGGGCTTCTTTTTTTTATAAGAAATACCTGTGTGGGGGGGCTTGAGACCTCCACATGCCCTGGGGACCGCCACCTCCCCGGGGCTCTAATTATTCAAATTTGGGGGTCCTTACGGACCCCCAAGCTCGGGGACCACAACCTCCCCGGGGCTTTGCATATGGTGGGAGGGGGGCCGCGCGGCCCCCCTCCTGGAGCCAGTGATGGCCCTGGGGACCACCACCCCCCAGGGCCGGCTCCTGCAGTGTCCCGGGGTGCCCTCCCCCGAGACACTGCTTTTTGCAATGACAGGGCGGGAGCCTCGCGGCTCCCGCCTTGTCATCTCGCTTCAATGAAGCAAAGCAGATTGCTTTTCCACACGGGGAGCTGCATGTTAGCAGCTCCCCATGTGGAAAAACAATGCCGGCTCCCGTAGGACGCGGGGAGCCGGCGGGACCGTGGGGGGATTGGGGACCCCCCCACGGTCCCCAATGGACAGGGCCGGCCCTGGGGGATGGGGTCCCCGGGGCCAGAAGTGGCCCCCCTCCCCTGTTTAAAAAAATAAATAAATGGAGAGGCCAGGCCCCGGGGATGGGGTCCCCGGGGCCGTATTTGGCCTGAGGAGGGGGGCCACGCGGCACCCCTCCCCCCCAAAAAACAAAAAGGATGGCCAGGCCCCGGTGGATGGGGTCCCCGGGGCAAGCATTGGCCCGGGTGGGGGGCCACATGACCACCCTCCCCCAAAAAATAAAAAAAAACAACGAGGCAGAGCCCCGGGGGATGGGGTCCCCAGGGCTAAAAGAAGCCTCAGGAGGGGGGCCAGGCAGCCCCCCTGCTTTGTAAATATTTTTTTTTAAAGTGCCCATTTCCCGGGGGATGGGGTCCCCGGGGCCAAAAATGGCCTTGGGAGGGGGGCCCACGCGGCCCCCTTCCCGATTTAAAAAAAAATAGGGGTCAGGCCCTGGGGGATGGGGTCCCCAGGGCCCAAAAAAAAGCTGGCATCGCGCTGGAGGCCCCGCCCCCTCCCACCAACACTATGCAAACGCGCCCTGTGGCGCGTTTTAAGCTTAGGAATTAATTCCCGTACAATACTGAGGGTCCCTGGGAGCTAACTAGCCCACCAGGTACCTCCAGTTAGCACCACAGGGTTGCGTTGCAAAGAGGTGGTCTGAGGCCATGCCCCTTTTTACACCTCTCTGCAACGCAGCTCTGTGGCGCTTACTGGAGGTACCTGGTGGGCTAGTTGGACCCCAGGGACCCTCAGGATTAAAGGGGACTTAATCCCCCAACTTAAAACGCACCACGGGGCACGTTTGCACAGTGGTGAAGGGAGGGGGCGGGGCCTGAGGTGACATGTGTGAAAACACGCCCTGGGGCACGTTTTAAATTGGGTAATTAATTTCTCTTCAATCCTGAGGGTCTCTGGGGGCCAACTAGCCCACCAGGTACCTTCAGTAAGCGCCACAGAGCTGCGTTGCAGAGAGGTGTAAAAAGGGGCATGGCCTCTGAACACCTCTCTGCAACGCAGCTCCTAGCGCATACTGGAGGTACCTGGTGGGCTAGTTGGCCCAGGACCTTCAGGATTGAAGAGGAATTAATTCCCCAAATTAAAACGCGCCACAGGGCATGTTTGCACACATGTCACCTCAGGCCCGCCCCATTTCTTCACTACTGTGCAAACGCGCCTCCTGGCGAGTTGTAAGTTGGAGAATTAATTCCCCTTGAATACTGAGGGTCCCTGGGGGCCAACTAGCCCACCAGGTACCTTCAGTATGCGCCAGGGAGCTGCGTTGCAGAGAGGTGTTCAGAGGTCACGCCCCTTTTTACACCTCTCTGCAATGCAGCTCTGTGGCGCTTACTGGAGGTACCTGGTGAGCTAGTTGGACCCCAGGGACCCTCAGAATTCAAGGGGACTTTATCCCCCAACTCAAAACGCTCCACGGGGTGCGTTTGCACAGTGGTGAAGGGAGGGGGCGGGGCCTGAGGTGACATGTGTGCAAACACGCCATGTGGCGGATTTTAAGTTGGGGAATTAATTCCTCTTCAATCCTGAGGGTCCCTGGGGGCCAACTAGCCCACCACTTACCTCCAGTAAGCGCCACTGCGCTGCGTTGCAGAGAGGTGGCGCAGGCCATGCCCCTTTTACACCACTCTGCAACGCAGATCTGTGGCGCTTACTGGAGGTAAGTGGTGGGCTAGTTGGCCCCCAGGGACCCTCAGTACTCAAGGGGACTTAATCCCCCAATTTACAACGCACCAGGGGGTGCGTTTGCGCAGTGGTGCAGGGAGGGGGCGTGGCCTGATGTCACAAGTGTGCAAACGCGCCCTGTGGGAGCGTTTTAAGTTGGGGAATTAAGTCCCCTTGAATCCTGAGGGTCCCTGGGTGCAACTAACCCAACAGGTACGTCCAGTAAGTGCCACAGAGTTGCATTGCAGAGAGGTGTAAAATGGGGCATGGCCTTGGACCACCTCTCTGCAACGCTGCTCTGTGGTGCTTACTGGAGGTACATGGTGGGCTAGTTGGAGCCAGGGACTCTCGGGATTCAAGGGGACTTAATCCCCCAACTTAAAACGTGCCACAGGGCGCCTTTGCACAGTGGTAAAGGGAGGGGGCGTGGCCTGAGGTGACATGTGTGCAAACAAGCCCTGTGGCGCGTTTAAAGTTGGGGAATTAAGTCCCCTTTAATCCTGAGGGCCCCTGGGGGCCAACTAGGCCACCAGGTACCTCCAGTAAGCGCCAGAGGCCTGGTTAGTCAGAGTCAGTTACCAACAGTACCTGTCTGAAAAAGTTGTGGGCACAGGATGATTTTGGAACAAGGCCTCTTTCTGCTCCTCTGTTGGTTCTTTCTGCACATCTTTTGCTTCTTCCTGCACTTTTCTTCGTCTTTGTGGACTTCTGTTTTCTTTTGCTTCTTTCTGCGCATTTTTTCTTCTTTCTTCACATGTCCTACCTCTGTAGGCATAGTTAGAAACTAGCATTTAAAAAACCTTTGAAATTCACTTAAAAAACCATAGGTTTCAGGCACGTTATAGTTAGAAATTAGCATTTAAAAAACCTTTGAAATTCACTGAAAAAACCATAGGTTTCAGACACGTTATAGTTAGAAATTAGCATTTAAAAAACCTTTGAAATTCACTGAAAAAACCATAGTTTTTAGGGACAGTTATAGTTAGTTGGACATTTCACTTGTACAAAACCCATGAAATTCCCCCGTTATAGTTAGTTCAGCTAACTATAACTCGCGCCCCCGCAATGCACTGCTGATGACGTCACATATTACATCACTCATGACATGGTCAATGACATCACTGATGACATCACTGATGACATCTCAAATGACATCACTGATGACATCACTGATGACATCATCCATGTGATAATTTGATGCATCTTCTCACACCCTAATATAACTTATGATACACCCACTGTAAATTACAGACTGCCATTCTCAAATCCATAGACACTCCAACACTAATAACTACATACACACTCATTGATTCTTAGGTCTACACACACATCCACTCACTCACCTGTACAGTCACTCATACTTACGGTCACTCAGTACACGACTATCATATGCACTCATACACCTACATAGACACTCACACACTGCCACTCATCCATAGAGGTACTCACACACCTAGTCAGTCATGCAAATAATTAATCACACTGCCATTTACTCACCTATGCAGTGATACACACACCAACTCACTTACTCATACAAATACTAGCACATTCTTATGCTCTTATACAATCACTGATACAAGCACACACACATCCATACAGCCACTCTCACAATCACACACTCTCACTTATAGCCTTTTAAATACTCTAACACACATATATACTGCCTTTTACATATGTCGTTACTCACACATGTACCACTGAGATATACATTCACTCACTAACACACCGATACACACTCACCCACCCAAGCAGTCCATCACAGATGCACTCTTCAAATCATGCACCCAGTGAATCACCCACTCACACATCTATGTACAGAGTCACACACACCCCACCCACACAAACACTCAGGCACCCATACAGATACTCAGACAACCAATCAATAACCCATATAGACCCTCATGTAGCTATTCGCACACCAACAGACAAATGGATACAGATATTCACACAGTTTAGTCAGTAACCCATGCATTCAGTAAGATACGTTTAATCACTCACTTGGAGAGTCAGTCACGCACCTACTCAATCATCCATTGAGACACTTATACACCCAGTCATTCTTCAATATGCCTTTGCCTATATATATTAAACATATTTAAACTTTACAGAAACACACAGTCACTGCATGATGTCATCAGTGTTGTCATCAGTGATGTCATCAGTGATGTCACTGACCATGTCATGAGTGATGTAATATGTGACGTCATCAGCAGTGCATTGCGGGGGCACGAGTTATAGTTAGCTGAACTAACTATAACGGGGGAATTTCACGGGTTTTGTACGAGTGAAATGTCCAACTAACTATAACTGTCCCTAAAACCTATGGTTTTTTCAGTGAATATATATATATATTAACAATCTCGGGAGCTCCTCCTGGGAAATCCGCCCGTGGTTCGGTGGCGCGAGATGCCGGTAGAGCTAAACCGGCGTCACTATTCCCAACCAGATTCCAATAAATCGCGCTCTCAGGATTCATTGCACTTTTTGCACAATGCTCATTGTGTGATCAAGAAAGTTCTATTTCGAAATGCGTAACTTTGAGCAATAAATCAATCCTTTCTTTGAATCCTGAGAGCGCGATTTATAGGAATCTGGTTGGGAAAATATTTATATATATATATATATATATATATATATATTCACTGAAAAAAACACAGGTTTCAGGGACGTTATAGTTAGTTGGACATTTCACTCGTACAAAACCAAAGAAATTTGTCCGTTATAGTTAGTTCAGCTAACTATAACTCGTGCCCCCGCAATGCACTGCTGATGACGTCACATATTGCATCATTCATGACATGGTCAGTGACATCACTGATGACATCATCCAGTGACTGTGTGTTTCAGTAAAGTTTTAAATATGTTTTATATATATATATAGGCCTAGTTGTATTGAAGAATGAGTGGGTGTATAAGTGTCTGAATGGATGAATTAGTAGGTGCGTGACTGCCTGTATAAGTGAGTGATTAAATGTGTTTTACTGAATGCATGGGTTAGTGACTGATACAGACATTCACACAGTTTAGTTTATCAGTTGGTGTGTAAGCGGTTGCATGGGATGGTGAGTAGCTAAATGAGGGTCTATATGGGTTATTGATTGGTTGTCTGAGTATCTGTATGGGTGCCTGAGTGTCTGTGGGGTGGGTGGGGGGCTGTGACTGTGCATAGATGTGTGAGTGGGTGATTCCCTGGGTATATGGGTTCAAGAGTGCATTTGTGAAGGGCTGTATGGGTGGGTGAGTGTGTGTATGGGTGTGTTGGTGAGTGAATGGATATCTCAGTGGTACATGTGTGAGTAACTACATATGTGAAAGGCAGTGTATGTGAGTCTTGGAGTATATAAATGACTATATGTGAGAGTGAGTGATTGTGAGAGTGGCTGTATGGATGAGTGTGTGCTTGTATTAGTTATTGTATAAGACTGTAAGTATGTGTTAGTATATGTTTGAATAAGTGAGGTGGTGTGTGTATAACTGTATAGGTGAGTAAATGGGAGTGTGATTGATTCTTTGCATGACTGACTAGGTGTGTGAGTAACTCTATGGATGAGTGGCGGTGTGTGAGTGTTTGTATAGATATGTGAGTGCATATGATAGTGCTGTATTGATGGTTGACTGCATGTATGAGTGACTGTATGGGTGAATGAGTGGATGTGTGTGTAGACCTAGGAATTAGTGAGTGGGTATATAGTAACTGGTATTGGTGTGTCTATGGTTTCGAAAATGGTGGTATGTATTTTAGAGTGGGTGTATCAAAGGTTATATTAGGGTATGAGGAGGTGCATCAGATTATCACGTGGAGGATGTCATCAGTGATGTCATCTGAGAAGTCATCAGTGATGTCACTGACCATGTCATGAATGATGCAATATGTGACGTCATCAGCAAAGCATTGTGGGGGCGCGAGTTATAGTTAGCTGAACTAACTATAACGGCCGAATTTCTTTGGTTTTGTACGAGTGAAATGTCCAACTGGCTATAACGTCCCTGAAACCTGTGGTTTTTTCAGTGAATTTCTAAGTTTTTTTAAAAGCTAATTTCTAACTATAACGTCCCTGAAAACTATAGTTTTTTCAGCGAATTTCAAACGTTTTTTAAATGCTAATTTCTAACTATGCCTACAAAGGTATGACATGTACAGAAAGAGGAATAAAGGCACAGAAAGAAGCAAGAGAAATTCAGAAAGAGGCAACAGAAGTCCAGAAAGTCGAAGAAAGGTGCAGAAAGAAGCAAGAGATGTGCGCAAAGAACCAACAGTGGAGCAGAAAGAAGCCTTGTTGCAAAGTCATCCTGTGCCCCCAACTTTTTGCTGACGGGTACTAGTGGTAACTGACTCTGACTAACTAGGCCCGGAGCCAGTGCTATGCTGAAAGACACTTAGAATACAGTGAAAACACCTACATACACTAGGGTACACTATGGGTTGGGGTACCCCTGTGATTGGCATGACCTCCCCTGTATGGCCCTAGTACATAATAGGGCAGGGGGATTAAACGTACCTCTAACTAAGAGGCGCAGAAAGAGGCAAGAGAAGTACAGAAAGAAGCAACACAGGTGCCGAAAGAGGCAAGAGAGGTGCAGAAAAAAGCAAGTGAAGTGCAGAAAGAGGCAAGTGAGTTGCAGAATGAAGCAAGAGCAGTGCAGAAAGAACCAACAGAGGTGCAAAAAGAGGCAACAGGGGTACAGAAAGGGGTAGGAGAGGTGCACAAAGAGGCAAGAGGGGTACAGAAAGAGGCAGGAGGGGTGCAGAAAGAAGGAAGAGAAGTGCAGAAAGAGTCAAGAGAATTGCTGAAAAAAGCAACAGAGGTGTAGAAAGAAGCAAGAGAAGTGCAGAAAGAGGCAAGTAAGGTGCAGATAGAAGCAAGAGCAGTGCAGAAAGAAACAACAGGTGCAGAAAGAGGGAAGAGGGGTGGAGAGAGAGGCAAGAGGGGTACAGAAAAAGGTAGGATGGGTGCACAAAGAGGCAAGAGAGGTACAGTAAAAGGCAGGAGGGGTGCAGAAAGAAGGAAGAGAAGTGCAGAAAAAGCCAAGAAAAGTGCAGAAAGAAGTACATAAAGAGACAAAAGGGGTGCAGAAAGAAGCAAGACAGGTGTAGAAAGGAGCAAGTGAGGTGCAGAAAGAGCCAAAAGAGGTGCAAAAAAGAGGGAAGAGAGGTGCAGAAAAAGGCAAGAAAAGTGCAGAAAGAGGCAAAATAGGTACATAAAGAGACAACAGGGGTGCAGAAAGAAGCAAGACAGGTGCAGAAAGAAGCATGGAAAGTGCAGAATGAAGCAACAGGGGTGCAGAAAGAGGCAAGAGAAGTGTAGAAAGGAGCAAGTGAGGTGCAGAAAGAGCCAACAGAGGTGAAAAAAGAGGCAAGAGAGGTGCAGAAACAGGCAAGAGAAGAGCACAAAGAGGCAAGAGAATTGCTGAAAGAAGCAACAGGGGTGTAGAAAGAAGCAAGAAAAGTGCAGAAAGAGGCACGTGAGATGCAAAAACAGGCAGGAAAGGTACAGAAAGAGGGAAGACAAGTGTAGAAAGAGACAACAGGGGTGCAGAAAGAAGCAAATGAGGTGCAGAAAGAGACAACAGACGTGCAGACAGAGGGAAGAGAGGTGCAGAAAAAGGCAAGTAAGGTGCAGAAAGAGGCAAAAGAGGTACATAAAGAGACAACAGGGGTGCAGAAAGAAGCAAGACAGGTGCAGAAAGAAGCATGGAAAGCGCAGAATGAAGCAACAGGGGTGCAGAACGAGGCAAGAGAAGTACAGAAACAGGCAAGAGAAGTGCACAAAGAGGCAAGAGAATTGCTGAAAGAAGCAACAGAGGTGTAGAAAGAAGCAAGAAAAGTGCAGAAAGAGGCAGGTGAGATGCAAAAACAGGCAGGAAAGGTACAGAAAGAGGGAAGACGAGTGCAGAAAGAGACAACAGGGTTGCAGAAAGAAGCAAATGAGGTTCAGAAAGAGACAACAGACGTGCAGAAAGAGGGAAGAGAGGTGCAGAAAGTACATGAGATTTGCAGAATGAGGTCAAGAGAAGTGCAGAAAAAGAAAGAAACGTGCAGAAAAAAGCAACAGAAATGCAGAAAGAGGCAAGAGAGGCGCAGAGGGAAGCAAGAGTGGCTTGCACACCATTAGTACCAATTTAACACCCACATTTAGCAATAAGTAACATGTGACCATTCTAGGTTTGCAAAGGGCCTTCCACCACGCTGTAACACTTGTCGCTGCATTTTTGGTAACGTTTGACCCCTTTCAGCTAGAAACAAGGCTTTTTTTGTTCAAATCTGCAGATTAGGATCCAGATGATGAATTATGTGGCTAATGCAGAAAATGTATAATTGTGCGAAAGTCGGTGAAGCCAAACAGTCACATAATTCCAGTGGCCCTGCTCATACCTCTGACTAGGTCCACAAGTGCTCCTCAGTGATTCCATATTTTTTTGTCTCACTGAGTTCATAGTTGAGCTTCTATAGAAACGAGGAAGCCTAAACCTGAGGCTACCACTCCAAAACACAGACTACCATACCACATAATTACTCTCCATAACAAATAATCCTACTCTACATAAATCCTATACACTAAATACCACATACTTCTATTCTTTTATGTTTGACAAAGAATTAAAGACACAGTAATGAAGTTTAATGTAAAAACTAGGCAATACCCATGTAGTAGCTGAATGAAACCAGAAACCTGGGATCAATCTTGACTTCCCTGCTACTCCAAATTGTGTGATCCTAGGAAAATATTTTACTTTACGGAGCCTTCTTTTTCTTCATTATTACATATGAGAACACCTTTAAGTGTCTGAGTTTAGAATATGCTCTGTACAAAATAATAAATCAAGGAATATAGGGTACATGTGACAATTCACTTGCCTCAGTTTACTTGTGGCATTATCATCAAGAGGAGAGTGGCATGAATGTTTCTTAGTTCATCACTTTTAATAAATACGATGCCCTAAGGTGAAACACTTTTGCATGTTAAAGAAATACACTGTTTTTGAATTTTGGAGACACTTTAGCATTCATATCTGAACATATTTTTTTAATGTTTTATTTAGTGATTTCAACATTTAATGTAACAAAACATTAAACATATCCCAGGACAATGCATTGCACTATAGTAGAGAAAGAATGCAGTAGAGAATATAAGCAGCTGATCAGGTTGGTAAAGCAGACAATAGCAGTCTGAAAAAGTCACAGCCAAGCAGACCAACGCCACAATACCCTGGCAGACACAATAGCACATTAATGTAAGTCTGGCGCCAAAATACTGTCCGGGCACCTATTGACCTCGGCTGCGGCATTGAAGTTCAGTCTGGACCCTGCTTCTGCTAATGATCGCAGCGCACAACAAGTGTAGTGCCAGTAGGTATTCATGCAGGATATTCCATATGTCTCATGGCCTGCTCGCAAGTGGGAGCAGGACGTAATAAGTGTCTGGTTGTTCCATACAGTGTGATAGGTCGCAGAGCCACGTTTTCACAGTGGATGCTGTTTCTTCCCCTAGTTGCAGACAACCTTCCTCTTTGCCATCAATGGCGCAAAAGACGCATACCTGCGTGCCGTCCGTTGTATATTTATTGTGCATTGCATTAGGGCTAGTTTGGGGGGTGGTTTCGCTTCCAGGCCAATCATTTCGGATAGAGCCTGGAATATCTTAGTCTAGTAATTAGCTATGGGCGGACATAGCCATTCACTACCACTACATGGAATCCGTCCACAGCTCCCAAGCAAGCAGTTTAAGTGGTACACTCGGTACAGAAACTTAAAGTGTATAAGACGGAGCCATCCGTTGGGGCTAAGGCTCTAGCCTGCATGAACAGAATATCCATTCCTAATTGCATAGTTGTACTTATCTGTTGCGTGATTTACTTGCCAAATATTTTCAGAGCTCGGCTCGTGCATAGGGTTTTAGGGCAAAGCCAGACCCTTAGCTCGCTTGGCTCTCCCTGGTAACCTGTTTGTTTGCTCATCTTTACGACAGTGCAACTGGACTGATAAGGTGGGGGAGAGTGGGGATTGCAGGGGCCTAGAATGTGAAAGAAAAACAAAGCCACTTCAATCCTTAAATGGTTTCAGAAAACACTCTGAATGGGGCTGACTGTCAGGCCTCAGCTTCAGCCCACTCCAGTCCGTGGCAACGTAAGAATCCTGTGTGCCTGTCTACTGAACCTTCAGCAGTCCGGGCGGTCGCACACAAAGGGGTGGGGTGAGGGGAGGTGAGGCCAGCAAGACCAAACAGAATCCTTTGCGAGCAACGCCCATTAGGCTGATAGGTCTTCAAGTGCCCTGGGTCAGGTGCAGTGAGTGGTATAACACATAGCTGCCAAGGTTTCAGATTGCTATGTGTGACATTTGTATAATTTCAGTGCAATTATGAGTGACATTTCAACAACTATGAGTGACACCTTCTCGCGAGCAAAATCAAGCAATGAAGACGAGGGAAACATACATACAAATATCAGAAATTGCACTCATTTGAGGAATGAGAAACTCTAAGAAGATCTTAAAACTGCTGTTAAGCACCAGAAATGGAACGGCACTTAGGTGTGAATGTGTGAGGTGTTCTGCTTCTAAGCACCTCCCGTCACTGACCCCACAGGACCTCCAGCCCTCTACCTCCCTGAGTTCTGGGGTGCTCCGTCCACCCTACCATGCCTCTCAGAATCCTAAGGGAACACCGGGGTTGCAGGCACAGAGAGCAGGTGCAGCCTCGTACTACAGGTGTAAATGTGTGAGGCGCTCTGCTTCTAAGCACCTAACACCAATGATCCATGGCCCCCTCCAGCCCTCCTTGAGTTCAATCTCTCTACCCTACCATGCCTCTCATGCTCATAAGGGGGACACCCAGGCTGCAGGCATAGAGAGGGAGTGATAGATGAGCTGGCTAAATTTAAAATTAAGGGGCATATTATCAAGAACGACGTTAAAATTATCGCCGCTTTAGCGGCAGAAAACTGCCGCTAAAGCGGCGATAATGGGCTTGATAATATGCCCTTGAGAATTCCAATAGAAGCCCATGTTGACACCAGAACATGGGCTTCTATTAGAATTCTCAAGGGCATATTATCAAGCCCATTATCGCCGCTTTAGCAGCAGTTTTCTGCCGCTAAAGCGGCGATAATTTTAACGCCGTTTCTTGATAATATGCCCCTAAGAGTCAACACAGCTGACTCGTGGATGCCGCTGTAGACAGGCACGGACATTGATTGGGCAACAAGTAGCACTAAGCAGCTGAGATACACAGGTCACTCACAGCAGGCAGCATTATTTAAAACAAGCATTGGCATAGCCAATAGGTCTCGCCTTTGGGACTTTATAAGTGGACTACTGTTAACAACATTTGCAAAAAAAGACACTAAAGCAGTAGAGACCTACCTTTCTAGATAAAGAAAGGTCAATCCAAGCATACGTAATACAGACTGAAATGACACGACCGAATCCCTGATGGAAGCGTAGTCCCTGTGGGGCAGTCCATCGCTAGGCTGCTAACAAGGACCTGCTGGAAATGGGGACCGCTGCACCATGCAACTCCTCTGTAAAATAACATGAAATATAAAGTTATCCCGATGAGATAAGGATCAGTGGAATTTGGCAATGTTCCTGATAGTCATACAGATAGTCAGATAAGCCTGCAGGTACATAATAACCTGCAAGGTTACTCCCACATCAGCCAGGTTGTCTTCTTTTCAAGGAAGAGGCAACGCTGATACTGACATATAATACCAGCAAATTATGCTCCTATCACACTTTTCATTAAACACAACCTTTCGAGTAAATTGTACTCGGCCACTGTTATCACTTTGAAAAGATAAAATAAAAATCAGACGTTGCTACAAACAGGCTGTAATTATAATATATGTTCAGGTTGGCCCCCTCCTGCTACCGTTCGTGTCGTTATCTCTCAAGATCTCATCAGCTTATACAGCACATTAGCAGACAGGAGAGGTGAAATCGTGACCTACTTAATTCCGATGACACAGTCAGCTCAGCACTGTATGATTTTTCCTCGGGCGATGTTGGGGTTCACTATCTCCCATCCTGGACTAGAGCAGGAAGGTCACTTAGTTTTAGGATCGGTGTATCCTCCTCTTCTGTGTAAAATGCATTACTTTATGGCCCGGTAAACTTAAAGTTACGACGTAGTATGGCAAAACGCTTGTCTTAGCTCAGTAGGTAATGCGCCTGCAGTGCATGATGTGTAAGGCGCCTTTTCACGCGCAGAAAGCTGTGGGTTAAACCGGCTGTTGAGACCTGCCCTCAAAGCTTCTTTTCATCCTTTCGAGGATAGTGAGTTGGAACCACTGGGTTGGCCGAAGACTTTTCACTTAAAGCGCCGAGAAGCTGGGGTGCTACACATGCGCCTCACTTTTGAAACCCTAACTTGCCCAAATCCAGTAAACTAGCACACCCCCATCTCTGGGCTGTTTAGTTTTTATATAGCGCTTCTGTACGAGCAAGGGTGATAGCAGGGCTTTAACTTGGGCGAAAAAAATCGGCCAAATAAAAAACGTGTGCAGCCGACCACAGCGCACATTTTTCTCCACATGTCTGATTCCCCATCTGCATGTTTGATCCTCTGCAGCTTGCACCCCGCAAGTGCTTCTCGTATCCGCTGTAAGCACTATGTTTTCTTCTACTTTCACCCTGTCCATATTTAAACAGCTGAATCGGTGTATCCTCCTCTTCTGTGTAAAATGCATTACTTTATGGCCCGGTAAACCTAAAGTTACGACGTAGTAGGGCAAACGCTTGTCTTAGCTCAGTAGGTAATGCGCCTGCAGGGTACGATGAGTGAGGCGCCTTTTCACGCGCAGAAAGCTGTGGGTTAAACCGGCTGTTGAGACCTGCCCTCAAAGCTTCTTTTCATCCTTTTGAGGATAGTGAGTTGGAAGTTAACCACTGGGTTGGCCGAAGACTTTTCACTTAAAGCGCCGCGAAGCTGGGGTGCTACACATGCGCCCACCACTTGCCTGTGCCAGCCACTGTACCGACTCTAGGGTGGTGTGCCAACAGGAGGTGAGTAAGACCCTCAGGACAGAGGTGCTGGGAAGAAGGCACGGATGATGGACCATGCAGAAGGCGTCTGTAAGGTTACCAGATTCCAAAATAAAGAGAGTTACCCAGGTAAAACCATAAAGGGACCGGGTCAATTCACAAGTAAAAAACAATATTCCCTTCTGTGTCGTAATGTAATTCTATTATGGAGATCTATATAAGTTTCACATGAACCAACAGAAATAGAATATTAATTCTTATTTAATATCACACACCGTAATTCATTTTGCCACTCATGTATTTATTTATCTCTTTGTAAGTCCAGACTGAACTTTTTTATATAAAAAACCATGTAGTAAAAACCGTATTTCTAAACACATTAAATAAAATCATTAAAACACATAAACCTGTAGTTAAAAACAATTGATATCGAAGTGAGAGATCATTAGATACTGCTTTAAATTACATCAAGGCTTTCCTTTTTCAATAAATTCCTGCCTATATCCATTCTACTTAGAGACTAATATCATACTATACAGCTTCAAAACCTTATCAGGTACTGCACTCTATTCAAAAATACACTCCAATACATAGTGTGAAACACTAACATGTGCAAAATTACAAGTATTCAAAAAAAAAAAACTTTATTGTTGTCCAATTGTCGACGCGTTTCGGTGTATATAAGAATTCTTAAACACCTTCCTCAGGACTCAAATTTAAAAACACAGATTTTATTTTCTCAAAACCAGACCATGTATCTAAAAAACAAAAAATAATTAAAATTAACTTCAGAAATATCTGTGTGTGAAACTAATACATTTATTATATTGGTTCTGTACCTCCTAAATATATTAAACATGCAGCCTCCTCTTAAGCATGTTACACTCTATAGGAATTATAATAATTCCTATGTCCAATATTCCCCAGAGTTTACTATAATTTATAGTTAAGGTTGATAGAACTCTTACCCTTAAAATATTTTATCAAGCGTAATCGATACCTTGGATGACCTTGTATCACTCCTCAATCCTCTTTCCTTTCAGTGTCCTTAGTTAATGAGGACCAACACCTACAGAAATTATATTTTATTATTTCCAATAAATACTCTTTTGAACCATATCCAATAGGTGGCAACTATATCCTTATACTTACTCAAAGAGCACTCAATTGACTGCACATCCCATGTAGGATCAGCAAGTTCTATGGAATTTCTTATTCCTGTGTATAAAATTATTCCATCTCATATGATATGACTCAAACTTTATAAACCTGCTCACCCTTCAATCAATTTGATTGAAGGGTGAGCAGGTTTATAAAGGACATTTAAATCTAGCAACCCGATAAAATAGCTAAAAAAATATATAAAATAACGTCTAGGGCCCCTTACTGTAAAGTAGTTTGAGTCATTTTTAAGAAAACGTTATGGAATATTTAGTATTCCTTATATATACAAAATATGTCTTTTTTGATTTCATTAGGAATACGAAATCAACCTAATTGATGAAAGGTGTTCGTACTTTTTAAAGGAGCTCTTTGAATATACAACGGTTGATCCGAAATATAATACCTTGAAAATTGATACAAGGGAGCGGTCAAAGAAATTTTAGTAGTGGTAAGTGTTTAATAACATCAAATTAGCCTATAAATTTTGAATTATAAGGACTATAATATTAATGAGATGGAATAATTTTATACACAGGAATAAGAAATTCCATAGAACTTGCTGATCCTACATGGGATGTGCAGTCAATTGAGTGCTCTTTGAGTAAGTATAAGGATATAGTTGCCACCTATTGGATATGGTCCAAAAGAGTATTTATTGGAAATAATAAAATATAATTTCTGTAGGTGTTGGTCCTCATTAACTAAGGACACTGAAAGGAAAGAGGATTGAGGAGTGATACAAGGTCATCCAAGGTATCGATTACGCTTGATAAAATATTTTAAGGGTAAGAGTTCCTATCAACCTTAACTATAAATTATAGTAAACTCTGGGAATATTGGACATAGGAATTATTATAATTCCTATAGAGTGTAACATGCTTAAGAGGAGGCTGCATGTTTAATATATTTAGGAGGTACAGAGACCAATATAATAAATGTATTAGTTTCACACACGTATATTTCTGAAGTTAATTTTAATTATTTTTTGTTTTTAGATACATGGTCTGGTTTTGAGAAAATAAAATCTGTGTTTTTAAATTTGAGTCCTGAGGAAGGTGTTTAAGAATTCTTAGATACACCGAAACGCTGCCTGACAATTGGACAACAATAAAGTTTTGTTTTTATTGAATACTTGTAATTTTGCACATGTTAGTGTGTCACACTATGTATTGGAGTGTATTTTTGAATAGAGTGCAGTACCTGATAAGGTTTTGAAGCTGTATAGTATGATATTAGTCTCTAAGTAGAATGGATATAGGCAGGAATTTATTGAAAAAGGAAAGCCTTGATGTAATTTAAAGCAGTATCTAATTATCTCTCACTTCGATATCAATTGTTTTTAACTACAGGTTTATGTGTTTTAATGATTTTATTTAATGTGTTTAGAAATACGGTTTTTACTACATGGTTTTTTATATAAAAAAAGTTCAGTCTGGACTTACAAAGAGATAAATAAATACATGAGTGGCAAAATGAATTACGGTGTGTGATATTAAATAAGAATTAATATTCTATTTCTGTTGGTTCATGTGAAACTTATATAGATCTCCATAATAGAATTACATTACGACACAGAAGGGAATATTGTTTTTACTTGTCTGTAAGGTTACCCCCATTAGCACAAAAAGGAAAATGCCACACCTAAAACACATGCTCCAGGTAAGCAACCTCGGCACCACAGCAATAGTCATAAACAACCTTTGTGCGATTCAGTGCCATTTTATTAGCCACCATAAATCCCTTTTTCTACAGTCCAATCTGAACATATTCATTTCTCCACTGAACCTGGAAGCAAGTACTGCTGTTAGGGAACACTTTCAAACATGTTTCTTATCACTTAAATACAGCACCATTTTGATTGAAAAATAAACACTACACAGAGCGACACTGCATGTCTATTGTTACAAGGACCTGGTTGTTTATGATAAAAACACAGAAATTGCCGAAACCAAGCTGTAAAGCAGACACACAGACTCCACAGGTCACAGGAGGCCTCTATCTGAAACCACTCTGCCCCGTGCCGAAAGCTCCCCGAGATAGCGCTGCGCCCGAGCGGGCAGCGCCGAACTCCCCCCGGGGGAGGCCGGGCCTGAATACAGGTTATTAAAGCCCCTACAGATTTATCAGCTGAGATGGTACAGCTTCTTAGGACTGAAGAGCTTCTCAAGAGGGTGTGGGGCCATCTCCAGGTTTTCCCCCTTGGCAGAAAAGGCAACAGTTGCTTTTTCTCGATCCTGTCTCAAGAGGCAGCCCCTCAAATTCAAAGCCACCACGAGCAGAAACCCCCAAAATGAGGACACGCGAAAACTCGGGATTTTCAAGAACCACGAACTTTGTTTCATTTTCCCCCCAAAAGTGTAACTGGCCGCAGGAATGCGACGGATCCCAGAGGGGCGGTCGCCCCTCCCTCTCCCCCTTTGCGCTGGAATCTGAGGGAAGTAGGGAGAGGTTCCCAGGGAGGAGATGGGCTGCACAGGGGAGGGTGCAGGGGCTGGAAGGGGGCTCCACAGGCTGGGCTGCTCATGAGATCTCGCAGAAAGACGAGCGCTTTGAGAGCAGTTTTTCTGCTGCCAAAAATACAGGAGTCTCCATAACTGAGGGGCTGGCATTCTGCGCCCGCGGGGTTCAGATGAGGACCGCCTCCACCCTGCATCCCCCACAACTAGGACACCTTGGCATGGATGAGGAAAATTAACGTGTACTTCATGTATTTATCAAAACACATTCTTGTAAACAGACACAAATTACAAGCCGAAGTCTAAACACTTTTGGCACAGACTGCACAACACCAAGCTCTGGGAGGAGCCACCCTCTCCAGACCCCAAGGCAAATAAAGGACAGGGTGCCAGACGCTGGGCAGAGTCCTTAAGATGGGGTATCAATTCTGGGGAAGCATGGAAGACCAGGAAAAATAGATATGAAAGAGTAAAAGGGAGGGGGAGAGAATTAGCAGAGCCAAAGAAACCAACTCGGCGAAAAATAACATGCGCAATAAATCACAGCAGCGAGAGGTGTACTCCGACTCGAGCGCCGCGGCAGCCCAAGGAATTGTGCAATTTAGGAGCTCGTACACCCAGGCGTGACTCGCTTTCTGCACCCCCACAGCGCTCCCCTTACGGTGCCCGAGGTCCGCCAGCAGCACGCAGAGCAGCAGGCTCCAGGCCGCCCGACGCTGCCCCATGTCACGGTGTACAGGTGTCCCGGCCTCTCACACATCCATAAGGCTGCACTCCTCCGTACTTTCTGAGGCACTGCCGGCCCGGGACAGCTCTGCTGCGCGCACTTCTTCCGCTGGCACCATTTATCTTTCTTTTTCCTTTTTCTTTCTCCTTCTTCTGAGGCTCAAACAAGATGGCTGCCAACACTTCCTGGTTTGAAGTGTTGGCAGCCAATTAGAGCCAAGCTTGTGCTCAGGGATTAGGCTCCGCCCAGATATCGAAACTTTTTCTTTTTATAATTTTTCAGGAACTACTGAACGGATTTACACCATTTACAGCGTTTTTTGTTTTCCCGATAACTTTGGTGTCGTTTGACGAATCTTCGGGAAATTTTCAAAACTAGTGGCCCACTCCGGTAAGCTTCTGTCTTGAAAGTTTCGGGGCGCTTCATCAAGCGGGGGCTGAGAAAAATATGGGGTCCCAAAACGCGTTTTCCCCATGTTAATTTCCATAGGAAACTTTAGACAAAGCTACAGCCCGAACTGCTGAACGGAATTACACCAAATTTGCCAAAAAGGTAGGTCTTGGTTCAGAAAGAGCCCTTTTTTTAAAATGGTGTAAATCAGTTCAGTAGTTCCAGAGAAATCAGGAACGGATCAAGCAGGTGGCAGCTGCTACTAGCAGTCAGTGATTGCACGGGGACTCGTGATCACTGTATCTTCGTGTCACGGCCCGGTTTGCCATCTGAATCTGGGGCTGAGGCGTTGGGGACCCAAGGCGGTCATGGACACTTGAATAAATGGGACTCACTTGGTATGTACAAGGCTCCCTCCTCCCTTTGCCAGGCACATCAGCACTTAACCAAGCATGAGGGGGCTCCGCAATTGGTACTTACCGAAGTGAGGTATGCTGGGATCTGCAGTCTTTACCATCGGGCTGCAGCTGTAGGCAATGTTGAACAGAGCCAGCTGGACTCCTGCCAATGGGAGGGCCGTGAAATGTTTGAATGGAGGAGCGAGTGTGTTAGGCATCTGAGGAAGGCTTATGCCGAAATGCATTATGCCGCACATTCTGTGAATAAATGGTCACCTTTTGAATTCCCCACTGTGTCCTCTGATCTCTTCGTTGGAGTGATCTTCTGTGCATATATATATATATATATCTTACCTACTGGCGGTCGCCAGTAGGTAGTTATAGTTAGGACCTCGTTTCTATTCAAAAAGCGTTTTTTGTTTTCCCAATAACTTTGGCGTCGTTTGACGAATCTTCGGGAAATTTTCAAAACTAGTGGCCCGCTCCAGTCAGCTTCTGTCTTGAAAGTTTCAGGGTGATTCGTCAAGCGGGGGCTGAGAAAAAATGGGGGTCCCAAAACGCGTTTTCCCCATGTTAATTTCCATAGGAAGCTTTAGACAAAGCTACAGCCCGAACTGCTGAACGGAATTACACCAAATTTGGCAAAAAGGTAGGTCTTGGTTCAGAAAGAGCCCTTTTTTTACAATGGTGTAAATCCGTTCAGTAGTTCCAGAGAAATTAGAAAAAGAAAAATATCGAGATCTGAGCACCGAGGAGGGTTTGCGAACCCTCCCGGCACAAGCTTGTTTCTGATTGGCTGCCAACACTCCAAACCAGGAAGTGTTGACAGCCATCTTTTGACTCGGTAAAAAACAAGAAAAGGGGGCAGGGTAGAAACACCCTGACCACCTAGGCCTGGGACCCCCCCAGGGCCCAAAAAAGCATTTTTAAAAAATAATTTCGGCCGAATTTGCGCGGGGTCCGCGAATCCGGCCGAAATTATTTTTTTAAAAACGAAGCGCGGTCTCCCGCACTTCGTTTGTTAAAAAGCCCCCGGGTTGGCCAGGTCCCAGGGGTATGCCATTTTATGGTGTGGGGGCCCCCACAGCCCCGGGGACTGCCACCTCCCCGGGGCTTAATAATTTATGTGTGGGGGGCACATGGCCCACTGCAGCCTCGTGGACCGCCACCTCCCCGGGGCTTTAATAAAATATGCTGGGGGGCCTCGCGGGCCCCCCAAGCCCCGGGGACCGCCACCTCCCCAGGGCAGAAAAAAATAATGTTTGTGGGGGGGCTCGAGCCCCCCCACACTGCCCCGGGGAACACCACCTCCCCGGAGCACTGTTTATTTAAATTCGGGAGTCCTTTACGGACACCCAGCCCCGGGGACCACAACCTCCCCGGGGCTTTAAACACATGGAAGGGGGGCCGTGCGGCCCCCCTCCTGGAGCCCTTGATGGCCCTGGGGACCACCACCCCCCAGGGCCGGCTCCTGCAATGTCCCGGGGTGCCCACCCCCGGGACATTGCTGTTTGCTATGACAGGGCAGGAGCACGGCTCCCGCCCTGTTATAGCAAACTCTGCTTCGGTTTTTGGAAGCGAGAGCAGGAAACCTGCTCTCGCTTCCAAAAACCGAAGCAGAATTGCTTTTGCACAAGGGGAGCTGCATGGTAGCAGCTTCCCTTGTGCAAACGCAATGCTGGCTCCCGCAGGAGGCGGGGAGCCGGCTGGGACTGTGGGGGCATTGGGGCTCCCCCCACGGTCCCCAACAGTGAGGCCAAGCCCTGGGGAATGGGGTCCCCGGGGCCAGAAGTGGCCCGGGAGGGGGGCCACATGGCCCCCCTCCCACGATTTAAAAAGAAAAAAAGAGGCAATGCCCCAGGGGATGGGGTCCCCGGGGCAGATAAAAGCCTCAGGGGGGGGCCTCGCGGCCCCTCCATTAAAACATACAAAAAAGTGTTTCTGGCCAGGCCCCGGGGAATGGGATCCCTGGGACCAAAAGTGGCCATTGGGAGGGGGCCACGTGGCCCCCCTCCGGCAAAACATATTAAAGAAAAAAAAAACGAGGCCAAGCCCGGGGGATGGGGTCCCCGGGGCCAGAAATGGCCTAGGGAAGGGGGGCCACGCGACACCCCTCCTCGCAAATTATAATACATTTTTTTTTAAAATGAGGCCAGGCCCCAGGGGATGGGGTCCCCGGGGCCAATAGTGGCCCAGGGAAGGGGGGCCATGCGGCCGCCTTCACGTAAAACCCACAGAAAATGCTCAGGCCCTGGGGGATGGGGTCCCCAGGGCCAAAAGTGGCCAAGGGGAGGGGGGCCACGCAGCCCCCTCCCATAAAATAAGAATAAGAAAATAAAGATACTGGCAACTCGCCGGAGGCCCTGCCCCTTCCCTGCAGCACTCTGCAAGCATGCCCCCTGGCGCGTTCTAAGTTGGGGGATTAAGTCCCCTTGAATACTGAGGGTCCCTGGGGGCCAACTAGCCCACCAGGTACCTCCAGTAAGCGTCACAGAGCTGCGTTGCAGAGAGGTGGTCCGAGGCCATGCCCCTATTTACACCTCTCTGCAACGCAGCTCTGTGGCGCTTACTGGAGGTACCTGGTGGGCTAGATGGCCCCCAGGGACCCTCAGGATTCAAGGGGACTTAATCCCCCAACTTACAATGCACCAGGGGGCACGTTTGCACAGTGGTGCAGGGAGGTGCGGGGCCTGACATTACAGGTGTGCAAACGCACCCCCTGGCACGTTGTGAATTGGGGGATTAAGTCCCCTTCAATCCTGAGGGTCCCTGGGGGCCAACTAGCCCACCAGGTACCTCCAGTAAGCTGCCACAGAGCTGCGTTGCAGAGAGGTGGTCCGAGGCCATGCCCCTTTTACACCTCTATGCAAGGCAGGTCTGTGGGATTTACTGGAGGTACCCGGTGGGCTAGTTGGCCCCAGGGACCCTCAGGATTCAAGGGGACTTAATCCCCAACTTACAACACGCCAGGGAGCACGTTTGCACAGTGGTGCAGGGAGGGGGCGGGGCCTGATATAACAAGTGTGCAAACATGCCCCCTGGCGCGTTGTAAATTGGGGGATTAAGTCCCCTTGAATCCTGAGGGTCCCTGGGGGCCAACTAGCCCACCAGGTACCTCTAGTAAGTGCCACAGAGCTGCGTTGCAGAGAGGTGGTCTGAGGCCACGCCCCTTTTTACAGCACTCTGCAAACGCGGCTTCTGGTGCACTGCTGGTGGGGCGATGAGGTCCTCTTGTGTCCTGAGGATCTCAGGACACAAGTGGACTTCATCCTCTGAGCAGCAGTGCGCCAGAAGCCACGTTTGCAGCATGGTGTAAAAAGGGGCATGGCCTCGGAACACCTCTCTGCAACGCAGCACTGTGGCGCTTACTGGAGGTACCTGGTGGGCTAGTTGGCCCCCAGGGATCCTCAGGATTCAAGGGGACTTAATCCCCCAACTTACAACGCACCAGGGGGCGCGTTTGCACAATGGTGCAGGGAGGGGGCGGGGCCTGATATAACAAGTTAGCAATCCTGCTGTGTGGGACTTACTGGAGGTAATAAAAGGAGTAGTTGGCCCCCAAGGTTGACGTTGGGGGCTAACTACCCCTCCTGTTACGTCCAGTAAATCCCACACACTGGGACTGCTAAAAGGTGTTTGGAGGCCACACTCACCTTTCTCCACCACTCTGCAAATGTGACTGCTATATTATAGTTAGAAATTAGCATTTAAAAAACCTTTGAAATTCACTGAAAAAAACATAGGTTTCAGGGACGTTATAGTATAGTTAGAAATTAGCATTTAAAAAACCTTTGAAATTCACTGAAAAAATCATAGGTTTCAGGCATGTTATAGTTAGAAATTAGCATTTAAAAAAACCTTAGAAATTCACTGAAAAAACCATAGGTTTCTGGGACGTTATAGTTAGTTGGATATTTCACTCGTACAAAACGAGAGAAATTCCGCCGTTATAGTTAGTTCAGCTATGACATCACTGATGACATCTCAAATGACATCACTGATGACATCATCCACGTGAAAATCTGATGCACCTCCTCACACCCTAATATAACCTTTGATACACCCACTCTAAAATACAGACTACCATTTTCGAAACCATAGACACACCAATACCAGTTACTACATACGCACTCACTGATTCCTAGGTCTACACACCCATCCACTCATTCACCCATACAGTCACTCATCAATACAACACTATCATATGCACTCATACACCTATACAGACACTCACACACTGCCACTCATCCAGAGTTACTCACACACCTAGTCAGTCATGCAAAGAATCAATCACACTTCCATTTACTCACCTATACAGTTATACACACACCACCTCACTTATTCATACAGATACTAATGCATACTTACTCTCTTATACAATCACTGATACAAGTACACACTCATCCATACAGCCACTCTCACAATCACTGACTCTCACGTATAGTCATTTGTATACTCCAACTCTCACATACACTGCCTTTTACATATGTAGTTACTTGGACATGTACCACTGATACATCCATTCACTCACCAACACACCCATACACACACTCACCCACCCATACAGCTGTTTCCACATGCACTCTTGAACCCATACACCCAGTGAATCAACCACTCACAAATCTATGCACAGAGTCACACACCTCCCACCCACCCACACAGACACTCAGGCACCCATACAAATACTCAGGCAACCAATCAATAACCCATATAGACACTCATGTAGCTACTCACCAACTCATGCAGCAGCTTACACAACAACAGACAGACTGATACAGACATTCACACAGTTTAGTCACTTACCCATGCATTCACTAAGACACATTTAATCACTCATTTATACAGTCAGTCACGCACCTACTAAATCCTCCATCCAGACACTTATACACCCACTCATTCTTCAATACACCTTGGCATATATATAAAACATATTTAAACTTTATAGAAACCCACAGTCACTGGATGATGTCATCAGTGATGTCATCAGTGATGTCACTGACCATGTCATGAATGATGTAATATGTGACGTCATCAACAGTGCATTGCGGGGGCGCAAGTTATAGTTAGCTGAACTAACTATAACGGGGGAATTTCTCTGGTTTTGTACGAGTGAAATGTCCAACTAACTATAACGTCCCTGAAACCTATGGTTTTCTCAGTGAATTTCTAAGGTTTTTTAAATGCTAATTTCAAACTATAACGTGCCTGAAACCTGTGGTTTTTTCAGTGAATATATATATATAACTGTATAGGTGAGTAAATGGGGGTGTGATTAATTTTTCGCATGACTGACTAGGTGTTTGAGTACCTCTATGGATGAGTGGCGGTGTGTGAGTGTTTATATAGGTGTATGAGTGCATATGATGGTCCTGTACTGAGTGACTGTAAGTATGAGTGACTGTACGAGTGAGTGAGTAGATGTGTGTGTGTAGACCTAAGAATCAGTGAGTGGGTATGTAGTTATTGGTATTGGAGTGTGTATGGTTTTGAGAATGGCAGTCTGTAATTTAGAGTGGGTGTATCAAAAGTTATATTAGGGTGTGAGAAGATGCATGAAATTATCACATGGATGATGTCATCAGTGATGTCATCAGTGATGTCATTTGAGATGTCATCAGTGATGTCATCAGTGATGTCACTGACCATGTCATGAGTGATGTAATATGTGACATCATCAGCATGTTAATTTCTAACTATAACGTGCCTGAAACCTATGGTTTTTTAAGTGAATTTTAAAGGTTTTTTAAATGCTAGTTTCTAACTATGCCTACAGAGGTAGGACATGTGAAGAAAGAAGAAAAACGCACTGAAAGAAGCAAAAGAAATGCAGAAAGAAGCAACAGAAGTCCACAAAGACGAAGAAAAGTGCAGGAAGAAGCAAAAGATGTGCAGAAAGAACCAACAGAGGAGCAGAAAGAGGCCTTGTTGCAAAATCATCCTGTGCCCACAACTTTTTCAGACGGGTACTGGTGGTAACTGACTCTGACTAACCAGAGCCAGTGCTATGCTAAAAGACACTTAGAATACAGTGAAAACACCTACATACACTAGGCAACACTATCCGTTGGGGTACCCCTGTGATTAGCATGACCTCCTCTGTAAGTCCCTAGTACATAATAGGGCAGGGGGATTAAAACTACCTCTTAAAATGCGCTACAGGGCACGTTTGCACAGTTGTGAAGGGAGGGGGGGCCTGAGGTGACATGTGTGCAAACCTGGTGGTCTAGTTGGACCCCAGGGACCCTCAGGATTCAAGGGGACTTAATCCCCCAACTTAAAACACGCCACAGGGCATGTTTGCACACATGTCACCTCAGGCCCGCCCCCTCCCTTCACCACTGTGCAAACGCGCCCCATGGCGTGTTTTAAGTCGGGGGATTAACTCCCCTTGAATCCTGAGGGTCCATGGGGTGCAACTAGCCCACCAGCTACCTCCATTAAGCGCCACAGAGCTGCGTTGCAGAGAGGTGTAAAAAAGGGCGTGGCCTCAGAACACCTCTCTGCAACGCAGCCCCCTAGCGCATACTGGAGGTTCCTGGTGGCTAGTTGGCCCCCAGGGACCCCCAGTATTCAAGGGGAATTCGTTCCCCATCTGCAAACGCGCCAGGGGGTGCGTTTGCAGAGTGCTGCAAGGAGGGGGCGTGGCCTCCGGCGCGATACCGGTCTTTTTTTTTTTTTTTTTAAGAAGGGGGGCTGTGTGGCCCTCCTTCTTTTTGTAATTTATTTGCTCTGGGGAACCCATCCCCCAGGGCCTGCCCGCTATTTCTTTTTTTTTAAATTTGGAAGGGGGCCGCGTGGCCCCCCTCCAAAGGCCTTAATCGGCCCCGGGGACCCCATCCCCCGGGGCATGGCCTTCTTTTTTTTTTTTAAATGTTTTGGAGGGGGGCTGCGTTGCCCCCCTCCTCAGGCCACTTATGGCCCCGGGGACCCCATCCCCCGGGGCCGGCCTTTTTTTTTAATAAAAATTTTGTGGAAGGGGGCCGCGTGGCCCCCCTCCCGGGCCACTTGTAGCCCCGGGGACCCCATCCGCTGGGGCTGGCCCTCGCCGTTAGGGACCGTTGGGGGGTCCCCAATCCCCCCACGGTCCCGCCGGCTCCCCGCGACCCTCGGGAGCCGGCATTGCTTTTCCACATGGGGAGCTGGTAAGATGCAGCTCCCCGTGTGGAAAAGCAATCGTCTTTGGTTTTTGGAAGAGAGAGCAGGTTTCCTGCTCTCTTCCAAAAACCAAAGCAGTTTGCTATGGCAGGGCGGGAGCCGCAAGGCTCCCTCCCTGCCATAGCAAACTACAGTGTCCCGGGGGTGGGCACCCCGGGACACTGCAGGAGCCGGCCCTGGGGGGCGGTCCCCAGGGCCATCACTGGCTCCAGGAGGGGGGCCGCGCGGCCCCCCTCCCAACATCTTCAAAGCCCCGGGGAGGTGGTGGTCCCGGGGCTCTGGGGGTCTGTAACGGACCCCCATATTGAATTATTTAGTGCCCCGGGGAGGTGGCGGTCCCTGGGGCGTGTGGGGGGGCTCGAGCCCCCCCACACAGGTAATTGTAATAAAAAAAAAGAAGCCCCAGGGGTGGCGGTCCCCGGGGCTGCAGGAGGGCCGAGTGCCCTCCCGCACCATTTTGAATTGAAAGCCTTAGAGGCCCCCCACTAATTATTTTTATAAACCCCCGCATGCCCCCGGGACTTGGCCCTCCCGGGGGCCAAATAACAACTAAGCGCGGGAGCCTGCGCTTCATTTTTTTTTTCACGGCGGGATCCGCGCATCCTACGCGCATCCCGACAATTTTTAAAAAAAAGAAAAAAAAATGTTTGCCCCTGGGGTCCTTGTGGGACCCCCTGAGCGGGCCTTGGGGGTCAGGGTGTTTCTACCCTGCCCCCTTTTTGCGTTTTGCGCACTTGTTTTTCTATTTTCTTGTGCCTCGGTTCTACCGAGGCACAAGATGGCTGCCAACACTTCCTGGTTTGGAGTGTTGACAGCCAATTAGCATACAGCTCGTGATCGGGAGGGTGCGCGGACCCTCCGCGGCCATAGATATATATGTGTTTTTACTTTTGATTTTCTCATCAACTACTGAACGGATTTACACCATTTAACAAAAAGCATTGGCAATGCCAATTGGTCTCGGCATATTAATGAGTTTAGTGGTGTAGCAGTCACAGCATAGTTACCAGGACAGCAGTAATAACAATATAAGCAGGATAACTGCTACATTAGAGTTAGTAGGATAACAGAGTGAGCAGTACAGCAGTGACAACAGATTTATCATGACAGTAATGTGAGCAGTGAGAGCAGGACTTCAGTGACAATTAAATTAGCAGGACACACTAACAGCAAAATTAGCAGATTAGTAGTAACAGCAGTGTGAGGAAAACAAACAGTAGCAGGAAAGCAATAATAGGAGTGTAACTACAGCAATGGCAGTGGGACAATAGTGTGAGCAGTTTTATTAAAATACTGACTGCAGTAGGAGGACAGCATTGGTAACAGTAGGAGAGAAGTGAGAGCAGAACATCAGTTTTAGCAGGATAGCAGTGACAATGAAATTAGCAGGGCACACTAACAGCAGAATTAGCAGGATAGTAGTAACAGCATTGGGACAAGAAAAAACACAGTATCAGGAAAGCAATAATAGGAGTGTGACTATAGATGTGATGTATGGGGGTCAGTCTGGCTGCAGACAGAGGTTTAAAAGGCCGAGGGTCGTTTTCTGTCATTCTCACTCAGAACTTCGGCAGCAGAAACAATGTCCTTCGGGTCTTTAACTTAGCTTGTTCACAGACAATGCATTAAAATAAAACTGTTTCGTGTAGTTTTGGCAATTGTTATTTTTCAGTAAGAGGGCGCCAGGTTAAAGCAGCAGTTGGGAGATAACGTGTTCTTTCAGTGTGCACAACTGGTCCGGTCTGCAGATACTGCGTGGCCGGAGCACAGCACTTGACGTGTACACTCCCTCGCACTCACTCACACATACACACACACACACACACACACACAGACAGACTCTTGCACTCTTTCTCAGATGCACAACCTCAGTGATCAGCACACTCATACACACGCATTATAAGTCACCCACCTTCCGGCGCTCTCTCTCCTGTTAGCCGCCTACAACAGAACAAATTACTAACCATGAAAGTGGGCAGAGGATGTGGCTAATGTCCAGAGCTACCAATGGAGCTAGTGCACATATGGCGGCAGTGGTTAATTTGTAAAAAGAAAGTACGAGTGCTGGGGCTTTATTCACGAGGCAGCTTGCACCATCCCATTTCACAAATACACGACGTCTAACTCAGACTTTCGCATCATCCTTCATACTCACACGTTCTGACACAGACTCACTCCAGTACACGTATGCCGACTCTCACACGTCCTTCGCAGTTTCATGCACTGTGATGAGCCAGTCCTTTGTACGCGCCACCTTATAAATCTTCACAGCAGCAACATTTTGTCAGACGGGTTTCTCTCGATATCTATAGTTCCACTCTGGTTTTCAAACCTTCGCGATCACAATATATCCAACCACCTCTAAGCAGACTCACTGACCGCCTTGCACCCGTGGTTGCACTGCGTGTCCCCTCACTACGAGAGATACCGCACTCCGGTGCCTCACTGTAACTGCACCTCACCCACCCTTCCAGCTGCACCCTGATCCCCCACCCCCCTCGTGCTGCCCCCCACTTGACCTTTTTCCTGGATGTGGCAAGCAGCCCTCACTCCAAGTTTGAGCGCCAGCGAACTCAGCTGTCTCAGGAAAGTGGCTTGAATTGGTGCAGCAGGTGCAGCGGCACCGGAGCTCTGTTTATTGCTGTATCTTATAATCCATACAGCTGCCAGGGGTGCGGGATCATTTCCTTCCTTACACTAGGACCCGAGACACAGCGGCTACACTACTGAGCTCTCTGAGTGATAGCGCACCCTTGGGATGTGGGTGCCCCGCGTTCCTGTCCCTTAGACAGCCACAGCATGTGGGCGCTCCTCGACCCATGCCTTCTGTGAGCATCACACTCTCCATGACACCAGAGCATGTCCTGACCTCACACCACTGCACGCGATAGTGAACCCAGGTGACACTCCAAGGTTCGCGCGCAAGCTTCTGCCCTGGAGATGGAAAACTACCTGAGGAGGTAAGTGTTCACGAACCCTACCCTCGACAGCTCTTTCGGTAGAATGCCAGCTGCTGCCACTGTCTGCGTGAAAATAGCAGATAGTGGGTTCTAGGCTGATGAGACCAACTGAGTCTTTTATTCTTCCGATGTCGAAAAAAACGAGTGACATTGACGTGAACGCAGAGAAGTAGCTGATGTGCATAGCGCTTCGAAGCTGCAACCAGGTGCAGTACGGGCCATACAAACGTGATGTCGTTGTTATGATATGTTCCCAGACAGCCTCATGTACCCCACTGGTCAGTCGGAGAATTAAAATATTGGGGTGTCATCCCTTTCAACGCCTAATACAACATGGGTCGCGTGACACGAGTCCGCTGTCTGATACGTTTCTCACCGTGACCATCCATGGATGTTCTGTTTTGTGAGCCTGGAAACTAGAAAAATAGTCGAGTATGTTTATGCACCGCCTGCGGAAACTGGCGTGATTTCTGAGGGAAACGTTCAGAAAATCGCGCCCTCGGACACAATGCTCTGAGTGGCCAGACCGCCCCCAGGGGGCACCCTGATTGGCGGCAGAGTCATTTTACCAAATTTAGCTGCAGGGATTTATGGGGACCTGTGCGTGATGCTGCTCGAAACGATCAGGTAGAACAGCGGGGATGGTGGTGTTAATTATAAACTTCCCGGAGGAGCAGCTGATAGGGGGCAACACATGGCCGGAGGTCTGCCCCTGGAACAAACAGTTAAAATAAAGCACGCGTCGAAGCCAGAAGCCCCATAAAATGAGCCCAGCCCGGACCCATAGCTTTAGAATTTACAGGCACCGAGGGAGGGGGTGGTGGAGGGAGTGGGGTATCGTGTGAACCATTTCTTCGCTGCTCCTTCATCGCCCCCTCCCACCTTCCCTAAGACACAAGTTGATCTGAAATAGCACCGCATATGTGCCAAACCAGTGCCTTGGCTAGGCTCGCACTGTTTGTTGGCTCGCCCACCTCTACAAGTCAAGCTTTATTTGCGTAAACTGGGGCCCACACATACCAGACCACCTCTAAACTCACCTCGTCCTCCGGCAGCGCTGACTTCCACATGCGACAGCAACCGGAAGTGTATGCGCGATGTAGCACCCGCCTCCCACCTTCAACAAACACTCTCATTGGCTCAGTTGTTCAAGGTGCTTTATGGGGGTTATAGTTTATTTTTGTATCGTTGTCTTTTTCCTCAGCTCAGTATGGACTACCACTTCCGACATGCCACGATCGCGAGACAAACAAAAAGTGCGGATTCACCCAGCCAATCCCACGATGAACAAGCATTTACAAATGCAATAGGACTCGTATTTACGAGAGACCTATTGCATTGTAAACAAAACTGCAGCGTCCAAAGAGGCACGAACGGGCGTGGGGGGGCAGGGGGTGGTGGGCAGAGAAGTCACGGACTGCGGGAGGAAACAGGGGGAGGCAGGGGAACAAAAGAGTTGCTGAAGTAAAGGGGCTGATAGCAATGGAAGGACAAAAATGACATCATGGCAGAAAGGAGGCGGGACTAATATGCCGGCAACCAATCAGAATGCATCATTTCAGATTTGAGCCAATCAAAAGCATGGGCAGAAAGTGGGCGGAGCTTCCCCCACAATACTGTATACAGCATCTCTCAACGAGACAGCGCATGCGCTGCCTAGCCGAGATCTAAAAAGGGTTCTTTCTGAACCAAGAACTACCTCTCCCCAAAAAAAAAAATATTTGAAAAAAAAAAGGAAAGGCCGGCCCCGGGGGATGGGGTCCCCGGGGCCTTAAATGGCCTGAGGAGGGGGACCACGCAGCCCCCATCCAAATATTTAAAAATTAAAAAGAGGGCATGCCCGGGGGATGGGGTCCCCGGGGCCAATACAGGCCCAGGGAAGGGGGCCACGCGGCCCCCTTCCCGTTTTATTTTAATTTTTAAAAAAATGAAAATCCTCATGCCCCGGGGATGGGGTTCCCGGGGCCAAAAGAGGCCAAGGGAAGGGGGCCATGCAGCCCCCTCTCATACAAAAAAAAAAAAAGACCGGCATCGTGCCGGAGGCCCCGCCCCACCCTGCAGCAGTCTGCAAACGCGTCCCCTGGCACGTTTGCAGATGGGGAACGAATTTCCCTTGAATACTGTGGGTCCCTGGGGGCCAACTAGCCCACCAGGAACCTCCAGTATGCGCCAGGGGGCTGCGTTGCAGAGAGGTGTACAGAGGCCACGCCCCTTTTTACACCTCTCTGCAACGCTGCTCTGTGGCGCTTTTTGGAGGTACATGGTGGAATAGTTGGACTCCAGGGACCCTCAGGATTCAAGGGGAGTTAATCCCCCAACTTAAAATGTGCCACGGGGCGCGTTTGCACAGTGGTGAAGGGAGGGGGCGGGCCTTCAGGTGACATGTGTGCAAACAGGCCCGTGGCGCATTTTAAGATGGGGAATTAAATCCTCTTCAATCCTGAGGGTCCCTGGGGGCCAACTAGCCCACCCGGTACCTCCAGTAAGCGCCACGGAGCTGCGTTGCAGAGTGTTGTAAAAAGGGGCGTGGCCTCTGTACACCTCTCTGCAATGCAGCCCCCTGGCGCATACTGGAGGTTCCAGGATTGAGGAGGAATTAATTCTCCAACTTAAAACGTGCCACAGGGCGTGTTTGCAGACATGTCACCTCAGGCCCCACCCCCTTCCTTCACCATTGTGCAAATATTCCTCTAAAATCAACCGAACTACGAATTCCGATTTACTCACCTGTTATCAGGAGAGACCTCAGTGCTGCATCTTTGAGCCCAGTACTGATCCTGAAAAGTAATTTTAACCGTACTTACCAGTAACTTGAATTTCCTTTCATAGGATATCATTGCCTGCTTTTTGCTGAAAAAGTTTCTAAGTGTCGATTTTTGAAACATACAAATATTCCTCTAAAATCAGCCGAACTACGAATTCCGATTTACTCACCGGTTATCAGGAGAGACCTCAGTGCTGCATCTTTTAGCCCAGTACTGATCCTGAAAAGTAATTTTAACCATACTTACCAGTAACTTGAATTTCCTTCCATAGGCTAACATTGACTGGTTTCACTTGGAAATTCTTCTAAGTGTGTAATTTTGGAACTTTATAATATTCCTCTAAAATCAGCCGAACTACGAATTCCGATTTACTCACCTTTTATCAGGAGAGACCACAGTGCTGCATCTTTTAGCCCAGCACTGACCCTGAAAAGTAATTCTAACCGTACTTACCAGTAACTTGTATTTCCTTCCATTTGAATCCATTGTCTGGTTTTCAGCAGAAAAGTTTCAAAGTGTCGATTTTCACAAACTACAAATATTCCTTAAAAATCGCCTGTATGACTTAAACGCATTCTTTCAACTGTTTACAGGAGATGCACCAGTGCTGGATCCAGGATCCACCACTGAGTAAGAAAAAGTAACGATAACACTACTTACCTGCTAAGTGAATTTCCTCCCATAGGATAACATTGGTGATTCTATGTGAAAAAGTTTCTGTCAACTTTTAAAATACAATAATATTCCTTAAAAATCACTACTGTAACCAAAACGCTTTTACTCAACTGTTTACAGGAGATGTCCCAGGACTGAATCTAGGATCCAGTCCTGTGGTTAGAAAAGTAATCCATAAAGTAACTAATTGCATTTAACTAGAAATTCACATTGAGCTCAATGTTGCATTGTGTTTGAAATTGTGTTGCCCATTGAAACAACTGTAACTTCTGTACTTAAAAGTCTATTGCCTATTTGCAAAGTATTTAAACTAAAGTAATTCATTCTGAGAAAGTATATTTTGTAATGTAATGTATAATGTAATTACAATGTAATTTAAAAAATAAAATATGTAAAAATAAATAGTTTAAAAAAATGTAGTAAATCAGTATAAAAAAATAAATATAACAATTAATACATTTAAAAATTGTCATTTACAAAACCTTTGAAATTCACTGAAAAAAACCATAGGTTTCAGACATGTTATAGTTAGGAATTAGCATTTAAAAAACCGTTGAAATTCACTGAAAAAACCATAGGTTTCAGACACGTTATAGTTAGAAATTAGCATTTAAAAAACTTTGAAATTCACTTAAAAAACCATAGGTTTTAGGGACAGTTATAGTTAGTTGGACATTTCACTCGTACCAAACCATAGAAATTCCCCCGTTATAGTTAGTTCAGCTAACTATAACTCGCGCCCCATAATGCACTGCTGATGACGTCACATATTACATCACTCATGACATGGTCAGTGACATCACTGATGACATCACTGATGACATCTCAAATGATATCACTGATGACATCACTGATGACATCATCCACGTGATAATCTGATGCACCTCCTCACACCCTGATATAACCTTTGATACACCCACTCTAAATTACAGACTGCCATTCGCAAAACCATAGACACTCCAACACCAATAACTACATACCCACTCACTGATTCTTAGGTCTACACACACATCCACTCACTCACCCGTACAGTCACTCATACTTACGGTCACTCAGTACAGGACTATCATATGCACTCATACTCCTATATAGACACTCAAACACCGCCACTCATCCATAGAGGTACTCACACACCTAGTCAGTCATGCAAATAATTAAACACACTGCCATTTACTCACCTATACAGTTATACACACACCAGCTCACTTACTCATACAAATACTAGCACATTCTTACGCTCTTATACAATCACTGATACAAGCACACACTCATCCATACAGTCACTCTCACAATCACACACTCTTGCTTATAGCTATTTATATACTCCAACACACATATATACTGCCTTTCACATATGTAGTTACTCACACATGTACCACTGGGACATACATTCACTCACTAACACACTCTTACACACACTTACCCACCCATACAGTCTATCACAGATGCACTCTTGAAACCATCCACCCAGTGAATCACCCACTCACACATCTATGCACAGAGTCGCACACACCCCACCCACACAAACACTCAGGCACCCATACAGATACTCAGACAACTAATCAATAACTCATATAGGCACTCATGTAGCTATTCACAAACCCATGCAGCCACTTACACAGCAATAGACAGACGGATACAGACATTCCCCCAGTTTAGTCACTAACCCATGCATTCAGTAAGATACGTTTAATCACTCACTTATAGAGTTAGTCACGCACCTACTAAATCATCCATACAGACACTTATACACCCACTCATTCTTCAATACGCCTTTCCCTATATATATTAAACATATTTAAACTTTACAGAAACACACAGTCACTGGATGATGTCATCAGTGATGTCATTTGAGATGTCATCAGTGATGTCACTGACCATGTCATGAGTGATGTAATATGTGATGTCATCAGCAGTGCATTGCGGGGGCGCGAGTTATAGTTAGCTGAACTAACTATAACGGGGAAATTTCTATGGTTTTGTACGAGTGAAATGTCCAACTACTATAACTGTCCCTAAAACCTATGGTTTTTTTAAGTGAATATATATATATATATATATATATATATATATATATATATATATATATATACATACATATGTATGTACATATATACACATATATATATTCACTGAAAAAACCATAGGTTTTAGGGACAGTTATAGTTACTTGGACATTGCACTCGTACAAAACCCGTGAAATTCCCCGTTATAGTTAGTTCAGCTAACTATAACTCGCGTCCCCGCAATGCACTGCTGATGACGTCACATATTACATCACTCATGACATGGTCAGTGACATCACTGATGACATCACTGATGACATCTCAAATGACATCACTGATGACATCATCCAGTGACTGTGTGTTTCTGTAAAGTTTAAATATTTTTAAAATATATAGGAAAAGACGTATTGAAGAATGAGTGGGTGTGTAAGTGTCTGTATGGATGATTTAGTAGGTGCGTGACTGACTCTATAAGTGAGTGATTTAACGTATCTTACTGAATGCATGGGTTAGTGACTAAACTGGGTGTATGTCTGTATCCGTCTGTCTGTTGCTGTGTAAGTGGCTGCATGTGTTTGTGAATAGCTAAATGAGTGTCTATATGAGTTATTGAATGCTTGTCTGAGTATCTGTATGGGTGCCTGAGTGTTTGTGTGGGAGGGGTGTGTGCAACTCTGTGCATAGATGTGTGAGTGGGTGATTCACTGGGTGGATGGTTTCAAGAGTGCATCTGTGATAGACTGTATGGGTGGGTAAGTGTGTGTAAGAGTGTGTTAGTGAGTGAATGTATGTCCCAGTGGTACATGTGTGAGTAACTACATATGTGAAAGACAGTATATATGTGTGTTGGAGTATATAAATAGCTATAAGCAAGAGTGAGTGATTGTGATAGTGGCTGTATGGATGATTGTGTGCTTGTATCAGTGATTGTATAAGAGCGTAACAATGTGCTACTATTTGTATGAGTAAGTGAGCTGGTGTGTGTATAACTGTATAGGTGAGTAAATGGCAGTGTGTTTAATTATTTGCATGACTGACTAGGTGTGTGAGTATCTCTATGGATGAGTGGCGTTGTTTGAGTGTCTATATAGGAGTAAGAGTGCATATGATAGTCCTGTACTGAGTGACCGTAAGTATGAGTGACTGTACGGGTGAGTGAGTGGATGTGTGTGTGTAGACCTAAGAATCAGTGAGTGGGTATGTAGTTATTGGTGTTGGAGTGTCTATGGTTTTGCGAATGGCAGTCTGTAATTTAGAGTGGGTGTATCAAAGGTTATATTAGGGTGTGAGGAGGTGCATCAGATTATCACGTGGATGATGTCATCAGTGATGTCATTTGAGATGTCATCAGTGATGTCATCAGTGATGTCACTGACCATGTCATGAGTGATGTAATATGTGGCGTCATCAGCAGTGCATTGCGGGGCGCGAGTTATAGTTAGCTGAACTAACTATAACGAGGGAATTTCACGGGTTTTGTGCGAGTGCAATGTCCAAGTAACTATAACTGTCCCTAAAACCTATGGTTTTTCAGTGAATTTCAAAGGTTTTTAAATGCTAATTTGTAACTATAACGTGTCTGAAACCTATGGTTTTTCAGTGAATTTCAAAGGTTTTTAAATGCTAATTTGTAACTATAACGTGTCTGAAACCTATGGTTTTTTCAGTGAATTTCAAAGGTTTTTAAATGCCAATTTCTAACTATAACGTGCCTGAAACCTACGTTTTTTTAGTGAATTTCAAAGGTTTTGTAAATGACAATTTTTAAATGTATTAATTGTTATATTAATTTTTTCATACTGATTTAGTACATTTTTAGAAACAATTTTTTTTACATATTTTATTTTTAAATTACATTGTAATTACATTATACATTACATTACAAAAATACTTTCTCTTAATGAATTACTTTAGTTTAAATACTTTGCAGATAGGCAATAGACTTTTAAGTACAGTAGTTACAGTTGTTGCAATGGGCAACACATTTTCAAACACAATGCAACATTCAGCTCAATGTGAATTTCTAGTTAAATGCAATTAGTTACTTTATGGATTACTTTTCTAACCACAGGACTGGATCCTAGATTCAGTCCTGGTACATCTCCTGTAAACAGTTGAGTAAAAGCGTTTTGGTTACAGTCGTGATTTTTAAGGAATATTATTGTATTTTAAAAGTTGACACTTGGAAACTTTTTCTCATAGAATCACCAATGTTATCCTATGGAAGGAAATTCACTTAGCAGGTAAAAACTGTTATCGTTACTTTTTCTTACTCAGTGTTGGATCCTGGATCCAGCACTGGTGCATCTCCTGTAAACAGTTGAATGAATGTGTTTAAGTCATACAGGCGATTTTTAAGGAATATTTGTAGTTTGTGAAAATCGACACTTTGAAAGTTTTCTGCTGAAAACCAGACAATGGATTCCTATGGAAGAAAGTATAAGTTACTGGTAAGTACGGTTAAAATTACTTTTCAGGACCAGTACTGGGCTGAAAGATGCAGCACTGAGGTCTCTCCTGATAACAGGTGAGTAAATCAGAATTCGGATTTCGGCTGATTTTAGAGGAATATTTGTATGTTCCAAAACTCCACACTTAGAAGAATTTCCAAGTGAAACCAGTCAATGTTAGCCTATGAAGGAAATTCAAGTTACCGGTAAGTACGGTTAAAATTACTTTTCAGGACCAGTACTGGGCTGAAAGATGCAGCACTGAGGTCTCTCCTGATAACAGGTGAGTAAATCGGAATTCGTATTTCGGCTGATTTTAGAGGAATATTTTAAAGTTCCAAAACTCCACACTTAGAAGAATTTCCAAGTGAAACCAGTCAATGTTAGCCTATGAAGGAAATTCAAGTTACCGGTAAGTACGGTTAAAATTACTTTTCAGGATCAGTACTGGGCTGAAAGATGCAGCACTGAGGTCTCTCCTGATAACAGGTGAGTAAATCGGAATTCCTATTTCGGCTGATTTTAGAGGAATATTTGCACAATGGTGAAGGGAGGGGCGGGGCCTGAGGTGACATCTTTGCAAACGCGCCCCGTGGCACGTTTTAAGTTGGGGATTAAGTCCCCTTGAATCCTGAGGGTCCCTAGGGGCCAACTAGACCACCAGGAACCTCCAATATGCGCCAGGGGCTGCGTTGCAGAGACGTGTAGAGAGGCCACACCCCTTTTACACCTCTCTGCAACGCAGCTCTGTGGCGCATTCTGGATGTACCTGTTGGGCTAGTTGGCCCCAGGACCCTCAGGATTGAAGGGATTTAATTCCCCATCTTAAAACATGCCACGGGGCCTGTTTGCACACATGTCACCTGAAGCCCCGCCCCTCCCTTCACCACTGTGCAAACGCGCCCGTGGCGCGTTTTAAGTTGGGGATTAAGTCCCCTTGAATCCTGAGGGTCCCGGAGTCCAACTAGCCCACCATATACCTCCAAAGCGCCACAGAGCTGCGTTGCAGAGAGGTGTAAAAGGGGCGTGGCCTCTGTACACCTCTCTGCAAGGCAGCCCCTGGCGCATACTGGAGGTACCTGGTGGGCTAGTTGGCCCCAGGAGCCCCAGTATTCAAGGGAATTCGTTCCCCCTCTGCAAACGCGCCAGGGGCGCGTTTGCAGAGTGGTGAAGGAAGGGGCGGGGCCTGCGGGCCCGATCGTTTTTTTTTCTCCCTGAAGGGGGGCTGTGTGGCCCCCTTCCTTTTCTTTTTTGGGCCCTGGGGACCCCATCCCCCAGGGCCTTACACCTTTTTTAAATTACCTTTAAAAAAAAAAAAACGGGGAAGGGGGCCGCGTGGCTTCCCTTCCCTGGGCCTGTATTGGCCCCGGGGACCCCATCCCCGGGGCATGGCCTCTATATTTATTTTTTGAGGGGCAGCGTGGCCCCCTCCTCTGGGCATTTTAAGGCCCGGGGACCCCATCTCCCGGTGCCGGCCTTTCCATTTTTTTTTTTTAAATGTTCCTCTTTTTTGGGGAGGGGCCGCGTGGCCCCCTCCCGAGCCCTACTTGCCCGGGGACCCCATCCCCCGGGGCTGGCCCTCTCCATTGGGGACTGTGGGGGTCCCCAATCCCCCACAGTCCCGCCGGCTCCCCACGTCCCTTGGGAGCCGGCATTGCTGTTCCACATGGGGAGCAGCTGACATGCTGCTCCCCATGTGGAAAAGCAATCGCTTTGGATATTGGAAGAAGAGCAGGTTTCCTGCTCTCTCTTCCAATATCCAAAGCAAGTTTGCAATGACAGGACGGGAGCCGCGAGGCTCCAGTCCTGTCATTGCAAACAGCAGTGTCCCGCGGGTAGGCACCCCGGGACACTGCAGGAGCCGGCCCTGGGGGTGGCGGTCCCCAGGGCCATCAAGGGCTCCAGGAGGGGGCCGCGCGGCCCCCTCCCATTCAGTACACAGCCCGGGGAGGTGGTGGTCCCCGGGGCTCTGGGGTCCGTAACGGACCCCCATATTAAATGTTTAGTGCCCCGGGGAGGTGGTGGTCCCGGGCGTGTGGGGCTGGAGCCCCCACACAGGTTTAATAATGTATGTAAAAAAGCCCGGGGAGGTGGTGGTCCCGGGGCTGCGGGAGGCTCAGAGCCCTCCCGCACCATTTTTAAAAAGCCCGGGGGTGGCGGTCCCCGGGGCTTAGGAGGCCCTTGAGGCCCCCACACATTAAATTATCCCCCACCATGCCCCCGGGACTTGGGCCACCCGGGGCCAATTAACATCAAAGCGCGGGAAACCGCGCTTCGATTTTTTTCGGCAGGATTCGCGCACCCTGAGCGCATCCTGCCGATTTAAAAAAATTTTTTTTGCCCAGGGGGTCCTTGTGGGACCCCTGAGCAAACCTAGGGGTCAGGGTGTTTCTACCCTGCCCCTTTGTGCGCTTTGCGCACTTGTTTCTGTCCTCGGTTCTACCGAGGGACAAAATAACTGCCAACATTTCCTGAATCGGAATGTTGACAGCCAGCTGACAACCAATTAACATGCAGCTCGTGATCGGGAGGGTACGCGGACCCTACTCGTCCCTAGATATCACTAACTTTTACTTTTCATTTTCTCAGCAACTACTGAGCGGATTTACACCATTTAACAAAAGGGTTCTTTCTGAACCAAGAACTACCTCTTTGCCAAATTTGGTGTAATTCCGTTCAGCAGTTCAGGCTGTAACCGTGTCTAAAGTTTCCTATGGGAAAATGCATGGGGAAAATGCGTTTTGGGACCCCCTTTTTCTCGGCCCCGCTTGACGTATCACCCCGAGACTTTCAGGGGTAGGAGCGGACCGGAGCGCCCCACGAAGTTTGAAAATTTCGCGAAGATACGTCAACCGGCAAGAGAGTTATTTCAAATAGAATGTCGCGGATTTCCTATGGATAATAGGTTGTAACTATAACTATCTACTGGCGACCGCCAGTAGATAACATACACACACATATATAAACCAAGACCACGGACGTGGTCGAAACGCGTCGTCCTTGTTTGCTGTAACCGAATAAACTGCTGAAACTGACCGAGTGGGCTCGTGTGGATTCCTTCACGAATTCCGCTTTGCTTTGCGATATATATATATAGATATATTCACTAAAAAAAAAGGTTATAGGGACGTTATAGCTAGGGTCAGATGTTACTCATACAAAACCAGAGAAATCCAGCCGTTATAGTTACATGAGTTAACTATAACTCGTGCCCCCGCAATGCACTGCTTATGACCTCAAATATTACATCACTCATGACATCTCAAATGATATCACTGATGAAATCATCCAGTGGCTGATCCTAGATCTCCGACCCCAACCCAGAATGCAGCGAAATGCAGAACTCAGAACACCGACAAAATGTCCTGAAAATGCCATGGCTGCCTTTTACCTTTGGTAAACACAGCCATTAGTCAGTCACATACTGCGTTATCATGCAAATGTACCGTGGTATACCACAAACTTACCTCAGTATACTGCAATACAATATATAACTAAGTATTTAAAAACTACAACTTTAAAACTACTTACACTATTCGCACATACTACCAAAAATTACCATTTACACCAAGTAATGTATTTTCCTGCCACATTACATCTATATCCATTAACACACTCTCACGCTACAAATGTTTCAATTATCACACTAAACTATGCGCCACTACACTCTATGCCTCTCCACTCTATTGTATTACACTCTACTCCACTTCGCTCTGCGTCATTCCAATGCAAGACACTCCATTCTATGCCAATCCACTATAAACCACTCTACTCTTACCCACTCCACTCAACGCAACTCCACTCTACAATACTACACTGTACGCTATTACACTCTACACCACTCCACTTTATGACACACCAGTATTCACAAATAAACTGTAAGTTCTTCCACTCTTTGGTATTCCACTGCACGCTATTGCAATGTACACAACTCCACTCTATGAAACTGCACACTATGCTATTCCATTCTATGCCACTCCACTGTACACCACTTCAGAGTAAACCACTGCAATCTAAGCTATTCCTCTGTACAACACTGCACTTTATGCCACTCCACTGTACGCCACTCCACTATACACCACTCCACTCATGCTATTCTACTGTGCACCACTCCACTCCTCTCTACACCACTCAACAGTACGCTATTACATTGTATATCACTACACTATGCTATTCCAGTATATGCCACTTCACTGTACACCACTTCAGTGTAAACTACTGCACTCTAAGCTATTCCTCTGTACACCATTGCACTTTATGCTACTCCCCTGTACGCCACTCCACTATATGCCACTCCACTCTACGCTATTCTACTGTACACCACTCCACTCTACAACACTCCTCTACACCACTCGACAGTACGCTATTACACTGTATACCACTACACTCTACCCCACTAAACTGTTCTCCGCTCCACTCTACAGTACTCCACTTTACAGTGTACCACTCTACAACACTCTACTCTATGCCCCTAGATAGCATGCCACTTCAGTCCATGCTATTTCACTGCATCACCACAACACTGTACCTCACTCCACTCTACGCCAATCTACTCTACACTACTCCATTGTATGACACTCTACTCTACGCTGCTCCACTCTACACTACTCCACTCTGCCGCATTCCAGAGTATGCTATTCCACTGTATGCCACTTCAGTAATGAAATGAACTGAAATAATGATTTATAAAATGCGCACTACTATCCGAGGGTGTCTATGCATGCGAGCTCTCTAACGATATGGCTGAGATTGAGAGGAATCCTTATGATTTAAAGAGCCATGTTTTCAGTTTTTTTCCTAAAAACGAGGAGGTCCCTTTCCTTTTTTAAAAGTAAGGGGAGGCTGTTCCAGAGATGGGAAGTGCTACCTATGAAGCTTCTCCCGCCCCATTGTGCTCTCTTTGCTCTACGGACAATTATGTTAAACGCTGATTCTGAGTGAAGAGATCTTGGCCGGAGGTACCAGTGAAAACTATGCCTAAACCCATGAATATACCTTACCCATGAAGAGCCCTGAAAGCGATACATAGGGCTTTAAAATGTATGCACTTCTCAATGGGTAACCAGATTCGAAGCGGAAGGGCAGCTAAAACTGACTCTTTTTTGGGTATGCCAAGTAGTAGGCGAGCAGCTGAGTTTTGTAGGATCTGCAGGTTGTTGAGACTTTTCTTTCTAATGTTCGCGAATAGAGCATTTGCGTAGTCTATTTTTGAAAGTACCAACACAGAAATAACCGTTTTTTGGAGATCTTTCAGTATCAAAAGGGAAAATCTTTCTTAGTAGTTTCATAGTAAAAAAGGAAGCAGATGTGAATGCATTAACATGCCCTTCAAAGGTCAATTGTCTGTCAAAAATAACACCAAGGTTTTTTACCTTGGGGGCTGGCGATGGAAGTTGGCCAAATTCAGGTGGCCATCAGTCTTGGGACCAAAAAGAGAGGTATTTTCCAAAGTGTAAAACCTCGGTTTTGCCTGAATTCAATATGCCACTCCACTCAATGCCACTTCACTCTACACTATTTCAATGTACGACACTGTACTGCGCCTCACTCCACTCAATGCCAGTTCACTGTACAACACTCCACTGTATGCCACTCCACTCTATACCATTCCACTGTACGCCACACCACTCTAACACACTTCAGTGTACCACACTGCACTATACACCACTGCACTGTACGGTATTCCACTCTATGCTGCTCAACTGTACGACACTCCAGTATACAGCACTCCACTGCACGCTACTACACTGTATGCCAGTACACTCTAAACTATTTCACTTTACTAAACTCCACTATACTCCACTCTATGCTATTTCACTCAGTGCCACTCCACTGTATGCCACTCTAGTGTACGCTATTCCACTGTAGGCCACTCCACTGCATGTCACTCCACTTTACACTACTCTACTCCATTCCACTCTATGCCACTCCATTCAATGCCACTGCACTATACTCCACTCCACTCTGCGCCACTACACTCTACGACAATGCACAGTAGGCTATTACACTGAACATTACTCCATTCTATACCACTCCAGTGGATGGCACTCCACTCTACCCTATTACAGTCTACCCAATTCCACTGTACCACACTCTATTCTACAGCACTTTACTGTACGATATTCCACTGTATGCATCTCCACACTAAATCACTACACAGTACGCCAGTCAACGTTACTCCACTCTACACCGCTCTACTGTACGTTACTCAATTGAATCTCACTAACTCTACCCCACTACACTGTACCCCGCTCCCCTCCACAACACTCCATTCTACGGTATTCCACTCTACAACACTCCACTCTACACCACTCCACTTCACACCATTCCAGTCTACCCTATTCCACTGTACACCACTACATTGTACCTCACTTCAATCTACACCACTGTACTGTATGCTACTCCACTGCATGCCACTCTACTCTATGCTATTACACTCTATGCCTCTGGAAAAATGGGCACTCCTAAACACCCCGATCCAGCATCTATTGTACGGAGTAAAGTCGCAGTCTCCGCTCCCCCTGGCAACAAGGGTGGTGCTGTGGAGCTGGGAGAATTCATTGGCAATGATGGGATGGAAACTAAAACTTTCAGCACAGACCCCTCTATGGGTACGAGCAGCATTGCACCAAGTGGCAGAGCTGGCAGGTTTCTCTAAATGGGATGCAGTCGGTATAACACTGAGTGCTAAAATCATATTGTGCAGGTGTTCATGCTTAAACTGGTAACCAGGAACTGAGCATACTCAGAACGAAAGAAAAAAGGGTCTAGACTGGTGCCTAAATAGAGAAAAGATTGTGTATAATGCTCAGGGATTCTCTCAAAAATACTCATAAATCTGGCAGTGATGGGCAGACCACAGGGGGATCACAATTGCGCAATCTAATAATCGTATGACTGCAATAGATATGAAAATTCAAAACTATAGTGGTATGGAACACTGACACATACTGTTTTGAGAATCAACTTCCTTGTGCGTACATGGGACGTACAGTTTGTCAGGGTGGTGAATGGGGGATATGCGGGGATATATGCGCCTTGTTGTATTGTTACCAAATTGTATTGTATCGCAATATTTTGTTATCATTGAACCAACATTAAAATATAGAAAACGTACTTAAAAAAATGCACCTCACTTTAAAACATAAAAAGCAACATTCAGAAATGTACACCACTGTTCAAAAATTATCAACATGTTTTATTTATTATTAAAAATGTACTAAAAAGTTGTTCAAATGTAACAATAAAAGTTCTTATGTGTACAAATTTATATTTAAAAATCTATACATATACATTAAATAAATGTTCCAAAAATAGAAATAAAATTCACAAAGTGCGTTGTGTACCTTTATTAGTTTGAAAAATAAAAATATTATTTAATGTATGCGAGAAATGCTGAACAGACTATGGCAGCCAGGGACCTCAATACTGCACTACCTGACAAAGTCACTATACGTAAGGAATAGAACAATTGCCCAACTCTTACGATGAGCTACCATTAGTCGCAGATTAGAAACATTTATATATTAGTGAGAGGCAACAGAGAAAAAAATCTTCAAGACGATATGACAGTAGATACCAATATAAGTTAGACAAAAAAGATCCTCTGTTAACGTATGTTCTTTTTATTCATTCTTCATTTCGCATGTAGGCAGATAATTGCACAGCCAACATGTTCCGCCCACATATGGCTTCTTCAGGGCGTCCAGGAGTGCCAAGCAAGGGTCACCAGTTCTAACGCACCCTAGCAATGCTCAGTCATTCTGATATTTTTAAATACTCTGTAGTCTTTGGATCCCAACGTATCCTTCGCAATGATATGTGTGGCTGTTTGAGTCAGAAACATTGAGTACTCCAACCGTATTGTGCACATGTTCGTGCTTAGTCCAGTAACCAGGAACTGAGTACACTCAGAATGAAAGTAGTGAGAAATGCACTGCCAACTCCAATCTAAACCATTTAGGGGAATGCATTGCAATATAAAGGTAATACATTGAATATGCCCACTCCATTCTAACCCATTTTGGAGAAGGTGCTGGAAACTAAAGGGGTTACATATATTATTCCTACTCCATTCTAAACCATTTTGGGGAAGGTGTTTGACAGCAAAGGGGTTACATTTACTCTTCCCATTCCAATCTAAAAATGTCAGGAAGGAGTTGAACACTAAACTGACTACATATACTATTTCCTCTCTAATCAAAACTACTTTGAGGACGGTGTTGGACACTAAAGAGGTTACATTTACTACTCCCACACCAGTGTAAGCCACTGTGGGGAATGTGATGGAAACTTGAGGGTTACTATTCCCACTCCAATCTAAACTATTTTGGGGAAGGACTTGGACAATATAGGGTTTACGTTTACTATTCCCACTGCACTCAACCATATTGGAGAAAGTGTTACATTTACTATTCCCACTTCAATTAAACAGGTTTGAAGCCCATGTTAAACACTATAGGGGTAACAGTTACTATTCTCACTCCAATTGAAAGGATTTCAGGTAGGGCTTTGGATACTAAAGGGTTACATTTACTAATCCCACTCCAATGTAAACCATTTGGGGGAAGATGTTGGACAATAAAGGGGTTACATGTACTATTCCCAATTCAATAAAAACAATTCTGGGGAAGGTGTTGGACACTGCAGGGGTTACAATTACTGTTCCCACTCCAATCTAAACCATTTTGAGAAAGATGTTGGTCAATAAAGTAGTTACATTTACTATTCCCACTCCACTCGAAATCATTTTGAGGAAGGAACTGCAGACTAAGGACCAGATGTACGACCCTTTCATTTAGCACCTCGCAATTTGTGACTCATTGCGAGTCGCAAATTGCGAGGCACTAAATGAAATGTACAACAGTGTTATTACACTGTTTTGCGATTCCCAATGGGGTCGCAAATTGTGAGGTTCATTAATAATAATGAGCCTCTCGCAATTTGCGAGCCCATTGGGAATGCCAGCCCTCCCAGGGATGGTAGCCTGCTGGGCTCAGCAGACCACCATGTCTGGGACTGCTTTTTAGTAAAGCAGCTTTTTTTGTAAAAATGCAGCCGTTTTCCTTACAGGAAAACGGGATGCATTTTTTTTTTAAAAATGAAATGTTTTCGTTTCATTTTTTAAGGACAGGCAGTGGTCCTTGGGACCACTGCCTGCCCTTAAAAAATATTTTTAGAGACAGTCACAAAGTGGAAGGGGTCCCCTGGGGACCCCTTCCAAATTTCGACTGCATTACCACCCTCTTGAAGAGGGTGGTAATTTGCGAGTGTTTTGCGACTGCAATTGCGGTCACAAAACATTCACACATAGCATTGCGGACTCAATTAGGAAAGGAATGCCCCTTCCTAATTGCGACTCGCAATTCCTAAATAGCGAGTCGCAAATAAGGCACTGTACATGGGCAACAGTGATTTTGCATGCGCAAACGGGTTCGCCAACCCGTTTGCGCAGGCAAAATCACGTCGTACATCTGGCCCCAAATGGGTTACATTTGCTATTCACACTCCTATTTAAAACATTTTAGCGAAGCTGTTGGACACCTAGGGGCATATTTACAAGCCCCTTGCGCCACTTTGCGCCGCCGTTGCGTCACGCAAGTGACGCAGCGGCGCGCATAAGCTCATGCGCCGCGTTGCGCTATATTTACAACGTGACGCATCTAGGGAGATGCGTCACGTAGTAAACCCCTGCGCCACATGAAACCTGCGTCAGGTTTCATGTGGGCGTACCGCGCAGGGGGCGTTCCGGCGCAGGTACGCCTCGGAAAAGTGATGTAGTGAAATCTACAAGATTTCACGCAGTCACTTTTTCGACGCTGGTGCGCCAAATCCTTACACCTGCTTCAAGCAGGCGTAAGGATTGACGCACCATGTTAGGGATAGGGAAGGTTGGAACAGTGCTGGAGTTGCGTCGCGCTTGCGACACGACTTCAGCACTGCGCCAACCTTCCGCCGGCAGATGCGTCATGCATCTGTGTCACGCATCTGCTTATGCTTGCGCCACGATGCGCCGCATTGTAAATGCGGCGCATCGGACGTGGCGCAAGGGTAAACTTGCGTGACGCATTTTCCCTGGCGCATCCATGCTGATATGCAGGGATGCGCCAGGGAACGTAAATATGCCCTCAAATGTGTTACATTTAGTGGCTGGGGTGGTGTGAAATATGCATAAGCTGATTAGCAATACCTCCCTGAAAAGCATGTGCAGAATACTCCAACATAGGACAAATGGAGGGCAAGAAGATCTTTGATCACCTCAGATGCATTTATTTGATGTTTGGTGGGAAAACACAGACCTGATTGGTGGGGAATTGGCTCAGAGATAAATCGCAATCCCAGTTTTACTTCAAGCCACGATTCAGCTTCTTCCCCTAATGCTGTGACGTATGGATAGAGAGCCAGGTTACTGCTTGCTGGAATTCCCATTTAGAAGTGAATGGGTGATGTGACATTTCTTGGTAGAGCCTCTCATTTTCTAAAATGCTCCACCTCTAGTTTTACATCCCAAAATTGGGAAGAGCATTTGAGAAAGAGAATGAAAGAAGAACGAAGAGGATGGCCTGCAAGGTTTATGAACTCCTGTGTAGAGGGTGGAGAACCCATTGTGAATTTGTTCTCTGCATAGTTTTATTGGTCTCTACCTACAGAACTAGTAGTCCTAGCTCCTTGTCTCCCACTCAGAGTCATTAGAATATGGACTTACTGGAGACCCTGAATAGTAAGGGGTCCACTTGGACTGTTTGTGAGTGCCCCAGGAGTGGACACTACCGGCATTTGATGGACACACTGTCACCCTGTAAATTCCTTAAGGCCTGCAGGTTCTTAGGAAGTGCATTCAGCAAAAGAGGTATGCCATGAGGACTGTATGGCCATGCTGCCAGGAAGAACCCAATGCAGGACTATACCATGGCTGGACAGGAGGGCAAGTTCAGGGACCAATAGCCACCAGCTGCTGAGAAAAAGAAAGTAGCAGTGCCAATAGCACCTAAAGGTTTGGGTTCAGGGGGCTCCAGAAGAGCACTCCATGTGTTTGCAGCGCCCCGCCAGGAGAATGCAGAAGCAAACACCATCTACTTTGGCCCATTGGGGACAGAGATTATTGGAGACAGAGATATCCTCAAACAAAAGTGTCACTTCTCTGTATATTGCTGAAAGGATCCCTAGTAGGATCATTTATTTCTTCTGGAGAGTCCGTGACCTGGTGGGACTTCCTTGGGTGACCAAATGTGCAACAAGTCCGACCTAAACAAAATTGTCACTAAAGAAGAGGTGGGTGACCCTTGTAGCATTTACCCTGTCTGAGAAATCATAGGCACCCCAGTGACCTGCAGTGCCTTTGAAGAGGGCTCTCCGCATGTGCAAGGAGACATCACACTCATCTTCCCTACACTCCCATCAAGAGAAAGAGAAGACCTGCAGATTTCCTGTCCAGTCCCCGTAGCTAAGTGCTGGAGAAAGGATACTGTGCAGCTGAAGACTGTGAAATTGTATGACTGCATGATGGACCTAATTTCTACAGGCATATATGAAGGACTACTCTACTTCACTACCTTAACAGTCAAGTATTAAAAATGGTACTTAGTCCTCTGACTGGTGGTCCGGGGCATGGTGATCCAGGACACCAGAGGAGAAAGACCACATATTTCTCAGTTGGGGTCCAGCCATTCAAACCTAGATTTCTCCCCTGTGCAGAGTAGCTAATAATATTAAGTGCTGTTCAAAGCAGGAATAGCCAGTTATTTGTTTATTGGACTGTTGTAATTGCAAGTTCGAGCTCTTTCTTAATGTTTTCTATTGAACAGTGGAGGGTGGTGTGTCGTTGTGCACTGTGCATTTGTGAGCACGATGACACCCAACTATATGGTATATCTGAGCTGTGTTGAATGGATGTATCGAGTTTAATTTCTAATGTAGTGTGTTGAATATTGTTGTTTAGTTACTAAGAGGGAAGTGAGGTTTTTGAGTGTATATATACCCAATTTTAAGGCACGTCTGCGCTCTGTTGAATGTGTGAGACATTCGGTCTAACGTTTCGAGTTGCATGTGAAATCTAGATGCTTTACCTGCTAAGATCTGCTGGACATAGGTATGCCTGGTGTGAAAAGGGCATAAAGAAGGCAAACGCATACACCTGGATAACGTTACAGTCATTTTGTTTAGGCTCAAGACATCAACAGCAAATGTTCTGAAATTAGCTGACCTCCCCCCAGCTGTGGTGCCCATGGAAAAAAACTCACTATTTGGGACTGACTTACTGGAGAGGAGTGTTTGAAAACCCTCCCCAAAACTTCCCATCGCAGGTATTGCTACTTTGCACCTCCTGTTTTCTAATCTCACCCTAGCATCTGTGAGCATCCAAGTATGTTTCTAGTTGTAAGAGGCTGCATATAGGTTTAAGCAATCTGGCATTTGCGATGGAGAGATTGGAGGGATGTAGATGCTGACAGGGTCATGGACATGGTGAAAGGAGGTAAAGAAGAAGGAAGGTGAGAGACAATGGAGGGATGGTAGCAAGAGGTCACCCAAAAGCAAAATCTGATGTCTAGAGAGTACAACTCATAGGCCTAACTAACGAGTTGGAGGAGAATGCCCAAGCATAACGGACTCTCATTAGGACTATTGTTCCTTGGACATCATAAAAAATTTGAATAAATAAATTATAGCAGAGGATATTAGATATGAAGAAAAGAAAGTGAGTGAAGATACAATACAATCCGTATATGTTTTTAAATACATGTTTGCAACAAAAAAAATGGAGAAGGGATAAGGTGGGGGATGTGAGTGTGATTAATGAAACAGAGTAAAGATATTTATTAATGGCTTTCTGCATCAGATAAATTCTGGAGCAGTCTTGGATATGGAGGTTGAGGAGAAAGAACATAAATTCACTGGGAGTGAGTTCCTTTGAAGTGGTCCAAGTAGGTTAAATGATTGGAACCTCAAGGACGGAGGTGAAGGTGGAGCTCGGATGTATTTGGTAAAGTTTCAGGTAGGAAGTTGGGAATATGCTTTTGAATTCTAGGAGTAACAGGGATTGATTCTTTGTGGACGGTCAGCCAACCTGATGTAAGTAATACAAAGTATGGATTGCATGGGGAGGTTGTGTAGCCCTCATGGTAAAATGTAGCACCTGATTCCATGGGGAGAAAGTACAGAGTAACACCTATCATTAAGCTGCTGAAGTAGTGTATCCTACCAAGGACTAGGGTAAAGATCACTGCTTTACTTGTATTGAGGTGACTTTTTGGGCTGATGCTTGATATATTGGTCAGGGCAGCTCTTTCTGTTGTAAATATAAGGGATTGCATTCACATAGCATAGTTGCAATGTACACCAAGTTGACGAAACAATAGCAATACTAATTATCATGCCATTGGATAAACATTTTGGAGCCTGTTCACAAACTGCATTTTGTAGTGCATTTAGTAGTACTGCAATAGTGCTGCTAGAGTACTATAAAATGCTATTCACAAACCTCCGGGTATAAACCACCTCCACCTCTCCTACCTTTTCTATGTGTACATATTCACACATACAAATGTACTACTTAGTATTAAATGTGCGATAGTTACTACAAAATAGGTGAAGTTTAGGTAGGAGTAAGGAGGGGTTAAGGGAGAGTTAAGTAGGGGTTTTGGAAGGGACTGCCACCCACCCACCAAAAAAGTAAGCCCATTCCTATTCACAAACTGTATTTCTAAATTTACTACAGCCAAAAGGACCCAAACCATTAGTAAACGTGCTCCAGCTCAGAGCTGGAATAAGCCCATGCCCACACATGGCCAACACATGGCCAACGATTGGTATGCAACACCCTCTCATAGCAAAATAATAGAGATAGGGGAAAATTAAATCACATTATTCAAAATAGTTTAAAATATAAATTAATAATTTAGTGTTAAAACCTTATCTAAATTATTATTATTTTTAATTTAAAATATATATTTCTTATTAAAATCTAATCAAATAACTTGTATTAATTCTATACATCACTTGCAATAATTGTATACATAAGAAGGATATATTTTTCTTGGGTGGGATTTTTGTAAATTTAAACTTCAGGAAAATAAATGTAATATATTCAAAATAATTATAATGACATTTCAAAATTAAATTGAGGTATTAAGGTTGTATTCTTTCATTTTGCTCTATGTTTGTACGTAATTTATATTAATATAAAATAAAAATAGTTTTAATATTTTGTTTTTACTTTTCCCTATACTTTAACAGCTCGGAAACCAATTATTTTGCAACACTAGCATGTGACAGTTGGTGTGGAAAGTAATGGGTACCATGAAACAGAAAAAGACCAATTGGAGATATAGGCAGAAACCCAGCTGCTTGCTTTATCAGTGATGTCTTGAGTAAGTAGATTTGTTAGTGGGTTGAAGTGATTATCAGCACCAGACACTTCTCAGAGGTCAACGAACATGAGGATAATTGAAAGTTGAGGTCAAATTTATCCACACAGAAAGGTGACTAAAAGTGACACACACCACTAAAAAGTGTTGATTTGTGATTTACCTTCAAGTGCAAAGCAATCAAAGGAGCACTTCTTCGCATTCTGTGCGGTCCCATGGGTGGTAGATACGCAACCATCCATGGTTTTTGATGAAAAGCCCAATCCACTAACATTTGTAGACAGGGCTTTGCACCTACAAATATATGCCTACTTGAAGCAGAAGCAAAGATGAAGAACAGTTTTCTCCTCTCCAAACCTTTCTAAATGTGCATGTGTGTTGTACAGTACAGCACGCAAAGTGGGGAAAATCATAATTTATGTCTGACCACAGTATTTTATATTCAAAAGATACCCTTCTAGTACAAACCTATGCTAGACTCACGCAGACACCTTTAAGTTTGTTTTTTTCCGGAGTTTTATATAGCGCAAACTTGACCCGAAGGTCTCAGAGCGCTTTACATGAGCACCAGTTATGTTACCCATTCATTTTTGTTAGGCACGGGGAGATCAAGGGGCATATTAACAAGGCGGCGATAAACAATTATCGCCGCTTTTGCGACCGTTTTCGGCCGAAAAGCGGCGATAATTATATCGCCTTATCAGCAAAGACACGCTATCGCGTGTTTTGCTGATTTTGCTCCGTTCCAGCACGCCTGACTTCGCATCGATAATGAGATGCAAAGTAGGCGTGTCTGTGGAAAAAACATGGGTAAATATCGCGAAGGCAGCTTCGCGATATTTACAATGCGGGAAGCGATTATTTTAATCGCGTTAAGTATGCCTTAACGCAGGAATTTAACGTCTGTTAAATTCCTGACTAAGGCATACTTAACATGGGGGTGGATTCTGTGGCTAAGACCACAGGCCCTATCATCTAGGATATCGCCGTTTTCCCATGGAAAACGGCGATATCCACGCTATCTCTGACATTTTTATCGCCTCGGCGATGCGCGTTGTTAATAACGCGCTAACCGGGCGATAAATTCCAGAGATAGCCGGCGATAAATATGCAAGCGCTAAGCGCGCTTTGCGATATTTATCGCCGGCCCTTGATAATATGCCCCTAAGTGATTTGTCCAGAATGACAGGATGTTGAGCGTCATTGCTGAGACTCGAACCCGGATCCCCAGATTAGGGATCGACCGCCCTAGCCCGTTAGGCCACATCCTCTCCCCAAGTTAGGGTGCCAAGCTGGGTGCCTGGCACTAGGCAGCCTGAAAGTGTGCCGGTGCTTGGGAAGAGAGCAGCAATGCCATATCTTAGCAGATTTGGCACTGTCCTACTCTCTCCCTTTCACGCTACCCAGGATAGGAACTGTAGTTGCTGCACTGTGTTGGGTGAAAAAATAACAAATTTGCCCCTTGGGTGTGGTGGAAATCGCTAGTACTACAACACACATGCATGTCTCGAAATGGAGGTTACTTCATTATTGACATGTATACAGAAAATGTGCCTTTTCGATTCCTAACTATCTCAGTGCCATTCGAAGCCTGGACCTGAAATAAAATATCTTTTCACACATGAAGACTGATGCTAGAATATTGCTTTTTAAAATCTGACCCTGTAACTCACAACACTGTATACGCTGAAGTTTGAAATAATTGATATATTTACCTGCTGTTTAGATTTGTGCCTCGTGCACAAGTTCCATGGTTTCAAATCATGACACTGAATGCTTCATTTAATAGCCGCAGCTGCAACTGTATAATACCTGTGAGCTACCTTGAGAGCTGGTTAATGAAAGGCCGAAGTAATATACCGCACAGCTCATAAAGAGCCCCTTTTCAACTGGTTCTTTTACTTGCTAAAGGAAGAGTAAATATCTGATGCTAATAAGCTTTCAGGGGCCTTGTTATCCTTCAAGCATGGTTATATCAAGCTGATGCAGTTGGTTTTCTAGCTGTATATCACAGCGTTATGCACACATTGTTCTGAAGGGCCATAAATCTCACTTACCTGTGAGATACTTTCAGGTCACCTTGAATTTCAAAGCGCTTCACGCTGAATGCTGTAACGCCGATTCCAAGCTATTTGGAAAGTTGTCTGGTAAAGTGCATTATAAAGAATCCTTTAGCATGGGTGCTCGTATGCAAACCAAAGGCTGTGGACTGATACAGACCCGATGTGGAAACTGAATGGAAAAACATAAAGAAAGGCGAGTAGATGAATGTTTGTTATGAGGTCTTGTCTTGTATCTCTGATAAAAAAAATTCTTTGGCACCAGCTCTGGATGTTTTGGGTAATTAATCACCTTACCCTCCACCACCACCTCCTAAGTGGGTCGGACAGTTTTTCAAAAAAGCATCAGTATACAAAAAATGTCGCAGTGCGCAATACTGGCCCAAGATCTTTAGGTAAAAAGTGCATTGTTAAAAAAAGGCTAATAATATGAGTGCCAGGTCAAATTTACATGTGCTCCGCATTTTATCTGGGAATGACTAAACCACCTCGTTCACCAAAGGGGCCATCCAGTGTAGAGAAAAAACAGCTCTCTTTACTCAATCCTGCCTCACTAACAGTCATCAATAACAGAAGTTCTAGAATTCTGCTTTGTTTGATGATGTCAGCTTGGGTTTTAAGGTACATTTTGACATTGTTCAGTGGACAGCCTCTTTAAATATGCTGAGAAGGATACATTTTTTCAAGGGTTTCAGTTTCATTAAATACATAAAGATCCTCTCATGGGGAAACATAGCCAGCTATTTTTCAACATAATGGTACTTCCTCAGCCTTTCTGCACGCAGTTCTTGTTCCAACTCTCCTTCATTTAACCTTGGCACTTCCTGCACTGTCCCAACCTGCGACCCCACTTACCCGCAGTCCACTCTTTTTGCTGTCTAAAAAAAAATCATTTATTCAGTTGCAAATCATCAAAGGTACAAAATATCCATGTAATACATGCAACAGTTTGCTTCATTCAACTTTCATAATACATAAATATTGTAGGAAGGTAGGATCCTTCTGTATGTGTACCCCCACTTTTTGCCTGGTTCTAAGACCATTTTTGACTAGTCTGACTGGGATCCTGCTAATGAGGACCCCAGTCTATCTGCTTTCTCCCTAAACTGTTATGCTATGTACCTAGGTACACCCCAGATTGGATACTGGGGTATCCTTTTCAGACCCTAGTATATGGTACCCATGTACCCAGGGCATAGGTATCCCAGAGGTCTCCCATGGGCTGCAGCATGTATTGTGCCACCCATGAGAGACCATTCAAAATGGACCTCCAGGCCTGCCATTGCAGCCTGTGTAAGTTGGTGCATGCACCACTTACTTCAGATATAGGTTTACTACATCTAAGGGTCATTGCACTTAAAATGTATAAGTCACCCCTCTAGTAGGCCTTTAGAATCCTGAGGGCAGGGTGCTTGGTTTTAAGTGAGTGGGTGCCCCTGAATGAGCAGGACACCCCTGCAGCCTACGGAGTCCATTCTCCCGAGTTGCCAGTGAAGCAGCCATATACTAATATAGAGGGGCATTACGTGACTGCGCGATGACCATCTTGAAAATGGCTGCAACAAACCCTATTGTGTTTGGTGTCAAACATGTTGGAATCATACCCCCACACCGGTAACCGAAGTGGGAGGTATGATTCCACCCACCAGGAGAGCCCTCCGTTAGGCTCTTGTTGTTCCCTGTACCTGCCTCCTAGTCCCGGACGGCACAAAATGGTTGCTGCCGACAAGAGACACATTTCTGCCCCCCTGCTGCTGAGCCAAGCTCAAGCAGGGGAAGGCAGAACAATAGGCATCCTGTCACAGGGAGGTGTGACCACCTTCCAGACAGGATTTAGTGTATTAGGGCTGGGTGGGTGCGCTTGCCAGCGCCTGAAAACCTGCAGGAGGGGCACATTGGTGTCCCTGTGCATAGTCCAGTTCATACCAGTCCTGGGGGCCGTTGGCTCCCACTCTGGCGGGAAACTGGACAAAGGACATGGGAGAAACCTCCCCCCTGTTCAGACCCTCCTGAATCTTCCCAACCCTTTCCTTAGGGTACTTAAGGGCTTACCTGGGTGTAGGTCCCTAGATTCGTTGTGGACAAGATTCATAACTGAAACCACTGCACTTCGACTGTCTGGGCACTCTGGACTTCGCTGGACTTCATTTGGGCCTGACTTCATCTCCCTCTCAGTCTTCTGCCTCTTGGAGTGAAGGAGTCACTCCCCTGCATTTGCAGGCACCACAACACTGCTGACCGGTCTGCTGATCCCGAGTTTCTACGGACTCCGAAGGAATCAACAACACAGGAGGTGGGTTTCTATGTCCCTCGAGGCCTGAGTTGTCTTCTCACCCAGTTTGAGGTCAGAATTCCTCTTGGGTGCTGCAATACCCGAATCCCTGTGCACCACGTACTTTTGCGAGTGCAAATGCTTGTTGGCAATTCTGCAGCAAGTGCATTGGGCTCCAAGTAGCCCCAACCTCTGGCAACTTCTCCTTCAAAGATCTTTGACCACATTGCACCGTGTGCTCCGTGGCCTGTCGTTTTGTAAAGCTGCCTGAGGTCCTCCTGCGACTCCAGTGTCTTCCACCTGTGGGTCCTGTGTAGGGTCAACTATGACTTCTTTGGGCTCCCCAATTGCTCTGGGCTTTCCATGACTCCCCTGCTTGTGGTGAGTCTCCTGGACCTTGCTGGTACTCTTCCTGCAACTTCTTGACCTCCTGAGTGGGTTGCTTTTGGCAAGGCTTGTTGGTGCTCCCGCCGGACACCAACCCCTCAGCACTCGACATCCTTTGTGGGACAGCTCGTATCCAGCTCCTGGTCATCCTCAGCATCGCCTGGTCCCCACAGCTGCAGAGTCAAGGTCATCGACATCTATCCTGAAGCAACCGACATCGGTGGGCATTCATCTTCCAAGCTCCTGGTCACTCTCCAGTGACCCAGACTCTGTCCCCTCTGCTTTCAGGTACTCTTCACCAAGAATCCATGTTTAGATTCCCACGGACACTTTCTCCTCTTCCAGCAGCGGCACTTTCCTGAAGTCCTCCATTGGGATTGACGGCAGTTTCCGATGCCACTTCACACCTATGCACCCGGCTTACCTGGGATAGGTAACTTGGGTACCACAGTATCCACGGGTGGGGTGGCTCTCCAACCTTCTGTCTTCCATGGGGTTTGTTCCGGGTCCACTGGAAAGGGTCCTTAATCTTTAAAAATCCAACGGCGACTTGCACATTGACTTGTACAGAGCACGCGGTCGTGTATTCACACTGCACATGCTCTCCATGGGGTTCCTATCTACTCACCTTTGGTGGTTCCTTGGGGTCCCTGCAATTCTAGATCCTCTCGACATTGTCCTGACTCGAGCCGTGGTTCTTATACCACTTTATTAGTACATGGTTTGGTCCCCCCCCTGGGGCCCACTGTGTATTAGTGCTATTTACTGTGATTTCTTTGCTATAGTATTGTGTGCTTTGTGTATTTGTGGGAGATACTGGAACGTACTAGAGAGTATTATATAATAAATACATATTTTTATAAATACCTTGTTTTGTTCTCTTTCATTTAATCTATACTATAAGGTTGCATTCTGGTAAAACAAGCTGCTTTACACCCCTTCAAGACTAAGCCTGAAAGCTGCTCTCCACATCTACCACTTGGATAGCTTTCTAAGGTTGTCTGAGACCTCTTAAATCACCATAAGGGTTGTCTGGACTGGTGCAAGGTGCCCACTTACATTAGTGGACATCATATACCAGGCCACCTTCTCACAAAAATACTCTCATAAAACATTAAAAACATAATCACAAAACACCCCAGCAGCCCATATGTAGTGCCAATCCAATACAACAGTTTTTTCGAAATATCAAGAGCGTCCCTCAGATAAACTTTTTCCTATCTCTACTCTTTTGTGCTGAAATGGCTCTTCCAACTGCTTGAGAGAGCTATACATGGCCATTAAAGGGCAAACTAATAATACTACCATCTATACTTGTAGGAAAGTAGGATCTGCTTTCATGGTTATCCCCACTTTTTGCTGGTGTCTTACTGTTTTTCTGACTAGTCTGACTGGGATCCTACTAATCAGGACCCCAGTCGCTGTGCTACTTTCTTAAACTGGATATGGTGAGTACCTCGGTACATTCCTAATTGGCTGCTGGTGTACCCTAGTAAGTCCCCAGTACATGGTACTAAGGTATCTAGGGTCTAGGTACACCAGGGGTCCCCCATGGACTGCAGCATGTATTATGCCACCCTTAAGGGACCCTCCAGACTCAGATTACAGGCCTGCCATTGCAGCCTGTGTGAGTTGATGCTTGCTCCTCTCACAAAAGATATTTTTCCTTAAATCTACAATCACTGCACTTAAAACCTCCAAGTCACCCCCCTAGTAGGCCTTTCAGTCCCAAAGGCAGGGTGCTCAGTTCTATGTGTGAGGGTGGCCCTGCATGAGCAGGACACCCCTGAAAACTTCGGAGTCCCTTCTCCCAGGTTGTCAGTGCATCAGCCATTATGATACATAGAGTGGCCATTCGTCATTACGCGATGACCATCTCTAAACTGGCTGTAACTAACCCTTCATGTTTGGTATCAAACATGTTGGAATCATACCCCCCACACCATAAATGGTATGGGAGGTATGATTCCATGCACTGTAAATCTCCTAAGGGAGGCCCTCAGTGCTCCAGGTACCAGTCTTTCAGAACCAGACAGCGAGCTAGGGCTGCTGCCGACCTGAGACACAGTCCTGCCCTCCTGCTGCTGAGCTAAGCTCGAGCTGGGGAAGGTAGGACAATAGGTATCCTGTCACAGGGAGGTGTGACCACCTCCCAGACAGGGTTTAGTGTATTGGGACAGGTGGAGGTACTGGCAAGCGCCACTCAGACTGCTTCAGGGGCACATTTGGTGCCCTCCTTGCATACTCCAGCACAAACCAATTCAGGGAGCCGTTGGCTCCCGCTGTGGTGCAAAACTGGACAAAGGACATGGGAGTATCCTCCCCACTGTCCAGCCCCTCCTCTGGGGGGGACCCCTGAATAATCCCAACCCTTTCCTGAGGGTACTTAGCGGCTTACCTGAGGGTGGATCCCTAGATTCATCGTGGGATTCAATTCAGATTTAACTCCGCATCCTCTTCAACCGTCTGAACATTCTGACCGTGTCGTACTGACGGCGTCATACTGACCACGTCGGACTTCGCTTTGGGAACCAAGACTGTAACCGGGAATACTCTGTCTGCTCCTGATCTCTTCGTCCTGCAAGCCCGCTGCACCATCAGTGTCTATGCTCCATTCAGGGTCCATCCAGGGCCTGTGGACACTCAAAGACAAATGAAGGAATCTCCCATGGAGTGAAGGAGTCACTCCCCTGAATCCGCAGGCACCACAACGTAGCAGACCGGTTTGCTGCTCCTGGGCTCCTACGCATTCCAACAGGTTCAGTAACACAGGAGGCGGTTCCCTGTGCACCGCATCGGCTGGCTGTTGCTAAGGCTGGGCGACTCTCGTCTCCAGAGATCTTCGGGCCCTGTTGAGGGTTTACCTTGATTCCTGCTTGCTCGGGGCCTATCCTGGCTTACTTGAACATGGTGAGTCTCTTTCTCTAGATTCTGGTACCATGCCATTCTGCCGTTATTAATGCCAAGGACAGCCATATCCTCTTCAACGTAGAGACAGACTTGAGTACAATCTGTGGGCAAACCATTTCTAAACTACTCAATAAAATATTTCTTATTTATCAACAGGGCCAAACTTACAATTCTGCCACTCAGCTATTTTCCTCATGGGCTGCTTGCTAGAGGGAACACTAATTCTAGTTGCAGGGTCCTGCACCATGAGACCATTTTGTACATTACCTCTGGGGCTGATTTTGTTTTTCCTATCCGGTCCTGATCCTCTTTGGCTGTGGTATAAAACCTAGGACTCAGAAGCCACACACGTGTTGTGACAGCTCTATAACAAGGCATTGTTAACGTTATATGTTTTTAGCAGTGTGTGCTAAGATACCTGCACAATCTCTAAAGTTAATATCAATATATCCTCCTCCTTCTTGATCTACTATAGTGAAGGTTATGTAGGGGTGGTGAGGGTGTTGCAGCACCCCATAATAACCATGCTGGAGTTCCACAGGTGAATGAGCAATAAAGATGCCTTTAAATTTTGTTCTTCCTAACATGGACATTGGTGTTCACTTTTCTTTCTCTGACTGCAAAGTTAGAGGATTTTATAAAGTGAACTGTGCAGCAAACTTGCCAGTGTGACAGGAAATGCTTCTGGATATCATGTTTTTCTAGCACACAATAACATGTAAATACCTATAAATGAACTGTACACATATTTCAAAATATATTATGAGTTAAGAAAGCACAATATTGTAATTCTGAAATGTGATAGAAACAAAGGTTTTACTAGGATCAAAACAAATCAAGACCCTTTACCTGGCGATGTGCAGATGACAAATTTTGCAGAAATCCTTTTTCCACATGTTATTGTTTATGCTCCATATATAATTTATCAGTAAAACTATGTCTAACAAAGTTAGTGGACATTTCAATGGAAAATGTGCTGTCTGTAAATGACAATGTACTACACCACAATAATTTAGTAATATATTTGTGACAGTGAGCTTTAACATTCGCCACAACCTACATACATACTACACTCTTTCAACTCTTGCTGAATGAGCTTGGCTCATTTGGTACACTTTTCTTTGTGTGACACTTGGATTTTTCACAGTTTAGTGATGTGACATTGATGGCAGCACTCCCATTTTGAACGTTTTTCCAGCTCCACTGCACTCACTTTGATTCACAAATTACAGCTGATACAGAAAACAACTCGATTCTTGCATAGAGACAAAAACATGTCAGCCTAGTCGTGGTATCCTGTATAACCTTCTGGTCCAAAGGAGATCAAACACCAAGAACTGTTTCATTAGTAAGTGTATTGAGTCCAAATTACCTTATTGCCTTCTAAGATCTGCTTACAGAGCAATTTGTCTGACATGTTTTTAACCATGATTTCCACTAGGAAGATTCAGCTATTAGTAGCAGTCCTGCCAAGTACCACACATCAGGGGTTAAACTAATGCATTTTAGTACAGATGTCCACATCACCGCACTAAAATGCTTAGTTATGCAAAATTAAAGCTCCCTGAGGTGTTTCACAATCATGAGGTCCTGCATAATTGAACAACAATGAAGGCAGCAGTGAGCACTCTTGACTACTACTGATGCTGCCAGGCAATTGTACAAATTGAGATGGGTCTGGAAGTCACTGGGTGCTATGGTCACAAAACAGTAAACTAGTTGATACTGTATTACAGTTTTACCCGGCTAAGCCATGCACCATCCCCAATGTTCCTTTAAAGAAAAACAATTCTGTAAGCTAAAATCAGGTCCAGCTTGGCCACATGGATATAAAGACCTAGCATTGCAAAATAGCAAGCACCCAAGACCCAGCTTCAGGAGGAATTTTCCAGGCCAGCCAGGGACTACTGCATAAAATGCACCTGGCCCACCTGAACTGTAGCATGTTCATTTTACTCTGCTGGCCAACCTGCTCAGACAAGGGCGTGAGGGCAACCCTAGAGTAGGATGGCTACCAGAGGTGGAAGGATCCTATGGTGTTTTCCATGCTTTCCAGGTGATGTCCTCTGTTGCTGCTTGACTTGACCACTGTGGGCAGCCTCCCTGTAGAGCCCTGGGGAGCGGAGATGAGAGCAGGTTTCATTCCAATACTGGGCAGGACAGAGGTGAGTGCAGCTGAATATGGGCCTGCGTAACTTTGTAAAAGGGCTCTGCTAACCTTGTATACAGTACACAACATGGAATGTAAAATGAAGATGATTCTTCATTTGTAACTAAATGCTTTTGTAATAGGCTTTGGGTTTATCTGACTCTCCGCGGACCTCCAGAGCGTATCCGCTGTCCCCTAAGATTTGGCTTTGAGCCACCGTGTCACGCGACATGCTTTGACCATGCTGCATTGCCCTGATTAGAGTGGAAGAGGAGAGGAACAAGCTCACCTCATATAAATGAATGTTAACCTGTGTGCCTGCTAAAATAGGTGTCCTTAGTTTATACAAGTTGGCTGGGCAGATGGTTTCAGTGCTGAAAGTAACTGCATATTTGAAATATAGTGAATATCGTGAAGAAGCGTTTTTAGCAAAACACAAACTAATATAGTTAAAATATATGTCCAATATTAACATGCAGACTAAAGTGAACAAAATTGATTTAAAAAATGTGTACAAATGTAGTAGATAGCTGTACTTACTATTACTAGGTCTTCAAAATATTTAAGGCAGCATTGCTTAGCAAATAGTTTGACAAGATTTGCTGAAACAAGCATAAAATCTTTAATTCTTGACCTTTCAATTATCATGTTTTCATTAAATAAGTGTTTCACATAACTCTGCAAAATGTTTCTACTTATACAAAGATGGTTTGAATACTTGTTTAAAATGTGTCGTTTAGTATAATTATGAAGAATAGCCACACATAGAATGCAGCACATAAACTGTACTTGACCTCTTTTAACATACATTCCAAAGGATGAAGTAGTGCAAATGATTTTCTCTCGTCTCTGCAGATGTTTCAATTTCTACATAGCCCATTGTTAGCTAACATACAATTTGCTTTATTAGAAGGTTAGAAATATAGTCTCATTCATAGAAAAAGATGTTCAGAATGTAAAAGCCTCATGTGTAGTTCAGACTAATGCAACAAAGTTGCACACTTGGAGATCACTGTCTGTGAGTCGTGTGAGAAGAAGAGGAGTGATCCTTTTCCCAGGAAGAGCCCTGAAAGATGATTGGAGGAGATAAGAAGAAGATGCAACATCGAACCGCAACTTAATTTTTTACTGTTTATAAAAGTACGTGTTCCTAGAGTAGGTTAATGCTAACCCGACATTCACCCGCGAGACTCTTATTCCTTTTGCCCAGACCTTATTGCTGATTTCAGTTGCTACTGCACATTTCCTCTGCCTTATTCCTTATTGCTTTGAGACTCTACTGATGTTTGTGAAATTCTCTTTATTTGAAGTTCTGCTTTGATCGATTTTTGAGTTTGGATATTTGAGCTTTATGCTTGATCTCACTCTCTTCCGAACTTGAACTCTTTATGGGTTTCTACTGACACTTTTTCACCCCATTCTTAGAATAGGGATTTCTTCCTTTATGGGACACGCTTAATGCAATTTTATTATAATTTGAATTAACCATTGCTTTTTATCAGTTTCTGTAATTGATTGATTATCAATACTAATACGAATAAAACTTATGATTTTGAATAAAAATGATTTACTAAACTGAAAAATAAAACCCTTAAAACTGAAAATAACTCTCAGTATTGATTGAACATTAGACAGAAATTGTGATTACTATTTATGTAATGATTTTCTCCTGATCTTCTCACATACAACAGCCAAGGTCCATTGACCTGTTGAGCTGCAGCACAAAGGGGATCAGCCCTGTGGGTGATGGTAGACTGAGTTTTATTTAAACTGATTCCCGCTGCAGCACATTTGGTAGCAGCGCAACAGTTTACATTCTGAGAAGAGGAGCTATAAATACTTGCCCAAATTAGAGAAACACTCAAGCCCCAAAGCCCAATTCCCAGAACTTGAAGACTGATGAAGTACAATTTTCTGAAAGTGGTTGCTGTATTGAAGGTAAGAGTATCAATAGGGTTAAGGGTTGTGAATTGTGACTATTATTGTTTTTATTGATTAGCATTGGAGAAAGCATGTTGAATGACTTGGTGATGATTATGTGTTTAATGTGAAGAAGATGAAGAGGTTATCCTAGGATCCCGGGGCATTTAGATAAGTGTAGAAGACACTTATATGGTCTTCTTGTCTGCTAAGATTTGTGGTGTCGATCGTGAGGTACGGTTGACTACACAATTGAGATAGGGATTATAATGATCTGTTGTGATTGTACTAACATTGATTGATGTTGAGAGAACCTATTTGCACAAAGGGTGAAGCTACATTGATTAGAGTGATTCCCCGCTGGTCGCAATTTCATTCGTTTGTGCAGAAACTCTTTTTGTGTTAAAAGGCAGAAGGTGTAAAAAAAACTTAGTATTCCAATTGTTGGTTTGCCTTTTCGTTTTCTTTAGTGGAGCAGACAAGGATTTGTATATTTACATTTGTTTAAGGTTGTAAAATTGTATGTACAAGAGAAATTGTAAAGGAGGGTGAACCGCTGCAAGGAGTGAGATCATATGTCATAGTGTGTCCTGCTGGGATTGATTGGTTGGTATCGTGTTGAGCTGTTGTTGGTTGATGATTGCTCTGTATTGCGTGCTATGATAGGTCAGTTGTTGTGTGAGGATCACATTGAGATTGTTTAACGAGTCTTTAAGAATTGAAACTGTGATAGGATTGGAGAAGGAGCTCTGGCGTTTACGGAATAGAATCAAAACATTGAATTTTGAATTGCATTAGTGAACATTTGTTGTTGAACTTTGCGAAAATCATGAAATGTCTTAAGGGATTTAAGAATCTTGTCAGAGGTGATGTTACAATCCTGATACAGGAAGGTAAAGAGGTGCCTCCTATGGGTACACATGCACTTTATATGACAACGAAATTAGGGTTGCATACATGTTTGTGGCTTCGTCAATGGTGCAAAATTACTGAAAAAGGGACCTTTTTGTTTTCCTAGATATGGTACATTTGAGTTGAGAATTATTGACAAGTTGAATGAGAAGCTGTACTAAATGAAGCCACCACCTAGACTTGCACAGAACAAAGCATTAAAAAATGTGGGAAAAGACAGCACAAGATAGGGAAAGAGAGAAGTCCCAGAATAAGACTAGAAGACCAGTGTGTAATAATGCAGATGCTCGATGATTTGAGGAACAACAGAGATGGAGGAAAGCCATAGTAGAGGGAAGTAGATTATACCCAGCTATTACTACTGAGACACCTGATATACCGAAAAAGAATAACACACAGGAAAAAGAAGATGAGAAGAAGAGAGATACTAATCGTGATTCAGGGGATGGAATGTTGGATGCATTGTTAGCTGCGCGTCCACCACCTTATGTAGTCTCTACAACTAGTGCTGATACTAATACAACTGAAAGTGCTACAGTGGCTACTGCCCCTGTTGAACCGAGTTTAATTTAGATTAAGAGACAATTTCAGACATTCCAGATTGCTCCAGTCCCTGTTGGTACAACTATAGTAACACCATGTGTTACTGCTTTTATTGTGACAGTTCCGGCACAAGTACCACATATTGCAACAGTACAGGTAGTGCCAAGGCCAGTTGCGACTGCCCATATAAATATTGCCCTGATTGCAGGAGCTCAGGGAGCTGTATGAGGGGTGACTGCAACTGGGTTCATCCCGACATCGCAGAATTCTCAGATTGTAGCCTGGAAACCACAGCAAACGATTCAATCATTGAGAGAAGGAGGAAGGACTGTCTTTATGACGCCAAAACACAAGGAGGGCTAGAGGAGGTTTAAAGACCCGCAGGAGTTGACTCAGTAAACAATAGCACAAAATAAAACCCCTGGGTCTATAAGAGAAGGAAGAGTTGTCCCAGAGTGTCCCTTTCAAAGGAAGGTTTACCTTACCCACCCAGAGGGTGGCATGTTTCTTCATACAGTAACCTCCTCACATTATGAACCTAGTCATAATGCACGCTACAACCCCCTCTCTGAAAGGGAGAAGCTCAAGGATGGTTTTTGGTAGAGAGAGGTATACTAAATACCATATATGAGCTAAGTTAGGGTAACCTCCTCACAATAGGAACCTAGTCATAATGCGGGCTACAACCCCCCTTTCTGAGAGGTAGTAGTTCAGGGATGTCTTTGGGACACACCAACTACACACTTGTCTCTTTATGATGCAACAGCAGGTATATGCCATTTTTCAACCATGGGCTATTTCTGTCCTACTTATTACACGCAATATTATACTCATGTAGTTGGGGTGTTGACGTGGTTCGCAATTGAGTCAACTGTTTCACCCACCTTTGTTGTCCCGTGACAAATTGATTTGCATGTGTCTTTTGATTATAGGAATTGATGCCACCTTGAGTTTTGCACCAAGGTAAAGTTGAGGTATGTTACCTGACGTTTGCGGTTAAGCTCATGCATTTTTCTTGATAGCACAAAGTTGTGTTGGTATGTGGGGTACTGATAGTCGTAGTAACCCTGATTCAGTCCCAGGACTTTTCCTGTAACCTAGATTTATTGGAACGAGTGCTATAATTTGATGGACAAATTTAAGTACATGTCATACCAAAACATTTTGTTTCTTTCAGGTAAACCATCCAGTGGATTCCTGACAAAGTAGTTTGCCACTTCAACTATTGGATTGTATTTGGCAATTTGCTTTTTGTTTTTATCACCTGTTACTTATACATCGCTTGCAGAAGCTTCCATAAGATCCTAAATAAGATTGCCACACCTCTGTCGAAGGTATTAGGCTGAAACAAGTTGACCTTTTTTTCACTCAATGGCAGGTTAAATTCCCTCCTGTTATAGCTTGGTTTTTAATCCTGGTCCAGGGGTGCCCTAGTAAAGTCTATTGTGTACCATGGAGCTAGTTTTAGCTCACATTCACTTTGTTCTGCCCCCCTCTCCCCTCTCAGTACAGCTATGGTATTTAGTATACCTTTCTCTACCATAAAACATCCCTGAGCTCCTCCCTCTCAGGGAGGGGATTGCAACCTGCCTTATGACTAGGTTCATAATGTGAGGAGGTTACCCTATGATAATGCATGCCACCCTTGGGTGGGTAACAGAAACCATTCTTTAAAAGGGGCACTCCGGAAGCACTCTTGCTTCTCTTATAGGCCCAGGGGTTTCATTTTGTGTTACTATCTTTAAGACACCAATAGCCCAAGGAGAGATCAGTTTATTTGAAAATGGGATTTTTCCACCATGGTCTGGGGGATCTGCAGGATTTTAAAAGACATGGGGGCATATTCTCAATGAGCTATCGCCGAGTTATTGGCACTTTATCGCAGCCAAAGTCGCGATAAATTTATCGCCCCATTCACAAGCTGGTGCTAACAGCCGATACCACCAGTTTACTTGAGAAAGCATCTGCAAAAAACATTGCCACAGATGACCCTGGAAACTATCGCTAAGGAGATGCAGAGTAGGCGTTCCCGAGCAAAAATCCGCGACAACACCACACCTCAACATTCTCAATGACCAGCCACATCGGCGATAAGACCACAAAACAGGCGATAAGGCGCGTTAGCAGCAGGAAATTAACACCTGCTCTGACCTGTTGTAAAGTCGGACGACAACCTGCACCATCAAAGGGAGCCCAGCCCAGAGCCACACATGAAGAACAACAGATGCCATGGAGCCACTCACCATGCATCCTGGAGCCCGAGAGAGCAAAAACACCCACCGCCACCACCCCCAGGACCACCACCCCCCGGATTCCCCCCGCCCCCTGGACCACCACAGAGGCAGCGCAGACAAAGACAGCGGACCTTCAGGAAATGCACCAGCCTCACAGACCTAACACCAGACAATATCAATGCCCACTACAGGCTCAAAAGGACAACCACCCTCTGCATCCTGAACATCATTGCCCACAGGCTGACGGTACCAACACAGCGGACAACCAACATCCCTCCGCAGACAAAGCTGCTGGCTGTGCTGCACCTGTTGGCCTCTGGTACCTCCCAACCAACAACCGCCAGAGTCGGAGGAGTCTCACATCCAGCCCCATCCAAGTTCCTCACACCTGTCCTGGATGCCATCATCAGCTAGGTACCCCAGTACCTATACGTCCCCCACAATGCGCAGGAACAGCTGGAGACCAAGCAAGGACTATACGCCATAGCTGGCTTCCCGCACATGTTGGGGGCAATCGACTGCACACATGTCCTACTTGTGCCCCCTGCCGACACTGCACACAAGTACCGCAACAGAAAGCACACGCATTCCATCAATGTGCAGGCAATAGTGGACCACAGGGGACTCTTCACCAATGTCGTAGCCAACTACCCAGGCAGTGTGCATGATCCCTTCATCTTCCAACAGTCCAACATCAACAAGCGCTTCCAGGATGGCACCTATGGGAATGCACTGCTCGTTGGCAAGTACCAAATGAACACAGCAGACACCTCAACTCCACAATCATGCAACTCACAACTCTGGCACTGCACACGTCACAAAATCACATACAACATGCCAAACAACATGCCCACCCACCAGACACGACAGCACAACTTACTGTGGCAACCTTGGTTAGCCATGTACATGAGCCATCAACGGCTTGGCACCTCAGCCACACAATAGCGGAATGTGGGGAGAGGTGGGAACCAGGCATGTGCGAAGGAGGCAAGTGACCCATGAATGAGAATGTACACAATGCCAAGTGTGGCGGAGATGTGCTGGACAGACTGCAGTATGCAGACCACAGACATATCCATGTCTACATGCACTGCTGGTGTTTGGAGTGTAGTGGACTGTGAACCCAACCATGTCACCCCAGCCAGTGGGGAAGATCGCGGAAATGTAGCTTGTGATGCCCCCCCCCCGTAAGCGTGTGCGGAGTGTGCTGGCCCGGCGTATGCCAGGCCAGCGCAGGGGTGTCAATAAAAAGCACGTAGCTCTGGGCGTGGTTCTCTTACGGAATGCCCAACGTGTCTGCCAGGCCGGTGCCTCCCACCCCACCACGAGGCCGACGCCGTCGCCGTGAGCGGTGTGGCCTGCGATCCTGTGTGCCTGCTGCACCCCGGGCCACTGGTCCCAGAACCCGTCAGGCCCGCCCCTGCGCAGCCAGGCCTCGCTGCTCACCTGCCGACACCGGCGTGTGTCAAAGAGGGCCCACCACGTGCCAGCGCAAGCTCCAAGCCCGAAGCCCGCAACCTTGGCAGCCTCCTCAGACCATCACGGCCTCCGCGACACAGGCCCGCTTTACTGCTTTCTCGTTGACGTACTCTACCGCTGCCTCCGGCCTACACTACGGTCAAGTAGGTCACACATTTGGAACTGAGTCTTGATTATGCAATGGCAGAGTACACACTTTATGGCTGTGTTTATATCACTGTACTCCCTTCGATGTGGTGCCACCAACTCTGTGCATAGCATTCGAACTACACCTGTCTGTGGTCCCTTGCTGACTACTGCCTTCGGCCTACACTGCGGTCGAGTAGGTCACACATGTGAAACTGAGTCTTGATTTCTGCATGGCAGAGTTCATATCATTGTACGCAAGGAGATGAGTAAGAGGAAGACGTGGTTCAGTCCGGAGGAGAAAAGGATCATCGTTACGGAGGTGATCGAACACTGCCGACAACTGCTCTGGTGTCACTAACTCTGTGCATCGCGGGCCAACGACACGTGGCAGTGGGCCCCTGCTGACCGCTGTCTCGTGCCTACACTGCGGTCGAGTAGGTCACACATTGGGAATTCAGTCATGATTCATTTATGGCAGACTTGATATCATTGTACTGGCCTCATCGCAGACTGCATCCCCTTTCAGCTCTGGTGCCACTAAGTCTGTTCCCCGACATCCATGGACACTTTCTGGTTGAACTTTGGTGGCGACTGAGTCTATGGACTGGGGGTTGTCTTCATCATCATGTCGGTGATACTGACTTTGTGGCAAAAACGAGGCGGTAGCATTCCACTCCTCCATTTGCTGCTTCCGGCCGGCTTCTGCCCTCTGCATCATGCCCTGGAGGACACCTTCCACTGTCCCCCGCAATCCTCCGCTACATTCACCTACGACATCGACGAGGACCCGCTCAGCTCACGTGGCCCTATCTCACTGCACCGCAAGTCACCGTCCCGTGGCGGTGTGCCTGTGCCGGCCGCAGTGCATACGGGGCCACTAACTCTGTGCAGCTCAAGTCATGGCCCCTGTCTGATAGCATATTGGATGGCCTCTGGGTCGATGGACTGGGGGTCATCAAGGCCATGTGTCTGTGGCCCTGCGCTGTCCGCTGCCTCTGGCCTCAACTGCGGTCCACCTGGGCTCACACATCAAATCGAGTCCTGACCTGCCCGGACGTCGCATCACCGCAGGATGCACACGCCACCACCGCCAGGACCAACTCCAAACAACAGGTGCCAGAGTCGGAAGTGTCTTACTGCCAGACTATCAGAGTTGCTCACACCTGTCGTGGGTGCCATCATCAGCTTGATACCCTGCTCAGCTCTTCAGGTGCCACTAGCTCAGTGCACCACAAATCATGGACCATTCTGCTTGCATGTTGGGTGAACACTGTACTTTCTCCGGCTACCACCATGTTGCTTCACAGTTGTTTCTGTTATGCTGGTGTTTTCTGTTTCCGCTTTAATTGTGATCACTGCTCAAGTTGTTGCCAGCACCAACGACTCCATGAGGGCTGGCTTACACTCACCGCACACACATCCAGCACATGCGTCACTGTACATGTGACCATGCCAATAAAGGTGTCGAGCGCACGTGCCCGTATCCAGTTCAATGAACTATCTGAGTGTGTCCGTGTGCTCATGATGTATGCATTAGGGCCCCGGGCCCTACAACATTACATTGTGCCATGTACAGAGGATGCAGCCATGTCACCGCAGGCAGCAGGTGAGACATTGCACATGTAGCTTTGTCGTCCCCCACTGAATACGTAAGAGGAGTGAACTGGGCCGGCATACGCCAGTCCAGCATGGGGGTGTGAATGATTATCCCGTGGCTCTGGGTGTGGTTCAGTACTGGAAATGTGCAAAGGCATGTGTGTCTGTCGCAGTGTGGGTCTCCGTTGGGGAGTGTAGGTGGTTCCTGATGGGACTTAGACACCCACGTATGTGATCTAGTTCCATGAGGTAGTACCCCACCCGCACATATTCGGCCACCCCCTTCTGGCAGTCTGACACCTGGCCTTGGAATGCGATGTGTGCTTCGGTGGGCTGCTGGGAGCCAGCCGGGGTGGTGGGTGCTTCCAGCTGTGTTGCCTGTGCAGGGGGTGGGGTATCCTCGATGCAGCGGTGCTGCCCTGCTCCTGGAGGTTGATTGCCTCGGACGTCCATGGACTGTTGTAGGGCGTCGGTGTCGGAAGTGTGGAGGTCCTCTTCAGCATCACTGTAGAGTTGTCTGGTCTGCTCTGCTGGAGGTGCTGTTTGTCCCTCTGCAATGTGAAGGGGAGAGGCTTGTTGACATTGTGTTGGCATGTATGTTGACGCATTGTACAAGTTTACATACAGACTGCATGACAATGTACATTGCGACTGTTTGGGAGGGGCGGACTATTTGATGCGGGACAGTGGACATTTGGACTACATGATGTAGGTGAGGTTGTACATGTACATTTGCATCTCACAGTTTCCTGCTATGTCAGATGTGATTGACCATTTTCTACGCACAGACGGACCCAGTTGTGTCCTCTGTTCTGCAGTGTAAGTGTTGCACTGTGTACCACATTGTCGTCCATGTGGATGTGCTGTCATTGCTATGTGTGTGTGCTGCATTGTGTGAGAGTCGCACCTGCAGCTGTGATTTTGCTGCCCCTTATCCCTTGGAGGTGGTGTGCCTTTGGCTTTTGTGCTTTTAAGGTGCTGTGATGTTGGCGACCTGGGTCATTTGTGCTCTTGGACGGTTTTTGTACTCTTGTGCATTGTTTGTCTGCAGATGTATTGTTGACGTCAGTGGTTGTTTGTGCACGTGGATGTGTCAGAGTGTGACCTGCTCCTTTCCGGATGTGGTCCAACACTCAGCCACCTCAGTCTCGTGGCGTGCACAATGTCATGGTGATTGTACTCCAGCCATGCTGCTCGTCATGTGGTGTCACTTGCATTGTCAGTGTGGCTCTCACATACGCATCTTTGCTGTGTTTCGCACAGGTGCATGTGCGTGTTGTGGAATTGGTGATGTGTGGGGTGGGACCCCTTTGGGCACATGGTGGACTGGGGTCTACTTGATGTTTGTATGTGTGCTGCAGAGTGCCACGGGAATCAGGGACATGACCCAGGGTCATTGTGGGTGTGCGGTGTGCTACACGTCGTTGTGCATGTGTGCCATTGTGCCTGTCCCCCCTGTCCCCACAGTCCCTGTTCGTTACTCACCCTGTTGATGTTGTCCCAGGTCATATCGAGCAGTAACCGGACTCCCGACTCCTTGCACCGTCTCCACACTGATGACTGTGGCCACCATTTGCTCCAGCTCCTCCTGTGGCGCAGGACTCCCACCTCCATTTGCCGTTGCTGCCTTCCTGTTATCAGCGGGTTTCTGCTTGGTTTGGCTTTTCACATCGTGCCAGGGCATCTTGGCCTCCTCTACACTCCAGCTGCATTCACAATGGATTGCCATTTTTCCGTCTGTGTTGCCAATGACACGGTGGAGGTGACGGACAGTTGTTGTTAGTGCTCTGTCACCTTCGTGACAACGATCCGGTTGTCATGCAGACTGTACCCAGTCTTCCTTTTCCTCTTCTCCTTCGCCTTCCCTGACCCCGAGGTTCCTTGCTGGTGGTCTGTGGGGCGTGTGGGGTTCGCGTTGACCTGGGCACTCGTTCCGGGTGCATCCATGTTGCTACGCAGTTTATTTTGTTTATGGTGTTTTTTTCTTGTTCAGCTTTTATAATGCATTTTCCCGCATGAAGCGTGGGAATTGCAGGCCTGTCGCTGGTTATCGCTGATTTTTTATTCGCGGTTGGCCTCATCGCAACTTTATTCGCGTTCGTGTTTCGCATTTTTGCGGCGTCACGTTAATTTTAATGCAGTCATTTGACGCGTTATCGTGGGACTATCGCATGGTGCCGCCAGGTTGGGAATACTGCGTTAACACGGCGTTGTTTTCCCGCGATAGACTGCGATATGCAAAGTTGCATTACGCTAAACTTGCGGTGGTTATCACACGTTCTTGAGAATATGCCCCAGAGAGTGTAGAACAACAAGTTACTCCAGAACCTCAAAAAGAGAGATCACTCTATGTAACCAAAATAAAATTGGAATTAGGAACCAATTTCAGGAAAAGGAGATGATTTACCTGAGTAAAGAAATTACAAGACATGCAGCATTTACACATGGTGAATTAACTGATTTTTCTGGAAAATATGATGTTGATCTTTCAAAAAGTTTTCCTTTACTGAGAAGTTACAGGGTTCAATTGGATGATGGAGCTATTGAGACAATCGGTTCTTCAGAAATGCATCTGTAAATGGAGTGATTTTGAAAAATTAGAGAGTAAATGTTGAAGAAAATATGAAAAGAAAATTAAACAATCAGAGTCAGATGGGGAAAATAAAAAGCCATCAACAGGTTCCCAAGAGGAGGAGGAAGCTTCAGCTTATCTATTGAGAGAGATGGCAGGTGGAGGGTATGTTGATGTGCCGCGGAGCAGAGGTGATCTCACAGCATTTAAAACAATTTTCCATAGTTGAGAGACAAGCCCATACAGTGGTACACACAGGTTGACAGATTTGTCAAAATTTCAAAAGTGCTGTATAGTAATTTAAATACAATCTTTGAAATTGTGGTGCCAAATGATTTGTGGATTGAATGCCAAGTTGTTGTACAATGGGCGTGAGAAGAGTCAACAAGAGATGCCCTCACTAATGCACCGTCTGTAGTGGTCATGGAAATATTTGAAGCAGTGATTTATTTCCTGAAATGCAAGGTGCCCCGAAAGATATTGATTCAGTAGAGATTAAAAGAACTTCACAATAACCAAAATAATCAATGCCTGATTACTATGATCAGTTGTTACAGGTGTTTCAACAGCATAGATGGAAAGAGTATCCCGAAATTATTGATATGGGATTCTTTATGTCCCAGTTTGTTATTGGGTTAAGACTAGAAATTAGTACACACATACAGCAGAGCGGGATTTGTTGGCAAACAAAGTCATTGGATGAGAACCTGAGGTATGCCAAATACTATAGTGATGAGCAAGAAATGAAGCAGAGAAACGTTAAGGAGAAATTCATGTTAGCCCAGATAAAGTTTGCTCTGAAAAGTTTTCAGAATCAGTTGTTTGCTGGAAATCAGGGTGGTATTCAAGATGTTGGTTTACAAGCTGGAGTACAAGGTACTCAAGGGGAATTTGTCAGAGGTAGAGGTGTTCTGGGTAATCCGAATACTGGTATGAATGTTGCGACACTGAAGAAAATGACCCCTTGTCACATGTGTAACAAAGTTGGCCATTTGAAGAGGAAATGCAGACTTACTCCAGATAGGGCAAATGGAAATGCACAAATGCAGGGGGGACATCAGATGCAAATGCGTAATGCTTCAGTTCAGCAAATGCAAGCACCAATGCAGAAACAGGTCCCAATGATGAAAGTTCCACAAGCGTCAATGGTCCCACAGAATTAGGGAAACCTCAGATTTAATTTGAACCAGTTGCCTAAAGCAAATTTAATCCCATTCCAGAACCAGAATCGGAACCCATTTTCACAATTTCCTGTGTTTGAGAATGATGATTTCAGCTACGACAAATCCCAATGATGGTGCCTGAAGGGGGAGGAAGATTGCGGGCTTGACACAGTTTTAGAGGTAGACCAGAGTGGCCATTTGCAGAAGAAGAAGTAAATGACCACCCAGTGTCATTTCTGATTGACACAGGTGCTGCCAGATCCACTGTGAGAACAGCGGAAGTCCCAGACCTGCCCCTCTCGGGAAAGGAGATCCAAGTTGTAGGAGTACCAAATAAACAGATCACTAATCCAGTTTCAGAGAAGGTCCCTGTAAAAATTGGTTGTTTTGAAGAAGATCATCAGTTTGTTGTCTGTGAATCTAGTCCTGTAAATCTGTTAGGGAGAGATTTGCTGTGCAAGATAAATTGCACAATTTACTGTACTCCAGATGGCATAGAATTCTAAATACATGATGAAGACATCGAGTTTGAAATGCCTCGACAAGACCCAGCTGTAAGTTTACTCCCAATGAGAACAATTGAAGAGTAACCTCCTGATTTGAAAGAGACAGTGAACCCAGAAGTATAGGGTTTCGCTAGGAAAGATATCAGACTTATTAAAGGGGTAGAACCTGTCCGAATCACATTGAAATGAAATTCAGTGTATCCAAGAACACCACCATACAATTTGACCCCAGAAACGATTACAGGAATAACACTCATAATTGAAGATATGCTGAGGAAAGGGATATTAAAAGAACACGTTGAGAGTCTGTGAAACTCTCCAATCATGAGTTTAAAGAAGCCTAATGGTGAATATGGGATTGTGCAGCATCTCTGAAAGATTACCAGCATTATTGTTCCATGTTGTCCGGTGGGACTGAATCCAGTAACCATACTCTTTCAAATTCCATGCTCTGCAGATTGGTTCACTGTTGTGGATCTTTGTCAAACTTTTCTCTCAGTGCCATTATATGAAGATTCACAGTTTTTGTTTTCCTTCGTGTTTCAACAGAGAGATTTGGCATCCTGCCAAGTCCTACAAGGGTATACAGAGAGTCTTTCCATTTTCAACCAGATCTTGAAAAAGAATCTTGAGTAATTACAGATGCCCTGACATTCAGTTCTTGTGCAATACATTGATGACTACTTGTGGCATCAGGAAGACGAGAAGCTTGAAAACAGGATACAATTGGGTTATTGAATCACCTGGTCGAGAAAGGACACAAAGTGTCTTCCGGTAAACTGCAATAATGTCAAAAAGAAGTCTACTACGTGGGTCATACCATTGCGAAAGAAGCAAGAAAAGTGACACCAGATAGGGTGGAGGCGATTCCGCAAATGAATCCACCTCGAACCAGGAGAGAAGTCAGGATGTTTTTGGGAATTGTTGTCTGCTGCCAGTGGTAGATACCTATTTTTCCCTAGTGCTAAGGCTTTACTAAGGCTGACTCACAAAGATGTGCCTGATCTGCTTCCATGAGACATTAATTGTTTGAAAGCTTTCCTAGAACTGGGAGAAAGTCTCTATCATGCCCCGGCTCTAGGAATGCCTGATTACAGTGAGATGTTTAAATTGTTTTTCAGTGAGAGGGAGGGCTGCAGTCTCTCAGTGCTTACTCAGATGCATGGAGATGCTCAAAGACCTGTAGCTTATTTTTCAACTACCCTTGACCATGTAGCTGCAGGACTGCCCAGCTGCCTTAAAGCGGTCGTGACTATTGGTATCAGAATTGAAAGGAGTGAGAGCATATTGATGGGACATTCTTTAACTGTTATGGTCCCTCACTCGATTGAGATTTTACTTACCAGAATGAAAACCCAGTGCATAACCCACAACAGGCTCATAAAATATGAACAAGATATTGGCCTCCGATAATGTGTCTTTAAAAAGATGTAAAAATTTGAGCCTCACAACACTTTTACCCATAAATGACAATGCTTGTGATAAAGTTGAAGATTACTGTGTAGATCTCACTGATTTATGTACCAAGACAGGGCCAGCCATTAAAGATAAACCCCTGAAAGAATCAAGTTATATAATCTTTGTTGATGGCTCATGTCTGAGAGACAATTAAGGTACCCTGAGAGCTGCTTACACTGTTTGCACAATTAATGATGTTGTTAGAAGCTTCATAGCTTCAAGGTGTTACCTCAGCACAGGTTGCAGAACTAATTGCCCTTGCAAGAGCTTGTATATTAACAGCCCAACTGAAAGTTACTATATTTACATATAGTCAATATTGCTTTGGTGCGGTCCATGAAATCGAACAGCTATGGTCACAAAGAGGTTTCATGACTTTCTCAGGAATGCCAATAAGAAATGGCGAGCATGTGATGAATTTACTCGAGGCATTACACTTACCAACAGAAGTTGCCGTAGTTAAATGTGCAGCTCACAGAAGTGGCAATGGTTACATTTCAGTTTCTGAACAGATATGCTAACAAAGTTGCGTGGTAATGTGCACTAGTGGCCTGCACATTTAATGGGGCTTACACAAGTGAATCTGCAGAGACACTGTATTTTCAATGTTATTGTTAGTAGCTGCCACATGGGAAGAGCTCAAAAGAGTATAGGAAAATGTTTCAGAAGCAGAACAACTGGGTTGGGTCAGAGCAGGTTGTGGGAAAAGTGCAAATGAGATTTGGACGTCAGCTGATGAGAGATGAGGGTTGCCCGACAGTTAGTCATCTCCTATGACGCAACATTTCTATAGACACACACATCTAGGGAGAGATGCAATGGTGAGACTGCTCAGATGAAATTTGTTTAATCGCAGATTCAGGATGCTTGCAGAATGATTGTGTCATCTTTGTGTAACATGTCAACAAATGAATGTAGGGAAAAGAACATCCTTCACAATGAGTCACAGATGGTCCCTTCAACAGGATGCAAATGGACTTCATCGAGATGCCTTTTTGTAAAGGGTTGAGATATATCCTGGTTATAGGGCGCATTTTCTCTTGATGGTTGGAAGCCTTCCCAGCAAGGAGTACTGTCACTGTAGCAATCTGTTATTGAGAGAGTTAATACCCAGATACGGAATGCCGGTTTCTCTGGAGTCAGATCATGGGACTCATTTCAATAATGAGGTCCTGAGGATGCTTTGTGTAGCATTCCAAATTGAGCAGAGTTTACACTGTTGATATCAACCTGAAGCTTCTGATATCGGCAACCAGTTCAATGGCACCATAAGGCCTTGATTGGCAAAAGTTAGTGCTTCTATATCATTGAAATGGCCTGAAACATTACCTCTGGTATTAATGAGGAGAGGATTTGGGAGAGGATGAAGCCTTACGGCTAGAGCGGTCGACCTCGAATCTGGGGAACCGGGTTCAAATCTCTTGGCAACGACACTCAACATCCTGTGATTATTGGCAAATCACGTAATCTCCCCGTGCCTAACAAAAATGAACGTCTCCATCTGTAACAAAACTGGCTCTCATGTAAAACACTCTGATACCTGATATCTTCGGGTCTAATTCCCGCTATATAAAAACTCCCAAAAAAGAAATGAGTATCAGAAGTATCCCAGACATAAAGACCGGGTTATCCCCTCATGAGTTCTTGATGGGGAGTGCGATGAGACTGCCTGCTGTACCTACAAATGCACTTATGGGCATCACTGATGACATGGTACTTGATTACTGCAAAGGATTGGCTGATGTGGTGCATTCTGTTTCCCATCAGGTTGAAGCTGCAACACTAGATCTGCATCGAGAACAGTGCCACAGCCTCAACCCCGGAGATTGAGTCATGATGAAGAAGCATGTTTGGAAGACTTGTCTGGAAACCAAAATGGAAAGACCCCTTCCAGGTCATTTTAATCAAGAACATTGCTGGTAAGTGTGCGGGAGCACCAAACTGGGTGAATGCCTCGCACACTAGAAGAGTCCGAGATCCATGTGAAGAAACAGTGTTCTTTGAGCCTGCATGAAGAGCACTGGTGAAGGCATCACCCCAAGCTGAATGACTGCAAGGAGCAGTATCACAAGAATCACCACAACAAAGAGAAGTAAGGGGTGAAGAGTGGCTGACAGACACACTAACACAAGTTCCTGTGATTTTGCAAAGTAGCATTGAAGTATGAAGAAGAGACCAACCCCCAACATGAGTAAGCAGTGGAGACAGCATCAGCACAAGCAGAGGATCCGAGTAAAGGAACAAACACTGAAATGAGAAGAGTCACCTGATATGTTGAATGGCCACGAAACTATGATCAAAGGTGACTGAGAACAAGTGTGTCAGTCGATTGAATACCACCGACTATCACTAAAGAGACAGAGTCAAGTGGTGCATGTGACACAGAGGAAGATCAACCAAAACTGAGGAGATCAAAAAGAGTGAGAGTGCCTTGTCGAAGGTATTCTGCAACTGAGTGCACTTACTTTGTAAACCAAGTGCTGAATGTATCAGTGAATGAACTGTGTGACATGAAATCTGAACAGTTTGAATCCCCATGATGTCACTCTTAAATAAGATTTGGATAAAGCCCCCTACATATCCCAGCACCATGTGGCAACACATGGTGCCTGCCACATGGTGCAGGCATATGTAAGATGTGTATATTTTGTACTGCGGCATGCGCTGCAGCCCCTAGCACATGCCGCAATACAAAATATACACATTGCGACTGCCGTGAAGGGGGTCGAATTGTTGTGCGGGCAGCAGGACAGCTGACTTCTAAGGGGCGGTCCTGCTTCCGCCACAGTGCCGGTGAGACTTAAGTCCGAACTGCATCGTAATCAGGTCCATTGTGCTTTCTAGAGTACTGTTGCAACAGAGCATGAATTTAAACCCACAAGCAAAGAAAATGTACACAGCTTGGTATTATTTTCGACCTTCCATGTCTATAGATAGTGTAAGGCCTATGAAAACAATTTAACCTGCTTAATGAGACCTTTAGAGAAAGTATTCATTATGACATTAGAAGGGAGAAACACTAACATTTCATATAATAAGAATAGGAAGAAAGAATATTTGAAAAATGTTTGGAAGGAAGAAGAAGATAAGTTTAGGAAGAAAATGGTTTATACAAAACTGAAATTATACAGAAGACAAAAGGAGAAAATCTGTGTTTACAAAAGAAGAACACAAAGTAGAACCAGACATGTGGGAATTAGTAGTTGCGAACACACATTTGAAATTATGGGAGGTACATGGCAAATTTTACAGAAAGAAGAAACAGCCATTCCAGGAATTTATTTTGTTTGCGGGCAGAATGCATTTTTACAATTACTTGCTGATTTGGAGGGTATGTGCTACTTAGCTATATTGTTTCCTAAGGTGTATCATGTATATTGTATAGATGCTTTAACAATGACACCATCACACAACACACATAGTGCAGAAGATGGAACGCAAGTAGTGGGAGACATTTTGGTACAATTATGCCACTGGTAGCAGACATAATAAACAATGAACAGATCAGGAAATTATCAACAGTTGTTGACAAATTGGCAACCAGCACTTCTGGAGCTTTATTAGTAGTGAGCACAGAATTAGTAGCTATTAGATCCATGGTTTTGCTAAATTGCTTAGCATTAGACATTTTGCTCACAGAAAAAGGCGGTATCTGCAAGATGCTGAAGGTTCAGCATTGCGCTCAGACATTCCAGACAAAAGTAAAAAAATGCAAGAATTTGCAAATTTATATTTCTGATTTGAAATCTGAAATAGAAAAATTAGAGATCTATTGTTAGAAATGGGATCTCTAGTTGGCAAGGGTTTGCACCTTTGTCCAAGTAGGGACCCTTCTTCCTAGTCAGGGTAAGGGTGTTACACTCGTGAAGTAACCCCTGCTCACCCTCGTGGTAGCTTGGCACGAGCAGTCGGGCTTAATTCAGAGGCAGTGTGTAAAGCATTTGCACATAACCAACAGTAATACAGTGTAAGCACTACAAACGGACACCACACCGGTTTAGAAAAATAACCAATATTTTATATACTCAAGACAAGACCAATTACGACGAAAATCCACAATACTGTACTTTAAAAACGAATACTTGATAAGGTAACTTCTTCTTTGCAGGAATAGTCCAAAAACAAAGTTCGTACGAGTCGGTAGCTCCGTCTGAGCCTACCGCGATGCTGAAAACCACAGAGTCTAACAGTTCCAGCCGACCGCGTCGATACGGGCCAGCAGAGTCGTGAACAGACTCGGTTACAGTACCTTTCTCGTTGTGGCTGGTACGGAGTGTACGAGCCGGTCGGCGTTCGTCGCGGTTGCGGTGCAAGACGGAGCGATGCAAGGTGCGGTGTCCATCGATGCGGTGCGGGCAGCGGCTCGATGAGCGTCGTGCAGACGGGGTCGGTGAGTCCAAGGCGTGCGATGCAGGGTGAGACGATGCTCGATGCGGTGCTGACAGGTTGCGATGCAGGCGACCAAGCCGGAGTGCGGGAGCTGGCGTCGGACAGCGGTGCGAGTCGGAGCGGTGCGTCGCAGACGTGCGAGCGGTGCCCCAAATGCGGTGCGGTCACGACTCTTGAGCCAGTTGCAGCGACCGCGTCGGTCGGGTCCGGCTGGTTCAGTGAAGCGATGCGATGCGAACTGCGGTGCCCACAGGTCACGGTGCAAGCAGCGGCTCGATGTTGGCGGCGTTGGACGTCGCCCACGGTGAGACCAGGGTTGCGATGCGAAGCGGGGCGATGCGGTCTGCGGTGCAAACAGGTCATCGGCCAGGGATGGATTCGGTTGACGGAGTCGGTTGCAGTTCCCTTCCTCTGTGGCAACTGAAACAGCGTTCCAGAAGCGGTACCCAGAGGCTTGTGAAGTCTTTGCAGTCCCTGAGACTTCTTAACAGGAGGCCAGCTCGGTTCCAGGCCCTTGGAGATACTCAGCACAAGTTTGTAGAAAGTTCAGTCCAGTCCTTTCACTGCCCAAGACAGAAGCAGCAACTGCAGGCCAACCCAACAAAGCAACAACACAGCAAAGGGGCAGTACTCCTCCTGGCAGCTCTTCCAGCTCTTCGTCTTGGCAGGTTCCTTGATTCCAGCGAGATCTAAATTCATGGGGTCAGGGCCCCAATATTTATATCCCAAATTCCTTTGTTCTCTGAAGGCAGAGAGGCCTTTGCCTAGTCCAAACCAGTTCTGGAGCACTTTGTTGACAAGTCTCCGTCCCTTCTTTCAGTGAGTAGGCCAGGGACATCAGACGCACCACAGGAGGTGGAGCCAGCATTGTGGAGGGAAGGCACTGTCCTATTCAGGGCCCAGGTGCGACCCCTCCCACCCATCTACATGTAGATCTTGCTATTCAGCCCTGCGCTGACTCACCCTGTCTCCTGGCATCCCCCAGCCCCTGTCACTCACACTCCAGACAAGGAATACACAACCTCGCAGAGGCAGGCTTGGATGGTTAGACAAGAAAATACCCACTTTCTAAAAGTGGTATTTTCAAACACAGAATGTTAAAACCAACTTCACTAAAAGCTGCATTTTATCATTCTGAGTCCAGGCATACTAAACTCGAATTTCTACCATGTTCCCGGGGTCAGTTAGGATTATAAGCTGTAATAATCAAAACTGCCCGTTCTGGCCTAGGGGAACAGGTAGCCTTGCAATAGTGAAAAACGAACTAGGCTGTAATTCACTATCAGGACATGCCACACACACCAGGGCATGTCCTACCTTTCGCATACAACGCACCCTGCCCACAGGGGTACCTTGGGCCTACCTTAGGGGTGACTAACATGTAGTAAAGGGAAGGTTTAGGGACTTGCAAGTGTGTGCACTTGCCAAGTCGACATGGCAGCCCCAGGCTGCGCACAGGCTCTGCGATGGCAGGCCCGAGTTACACTTTACGGGCTGTTTGCGTGGGTGGCACAATCCAGTGCTGCAGCCCACCAACAGCATTTGGTCTATAGGCCCTGGCACTCGCAGTGCACTTTACAAGGGACTGATACATAAACCAAATAGGCCAATCATGGAAACACCAATCCATAACACATTTTATACAGGAGCACTTGCACTTTCCCACTGGACAGCAGTGAGGAAAGTGCGCAGAATCATTACACCAGCAAAAACAGAGTCAAAACCGGGAGGTCAGAAAGCAAAAAGTCAGGGGAAACACGCCAAAAGATGCCAAGTCTAACACATGTCCCCTCCAGCTGAAAGTAGGGAGAACTACCCAACCCCATTGGAGTTCTCTTCACTAAGGCGGAAGAACCTGGACAGACCATCTGCGTTGGCGTGTTCTGTACCAGGACGGTGTTCCACCGTAAAGTCCATTCCCTGTAGGGAGATGGACCACCTCAGCAGTTTTGGATTCTCACCCCTCATTTGCATCAACCATCTGAGGGGCCTGTGGTCTGTCTGAACCCGGAAGTGAGTCCCAAACAGGTATGGTCTCAACTTCTTCAGCGCCCAGACCACAGCAAAAGCTTCCCTTTCTATGGCACTCCACCTCTGTTCCCTGGGAAGTAGTCTCCTGCTAAGGAAGACTACAGGCTGATCCAGGCCCTCTTCGTTCAGTTGTGAGAGCACCGCTCCCACACCATGCTCTGAAGCGTCAGTCTGCACGACGAATTCCTTGGAGAAGTCAGGTGCCTTGAGCACGGGCGCCGTGCACATGGCTGCCTTCAGGGCATCAAAAGCTTTCTGGCAGGACTCAGTCCAGATCACTTTCCTGGGCTGCCTCTTAGAGGTCAGCTCTGTTAAGGGGGCAACGATGGTGCCATAGCCCTTAACAAATCTCCTATAGTAACCGGTGAGACCTAAGAAGGCTCTCACCTCTGTCTGGGTCTTGGGGGTTCCCAAGCCAGAATGGTGTCAATCTTGGGTTGTAGGGGCGCCACCTGGCCGCTTCCTACCTGGTGTCCCAAGTACACCACAGAACCCTGCCCGATCTGGCACTTACTGGCCTTGATCGTGAGGCCTGCACCTTGCAGAGCCCTCAACACTTTCTCAAGGTGCTGTAAATGTTCTTCCCAGCTGGAACTGAACACAGCAATGTCATCCAGGTAGGCGGCACTGAAATCCTCCAGCCCAGCCAACACCTGATTGACCAACCTCTGAAAGGTGGCAGGGGCATTCTTCAACCCAAAGGGCATCACCCGGAATTGGTAATGACCTTCTGGGGTTGAGAATGCTGATCTCTCCTTGGCCCCATCGGTTAAGGCAATCTGCCAGTACCCAGACGTCAAATCAAACGTGCTGAGGAACCGGGCAGCTCCCAACCGATCAATGAGCTCATCAGCTCTGGGGATGGGGTGCGCGTCAGTCCTGGTGACGGCATTGAGCCCACGGTAGTCCACACAAAACCGGAGTTCTGGAGTGGCACCGGGCGCCGCAGCCTTTGGGACCAAGACCACTGGGCTGGCCCAAGGACTGTGGGAGGGCTCAATCACCCCTAATGCCAACATCTTAGAGACCTCCTCCTTGATGCTGGCTCTGACCCGGTCAGTCAACCTGTAAATCTTGTGCTTCACAGGAGGGCTGTCACCAGTGTCCACGTCATGGGTACACCAGTGAGTAACACCGGGGGTCAGAGAGAACAGTGGGGCGAACTGTCCCAACAACTGGCGACAGTCCCCCTGCTGCTCCTGAGTCAGAGTAGGGGAGAGGATCACACCCTCTACTGACCCATCATGCTCCTTGGTAGACAGGAGGTCAGGGAGAGGCTCACTCTCCTCTTCCACCCCATCATCTGTCGCCAAGAGCATACTCACTTCGGACCTCTCGAAGTGGGGCTTGAGGCGGTTCACGTGAAGGACCCTCAAAGGGTTCCTTGGAGCCTGCAAATCCACCAGGTAGGTGACGTCACTTTTGCGCTCCTTTACCTCATATGGCCCAGTCCACTTGTCCTGCAAGGCACAAGGTGCCACTGGGGCCATGACCCACACTTTTTGCCCAGGTTGAAATTCGACCAGAGTGGCATTCTGGTCATACCATCTCTTCATTTCTTCCTGGCTTGCTTCTAGGTTCGCCTGAGCGAGTTTCCTGAAGCGGGCAGTTTGGTTTCTAAAGGCCAGCATGTAGCTAAATACATCCTGGGGAGTTTTCCTGGGAGCTGCCTCCCAGCCTTCCTTTACCAAACTCAGAGGTCCTCTGACAGGGTGGCCATACAGGAGCTCAAAGGGGCTGTACCCAAGAGACTTCTGAGGCACCTCCCTGTATGCAAAGAGTAGGCATGGCAAGAGGACGTCCCACTTACGCCTCATGGGTTCTGTTAGACCCTTGATCATGCCTTTCAAGGTCTGGTTGAATCTCTCCACCAGACCGTTTCCTTGTGGGTGGTACGGAGTGGTGAACTTGTAGGTTACACCACACTCCTTCCACAGGGATGTCATATACTTGGATATGAAATTGGTCCCCCTATCAGAAACCACCTCTCTGGGGAATCCCACACGGGAAAAGATCCCCATTAACGCCCGGCCCACCACTGGCGCCGTCGTTGTCCTGAGAGGGATTGCCTCCGGGTACCGGGTGGCATGGTCCACCAAGACCAGGATGTACCTGTTGCCCATGGCTGTCTTGGGATCCAGTGGCCCCACTATATCCATCCCTACCCTTTCAAAGGGTGTTCCAACAACAGGAAAAGGTTGGAGAGGAGCTTTGACCTTCCTCCCACTCTTACCACTTGCCTGGCAAGTTTGGCAAGACCTACAGTGTGCATCTGACTGCCTTCGCATTTGGGGCCAAAAGAAGTGGGTGACAAGCCTGTCAAAGGTCTTGTCCTGCCCCAAATGTCCTGCCAAAGGCACGTCATGAGCCAGACCCAGTAGGAAGGTCCTGAAGCGCTGGGGTACCACCAGCACACGGGCTGACCCAGGCTCAGCAACCTTAGGCTCACTGTATAGGAGACCACTCTCCCAGTAGATCAGATGTGACCCGGACTGATTACCAGCTGCCTGGTCTGCAGCCTGCCGCCGCAGACCCTCCAGAGTAGGGCACTCGTTCTGCTCCCTGCAGAACTCCTCCCTGGTGGGACCCCCTTCTTGCTGCCAATGGGTCAGCTCAGAGATGTCTCCCAGTTCGGCTACCTGCTCCCCTGTAGGCACCGGGGCGTCCCCCTCGAGGTCCGCCTCCTCCCGGTCCGTGGGAACTTCGGGGGCCGGTTTCCCGCGCCCCCTGCCCTTTCTCTTGGCAGGGACTTGGGCCACTGTTTCAGGCTCCAAGTCCTCTTGATCACCCTTTTGGCTGCCATTGACCGAGTAGACACGCATGCCCACTCTGGCAACCCAAGCATCTCCAAGTGAGACCTGAGCTCAACCTCCTTCCATAAGGACTGCTCGAGGTCGTTTCCTAGCAGACAATCTACAGGCATGGTAGGGCTCACAACCACCCTCAAGGGACCTGAGACCCCCCCATTCAAAGGGAACCTGCGCCACCATACATTGGCGCTCTGAGTTGTCTACAGCAACTACTTGGTGGAATGCTCCTGGGACTACTTGCTTCTCAGACACCAGGTGACACCGGACTGAGGTCACACTGGCTCCAGTGTCTCTGAGAGCCTCTACCCTGTTCCCATTAATGGTCACCCAGGTGCTATATTTCTTTGTGTTAGGGGGCACCTGGTTTCCTGGGACCATCTCACTGTCCCCTAGTGAGACAAGGGTCATTTCTGCGGGATCCCCACCCTCCTGTGGGCACCCCTCCTCCCCAAGCGCTACACTAGCCAACACTTTGGACTGTCCACCGGTGGGCGGCTGTGTCCCCTTCGGGCACTTGGGGTCCCCCTTAAAGTGACCTACCTGGTCACATGCATAACACTTGCGGGGGCCGGTCTCAACAGGCTTCCCTGTGGAGACCCCTTTCTTCTTATCACCGGGGGGCTGGGAACCTTTACCCTGGGTACTAGTTTGGGGCCCTTTAGAGAACTCCTGTGCTTTACCCTTGTCCCCCCACCTTTCTGCTGGGGACCCTGCCCACCTTTGGCTGAGTCTCCCCCAAACGCTTTCTTGTGGACCCTGGTACTCACCCAGCGGTCCGCTTCCATAGCAAGCTTCCTGGGGTCAGTTAGCTTACTATCAACTAGGTGCTGGCGCAGATCTGCAAAACATAGACTAGACAAGTGCTCCCATGCAATCAAGTTGTAGAGCCCCTGAAAATCTGTTACACTACTGCCCTTCACCCAACCATCCAGAGACCTGCAGAACACATCCACACATTCCAACCAAGTGTTGGCATCAGACTTCTTACTGGACCTGAACTGATCCCTGTACTTTTCAGGAGTAAGACCATACTTCGTGAGAAGGGCATCCTTCATGTCAGCATAGGTGAGGTGATACCCCTTACCCAAAGCTATCAGAGCATCCCTTGCTTCTTCAGGGAAAAGTGGCCACAATCCTGCTCCCCAATTCTCCTCAGGGACCCCATTCATGTGTATGGCTGCCTCATAACCCTGAAACCACCTTTGTATGTCATCCCCCTTCTTGAACTCCTTGCCTACGTTCTTGGGAATGTGCACAATCCTGTCTGCCTTTCTGGACGAATTGCTGCCACCATCTGAGCCTGACTTACTCCTAAGTTCTAGCTCCTTCAGTTCTCTCTCATGCTCTAAGAGCATCTTCCTCTCCTCTATGGCCAATCTCTTCTCCTCCCGCTCACTCTCCAGTCTGAGCTTCTGCAGCTCAAACTGCCTTGCCTCCCGCCTGTCCTCCAGCTCCTCTGGGGACAGACTGCTGCTGCCTGATCTGGCGGGTTCCCCCTACCCAAAAGCACATCCACCCTGGAAATAGGCTCCTCCACCTCCTCACTGAGATTACCAGGCTGCCCATTGGCATGTCTGGCTGCTACCCAGGCCCTCAGCGCCTTCTGTAGCTCCTCCTTCCTTGTGAGGCCTTTAATTTGGACTTTCAGGTTTTTACAAATCGCTCGTAGCTCCTTTACGGCGTAGGATTCCAACCTATCCTCCTCAAAGATAACTTCCAGAGATGCAACGGATGATGCAATTGATTCAGGCATGACAAAAGTAGTGAGTTGAAAACTGGCAAGATCAAAAATAGGCCAAAAGAAAAAGAACCAGTATGTGGTACGTAATGGTCTGCGATATGGTAGTAGTGCACACCAATCACTGTAAGTCAAGTGCAAACACAAGTCCTATCCTCACCGCTGACAACCAATGTTAGAAATGGGATCTCTAGTTGGCAAGGGTTTGCACCTTTGTCCAAGTAGGGACCCTTCTTCCTAGTCAGGGTAAGGGTGTTACACTCGTGAAGTAACCCCTGCTCACCCTCGTGGTAGCTTGGCACGAGCAGTCGGGCTTAATTCAGAGGCAGTGTGTAAAGCATTTGCACATAACCAACAGTAATACAGTGTAAGCACTACAAACGGACACCACACCAGTTTAGAAAAATAACCAATATTTTATATACTCAAGACAAGACCAATTACGACGAAAATCCACAATACTGTACTTTAAAAACGAATACTTGATAAGGTAACTTCTTCTTTGCAGGAATAGTCCAAAAACAAAGTTCGTACGAGTCGGTAGCTCCGTCTGAGCCTACCGCGATGCTGAAAACCACAGAGTCTAACAGTTCCAGCCGACCGCGTCGATACGGGCCAGCAGAGTCGTGAACAGACTCGGTTACAGTACCTTTCTCATTGTGGCTGGTACGGAGTGTACGAGCCGGTCGGCGTTCGTCGCGGTTGCGGTGCAAGACGGAGCGATGCAAGGTGCGGTGTCCCTCGATGCGGTGCAGGCAGCGGCTCGATGAGCGTCGTGCAGACGGGGTCGGTGAGTCCAAGGCGTGCGATGCAGGGTGAGACGATGCTCGATGCGGTGCTGACAGGTTGCGATGCAGGCGACCAAGCCGGAGTGCGGGAGCTGGCGTCGGACAGCGGTGCGAGTCGGAGCGGTGCGTCGCAGACGTGCGAGCGGTGCCCCAAATGCGGTGCGGTCACAACTCTTAAGCCAGTTGCAGCGACCGCGTCGGTCGGGTCCGGCTGGTTCAGTGAAGCGATGCGATGCGAACTGCGGTGCCCACAGGTCACGGTGCAAGCAGCGGCTCGATGTTGGCGGCGTTGGACGTCGCCCACGGTGAGACCAGGGTTGCGATGCGAAGCGGGGCGATGCGGTCTGCGGTGCAAACAGGTCATCGGCCAGGGATGGATTCGGTTGACGGAGTCGGTTGCAGTTCCCTTCCTCTGTGGCAACTGAAACAGCGTTCCAGAAGCGGTACCCAGAGGCTTGTGAAGTCTTTGCAGTCCCTGAGACTTCTTAACAGGAGGCCAGCTCGGTTCCAGGCCCTTGGAGATACTCAGCACAAGTTTGTAGAAAGTTCAGTCCAGTCCTTTCACTGCCCAAGACAGAAGCAGCAGCTGCAGGCCAACCCAACAAAGCAACAACACAGCAAAGGGGCAGTACTCCTCCTGGCAGCTCTTCCAGCTCTTCGTCTTGGCAGGTTCCTTGATTCCAGCGAGATCTAAATTCATGGGGTCAGGGCCCCAATATTTATATCCCAAATTCCTTTGTTCTCTGAAGGCAGAGAGGCCTTTGCCTAGTCCAAACCAGTTCTGGAGCACTTTGTTGACAAGTCTCCATCCCTTCTTTCAGTGAGTAGGCCAGGGACATCAGACGCACCACAGGAGGTGGAGCCAGCATTGTGGAGGGAAGGCACTGTCCTATTCAGGGCCCAGGTGCGACCCCTCCCACCCATCTACATGTAGATCTTGCTATTCAGCCCTGCGCTGACTCACCCTGTCTCCTGGCATCCCCCAGCCCCTGTCACTCACACTCCAGACAAGGAATACACAACCTCGCAGAGGCAGGCTTGGATGGTTAGACAAGAAAATACCCACTTTCTAAAAGTGGTATTTTCAAACACAGAATGTTAAAACCAACTTCACTAAAAGCTGCATTTTATCATTCTGAGTCCAGGCATACTAAACTCGAATTTCTACCATGTTCCCGGGGTCAGTTAGGATTATAAGCTGTAATAATCAAAACTGCCCGTTCTGGCCTAGGGGGAACAGGTAGCCTTGCAATAGTGAAAAACGAACTAGGCTGTAATTCACTATCAGGACATGCCACACACACCAGGGCATGTCCTACCTTTCGCATACAACGCACCCTGCCCACAGGGGTACCTTGGGCCTACCTTAGGGGTGACTAACATGTAGTAAAGGGAAGGTTTAGGGACTTGCAAGTGTGTGCACTTGCCAAGTCGACATGGCAGCCCCAGGCTGCGCACAGGCTCTGCGATGGCAGGCCCGAGTTACACTTTACGGGCTGTTTGCGTGGGTGGCACAATCCAGTGCTGCAGCCCACCAACAGCATTTGGTCTATAGGCCCTGGCACTCGCAGTGCACTTTACAAGGGACTGATACATAAACCAAATAGGCCAATCATGGAAACACCAATCCATAACACATTTTATACAGGAGCACTTGCACTTTCCCACTGGACAGCAGTGAGGAAAGTGCGCAGAATCATTACACCAGCAAAAACAGAGTCAAAACCGGGAGGTCAGAAAGCAAAAAGTCAGGGGAAACACGCCAAAAGATGCCAAGTCTAACATCTATTATTTTAGAAAAGGTTGGGAAAGGAATTAAAACAATTGGATATTGATTTGTCACTGTAGGAGGAAGAATTCTGAGGGTTATTTTCATTGCCAATATTAATAATAGGGCTTTGCTTATTTTCATTGCTTGCTTTATTTAAAGGTTGTAGATATTGCATTAACAAAAAGATTAGGGAAATGAGTGAAAGAATAGAGAGAGAAATAGCATTGAATGATCACATTAATGAAAAATAGAGAAAATTAAAAGAAAAAAAAAGTTTGTAAAGAAAGAGAAAAGTCTCAAGTGAAGATGAGAGTGAGCTCTAACAGATTCATGTGTGATGGTTAAGATAACCACCAGAGGGGGGATTGAAGAAGCGGTTTTAGCAAAACACCAAATAATATAGTTTAATAATATGTGCAATATTAGCGTCCTGACTAAAATCAACAAAATGTGTTTTAAAAAGAGCACAAATGTAGTAGACAGCTATACCTACTAATACTAGGCCTCATAAATGTTTAATGCAGCATTGCTTAGCAAATAGTTGACAAGATGTCCTGAAACATGCATAAAATGTTTACTTATTGACCTTTCAATGATCATGGTTTAATTAAATAAATGCTTCACATAACTCTGCAAAATGTTTCTACTTATACAAAGATTGTTTGAATACTTGCTTAAAATGTATCATTTAGTAGAATTATAAAGAATAACCACATATAAAATTCAACACATAAACTGAACTCGACCTCTTTTAACATGCTTGTTTTATTTCCAAAGGATGAAGTAGTCCAAATTATTGTTTCGCATTACTACAGATGTTTTGATTTCTCCATATCCCTTTGTTAGCTAACATGCAATCTGCTTTGTTAGAAGGTTAGAGATGTAGTCTCATTCATAGGAAAAGATGCTCAGAATGTAAAAAGCCTCATGTGTACTTTAGGCTAATGCAACAAAGATGCACACTTGGAGATTACTGTCTGTGTATTCGTGTGAGAAGAAGAGCTGTCATCCTGTTCCCAGGAAGAGTTCTGAAAGATGTTTAGACAAGAGGAGAAAAAGATGCAACATCGAACTGCAACATAATTTTTGACTGTTTATAATAGTACATGTTCCTAGAGTAGGTTCACGCTACTCCCGCCATTCACTCACAATACACTCATTCCTTTTGCCCAGACCTTATTGCTGATTGCGGTTGCTACTGCTATTGTACATTTTCCTGCCTTATTCCTTATTACTTTGAGATGCTACTGAATTTTGCGAACTTTTGTTTATTTGAAGTTCTGCTTTGGCTGATTATTGTTTTTGGATATTTGAGCTTTATGCTTGATATCCATCTCTTTCAAATTTGACCTCTTTATAGGCTCCTATTGACATATTTTCGCCCCATTCTTAGAATAGGGATTTTTTCCTTTATGGAACATGCTTAATTTATTTTTAATATAATTTGAATTAACCATTGCTTTTTTAAATTTCTGTAATTGATTGATTATTGATACTAATACGACTAAAACTTATAATTTTGTATAAAGATGATTTACTTTACTGAATGATAAAACCATTTAAACTGTCAATAACTCTCCCTTTGACTGCACATTAGACATACATTGTGATTACTATTTATGTGATGATTTGCTCCTGATCTTCTCAAATATAATGGACAAGGTCCATTGACCTATTGGGCTGTAGCACAGCAGGGATCAGCCCTGTGTGTGATGGTAGACCGAGTTTTGTTTAAACTGATTCCCGCTCCTACAATCATGTGAGTGCGATGTGTGGAACTGGGCATCCATTAGATAAAAATAACTTTCTGACCCAGAGGCTGAACTTAAAACACCAACACTAAACGCTGACCTATTTACTTATTTTCTTAGGTAGTCCAACTCCCCTTGACAGGGTTTCAGAGTGCTGTACTGTGGTCATTTGAAACAAGAAAGTCAGGTATATATTCACTATTGTAGCATGTAAATAAGCATAATGACTGATGTGGATGTATAAAAACAGGTGAGTGATGGGTGTCAGCAAAATGAAACTCAAGCAAAACTACATTAAGCTCACCATCACTAATACTAAAAATAATTAAAAAGTTGTCCCTTGTTAATATATGGCTAAAGACTCATGATCATCTCAGGGGCATTAGTCAATAGTGCGGGTGGTCCCGGGTGGCGTGGCATTGTGTTGCAAGCCCCATTGCTTGGTTTCACCTGTAAGTAAGTGTCACTCAAAATGTCAATCATTTATCAGTAGAAGATCACTCATAAGTACACTGAAACCACCAAAATGTCACACATAAGCAATGTGAAAACTTGGCAGCTATATGGTATTTTTATCTCTGCACAGGCCTCTACCCTCTGGACGCAGCATGTCATTTTATGTTTTGGAGATGCAGTGATCACCCATCTTCAACATAGTTCTATTGTTAACTCTGCAGTGCCAAGAAGCAGAGACCATACGATGGTCTTTCCTAAAACAACAATTGGTTCTCAAACACTTAAGTACATTACATCAGAAGGTTGTCAAAATAAAGTCCTTTGGGGCATATTAGCAAGGGCTTTATCGCCGCTTTAGCGGCACTTTTTGCCGCTAAAGCGGCGATTTTTTTATCGCCCTATCACCAAGCTGTCGCTAACAAGCATTAGCGACAGCTTTCTGGCGATAGCGGCCGGTTTTCCCATCGCCTTGCATGCCAGCGATAATTATCGCTAATGACATGCAAGGTAGGCGTTCCCAACTAAAAGCGACTGAAAACAGTCGCTAACACAACTTCCCCCTATTAGCAACGCACGCGAAGCGATAAAAAAATTCGCGCTAAGCGCGATTATCGCTAGTATTTAACACCTGCTAAAAACATGACTTACCTGTTTGTTCAATGGGAGGTGGATTGTCAGGCTAAGTCCCCCATGGCATTAATGCGTGAATATCGCTGGATTTCCAGCGATATTCACGCATTTCGCCGCTATCACTGGATATTTTATCGCATTGGAGATAAACGTTGCTAATAGCGTGTTATCTCCGCGATAATATCCAGCGATAAGCGGCGATAAAAAAAAACGCGCTAAGCGCGGTTTGCGATAATTATCGCAAGTTGTTGCTAATATCCCCCCTACATCCTTGGTTAGCATTTCCTTTAAAATGCACGTTTCGTTGCAATTCAAAATGGTGAGATAGTGTTTTATTTGCTTCACACTTTTTAAAAAGAGAAAACACTTTCTGCGTTTTCAGTAAAAACATTTATGCATATAGCTATTTGTTGACAACAAGCTTTTAAAAAAAATAAATTAAATGACTGTTGCCTTGTTGTTGAGATATTTGATTTTATAATAGTTTAAAGAAGGGGAAGTGAGATAGGAGGACATGGGGGTTTTCACTGGGGGAACACGTTCATCTTTTCTAGTTCATACTTCTGTGTCGGATGTAGGCTGTGAAGAAGGGTCAGCAATTTTGTTCAAGTAATTCCTCGGATAAAAGGAACCTGTCTGTCTATTTTTTGTTGTGTGTGATTAATTGAAGTCCCTTGCTAGTAATTCATAATTAGAGTTGCCGGTTTCCTCACTGCTTGAGGGCATGGGAGGGTGCCACTTGTTTATGATTGGAATTATATTATATGGAAATGCCAGCCCCTGGGAAACCTCTCATCCTTTCCAGATGCATAGAACAAGGCATAGTTATTTGAGTATTGATTTAAGTAAAATTGTTGCAACACTTGCCTGGACAGAAAATATGAAATATAATTGATTTGTAGTGCTCTGTATTAAATATATTGAAACTCTGCAATCGAATACCTTTGATAAACTGCTACCCTTTCTCATGCTGTCTACAAATATGTTGTTTATTTGTAGAGCCCTTCAAGTTTAGTCTGTGGAAGTTTGTTTGCCAAACTAAAAAAAAATATGTTCTGATTTAAAGTGAAATGTATATATAAAGAGAGACTGTGACTTCTGCCTCTGATTATCTTTAAGCGTTTTGGGGACGACATTTTCCTGAGTGACGAAGACTGTATACCTCAATATAGTGGTTTTGATATTGACATAAAAAAATATTGACGTCACAATATCGAAGAACACTATATTGTCTACATAATTAAATATATATATGTGTGTATATCTGTATGTATATGTGGCAGTCGAAATGCGTTGAAGTTGTGTCACTCTTAAAATATTAAACCATGTGACAAACCACAGGAGTGCCGATTCCATCTCTTTGAAGCAGCAAGATGTTTTTGTTTCATATATAGATTAATAAAATAATAATAATATAATATTTTAAGAGTGACACAAACTTTAACGCATTTCGACTGCCAGGCGCAGCTTTGTTCACCACGATGAGCACCAAACATTTTTTCATTTAAATACAGTCTACATTTTCAAAAACATAGAAAGAGGACAGCTCTTTTCGTTCTCACACTTTGCTGGATAAACATGTTCATAATTGTATACTTTCCGTTCTTTCATTGTGAACAACTTCTAAAACAATTTAATTATAACTGCAAAAAAACAGTATTCGTTCATTGTTCCTATTTCTTGATACATTCATTATTGCTTACTTAGCACATCTGAACCCCTTCGGTGCTCACGACGGCTGGGAGCTGTCATGACACACAGTGGGCGTGTGCTCATGACGGCTCCCAGCCGTCGTGACACCCACCCACGGGGGAAGCGCTGGCGCTCCCCCCGTGGGACACCGATCTTTGTGCCTCCCCCCACCCCCCCTCCACGTCATTGGAGGTTTCCTTTGTGTTTCCCGACGCGCTGGAAGCCATTTGCTTCCATCGCGTCGGGAAAGAAAGAGATGAGTTTTGCCTCGTGGAGGGTGGGGGGTATATTTTAAAGTACATCGGAGGAAAGGAAAGGGTTTTCCTTTCCTCCAATGTGTTTTAAAAAGCATTCCTGCTGCACGATCGCGCCTGGAGCGCGATCGTGCAGCAGGAATGCTCTTTTTTTTTTTTTTAAATGCCCAAATTGTGTCGGGGAGCAGCCCCTTGGGCAAGGATCGCTCTCCTTGGGGGTGATTTATGCACAGTTGGGTCTGCCCCCCTTTGGGGGGGTAGATCGGATATATTAAAAAAAAAAGGTTTGTGGCGCCTACTGGGCCACCAGGGTTATTTTTGTAATGCCCTTTGTGTTTTGGGGAGCGGCCCCTTGGGCAAGGGTCGGTCCCCTTGGGGGAGAAATATGTGTAGTTGGTTCTGCCCCCCTTTGGTATCGCTTTGTTCGCTCTAAGTTGGCAGGGTATGCCCAGACGTGGGTCCCTTGCTCACTTTGCCACTGGATTCAAGATAGCCTGGCTGATGAGGGTTATGAACCCGAAACCGGTCCCAAGATGCTTGTTTCCGGTCCTGGGAAGACATGGCTTGGCAGTTCGGGCTGGACTGTTCCCATGAGGCACAGGGTCAGACTGATTTGCATATGGCCATGTCTGAACTGGGGTGGTGGAGTGAGCTAAAGAATGATGATGGTTTAAACCCAGATCAGTTGACTGGGGGTGAGTGTTTGATTTGCTCTAACGCTCCGTCCATCATCCCCTTTGGTATCGCTTTGTTCGCCCTAAGTTGGCAGGGTATGCCCAGACGTCGGTCCCTTGCTCACTTTGCCACTGGATTCAAGATAGCCTGGCTGATGAGGGTTATGAACCCGAAACCGGTCCCAGGATGCTTGTTTCCGGTCCAGGAAAGACATGGCTTGGCAGTTCGGGCTGGACTGTTCCCATGAGGCACAGGGTCAGACTGATTTGCATATGGCCATGTCTGAACTGGGGTGGTGGAGTGAGCTAAAGAATGATGATGGTTTAAACCCAGATCAGTTGACTGGGGGTGAGTGTTTGATTTCCTCTAACGCTCCATCCATCATCCCCTTTGGTATCACTTTGTTCGCCCTAAGTTGGCAGGGTATGCCCAGACGTGGGTCCCTTGCTCACTTTGCCACTGGATTCAAGATAGCCTGACTGATGAGGGTTATGAACCCGAAACCGGTCCCAGGATGCCTGTTTCCGGTCCAGGGAAGACATGGCTTGGCAGTTCGGGCTGGATTGTTCCCATGAGGCACAGGGTCAGACTGATTTGCATATGGCCATGCCTGAACTGGGGTGGTGGAGTGAGCTAAAGAATGATGATGGTTTAAACCCAGATCAGTTGACTGGGGGTGAGTGTTTGATTTGCTCTAACGCTCCGTCCATCATCCCCTTTGGTATCGCTTTGTTCGCCCTAAGTTGGCAGGGTATGCCCAGACGTGGGTCCCTTGCTCACTTTGCCACTGGATTCAAGATAGCCTGGCTGATGAGGGTTATGAACCCGAAACCGGTCCCAGGATGCTTGTTTCCGGTCCAGGGAAGACATGGCTTGGCAGTTCGGGCTGGATTGTTCCCATGAGGCACAGGGTCAGACTGATTTGCATATGGCCATGCCTGAACTGGGGTGGTGGAGTGAGCTAAAGAATGATGATGGTTTAAAACCAGATCAGTTGACTGGGGGTGAGTGTTTGATTTGCTCTAACGCTCCGTCCATCATCCCCTTTGGTATCGCTTTGTTCGCCCTAAGTTGGCAGGGTATGCCCAGACGTGGGTCCCTTGCTCACTTTGCCACTGGATTCAAGATAGCCTGGCTGATGAGGGTTATGAACCCGAAACCGGTCCCGGGATGCTTGTTTCCGGTCCAGGGAAGACATGGCTTGGCAGTTCGGGCTGGACTGTTCCCATGAGGCACAGGGTCAGACTGATTTGCATATGGCCATGTCTGAACTGGGGTGTTGGAGTGAGCTAAAGAATGATGATGGTTTAAACCCAGATCAGTTGACTGGGGGTGAGTGTTTGATTTGCTCTAACGCTCCGTCCATCATCCCCTTTGGTATCGCTTTGTTCGCCCTAAGTTGGCAGGGTATGCCCAGACGTGGGTCCCTTGCTCACTTTGCCACTGGATTCAAGATAGCCTGGCTGATGAGGGTTATGAACCCGAAACCGGTCCCAGGATGCTTGTTTCCGGTTCAGGGAAGACATGGCTTGGCAGTTCGGGCTGGACTGTTCCCATGAGGCACAGGGTCAGACTGATTTGCATATGGCCATGTCTGAACTGGGGTGGTGGAGTGAGCTAAAGAATGATGATGGTTTAAACCCAGATCAGCTGACTGGGGGTGAGTGTTTGATTTGCTCTAACGCTCCGTCCATCATCCCCTTTGGTATCGCTTTGTTCGCCCTAAGTTGGCAGGGTATGCCCAGACGTGGGTACCTTGCTCACTTTGCCACTGGATTCAAGATAGCCTGGCTGATGAGGGTTATGAACACGAAACCGGTCCCAGGATGCTTGTTTCCGGTCCAGGGAAGACATGGCTTGGCAGTTCGGGCTGGACTGTTCGCATGAGGCACAGGGTCAGACTGATTTGCATATGGCCATGTCTGAACTGGGGTGTTGGAGTGAGCTAAAGAATGATGATGGTTTAAACCCAGATCAGTTGACTGGGGGTGAGTGTTTGATTTGCTCTAACGCTCCGTCCATCATCCCCTTTGGTATCGCTTTGTTCGCCCTAAGTTGGCAGGGTATGCCCAGACGTGGGTCCCTTGCTCACTTTGCCACTGGATTCAAGATAGCCTGGCTGATGAGGGTTATGAACCCGAAACCGGTCCCAGGATGCTTGTTTCCGGTCCAGGGAAGACATGGCTTAGCAGTTCGGGCTGGACTGTTCCCATGAGGCACAGGGTCAGACTGATTTGCATATGGCCATGTCTGAACTGGGGTGGTGGAGTGAGCTAAAGAATGATGATGGTTTAAACCCAGATCAGTTGACTGGGGGTGAGTGTTTGATTTGCTCTAACGCTCCTTCCATCATCCCCTTTGGTATCGCTTTGTTCGCCCTAAGTTGGCAGGGTATGCCCAGACGTGGGTCCCTTGCTCACTTTGCCACTGGATTCAAGATAGCCTGGCTGATGAGGGTTATGAACACGAAACCGGTCCCAGGATGCTTGTTTCCGGTCCAGGGAAGACATGGATTGGCAGTTCGGGCTGGACTGTTCCCATGAGGCACAGGGTCAGACTGATTTGCATATGGCCATGTCTGAACTGGGGTGGTGGAGTGAGCTAAAGAATGATGATGGTTTAAACCCAGATCAGTTGACTGGGGGTGAGTGTTTGATTTGCTCTAACGCTCCGTCCATCATCCCCTTTGGTATCGCTTTGTTCGCCCTAAGTTGGCAGGGTATGCCCAGACGTGGGTCCCTTGCTCACTTTGCCACTGGATTCAAGATAGCCTGGCTGATGAGGGTTATGAACCCGAAACCGGTCCCGGGATGCTTGTTTCCGGTCCAGGGAAGACATGGCTTGGCAGTTCGGGCTGGACTGTTCCCATGAGGCACAGGGTCAGACTGATTTGCATATGGCCATGTCTGAACTGGGGTGTTGGAGTGAGCTAAAGAATGATGATGGTTTAAACCCAGATCAGTTGACTGGGGGTGAGTGTTTGATTTGCTCTAACGCTCCGTCCATCATCCCCTTTGGTATCGCTTTGTTCGCCCTAAGTTGGCAGGGTATGCCCAGACGTGGGTCCCTTGCTCACTTTGCCACTGGATTCAAGATAGCCTGGCTGATGAGGGTTATGAACACGAAACCGGTCCCAGGATGCTTGTTTCCGGTCCAGGGAAGACATGGCTTGGCAGTTCGGGCTGGACTGTTCCCATGAGGCACAGGGTCAGACTGATTTGCATATGGCCATGTCTGAACTGGGGTGTTGGAGTGAGCTAAAGAATGATGATGGTTTAAACCCAGATCAGTTGACTGGGGGTGAGTGTTTGATTTGCTCTAATGCTCCGTCCATCATCCCCTTTGGTATCGCTTTGTTCGCCCCTAAGTTGGCAGGGTATGCCCAGACGTGGGTCCCTTGCTCACTTTGCCACTGGATTCAAGATAGCCTGGCTGATGAGGGTTATGAACCCGAAACCGGTCCCAGGATGCTTGTTTCCGGTCCAGGGAAGACATGGCTTGGCAGTTCGGGCTGGACTGTTCCCATGAGGCACAGGGTCAGACTGATTTGCATATGGCCATGTCTGAACTGGGGTGGTGGAGTGAGCTAAAGAATGATGATGGTTTAAACCCAGATCAGTTGACTGGGGGTGAGTGTTTGATTTGCTCTAACGCTCCTTCCATCATCCCCTTTGGTATCGCTTTGTTCGCCCTAAGTTGGCAGGGTATGCCCAGACGTGGGTCCCTTGCTCACTTTGCCACTGGATTCAAGATAGCCTGGCTGATGAGGGTTATGAACACGAAACCGGTCCCAGGATGCTTGTTTCCGGTCCAGGGAAGACATGGCTTGGCAGTTCGGGCTGGACTGTTCCCATGAGGCACAGGGTCAGACTGATTTGCATATGGCCATGTGTGAACTGGGGTGGTGGAGTGAGCTAAAGAATGATGATGGTTTAAACCCAGATCAGTTGACTGGGGGTGAGTGTTTGATTTGCTCTAATGCTCCGTCCATCATCCCCTTTGGTATCGCTTTGTTCGCCCTAAGTTGGCAGGGTATGCCCAGACGTGGGTCCCTTGCTCACTTTGCCACTGGATTCAAGATATCCCGGCTGATGAGGGTTATGAACCCGAAACCGGTCCCAGGATGCTTGTTTCCGGTCCAGGGAAGACATGGCTTGGCAGTTTGGGCTGGACTGTTCCCATGAGGCACAGGGTCAGACTGATTTGCATATGGCCATGTCTGAACTGGGGTGGTGGAGTGAGCTAAAGAATGATGATGGTTTAAACCCAGATCAGTTGACTGGGGGTGAGTGTTTGATTTGCTCTAACGCTCTGTCAATCATCCCCTTTGGTATCGCTTTGTTCGCCCTAAGTTGGCAGGGTATGCCCAGACGTGGGTCCCTTGCTCACTTTGCCACTGGATTCAAGATAGCCTGGCTGATGAGGGTTATGAACCCGAAACCGGTCCCAGGATGCTTGTTTCCGGTCCAGGGAAGACATGGCTTGGCAGTTCGGGCTGGACTGTTCCCATGAGGCACAGGGACAGACTGATTTGCATATGGCCATGCCTGAACTGGGGTGGTGGAGTGAGCTAAAGAATGATGATGGTTTAAACCCAGATCAGTTGACTGGGGGTGAGTGTTTGATTTTCTCTAACGCTCCGTCCATCATCCCCTTTGGTATCGCCCCTTTGGGGGGGCAGATCGGATATATTTTTTTTTTAAAAAGGTTTGTGGCACCCACTGGGCCACCAGGTTTTTTTTTTGTTTTGTAAAAGCCCGTTGTGTGTCGGGGAGCGGCCCCTTGGGCAAGGGTCGTTCCCCTTGGGGGAGCAATTTGTTTAGTTGGGTCTGCCCCCTGTGCCCACTAGGCCAACAGGGATTTTTTTAAAAATTAAATTGTTTTTGGGGAGCGGCCCCTTAGGCAAGGGTCGCTCCCCTTTGGGGATCATTTATTTTGGCTGTCTCTGCCCCCCCTTGGGGGCATATCGGCCTTGTGAGTGTAGGCCCATCTGCCCCCAGAAGCCATTAGACACCAGGCATTGTTTTAGTGTTGTTGGGGAGCGGCCCCTTGGGCAAGGGTCGCTCCCCTTGGGGGAGCAATATGTTTTTGGGGAGCGGCCCCTTCGGCAAGGGTCGCTCCCCTTTGGGTAGCATTTATTTGGGCCATTTCTGACCCCTTGGAAGGGCAGATCGACCCAAATAAACAATTAATTTTATTGTATGCCCACTAGGCCACCAGGGATTGTTTTTGTGTTGTTGGGAGCGGCCCCTTGGGCAAGGGTCGCTCCCCTTTATGGGGTATTTATTGTGGTTGTTTCTGCCCCTTTGGGGGCAGATCGGCAATATGTTTTCAGGCCCATCAGTCCGCTAGGGGGGGGGCAGAAGCCAGTAGACACCAGGGCTTTTTAAATGTTGGTGTTGGGGAGTGACCCCTTGGGCAAGGGTCACTCCCCGTTTATGAGGGTGAATTTTTTGGCTGTTTCTGCTCCCTGTGGGGGCAGATCGGCCTTATTCTTTTAGGCCCACCTACCACTTTTTCTTGGCTGGTGGATAGTATGTGGACCAGTGCATTATTTGCATATGTGATTGTAATGTTTTATTTCTCCTTTTTATTCTAGTGTAAAGCTTTTGATTCCTGTTTGAAGTTTCGGCAGTGGTTGTTCTGCAGTTTTGCGTAGTTGCATTTTTTTGGTAAGAAAAACATTTTTGTTGTATTTACTCCAAATGAGTATTATTGTCATGCATGAATGAATTTTTTTGTAAGTGGTGTCATAATGGCAGCATATTTAGTTAGTGTTTTGAGCATGAAATTCTTTGCAATGTGTTTTGCATTGTCTTATGTGTAATTTTCTTTTCTTTTTCTTTTTTAGTGGGATATTGTTGATCCTTACTGTGTCTGTGCAGAGTAGGTGGTGGTGAGTCTAGCTGCTTCTGGCAAGTAAGTGGTATAGTTTTGGAGTATATAGGTCTTTCTGATAAAGATGCATTTTGTCTATTACTTATGTTACAAAGTGTTTGTTGTTGTTGACTTGTTTGACAAGTTACCTTTATTAGTAAGGATTATGGCTAGCCGTAGAATGACTGCTCAGCAGGTGGTTGGTATGCTTCTTGAATCTTCCTCTGAGCAGGATTATGAGACTGACAGTGCGTCTGAGGGAGAGGAGGGAAGATTCAGGCAGTGAGTTTTCTCTCCACATGGAATCATCGGATGATGAAGATACTCTCAGTGCGGATGAAGGTACTCTCAGTGCGTATGAAGTGCCTGTTTTAGAGGGGGTCATTGATGTGCCGATGGTGCAGCAAGAGACATTGGTATTGCAGCCTGAGGCTGCAAGGCTTCCTACTGGAAGTGCTGGACTCTGGGTTGATCCAAACATGGTGCAGCCGGTGTTGCCTGCATTTAGTATAGATGCAGGGTGTAGAGTGGATTGCAAATCTTTTTTGCCTATACAGTTTTTTCAGTTGTTTATGGATGATGTATTTTTGGCTGAGATTGTTGAGCAGACTAATTTGTATGCTGAACAGTTTTTGAGGGACCACAGTGCCACACTTAAGCCCCACTCTAGAGCTACCCGGTGGACTCCCACAAATCTGGATGAGATGAAGACGTTTTTGGGTTTGACTATTTTGAAGGGCTTGATAAGGAAGCCGTCCATGGCTTCATATTGGTCTACCAGTCCCTTGATGGCAACGGCCATATTTCCTGCGATTGTGGCCCGTGATCGGTATTTACTTTTGCTTCGGATGCTGCATTTTCTTGATAATACTTTGGCGTTGGCACGAGATCACCCTGACTGTGACTGTCTTTTTAAGATTCGGCCTGTTCTTGATCACTTTGTAGATCGATTTTCAGAGATCTATACTCCAGGGAAAGAAATATCTATTGATGAGTCTTTGGTCCTGTTCAAGGGCCGTTTGGTTTTAGAGCAGTACATCCCTAGCAAGAGGGCACGTTATGGAATTAAGCTGTATATGTTGTCTGAGAGTAGGACAGGATATGTTTTTAATTTCCGTGTGTACACTGGTAGGGATTCCACTATTGACCCCCCTGGTTGTCCGTCCACTTTTGGAGTTTCAGAGAAAATTGTGTGGGATCTTGCTAGAGGACTGTTTAACAGAGGCCACCATTTGTACCTTGATAACTTCTACACTGCTGTGCAATTGTTTAAGGAATTGTTCAAAGTGGACACTTTTGCTTGTGGCACAATCCGCTCTAACCGTAAAGGTTATCCAAAAGAGCTTGTTTCAAGAAAAAACTTCAGAGGGGACAGTGCAGTTCCTTGCGTAGTGATGAACTACTAGCTGTGAAATTTGTGGACAGGAGGGATGTGTACATGCTGACTAACATCCATGATGAGAGTACTTCACCTGTGGCTGTTTGGGGTCAGTTTGCTGAAGTACGCAAACCTGTGTTCATTTTAGACTACAATAAGCACATGGGTGGTGTTGATAGAGTAGATCAGAGGTTGGATCCTTACACTGCTATTCGTAAGGCTTACACTTGGTATAAAAAGTTGGCAATCCATCTCTTCAATTTAGCAACTTTCAATGCTTTTGTTGTGTACAATGAGTGTTCTCCTGAGTCAAAGTTGACTTTTGTTCAGTTTCAGCAGTCTGTGATAGACAGCCTTGTTGTTGTGGAACAGGCAAGTGTTCCTAGAGTTGGAGTGGTGGAGGATGTGGCTAGATTGAAAGATCGCCACTTTCCTGATTTAATTCCTCCCACGCCCAAAAAAACCAATCCCTGTAAGAGATGTAGAGTCTGCTTGCGAAGAGGTGTGCGGAAGGAGAGTCGTATGCACTGTGCCAATTGTCCTTCTAATCCTGGGCTGTGTGTGCCCTCATGTTTCAGATTGTATCACACTAAAAAGAGTTTTTGGGAGCAACCGTGAGTCTAATAATGTACTGCCTGGTCTGTATGGTTTTATATAGTTGTTCAGTTTCACGTTTGGCAATAGAATGATGTCTTTAGTTACTGCTGTTGTTTTTGTAGTTATAGTTTGGTATCTAGTTGCAATTGGTTTGTGTTTTCTTTCTTGTTTAAAATTTTTTATGATGGTGTTCGTGGACTGGCGGTTGGCTGGCGGTGTGTGTGGACTGGCGCTTGGCTGGCGGTGAGTGGACTGGTGCTTGGCTGGCAGTGTGCGTGGATGGGCGCTTGGCTGGCGGTGTACATGGACTGGTGCTTGGCTGGCAGTGTGCGTGGACTGGTGCTTGGCTGGCGGTGAGTGGGCTGGTGCTTGGCTGGCGGTGTGCGTGGATTGGCGCTTGGCTGGTGGTGTGTTTGGACTGGCGCTTGGCTGGCGGTGTGTTTGGACAGGCGCTTGGCTGGCGGTGTGTTTGTACTGGCGCTTGGCTGGCGGTGTGTTTTGACTGGCGCTTGGCTGGCGGTGTACGTGGACTGGCACTTGGCTGGCGGTGTGTGAGTAGTGACTAGCTGCTGGTCACTACACACACAGTGCTAGCCAAACGCCACTCCATGCAATCCGTGAGCTGGTGTGGTTGCTGTGTCAGGAATGTGGGCGTGTGAAAGTGATGGGCCCTTGAATGGCGCTGTCTGCTGGTGTGAGTGTTGTAATGTGCTGGGCCCGCAGCTGGCGGTGTGAATGGTTTTGTATGTGTCACACGTATGAAAGGTGTATGAATGGCCTGTAAAGAGGTTGGTGCCTTGTCGTGGCTTTACAGCTCACGAGCTGTGAGTCAATGGTTCAGTTTCTCGACATTTCAATTATTAACAGTGCATTTCTTTTTTGTGAAATCTCTGCTTAATACAACTATATATACTGAACCATCGCTCACCCTCGTGCCAAATCCAACCAGTATGTATGTGGGCTTGAGGAATATGTGGTTGTGTAGAAAACATTTTCTTTTCTGTTTTTGTCAAGCAGGGTGTACCTTGTCCCTTTTTGTGAATGTTGTAATGTGTTGGTTTTGTGCCTGGTGGTGTGAATGCTCTTGTGTGTATCTGTATGAAAGGTGTGTGAATGGCTTGTAAAGCGGTTGGTGCCTTGACGTGGCTTTACAGCTCACGAGCTGCGAGTCATTGGTTCAGTTTTTTGTCCTTTCAATTATTGACAGTGCATTTCATTTTTGTGAAATCTCTTGTTAATAAAATTTTATATACTGAACCATCACTCGCCCTCGTGCCAAATCCAACTAGTATGTGTGTGTGCTTGAGGAATAGATGGCTGTGCAGTAATCTTTGTCTTTTTAGTCTCTCTGCCAAGGTGTACATTTCATCCAAGAATAACCTACCAACTGTACATTTTGTCATGAACTAAACACCCAGGGGAGTACATGGTGATATCTCTCTTGTGGATCCCAACAAGTTATCTTACCCACAATGTCCTGCAAACCTCAAAATGTGACTGTGACATTTTCCTTGCATTATTGTGCTCAAATTTTCACGCTGCAGAAAGTAACACCAAAGTTCCAACCCCCCAGCATTTCTCAAAGTATCTCAATAGAAATGGTACCTCACTTGTTTGGGTGGGCCAAGTACCCGCGGCAGGGAAGGGCCCAAAACCTATTGATGCGACATCAAAATTACCTATCACAAACCAGCCTGGTTTTGCAAGGGGGTCCCATGAGTTTTTGGCCCAGGGCTCTGCGGCCATCTTGGGAAACCTACCAAACCCACACATTTCTGGAAACTATACACACGGGGGAGGACAGCGAGGTATGGCTTGCGTGGGTCCCCCAACATTCTCCTACCCAGAATCCCCTGCAAACCTCAAATTTCGCTGACAATATCACTTTTTCTCACATGTCTGTGTGGGAAAGTTCTGGAATCTGCGAGGATCCACAAATTTCCTCCCTCCCAGCGTTCCCCCAGGTCTCCTGATAAAAATGGTACCTCACTTGGGTGGGTGGGTCAAGGACCCGCGACAGGCAATGGCCCAAAACCTAATGAGGCGACTTCAAAATTACACATCACAAACCAACCTGGTTTTGCAAGGGGGGTCCCATGAGTTTTTGGCCCTGGGCTCGGCAGCCGTCTAGGGAAACCTACCAAACCCACACATTTCTGAAAACTAGACACCCGGGGGAGTCCAGCGAGGTATGGCTTGCATGGGTCCCCCAACATTTTCCTACCCAGAATCCCCTGCAAACCTCAAATTTCGTTGAAAAAATCACTTTTTTCTCAAATTTCTGTGTGGGAAAGATCTGGAATCTGCGTGGATCCACAAATTTCCTCGCACCCAGCATTCCCCCAGGTCTCCCAATAAAAATGGTACCTCACTTACGTGGGTGGGTCAAGGACCCGCGACAGGCAAGGGCCCAAAACCTATTGAGGCGACTTCAAAATTACCCATCACAAACAAACCTGGTTTTGCAAGGGGGGTCCCATGAGTTTTTGGCCCTGGGCTCGGCGGCCTTCTAGGGAAACCTACCAAAACCACACATTTCTGAAAACTAGACACCCGGGGGAGTCCAGCAAGGTATGGCTTGCGTGGGTCCCCCAACATTTTCCTACCCAGAATCCCCTGCAAACCTCAAATTTTGTTGAAAAAAATCACTTTTTTCTCAAATTTCTGTGTGGGAAAGTTCTGGAATCTGCGTGGATCCACAAATTTCCTCCCACTCAGCGTTCCCCCAGGTCTCCTGATAAAAATGGTACCTCACTTGCATGGGTGGGTCAAGGACCCGCAACAGGCAAGGGCACAAAACCTATTGAGGCGACTTCAAAATTACCCATCACAAACAAACCTGGTTTTGCAAGGGGGGTCCCATGAGTTTTTGGCCCTGGGCTCGGCGGCCATCTAGGGAAACCTACCAAACTCACACATTTCTGAAAACTAGACACCCGGGGGAGTTCAGCGAGGTATGGCTTGCGTGGGTCCCCCAAAATTTTCCTACCCAGAATCCCCTGCAAACCTCAAATTTTGTTGAAAAAATCACTTTTTTCTCAAATTTCTGTGTGGGAAAGTTCTGGAATCTGCGTGGATCCACAAATTTCCTCCCACCCAGCGTTCCCCCAGGTCTCCCGATAAAAATGGTACCTCACTTGTGTGGGTAGGCATAGTGGCTGCTCAGGAAATGGCCCAAATCGTACTGTGGAGACTTCAAAATTACCTATAAGAAAACTACCTGGCTTTGGGGGGGGCACCTGAGATTTTGGCCCCGGGATTGGCGGTCATCTTGGGAAAGTACCAAACCCAAACATTTCTGAAAACTAGACACCCGGGGGAGTCCAATGAGGTATGGCTTGCGTGGATCCCCTAACGTTTTCCTACCCAGAATGTCATGCAAACCTCAAATTTAGCTGGAAAAAACACATTTTCCACATATTTTTGTGTGGAATCACCGTGCCGGCAAAAATGTCCTACCCCACAGTGTTCTCCTTAATGTCCCGAGTAAAATGGTACCTCACTTGTGTGGCTGTCCAATGCAGAATAGGCTAAAAACGTATTTTTAAAAAAATGCATTGCTTAGAATTCACGGTGCTATACCCTTATTCCCTATGTTTTGGGCTCTTCCCAGTCACAGGCCCTTGCCCCACCCACACAAGTGAGGTATCATTTTACTTAGGAGACTCAGGGGAAAGCTGTGGGGTAAGAAATTTGTGCCGACATGGTGATTCCACACAAACATATGTGGAAAATGTGTTTTTTCAGCTAAATTTGAGGTTTGCATGGCATTCTGGGTAGGAAAACGTTGGGGGATCCACGCAAGCCATACCTCATTGGACTCCCCCGGGTGTCTAGTTTTCAGAAATGTTTGGGTTTGGTACTTTCCCTACATGGCCGCTAATCCCGAGGCCAAAATCTCAGGTGCCCCCAAAACCAGGTAGTTTTCTTATAGGTAATTTTGAAGTCTCCACAGTACGATTTCGGCCATTTCCTGTTGCAGCCACTATGCCTACCCACACAAGTGAGGTACCATTTTTATCGGGAGACCTGGGGAACGCTGGGTGGGAGGAAATTTGTGGATCCACGCAGATTCCAGAACTTCCCACACAGAATTTTGAGAAAAAGTGATTTTTCAGCGAAATTTGAGGTTTGCAGGAGATTCTGGGGAGGAGAATGTTGGGGGACCCACGCAAGCCATACCTCGCTGGACTCCCCAGGTGTCTAGTTTTCAGAAATGTGTGGGTTTGGTAGGTTTCCCTAGATGGCCGCCGATCCCAGGGCCAAAAACTCATGGGACCCCCCTTGCAAAACCAGGTTGGTTTGTGATAGGTAATTTTGATGTCGCCACAATAGGTTTTGGGCCCTTGCCTGTCGCGGGTCCTTGACCCACCCACGCAAGTGAGGTACCATTTTATCGGGAGACCTGGAGAACGCTGGGTGGGAGGAAATTTGTGGATCCACGCAGATTCCAGAACTTTCCCACACAGAAATTTAAGAAAAAAGTGATTTTTTCTGCAAAATTTGAGGTTTGCAGGGGATTCTGGGTTGGAGAATGTTGGGGGACCCACGCAATCCATACCTCACTGGACTCCCCAGGGTGTCTAGTTTCCAGAAATGTGTGGGTTTGGTAGGTTTCCCTACATGGCCGCCGAACCCAGGGCCAAAAACTCATGGGACCCCCCTTGCAAAACCAGGTTGGTTTGTGATAGGTAATTTTGATGTACCCTCAATAGGTTTTGGGCCCTTGCCTGTCGCGGGTCCCTTACCCACCCACACAAGTGAGGTACCATTTTTATCGGGAGACCTGGGGGAACGCTGGGTGGGAGGACATTTGTGGATCCACGCAGATTCCAGAACTTTCCCACACAGAAATATGAGAAAAAAGTGATTTTGTCAGCGAAAGTTGAGGTTTGCAGGGGATTCTGGGTAGGAGAATGTTAGGGACCCACACAAGCCATACCTCGCTGGACTCCCCCAGGTGTCTAGTTTCCAGAAATGTGTGGGTTTGGTAGGTTTCCCTACATGGCTGCCGAGCCCAGGGCTAAAAACTCATGGGACCCCCCTTGCAAAACCAGGTTGGTTTGTGATAGGTAATTTTGATGTCCCCTCAATAGGTTTTGGGCCCTTGCCTGTCGCGGGTCCTTGACCCACCCATGCAAGTGAGGTACCATTTTTATTGGGAGACCTGGGGGAACGCTGGGTGGGAGGAAATTTGTGGATCCACGCAGATTCCAGAACTTTCCACCACAGAAATGTGGGGAAAATGTGTTTTTTGGACAATTATTTAGGTTTGCAAGGGATTCTGGGTAACAGAACCTGGTGAGAGGCAGTCAAGTCACCCCATCCTGGATTCCCCTGGGTGTCTAGTTTTCAAAAATGTATAGGTTTGCTAGGTTTGCCTAGGTGCCGGCAGAGCTGTGGTTCAAAAACTACAGCTAGGCACTTTGCCACAAAAGGGTCATTTTTCACTGCGAAATTGAGGTGTGTCCACGTTGCGTTTTGCGCCGTTTCCTGTCGCGGGCACTAGGCCGACCCACACAAGTGAGGTACCATTTTTCTCGGAAGTCTTTGGGGAACGCGGGGTGTGTGGAAATTTGTGGATCCATGCAGATTCCAGAACTTTCCACCACAGAAATGTGGGGAAAATGTGGTTTTTTTGACAATTTTTTAGGTTTGCAAGGGATTCTGGGTAACAGAACCTAGTGAGAGGCAGTCAAGTCTCCCCATCCTGGATTCCCCTGGGTGTCTAGTTTTCAAAAATGTATAGGTTTGCTAGATTTCCCTAGGTTCCAGCAGAGCTATGGTTCAAAAACTACAGCTAGGCACTTTGCCAAAAAAGGGTAATTTTTCACTGCGAAATTGAGGTGTGTCCACGTTGCGTTTTGCGCCGTTTCCTGTCGTGGGCACTAGGCCGACTCACACAAGTGAGGTAACATTTTTCTCGGAAGACTTTGGGGAACGCGGGGTGCATGGAAATTTGTGGATCCACGCAGATTCCAGAACTTTCCACCACAGAAATGTGGGGAAAATGTGGGTTTTTGACAATTTTTAGGTTTGCAAGGGATTCTGGGTAACAGAACCTGGTGAGAGGCAGTCAAGTCACCCCATCCTGGATTCCCTGGGTATCTAGTTTTCAAAAATGTATAGGTTTGCTAGGGTTTCCCTAGGTGCCGGCAGAGCTATGGTTCAAAAACTACAACTAGGCACTTTGCCAAAAAGGTTCATTTTTCACTGCGAAATTGAGGTGTGTCCACGTTGCGTTTTGCGCCGTTTCCTGTTACGGGCACTAGGCTGACCCACACAACTGAGGTACCATTTTTCTCGGAAGACTTTGGGGAACGCGGGGTGGGTGGAAATTTGTGGATCCACGCAGATTCCAGAACTTTCCACCACAGAAATGTGGAGAAAATGTGTTTTTTTGGACAATTTTTTAGGTTTGCAAGGGATTCTGGGTAACAGAACCTGGTGAGAGGCAGTCAAGTCACCCCATCCTGGATTCCCCTGGGTGTCTAGTTTTCAAAAATGTATAGGTTTGCTAGGTTTCCTAGGTGCCGGCAGAGCTATGGTTCAAAAACAACAGCTAGGCACTTTGCCAAAAAAGGGTCATTTTTCACTGCGAAATTGAGGTATGTCCATGTTGCGTTTTGCGCCGTTTCCTGTCGTGGGCACTAGGCCGACCCACAAAAGTGAGGTACCATTTTTCTCGAAAGACTTTGGGGAACGCGGGGTTGGTGGAAATTTGTGGATCCACGCAGATTCCAGAACTTTCCACCACAGAAATGTGGGGAAAATGTGTTTTTTTGGACAATTTTTTAGGTTTGCAAGGGATTCTGGGTAACAGAACCTGGTGCGAGGCAGTCAAGTCACCCCATCCTGGATTCCCCTGGGTGTCTAGTTTTCAAAAATGTATAGGTTTGCTAGGTTTCCCTAGGTGCCGGCAGAGCTATGGTTCAAAAACGACAGCTAGGCACTTTGCCAAAAAAGGGTCATTTTTCACTGCGAAATTGAGGTATGTCCATGTTGCGTTTTGCGCCGTTTCCTGTCGCGGGCACTAGGCCGACCCACAAAAGTGAGGTACCATTTTTCTCGAAAGACTTTGGGGAACGCGGGGTGGGTGGAAATTTGTGGATCCACGCAGATTCCAGAACTTTCCACCACAGAAATGTGGGGAAAATGTGGTTTTTTTGACAATTTTTTAGGTGGGATTCTGGGTAACAGAACCCGGTGAGAGGCAGTCAAGTCACCCCATACTGGATTCCCCTGGGTATCTAGTTTTCAAAAATGTATAGGTTTGCTAGGTTTCCGTAGGTGCCGGCAGAGCTATGGTTCAAAAACTACAACTAGGCACTTTGCCAAAAAAGGGTCATTTTTCACTGCGAAATTGAGGTGTGTCCACGTTGCGTTTTGCGCCGTTTCCTGTTGCGGGCACTAGGCCGACCCACACAACTGAGGTACCATTTTTCTTGGAAGACTTTGGGGAAAGCGGGGTGAGTGGAAATTTGTGGATCCACGCAGATTCCAGAACTTTCCACCACAGAAATGTGGGGAAAATGTGTTTTTTTGGAAACATTTTTAGGTTTGCAAGGGATTCTGGGTAACAGAACCTGGTGAGAGGCAGTCAAGTCACCCCATCCTGGATTCCCCTGGGTGTCTAGTTTTCAAAAATGTATAGGTTTGCTAGGTTTCCCTAGGTGCCGGCAGAGCTATGGTTCAAAAACTACAGCTAGGCACTTTGCCAAAAAAGGGTCATTTTTCACTGCGAAATTGAGGTATGTCCATGTTGCGTTTTGCGCCGTTTCCTGTTGCGGGCACTAGGCCGACCCACAAAAGTGAGGTACCATTTTTCTCGAAAGACTTTGGGGAACGCGGGGTGGGTGGAAATTTGTGGATCCACGCAGATTCCAGAACTTTCCACCACAGAAATGTGGGGAAAATGTGGTTTTTTTGACAATTTTTTAGGTGGGATTCTGGGTAACAGAACCTGGTGAGAGGCAGTCAAGTCACCCCATCCTGGATTCCCCTGGGTGTCTAGTTTTCAAAAATGTATAGGTTTCCTAGGTTTCCCTAGGTGCCGGCAGAGCTAGGGTTCAAAAACTACAGCTAGGCACTTTGCAAAAAATGGTAATTTTTCATTGTGAAAATGTGGTGTGTTCATGTTGGGTTTTGAGCCGTTTCCTGTCATGGGCACTATGCCTACCCACACAAGTGAGGTACCATTTTTATCGGAAGACTTAGGGTAATCCAGATTTGTAAAGCAACTGTTGTTACCTATTGACTCTCGATGCATTTCTGCCTTCCAAATGAAAGACATTGTGTAAAAAAGAAGTCATTTTGAAAAATGACCGATAATTCTCATGCTAGTATGAGTATTCCCAATTTTGGAAATGTGCAAATATCTACTGTTTCTAAACTCTATATTTTGTTCCCATTTCAGAAATACATAGGTGTCTTTCATACCGATTTTTCCATGTATACATTTTCCCACAATAATAATTGCTATATACCCGGTACATAATAAAAAGCCATTGCAAATTTCTGCTCAGTTTTTGGCTCTGGTTTCGTCGGGTTCTTGGTGAACCTACAAGTCCTTTATATCCCCACAACCAGTAAGGTCCAGCGGATGTAACGGTATATTGCTTTCAAACAGCTGTCATAATTAGAAGAAGTTACCGGTGAAAACGTTGACACAAAAGGCAGTTTTTTTCAATTAATTTTTAATTTTTCCTATATTTAACTGTTAGTTTTTATAAAGAAACCTTGATGGATCTAGACAAATGACCCCTTGCTGAATTTAGAATTTTGTCTACTTTCCTAAAATGTATAGCTTTACAGGATCCATTATTGCTTTCATACCCATTTCTACCATTAACTGGAAGGAGGTTGAAAGCAACAAAAAATAGCAAAAATAGGCCATGTCCCAGAAAAATGCCAAAACTGTGTAAAAAATGTTGGTTTTCTTACAAAAGTCTGTCATTCCCTAAAATCTGGGAAAATTGTGATTTCAGCCCCACAAACCCTTTTTTGATACCATTTGCAGGGAAAAACCCAGACGCTTTCATTTGCAGCACTTTTTTCCCATTTTTCCCCAAAAACCCCAAATTTAGCTGCATTTTGGCTAATTTCTGGGACCCCTCCAGCGGAGTCCACAAACCCTGGGTAACTTTAGTATCCCCATGATGTTGGAAGAAAAGGACGCAAATTTGGCGTGGATACCTTATGTGGTCAAAAAGTTACAGGGGCCTAAGCGCGCACTACCCCAAATAGCCAAAAAAAAGGCTTAGCACAGGGGGGGAAAAGGCCTAGCAGCGAAGGGGTTAATGGATGACATAAGATAACAAAATTTGGGAATATCGAAGCCACTTGGAGGGAAAAAAGCATAAATACATTTCTTTGGCCAAATTACGAACTTTAAAATGCAATAACTATGGCAAGAGAGTGACATTAAAAGCCCACTGGAGGGCAGTAAAAAACGTATGAGCAACCGCAAGTTCCAGAATGCAACTGATGTTCCACCGGGGAGGTCCACTAGAGGGCCAAAATTATAAATTGTGTCAAAAGGAAAAGTGGTTGCTACCATACTCACCAGATTGCCAGATTTTCCTTTGATAAAGGTCATGCGACCAAAACGCGTCATGACTGCCATTGAAGCTTAAAGATTAATGCTATAGACCAATGCATCCGTGAGTGCAACTCATTTTCTTTCAATTGAAGGAGCCTGTTTCATGTTTAAACAGCGTGGTTCTGCTGTGGAGAACGCACCGCCAGGAAGAGCGCCAAAGGCCCAGTGAACCGAACTAGGAGTGACATGCAAAATGTTTGGGGCCAGGTTGCCACCACGGATCACCGAGGTATTGGCTCCATGCAGCTTTAAAAATGAGTCTGCGGTGGAACGGATGCTTACTTAGCACATCTTAATGGATGAATGGATGACATAAGATAACAAAATTTGGGAATATCGAAGCCACTTGGAGGGAAAAAAGCATAAATACATTTCTTTGGCCAAATTACAAACTTTGAAATGCAATAACTATGGCAAGAGAGTGACATTAAAAGCCCACTGGAGGGCAGTAAAAAACGTATGAGCAACCGCAAGTTCCAGAATGCAACTGATGTTCCAGCGGGGAGGTCCACTAGAGGGCCAAAATTATAAATTGTGTCAAAAGGAAAAGTGGTTGCTACCATACTCACCAGATTGCCGGATTTTCCTTTGATAAAGGTCATGCGACCAAAACGTGTCAGGACTGCCGTTGAAGCTTAAAGATTAATGCTATAGACCAATGCATCCGTGAGTGCATCTCATTTTCTTTCAATTGAAGGAGCCGGTTTCATGATTAAGCAGCGTGGTTCTGCTGCGCAGAACGCACCGCCAGGAAGAGTGCCAAAGGCCCAGTGAACCGAACTAGGAGTGACATGAGAAATGTTTGGGGCCAGGTTGCCACCACAGATCACCAAGGTATTGGTTCCATGCAGCTTTAAAAATGAGTCTGCGGTGGAACGGATGCTTACTTAGCACATCCTAATGGATGACATAAGATGACAAAATTTGGGAATATCGATGCCCATTGGAGGAAAAAAGCATATATAGATTTCATTGGCTAAGTTACGAACTTTGAACTGCAATAACTACGGCAAGAGAGTGACATTAAAAGCCCACTGGAGGGCAGTAAAAAAACGTATGAGCAACTACAAGTTCCAGAATGCAACTGATGTTCCACCGGGGAGGTCCACTAGAGGGCCAAAATTATAAATTGGGTCAAAAGGAAAAGTGGTTGCTACCATACTGACCAGATTGCCGGATTTTCCTTTGATAAAGGTCATGCGACCAAAACGCGTCAGGACTGCCGTTGCAGCTTAAAGATTAAAGCTATAGACCAATGCATCCATGAGCGCAACTCTTTTTCTTTCAATTGAAGGAGCCTGTTTCATGTTTAAGCAGCGTGGTTCTGCTGCGGAGAATGCACCGCCAGGAAGAGCGCCAAAGGCACAGTGAACCAAACTAGGAGTGACATGCGAAATGTTTGGGGCCAGGTTGCCTCCACGGATCACCAAGGTATTGGCTCCATGCAGCTTTAAAAATTAGTCTGTGGTGGAACCTATGCTTACTTAGCACAGCGAAATGCATCAGGACTGCTGTTGCAGCCTAAAGATTAAAGCTATAGACCAATGGGGGGCGTGGTTTGAAGCGCAACCAAGATGGCCACGTCCTTCTGAGCTCCGTCAGATCGCGGGTGCGACCGCTCGTCGGAACATGCTGTATCGGTGATTTTTCGATCACCATGCGGCGGATTTGAGTGGCGGAACACCTGGGGAAGGCTGCATATCATTTTCGGGCTGTTTGGAGCCCTTTTGGAGTTCTTTTCGTTTCGGCGACTTTCTCCTCAAGCTCGAGCTTCAAAATGGCGGCGGAAGTGAAAGTCCCTGCTGCTTCACGGATCACTTCAGTAGGTCATTGATCTGCATCACGGCTTTTCCTGACCTTTTTTCCTTCATGTATGAGGTATTGCGTGGATATCCTTTATGCTGCACTATGTCATGCTCTGATTTTCTTTAAAAAGACGCTATGCTGAGGAGGCACTATTTTTTCACAAAATGGCAGCAATTATTGAGTGCTGAGTGACTTACTTGCAACCTGCTTTCAGTTGGTTTTACCTCATTGGGGGACTACACATGTCAAATTGCTAACTTTAAACTTTGCGACGCTTGAAGATCATATTTGCTCTGACTGAGTGAGCAGTCTGTACCTCACACTATTTCCTGATACCAGTGGTTGCTTGTTTTTCTGTTGGCGATTCATTTGTCTGTGTGGGAATTTTAATTCTCCTCAAGTCTTTCTCTGTGCTTGCTCCCCCTTGCTGTGCTTTACAGTGGTGTGTTCTTCAATATACTTCACAGCACTTTCGCCTGCTCTACGACTTCTCCACATTTATACAGTCATTCTGTGAGGTGTTTTTGTTGTTGGGCACTTCAATGGCGGAGGGCATGGGTGTGACCCCCAAGGATAGAGATTCGAAAGGGAATCTGAAGCGGTCTAAACAGATTTCACGCACGCCCGACACTTCAGCGAGAAGCAATATGGATTCTGCTTCAGCATTAGATACTATTCTAACTAAACTTAATGCAGTTCATGACATAGCACAAAGCACCAAAACAAATACAGACTTACTTCAGGTTGAGGTGGCGGCTATCCGAAATGACCTCAAGAATCTCTCATTACGTGTCTCCAATGCAGAAACACGAATAAGCTCTGTGGAAGACTTCACTAATAAGCAAGCTAAACAGGCTCAAAGTTTAGAGCGTTCCTTGGCCTCATTGAGAAGAGACCTGACTGAGCAGGAAGATAGGAACCGTAGAAGTAATCTTCGAATTTTTGGCCTACCGGAGGTCTGTGAGAATTCTGCTCCGTCAATGTTGGATTTCTTGCTTACATGGATCCCTACGGTCTTGAACATTTCATTTGTTAAAGACTTTGAAATAGAACGTGCTCATAGGGTTTCCACCTTTAAGCCTAAAACGTTAGCTTATCCAAGACCAGTGATTCTGAAACCTCTGCGCCACCAACATTCTGAGCAAATCCTAGCTCACATGAGGAAGATTAAATCATTACAGTGGGAGGGGCACAGAATATCAATATCACAGGATTTTGCTAGAGATACTGTCATTCGCCGTAAAGGTTTCTTGAATTTACGAAGAAGGCTAATTGATATGAGCATTCCATTTTCCTTTGCAGGTCCTTCGCGTTTTAAAATAACTTTTAGAGGTCGCTCTCAAATTTTTTATGAACCTGCAGAGCTTTCCACTTTTTTGGATAACCAGTCTGAATCACAGATGGATCAGTTGGCTTCTGGAACGCTTCCTAGCACGTCTCATGGTTAATGTATCTCAATGTTGTTAACCTGGATTCATTTGTCCTGTGCTCTTACCATGATATACGGCCTTATCGTGCCTATGTGTTCCTTGCGGATATAATAAGATTCAGTAGTGTTGTTGTTAGTTCATTGTGGTTACTCTCTCTTGACTGACTTTTTCTTCACAGGTATTTTATCTGTTTTTTCCTCACAGGTCCTAAAATTGCTCATACCTCTAGGCAGGTTTCTTAAGAGCTATTGCTGTCTTGTGGACAGGGTTTAGGTATTGTCCGATTACATAATGAGGGTTATTATGTCTCTATTTTCTTCTCCTTAGTCTCTTTTTCATCTCTTGTCATTTCTGGCCTACTCCAACTCTGTCTATGTTTCTATTTTCGGTCATCCTCCTCTGCTGTTCTGATGAATTTTTGTTGATTTGTACATCTAAATAGTTGTTTTTTTGGGTTCTCTTTCTTCCTATTACCATGTTATTGGGGTTCTGTCTTTTCCACCTTCTTCAATATCTTTTATATGCTTTTTATCCGTTTAGCTTGCACTTTCTCTTTTCTTCTTTTTCTGACTGTGCTGGTATCTAATCTTTTTCGTGTGGTTATTACTCATTTGTATCTTCTTCTGTTTCCCTTTCTTCCTATATTCATCTATTTGGTGTTTGTATCATTTTTATAATGTGATATATTCTCTTATTATCTACATATTTAGCTCATGAATTATTTTTTATTGATATTTCTAACACCTCACTTTATTAATTATTACATTATTTATGAATACTTACCATGCCTTAGGCTCTTATCTATAATATCTAGTACTGTTATTTAGGATATCTTAATTTGATATTGTCTTAGCCTGACATTCCTACTATTTATTAGTTATTTATAATGTCTTATTGCTGTTTATGAGGCCTGAATTGATTATTGAACTGAATATTGCCTTAAATTGTTATTTATAATATCTATTACTGGTATTTATGATGCATTATTTATTGTTGCCTTAGCTTGATATTCATAATATTCATTATGGTTATTTATGATGCCTAAATTTAATATTGCCTTAGTCTAGTGCTCACAATATTTATTATTGTTATCTATGACTGGATTATTTACTTTTGCATTAATGTTCTGTTGCTCAATGATATATCAATTTTATTACTGAGCGGTCCACAATGTCTGTGTGCGCCTCTGTGGTTGCTCCTCTACGTTTTTTCCCCCATGCAAATTGTCTGTTACAGACATCCCCTGGTGGGGTTTTGCTTGTTTTTATGCTCCTTCTCATTTCTTTGGAGCATTTTTTCTCTCTCCTTTCTCCTTTCTAGCCTTTTCCTCTTCTATTTCTATCTTTTTTTCCCTGGGGATTCCTGCTTCGGCTCCTGTTTGTTATGTTGTCCTTGTAGTCCATCTATTCATGTGCTTGTCGATATGTTGTATAGTGTTCCCTCTCTCTTTTATCAGATACTATTATTTGTTTGCTGGCGTGCCTCCTCATGTCTGATCTAAATGTAGTATCTCTTAATGTCCGTGGATTGAATCATCCTGTTAAGAGGGCCAAGATATTAGACTACTGCAGAAGCTTATCTGGTGATGTTGTTCTTCTCCAAGAGACTAAGATAGCCTTTAAGGAAGCTTTGCTTCTAAGGAAACAGTGGGTTCTTGATGTTGCTTGCTCTGAAGCCTCCGGTAAGAAGAATGGGGTTGTAACCTTGATTTCTGAAAATTCTGGTCTATCCATTGTCACGACGGAACATGATACGGATGGCAGATGGTTGCTTTCTCGTTTGTCCAATGGCTCAGACGAATTATATGTTATGAATATTTATGCTCCCAACATTGATGATCAACTCTTTTGGCGTTCAATAACCAAAAAGCTCTCTGACATCCCTCAAAGTGCTAGAACCATTGTTGGAGGTGACTTTAATTTGCCTTTAGATCCTATGTTAGATAGACATTCTGCTTTTAAATTTCGCCCTCCGAGGTCACATAAACAAATGCTCAATATGTGCTCCTCTCATCAACTTGCTGATGTTTGGAGGTTACATAACCCGAAGGGTAGTGATTTCACATTTTTTTCCTCTCCACATTCTAGTTTCTCACGTATTGACTATCTTTTAGTTGATGCTGCACTTCTAAAACACACTAGTAATGCTATAATTCACCCAATAGTTGTTTCCGATCATGCAGCCGTCTCTTTTACTCTTCTTAACTTGACGGATAAACAAGGCCCTCGTACTTGGCGTCTCAATACAGAGATTTTGGAAGATAAGGATGAAGTTAAAGAATTATCTGTGGAGATTGACAATTTCTTCAATGATAATGAGTTTTCGGTTAACTCCCCAATTGTGTTATGGGATGCATTTAAATGCACTATTAGGGGTCATATTATCAAAAAAATGTCAAAAAGGAATAGTGATATCAGAAAATCATTACAATCTTTAGGGGATGAGATCAAATGTAAAGAGATTTTATATAGAGGCTCTAATGATAAGTCTCTCTTGCAAGACATCAAGAATTTGAAATATACTTTTAACTCCATTGTTACTAAGAGAGCTTACCTTGGTGTACATGCTCAAAAGTCTAGACGCTTACTCTTACAGAATAGAGCTGGTAAGATGTTGGCTACCACTTTAAAGTACCAAACTGATAATGTCAAAACTACTCAGATCTCTTATATTAATGACACTAAGGGTTCTAGGAAATTCCATACTCAAGAAATCCTACAAGTTTTTCGTGATTTTTACGAAAAACTGTACACTCCTAAGGATCAATGTGACATATCTGGTTGTCAGAAATTCTTGTCCTCGATTCCTACACCTACTATTTCACAGTCGGAGATGAATGCTCTGGGGCAACCGATTGACTCTGAAGAGATAATTCAGGCCATTAGGTCGACTCGATCTGGGAAGGCTCCAGGGCCTGATGGTTACCCTATTGCTTTCTACAAGACTTTTTCATCATCAATAATAAAATATCTTAAGAACGCTCTCGATAACTTTGTAGTGTCGGGTAAACTCTCTGGTTCAGCCGCTGAGGCTACTATTGTTGTGATTCCGAAAGAAGGGAAAGATCATTCTGACCCTAAAAATGTTCGTCCAATCTCGCTTCTGAATATGGAGGCTAAGATTTTTGCCAAAATCCTGGCTAAGCGATTAGAGCGCCATATCCCTAGCCTTATTCATAACTCCCAGACTGGCTTTGTAAAAGGAAGACTTGCTAGAGATAATATCCGAACCTTTTGCCATATATTGGAGAAAGCGAAACTTTCTGCCTTGCCATCAGCTGCGATTGCTCTTGATGCCGAAAAGGCTTTTGATAAAGTTTCTTGGCCTTTTTTACACGCAGTACTCCAGTCTCATAATTTAGGAGATTCTTTTATAAACATGGTAATGTCCCTATATTCCCAACCTAAAGCCAACATCAGAGTTAATGGGGCTACGTCTTCCTTTTTCAATCTTCGTCAGGGAACTAGACAAGGTTGCCCGTTATCACCCCTTCTTTTTCTATTGACCATTGACCCACTCCTGCGGTTACTCAACTCAAATGACAACATCAAAGGTTTCCAATTTGGTACACATATACTTAAAACGGCTGCTTATGCAGACGATGTTCTCATATTCTCTGAAGACATTGCTACTGCCATCCCTGCCATCTCTAATACCATTAAAGAATTTTCAATCGTTTCAGGGTACACTTTGAACAGAGACAAAACGGAGATGTTCCCTCTTAATGCGTTGTGCTTCCCTTCTCATATGGGTGAGGCTGGCTTTAAATGGCAATCGACTCGAATTAAATACTTAGGAATTTGGTTTTGCAATAACCTTGTAGATACTATTTCTTATAATGAATCTCACATTCTAGCTAAGATTAAAGATCTTTTGTCCTCTTGGTCTCCGAAATACATTTCCTGGTGGGGAAGGCTCCAAACTCTCAAGATGATGATAACGCCGATTATTAACTTCTTATCCTCAATGCTACCTGTGAGGCTGTCCTCATCCTTTTTCCGTGAGATTGACCTACTTACCTCAAAGTTTCTATGGGGTGACAAACGTGCTAGAATTGCATACAAACATCTTAGGAAGCCATCTGTCTTGGGTGGTTGTAATCTTCCAGATTGGAATTTGTATCAAATTGCTTTCTTATCGTCTCAGGGTGCTCTCTGGTTTTTATCGAATTCACACCATACTCCTCCGTGGATTTATATTGAACAAGTGTTGTGTTCTCCTCTCTCTACCCCCTCTTTTCTCACTGCCTCTAAACTTGTGGTACCTCATTCAAGCCGTATTATTTCCGACACAATTAATGCTCTGAAACATATAGATAAAAAGGTTTCCAACCCCATTCATAAATCGAGATGGTCCTCATTATGGTATAATCCTAAAATTGTTACTGATATCGATCCTGCCACAATGTCTTCCTGGGCTAATAGAGGTCTTACGTTGGTCAAACATCTTTATGATTCCAGTCATGATCCTCTTCCCTTTTCTTCTTTGGCCAGTAAATATAATCTTAACAATATGGATTTCTACTATTTCTTAAAATTAAAGGTTGCCCTCTCTAAAGTGACCCTCTGTACAGATTCGGTTACTATTTCACTTCTGTCTATGTGGTCTCGTTCAGGTCATACTGCCTCGAAAATATACAAATTTTTATCTGCGCCACTTCCTTCACAGGCTACTATTACACAAGATAAATGGTCACATCATTTTGATAGTGATATTTTTAAACATATCACACAAGAGTCATGGCAGTTAATTGGGAAAGTTTCATTACGAAATAAGATTGCTCCTTCCCTTATGCAATCTAAATTTTTTTCGATGAATCTTCTGCATTGGACCCCTGCTCGTTTACATAAACTGAAGCTGAAGGATGGGGATCTTTGTTGGAATTGCAATTTGGTCCCAGGCACTTACCAACATATGTTTTTTGAATGCTCGTTACTACAACCCTTTTGGGATTTAGTTCAGAAACACTTATCACTAATTTTTGACATTCCAGTGGAACTTTCATTCCCTATGATCTTATTGGGTCCATGGGCCGCATGTTCCCCTCTTCCTCTGGATGATACGGATATGCAGCTATTAGATCTTCTTATTTCAATTGCTGTCAAAATTATTTTAACTGAGTGGAAATCCTTTAATCTACTGTCCTATCATACTTGGTGGGCTTGGGTATCATTTCTCCGTGGGGCCCATACTTCGGTTGAAGAGAGACACTGTACTCCTTCCATTTCCAATACTATCTGGAGGTCACTGGATAAATATATGAAGTTGTCATCTCAGGGGTTGGTAGCCCAATATCCCTTTGTCTCTATTGCTTAATTTATTTTTCATACTGTAGCAGGTGTCCCCATCTACCCATCTATCCATTTATCCATCTGTATTATTTATTTATTTATCTGTCTATCTACCCATTTATCTATCTATCTATCGTCCCCTTTCTCTTTCTTTATTTCTTTCCTTGTTCCTGCTTGTTATTCTCTCTTTCTATCCTTTCCTTGTTTCTTTCGCTTATCCTGGCACTTTCTTGGTATCTATGCAATACAACTAATTTTTTGTTATCATTCCAGCATAAGATACTCTCTTTATATGACATATTGAACTGGTACTATGTGTGATTTCATTATTTTCTGACATAAATTTTACCTTTGTGTATGTTTTTTGCTAAACGTCTTACTTATCTATTGACCATGTTGTTCTGTTGTATTGCATTTTATTACAACTATATGAACTCTTACTTTTTAAAAACAATAAAGTTATTGAACACAAAAAAAAAAGCTATAGACCAATGCATCCGTGAGTGCGACTCATTTTCTTTCAATTGAAGGAGCCTGTTTTATATATATATATATATATTTACATATAAAATACATAGTAGTGGTGGCCATAGGTAGTTATAGTTAGGACCTAGTTTCCATAGGAAAAGCATTTTTTGTTTTGTCAATACAATTTTTCACAGTTTGATGAATCTTCACGAATTTTTCAAAATTAGTATGTCAGTCGATTTATATGCTGTGTTGAAAGTTTTTGGGTGATTCGTCAAGCTGGGGGGGGTCCCAAACGCAATTTCCCCATCCAATATCCCATAGGAATTTTAGACACTACTACAGCCTGAACTGCTGAACGAAATTTCACCATATTTGACAGTAAGGTAGCTGTTGGTCCAGAAAGCGACCTTTCCATACATTGTTGTAAATCCAATTAATAGTTCGGGAGATAGTAAAGAAAAACAAAACTTGGATTTCTAGGGATGCGAAGGCTCCGTGAACCCTCCCAATCTCATGCTGAGATCTGATTGGCTGCCATCACTTCAACCAGGAAGTGTTGGCAGTCATCGTGGGACTCGGCTTCAGCTTCAGCCCTGAAAAAAAGTTAATTAAAAAGAGAAGGGGGCAGTGTAGGAATACACTGACCTCTTAGTTCTAGTGCTGGGGTCCCAGATGGACCCCGCTAGGGGAAAAAGCTAATTTTAAAACATTTTTGCTGAAAATTGCAGCAGATCTGCGACTCCAGTGAAAATAAAAAAAAAGAAGTGCAGGCTCCGGTGCGTGTTTTGAAAATGCCCCTGGGCAGGCCAGGTCCTGGGGACATTGTTTAAAAAAAGGAGGGGATGCACGTTGCCCTCCTCCTCAGGCTTTTGGAACCCTGTGGACCATCACATCCCCTGGGCTTTATTTATAAAAAAGGAGGGGAATGCAAGGGGCCCCCCTCCTGATGCTCTATAAGCCTCAGAGACCACCACCTCTCCAGGGCTAAAGAAACAGTAATGGGGACTCCCTCCTGAGGCTCTTGGAGCCCCAGGGACCACCACCCTGCTGTGGAATTATTTATAATAAAAAAAAGGAGGGGGTGCACAGGACCTCCCTCCTGAAACTCTAAAAGCCCCAGGGACAAACACCTGCCCGGGGCAAAATAATGGTTAATGGGGGCCCTGCAGACCCCCTGGGGATTTCCACATCCCCAGGGCCAAATACTTTTAAAACAATGGGAGAAGTCTGGTGCCCCCGACCACATACGGCCCCGGGGACCACCACCTCCCCAGGGCTGGCCCAGAAAAGGAAAGGAGGGGGGCTACACGGCCTCCCTCCTGGAGCCTTTAATGGAACTGGAGACCGCTACCCCCAGGGCGATCTCCCGCTATGTCTTGGGGTGCCCACCCCAGGAAATAGCTGTTTGCTTTTGCTTGGCGGAAGCAGACAGCTCCCGACAAGCAAAAGCAAGAACTCAGGTTCCAGCGGGCAGGAGCTCTTAAAGTGCTCCCTCTTGATGGAAGCGGAGGTTTCCTCTCTTTCCCTGCCTGCAGACATGCAGGCAGAGAAAGAAAGGAAGCTGTTGCTCTTGCACACAGGGGGCTGCATTTCCGGCATCTCTCTGTGAGCAATAGCAATGCCGGGTCCTGCGGGAGGTGGGGAGCCAGTTGGGCCCGCGTGGGCCTTGAGGCTCCCCCGCGATCCCCATCCTGCATACTGGGTGGCCTGGGTGAGTTCCAGATGCAAAAACAACAGTTGATGGACAGAATGCAGAACAATGTCATACATTCACCCCAGTACAGAGATCTGGGCCTAAATCCATCGTTTTTTTGCTCACCATGCCATTCCAGTTTGGACCCGGCCATATGCAAATCAGTCTTGACCCTGTGCCTCATGGGAACAGTCCAGCCCGAACTGCCAAGCCAGGTCCTCCCTGGACTGGAAACAAGCATCCTAGGACCGGTTTCGGGGTTTCACCCCTCTTCAGCCAGGATAGCTTGATTCCAGTGGCATGGAGAGCACGGGACCCACGTCTGGGCATACCCGTCCCACTCGGGGTGACAAATGCAAAAACAACAGTTGATGGACAGAATGCAGAACAATGTCATACATTCACCCCAGTACAGAGATCTGGGCCTAAATCCATCGTTTTTTTGCTCACCATGCCATTCCAGTTTGGACCCAGCCATATGCAAATCAGTCTTGACCCTGTGCCTCATGGGAACAGTCCAGCCCGAACTGCCAAGCCAGGTCCTCCCTGGACTGGAAACAAGCATCCTAGGACCGGTTTCGGGGTTTCACCCTCTTCAGCCAGGATAGCTTGATTCCAGTGGCATGGAGAGCACGGGACCCACGTCTGGGCATACCCGTCCCACTCGGGGTGACAAATGCAAAAACAACAGTTGATGGACAGAATGCAGAACAATGTCATACATTCACCCCAGTACAGAGATCTGGGCCTAAATCCATCGTTTTTGCTCACCATGCCATTCCAGTTTGGACCCAGCCATATGCAAATCAGTCTTGACCCTGTGCCTCATGGGAACAGTCCAGCCCGAACTGCCAAGCCAGGTCCTCCCTGGACTGGAAACAAGCATCCTAGGACCGGTTTCGGGGTTTCACCCCTCTTCAGCCAGGATAGCTTGATTCCAGTGGCATGGAGAGCACGGGACCCACGTCTGGGCATACCCGTCCCACTCGGGGTGACAAATGCAAAAACAACAGTTGATGGACAGAATGCAGAACAATGTCATACATTCACCCCAGTACAGAGATCTGGGCCTAAATCCATCGTGTTTTTGCTCACCATGCCATTCCAGTTTGGACCCAGCCATATGCAAATCAGTCTTGACCCTGTGCCTCATGGGAACAGTCCAGCCCGAACTGCCAAGCCAGGTCCTCCCTGGACTGGAAACAAGCATCCTAGGACCGGTTTCGGGTTTCACCCCTCTTCAGCCAGGATAGCTTGATTCCAGTGGCATGGAGAGCACGGGACCCACGTCTGGGCATACCCGTCCCACTCGGGGTGACAAATGCAAAAACAACAGTTGATGGACAGAATGCAGAACAATGTCATACATTCACCCCAGTACAGAGATCTGGGCCTAAATCCATCGTTTTTTGCTCACCATGCCATTCCAGTTTGGACCCAGCCATATGCAAATCAGTCTTGACCCTGTGCCTCATGGGAACAGTCCAGCCCGAACTGCTAAGCCAGGTCCTCCCTGGACTGGAAACAAGCATCCTAGGACCGGTTTCGGGTTTCACCCTCTTCAGCCAGGATAGCTTGATTCCAGTGGCATGGAGAGCACGGGACCCACGTCTGGGCATACCCGTCCCACTCGGGGTGACAAATGCAAAAACAACAGTTGATGGACAGAATGCAGAACAATGTCATACATTCACCCCAGTACAGAGATCTGGGCCTAAATCCATCGTTTTTTGCTCACCATGCCATTCCAGTTTGGACCCAGCCATATGCAAATCAGTCTTGACCCTGTGCCTCATGGGAACAGTCCAGCCCGAACTGCCAAGCCAGGTCCTCCCTGGACTGGAAACAAGCATCCTAGGACCGGCTTCGGGGTTTCACCCCTCTTCAGCCAGGATAGCTTGATTCCAGTGGCATGGAGAGCACGGGACCCACGTCTGGGCATACCCGTCCCACTCGGGGTGACAAATGCAAAAACAACAGTTGATGGACAGAATGCAGAACAATGTCATACATTCACCCCAGTACAGAGATCTGGGCCTAAATCCATCGTTTTTTTGCTCACCATGCCATTCCAGTTTGGACCCAGCCATATGCAAATCAGTCTTGACCCTGTGCCTCATGGGAACAGTCCAGCCCGAACTGCCAAGCCAGGTCCTCCCTGGACTGGAAACAAGCATCCTAGGACCGGTTTCGGGGTTTCACCCCTCTTCAGCCAGGATAGCTTGATTCCAGTGGCATGGAGAGCACGGGACCCACGTCTGGGCATACCCGTCCCACTCGGGGTGACAAATGCAAAAACAACAGTTGATGGACAGAATGCAGAACAATGTCATACATTCACCCCAGTACAGAGATCTGGGCCTAAATCCATCGTTTTTGCTCACCATGCCATTCCAGTTTGGACCCAGCCATATGCAAATCAGTCTTGACCCTGTGCCTCATGGGAACAGTCCAGCCCGAACTGCCAAGCCAGGTCCTCCTGGACTGGAAACAAGCATCCTAGGACCGGTTTCGGGGTTTCACCCTCTTCAGCCAGGATAGCTTGATTCCAGTGGCATGGAGAGCACGGGACCCACGTCTGGGCATACCCGGTCCCACTCGGGGTGACAAATGCAAAAACAACAGTTGATGGACAGAATGCAGAACAATGTCATACATTCACCCCAGTACAGAGATCTGGGCCTAAATCCATCGTTTTTTTGCTCACCATGCCATTCCAGTTTGGACCCAGCCATATGCAAATCAGTCTTGACCCTGTGCCTCATGGGGAACAGTCCAGCCCGAACTGCCAAGCCAGGTCCTCCCTGGACTGGAAACAAGCATCCTAGGACCGGTTTCGGGGTTTCACCCCTCTTCAGCCAGGATAGCTTGATTCCAGTGGCATGGAGAGCACGGGACCCACGTCTGGGCATACCCGTCCCACTCGGGGTGACAAATGCAAAAACAACAGTTGATGGACAGAATGCAGAACAATGTCATACATTCACCCCAGTACAGAGATCTGGGCCTAAATCCATCGTTTTTTTGCTCACCATGCCATTCCAGTTTGGACCCAGCCATATGCAAATCAGTCTTGACCCTGTGCCTCATGGGAACAGTCCAGCCCGAACTGCCAAGCCAGGTCCTCCCTGGACTGGAAACAAGCATCCTAGGACCGGTTTCGGGGTTTCACCCCTCTTCAGCCAGGATAGCTTGATTCCAGTGGCATGGAGAGCACGGGACCCACGTCTGGGCATACCCGTCCCACTCGGGGTGACAAATGCAAAAACAACAGTTGATGGACAGAATGCAGAACAATGTCATACATTCACCCCAGTACAGAGATCTGGGCCTAAATCCATCGTTTTTTGCTCACCATGCCATTCCAGTTTGGACCCAGCCATATGCAAATCAGTCTTGACCCTGTGCCTCATGGGAACAGTCCAGCCCGAACTGCCAAGCCAGGTCCTCCCTGGACTGGAAACAAGCATCCTAGGACCGGCTTTCGGGTTTCACCCTCTTCAGCCAGGATAGCTTGATTCCAGTGGCATGGAGAGCACGGGACCCACGTCTGGGCATACCCGTCCCACTCGGGGTGACAAATGCAAAAACAACAGTTGATGGACAGAATGCAGAACAATGTCATACATTCACCCCAGTACAGAGATCTGGGCCTAAATCCATCGTTTTTTTGCTCACCATGCCATTCCAGTTTGGACCCAGCCATATGCAAATCAGTCTTGACCCTGTGCCTCATGGGAACAGTCCAGCCCGAACTGCCAAGCCAGGTCCTCCCTGGACTGGAAACAAGCATCCTAGGACCGGTTTCGGGTTTCACCCTCTTCAGCCAGGATAGCTTGATTCCAGTGGCATGGAGAGCACGGGACCCACGTCTGGGCATACCCGTCCCACTCGGGGTGACAAATGCAAAAACAACAGTTGATGGACAGAATGCAGAACAATGTCATACATTCACCCCAGTACAGAGATCTGGGCCTAAATCCATCGTTTTTTTGCTCACCATGCCATTCCAGTTTGGACCCAGCCATATGCAAATCAGTCTTGACCCTGTGCCTCATGGGAACAGTCCAGCCCGAACTGCCAAGCCAGGTCCTCCCTGGACTGGAAACAAGCATCCTAGGACCGGTTTCGGGGTTTCACCCCTCTTCAGCCAGGATAGCTTGATTCCAGTGGCATGGAGAGCACGGGACCCACGTCTGGGCATACCCGTCCCACTCGGGGTGACAAATGCAAAAACAACAGTTGATGGACAGAATGCAGAACAATGTCATACATTCACCCCAGTACAGAGATCTGGGCCTAAATCCATCGTTTTTTTGCTCACCATGCCATTCCAGTTTGGACCCAGCCATATGCAAATCAGTCTTGACCCTGTGCCTCATGGGAACAGTCCAGCCCGAACTGCCAAGCCAGGTCCTCCCTGGACTGGAAACAAGCATCCTAGGACCGGTTTCGGGGTTTCACCCCTCTTCAGCCAGGATAGCTTGATTCCAGTGGCATGGAGAGCACGGGACCCACGTCTGGGCATACCCGTCCCACTCGGGGTGACAAATGCAAAAACAACAGTTGATGGACAGAATGCAGAACAATGTCATACATTCACCCCAGTACAGAGATCTGGGCCTAAATCCATCGTTTTTTGCTCACCATGCCATTCCAGTTTGGACCCAGCCATATGCAAATCAGTCTTGACCCTGTGCCTCATGGGAACAGTCCAGCCCGAACTGCCAAGCCAGGTCCTCCCTGGACTGGAAACAAGCATCCTAGGACCGGTTTCGGGGTTTCACCCCTCTTCAGCCAGGATAGCTTGATTCCAGTGGCATGGAGAGCACGGGACCCACGTCTGGGCATACCCGTCCCACTCGGGGTGACAAATGCAAAAACAACAGTTGATGGACAGAATGCAGAACAATGTCATACATTCACCCCAGTACAGAGATCTGGGCCTAAATCCATCGTTTTTTGCTCACCATGCCATTCCAGTTTGGACCCAGCCATATGCAAATCAGTCTTGACCCTGTGCCTCATGGGAACAGTCCAGCCCGAACTGCCAAGCCAGGTCCTCCTGGACTGGAAACAAGCATCCTAGGACCGGTTTCGGGGTTTCACCCTCTTCAGCCAGGATAGCTTGATTCCAGTGGCATGGAGAGCACGGGACCCACGTCTGGGCATACCCGTCCCACTCGGGGTGACAAATGCAAAAACAACAGTTGATGGACAGAATGCAGAACAATGTCATACATTCACCCCAGTACAGAGATCTGGGCCTAAATCCATCGTTTTTTGCTCACCATGCCATTCCAGTTTGGACCCAGCCATATGCAAATCAGTCTTGACCCTGTGCCTCATGGGAACAGTCCAGCCCGAACTGCCAAGCCAGGTCCTCCCTGGACTGGAAACAAGCATCCTAGGACCGGTTTCGGGGTTTCACCCCTCTTCAGCCAGGATAGCTTGATTCCAGTGGCATGGAGAGCACGGGACCCACGTCTGGGCATACCCGTCCCACTCGGGTGACAAATGCAAAAACAACAGTTGATGGTCAGAATGCAGAACAATGTCATACATTCACCCCAGTACAGAGATCTGGGCCTAAATCCATCGTTTTTTGCTCACCATGCCATTCCAGTTTGGACCCAGCCATATGCAAATCAGTCTTGACCCTGTGCCTCATGGGAACAGTCCAGCCCGAACTGCCAAGCCAGGTCCTCCCTGGACTGGAAACAAGCATCCTAGGACCGGTTTCGGGTTTCACCCCTCTTCAGCCAGGATAGCTTGATTCCAGTGGCATGGAGAGCACGGGACCCACGTCTGGGCATACCCGTCCCACTCGGGGTGACAAATGCAAAAACAACAGTTGATGGACAGAATGCAGAACAATGTCATACATTCACCCCAGTACAGAGATCTGGGCCTAAATCCATCGTTTTTTTGCTCACCATGCCATTCCAGTTTGGACCCAGCCATATGCAAATCAGTCTTGACCCTGTGCCTCATGGGAACAGTCCAGCCCGAACTGCCAAGCCAGGTCCTCCCTGGACTGGAAACAAGCATCCTAGGACCGGTTTCGGGTTTCACCCTCTTCAGCCAGGATAGCTTGATTCCAGTGGCATGGAGAGCACGGGACCCACGTCTGGGCATACCCGTCCCACTCGGGGTGACAAATGCAAAAACAACAGTTGATGGACAGAATGCAGAACAATGTCATACATTCACCCCAGTACAGAGATCTGGGCCTAAATCCATCGTTTTTTTGCTCACCATGCCATTCCAGTTTGGACCCAGCCATATGCAAATCAGTCTTGACCCTGTGCCTCATGGGAACAGTCCAGCCCGAACTGCCAAGCCAGGTCCTCCCTGGACTGGAAACAAGCATCCTAGGACCGGTTTCGGGGTTTCACCCTCTTCAGCCAGGATAGCTTGATTCCAGTGGCATGGAGAGCACGGGACCCACGTCTGGGCATACCCGTCCCACTCGGGTGACAAATGCAAAAACAACAGTTGATGGACAGAATGCAGAACAATGTCATACATTCACCCCAGTACAGAGATCTGGGCCTAAATCCATCGTTTTTTTGCTCACCATGCCATTCCAGTTTGGACCCAGCCATATGCAAATCAGTCTTGACCCTGTGCCTCATGGGAACAGTCCAGCCCGAACTGCCAAGCCAGGTCCTCCCTGGACTGGAAACAAGCATCCTAGGACCGGTTTCGGGGTTTCACCCTCTTCAGCCAGGATAGCTTGATTCCAGTGGCATGGAGAGCACGGGACCCACGTCTGGGCATACCCGTCCCACTCGGGGTGACAAATGCAAAAACAACAGTTGATGGACAGAATGCAGAACAATGTCATACATTCACCCCAGTACAGAGATCTGGGCCTAAATCCATCGTTTTTTTGCTCACCATGCCATTCCAGTTTGGACCCAGCCATATGCAAATCAGTCTTGACCCTGTGCCTCATGGGAACAGTCCAGCCCGAACTGCCAAGCCAGGTCCTCCCTGGACTGGAAACAAGCATCCTAGGACCGGTTTCGGGGTTTCACCCTCTTCAGCCAGGATAGCTTGATTCCAGTGGCATGGAGAGCACGGGACCCACGCCTGGGCATACCCGTCCCACTCGGGGTGACAAATGCAAAAACAACAGTTGATGGACAGAATGCAGAACAATGTCATACATTCACCCCAGTACAGAGATCTGGGCCTAAATCCATCGTTTTTTTGCTCACCATGCCATTCCAGTTTGGACCCAGCCATATGCAAATCAGTCTTGACCCTGTGCCTCATGGGAACAGTCCAGCCCGAACTGCCAAGCCAGGTCCTCCCTGGACTGGAAACAAGCATCCTAGGACCGGTGAGTTCCAGGGCACCCAGGAGACATGGCTGAGCCACGGTGGATGGGGTCCCTGGGGCCAAAATCGGCCAAGGGAGGAGGGCCGCATAGCCTCCCTCCCCCATTCAATTGGAACTGTAAGGATCCTATCATTGCTGGGTATGTTGTAGGAATCAAAAAGTGCAAGTATTTTCAAGATTGTAGCAGGACTCCCAACATTAGCCATGCAGAAAAATGCTAGCACATTGAAAATCTGATTGGCGAGCAAGAATAAGATTTGGGTCTTCATTCCAGTCTGTAAGATAGTTTTTGCAATTTTTGCTGTGTTCTCAAAAGGTCATTGTAGATGTCCAGATAGTCTCTGTCCATTTCCATTTCCAGCTCTGGCGATCCCTGCATATAATTCTAATCATAGCGAATGTCTATAAATTAGGAAACTTGTAAATTTTAAGCCCCCTTTGAATTTAAGCGTCAATCAGCCAACCATGTGGAGGAACCAGACAGAAATCTGTGAACAACCTGCTAGCAATTGGCCAGCAGCCAGGCAGTGATCAGACAGCAATCAGGTAGCAACCAGATAGTAGATAGTGAGTGGACATTTGAACACTGTAGCAGAATTTCTTTTTGCAAACATTAAGGAAAACACACATCCAGCAAACAGATCAAGAACAGTTAATTACACATTTTTACCAAAACCAGACTGAGAACAAAGGCATCATACACCAACCCACAGACTCACTCAGACACTTGTGCACCTACTCATAGACCTACTCAGAGACTCATGCATCTGCTTACAGACCCACTGAGAGAGTCATGCACCCACTCACAGAGCAACTTAGACACTCAAGCACCCACTCACAGATTCATTCAGAGATTCATTCACCACTCACAAACCATACTCAGAGGCTCATGCACCCACTCACATACCCACCGAGATACTCATTCACAGACCCACTCAGACACTTAGGCACCCATTCACTGATCCACTCACAGACTCACACACCCACTCAGAGACCCACTCAGACTCACACACCCATTCACAGACCTACTCAGATACTCAGGCACTCACTCACAGACTGACTCAGAGACTCAAGCACTCATTCACAGACCCACTGAGAGAATCATGCACTCACTCACAGACTGACTCAGACACGCATGCACCCACTCACAGACCCACTCAGACACTCATTCACCTACTCACAGACCCACTTATACACTAATGCATACACTCATAGACCCACTCAGAGAGTCATGAACCCACTCACAGACCCATCAGAGACTCATGCACTCACAGACCCACTCAGAGATTCATGCACTCACTCACTGACCCACTCAGACTCATGCACTCACTCACAGACCTACTTGCAGACTGATGTACTCACTCAGAGACCCACTTCCAAACTCACACACCCACTCACTGACTTACTCAGAGACTCATATACCCACTTAGAGATCCACTCAGACACTCACTCACAGACTGACTCACACACTTATGGAGACACTCACAAACTTGCTCAGACTTTGTGACACCCACTCACAGGCCCAATCATACAACCACTCAGACACTAACATACCCACTCACAGACCCACTCAGACACTCACCCACCTATTTATACACCCAGGGGCTCATTTATGAAAAGTGACACATCGCTGCGTGAAAACAGCGATGCGTCACTTTTCATTGCGCCTTCCTTGCGACATGCTGAATGCGTCATATTTACAGTATGATGCATCATGTCGCAAGGAGTCACAGATACGTCAGTATTTCTGACGTATCTGTAGGTGCAAAAGTGACGCATTGCTGGAGTGTGTCACAAAAGTGACGCAACTCCAGCAATGTGTACTTTCACATGGGCAAGTCCCATGTTGTTAGAGCCTCACGTCAGTCTTACGCCTGCCATGAGGCAGGCGTAAGATTTGACGCATTAGCGTCCAAGAAATGGCGCAGTAAAATCTTATAGATTTCACTGCGTCACTTCTACGACTCTTTGTTGCGTCAAAACGCCCCCTTGCATACATTATACCTGGCGCAGGTATAATGTTGCGCAGGGGGTTTACAAAGTGACGCATCTACCTAGATGCGTCACTTTGTAAATATGACGCAACCAGGCGCATTTTTTACTCCACTGGTGCGTCACAAAAAGTGACGCACGGGCGGCGCAAAAGTGACGCAAGGGCTCATAAATAAGCCCCCCAGTGAGACACTTATGCATCAACTCCCAGACCCACTCACACACCTACTGACAGACCACTCAAACACTCTCACACCCACTCACAGACCTACTGAGACACTTATGAACTCTCTCACACACTGACTGTGAAAGGTTACTAGTTACAGTTAGGAAATATTATTTAAAAACCATAGTATTTTCATTAAAAAAACAAAGGTTACATAGTTAGGAAATAGAATTAAAAAAATCTTAAAAATTCACTGAAAAAATCAAAGCTTACAGGGAGGTTATAGCTAGGCTCAGATTGCACTCGTACAAAACCACAGAAATTCAACAGTTATAATTTCCTGTGCTAACTATAGCTTGCACTGCCACAATGCACTTTTTAAGACCTCACATATTACATCACCCATGACATGGTCAGTGACATCACTGATGACATCCCTGATGACATCATCCACAAAATCACTAACGCACCCACTCACACCCCATAGAACCTTTCATACACCCACTCCCACACAACCATTCGCATTCCCATTCACAAACCCATACCAGTGCTTACACACCCACTCACTGATTCATAGATCTAGGCACCTATCTACTCACTCACCCATACAGCCACTCACAGCCACTCACTAATACAGCCACTGACATATCCACTCATGTACCTACTCACACACTGAGCCAGTCACTCATTGAGCTACTCACAGACCTACTCACTTCAGTTCCACAACAGCAGATAGATAATGAGTCTTCTCCATGTTAGGGAGGAATTCAGACTTTGAAAAGTGTTCTTTTGGACTGGGACTTAAAAATTGTCTTTGAAATTGTTTGACTTCCAGGCATCAGCAGGACAAATCTGTTCACTGCATCCAACCAGGACTCCAACATGGTTGGACTCAAAGCACACATGAGTCCCGGTCGAGTTGGATCTTTAGACTTTTTGGCATTCAAAGACCTTGTTTCAGTGATTGCTTTTTTCTATTATTATTAGTTTGGTCTCATATTTTGCCAGATGTTTCCTATATTTTTTAAAAATATTATATTTTTTAAATGTTTAAAATTTTAATTCATTTAATTAATGCTTCATTCTTTTTTGTGCAATACCTACAAGGGGGTTGAGCGCATGATATTTTTGTGACTTCAACTTGACAAGAGTTGGTGATCTTTTTGGAAATTGCCAGTCACACACAACAAAAAGTAATACAATTTCTTCAGTCACTATCATTTAAATTGGTTTAAAACTTTAATACAAATCATCCTTAAAAGTGTTTGGTGTGTAATGTCCTGTATGCATTTCCTATTCGGTCTATAATGTGTTACAAATATTAATGTTCCTGTGAACCTTTTTTGGGATTATACTTCACAGACTTTTTCTAAGGCATAATACAATAGAGGCAGGGACAGAAGCATTAACACATCTGACTTTCCAAATGTCTAACATTCCCTTATAACCCCAAACTGAAACTGCAATTTTTACATAACACTTACTTTGTAATGCATTTTGTGGCATATTCTTGGCAAGTTGTTTAGCTTTGTGTGTGCAAACATGACGGATATCCCTTCAACATTATTACCATTTTTGAAATGTTAGTTGTACACATGTGGAAAAGATATTCCTCATGTTTGTCAAAGAGAAACTCTCTGTCTAACTGATAATCAGTCTACATGTTTTGAATTTTAAAACTATAAAATTATTCCACAATCTGAAAAATAATTCAGTAGGGTAAAACAAAGTATGTGTTTATAGGTATGTGTTTTGTTATGGAAGGGGTAAATTGTGTGCCAACTCTGAATCATACCTCCAATTTTATGTGATGTAACTAGTTTTCCCACAATAATAGCGTACTATTATTGTTTTTTTGTTTTTGTTTTTTTAGATCAGCCATCCATAACACAAAACACAAGATCAAATCTGGTGCCCATTCTGCTTCAAGAAACACCGTCTGGAGCCTTTAGGGGGAGGAGCTCTCTGGTCAATGAAGAACCTTTGAAAGAATCAGCCGGGTCCATTGGGTTTGTGTGCCCAGCACCCCTAGTCTACCGTCCTCCATTAATACTCTAGTAATAATACAGGCAGCAGTGTCATGTCCCTATTGTGCACATCTATGTCCTCACAAGACCGCTGTGGCCCCACAATCTATCAATGGCGGCCATCCCTGTCCTGGCTCCTGTGACAACTACAGCCACTAACAACTATTATGCAATCACGGCAGGCAACATCTGTGACTACCCACTCAAGGTCTCAGGGGACTTTTGAAAGGTCTGAAGCAGCTCCTGATGGGGGAAGAGATGCTAAGGGTTCTGGTACAACCATTCATACCACTGGTCAAACTTTGAGGGGTGCTGTTATAAGGCAGGAGAAACAGCTGGGCTAAATTGTAGGACTTCAAACGGCTCAGAATGATCTGTTGAGGGCCCAAAATGAAAACCAGACGGCCCTAAATCATCTGCCGGAGTGGCACTTGAATGTCTAAACTTTACATACTGGGGTGATGCACAATGACTTAAAATCATTAGCTGCAGCAGTGAACTATTTAGCTGTCACTTTCTGTGGTGAAGTAACCTCTGCTGCCAGCGTGCTCTCACAAACATCTCCAGTTGCCAGTTCCACCAACTATCGAGAAGACTATGCTTCTTCTCCCTTTCTCTTGCCCATATTCCCCCCTAATATCGAAGCAGAATACCTAGGATAGCCTTCCGCCACAACTCCAGACCATCACATCACTTCTGGAATTCCGAATGGACCTCAAGACCTGGCTGTTCGAATAAGCCTCCCGAACCTGCAAGCGCCTGGATACCCTATCAGGTGATTAGCTGCACTTTAAAAATCCTGATTGATTGATTGACTAACTGTTGCCAATCAAAGCACGTGTCACCACCTCCCCTGATGGTACTCACACCACTTCAGTGGCCCTTAGGATGAGTCGCTCATCTGGCCCTGTTGAGGAAAACACCCAACAAACCACTATAAAGGGACACAAAAAATGATTTTCTTCTGTGAGCGTCTAGCTAATTTTTGGCTCTTCATTAATTTGTTATACCTCAAACCTTTTTACTCATTTTCAGAAAATGTAAAATTTGTTTTTGATTAACTTTTTCTTGTACCAAAAAATAATAAATATAAAAGGAGGTTTGGGGCATTATTCTAATACAGCAAAATGAGATATTTAATAAAAATATAAGACATACCAAATGATTAATAAACCTATTTATATAGACATAACTACACTTGCTACACACAATACAAATTTTACAATAATAAACAATATAATAATAGATTACAAATTGATTTATGTGAGGAACTGTATGTCTTTTATTATTTTTGTTCAAATAATAATTCTTTATGTTTCAATCATCACCAAGGGAGAAGTTTCCATCAAAAGTGTACAAATACTTGCCAAAACAGAAAACATGCAGGGAAGGAACCACATCAGAAAGCACTGAATTCATAAAATGAAATTGTTTAGAGCACAAAATGTACAATAGAAAGGTAAACAAAATAAAAACTATGCGAATAAATTAGTCATTGTTACATTATTGTATCAACTGGACCTCCAAATAGATTAACAACACCAATGGTAGTCTTTAGCCACACTTTTGGTCTGACTTAATCATTATAACAGATAATATGCTCAGGCGTACTCATAGGCCTGGGTGTAGTTTGTGAAGTTTCGCTACGCGGAACTCCGCGAAGTGACAAAAAAACTCTGCGGAGTGCTGTGTGAACTGCCATTCGCACTGATATTCTTGCCGCTCAGGTAGAAATTCTTACCGTTTGCGAGCGTGAGTGGGGAAAAAACTCTGTCGCGCTAAGCGGAGTGGAGTTTTCTGCACTCTACGAGCTCCGCGGATCACATAGTGCAGAAAACTCTGCAAACTCCGCGAACGGAGCGGAGTTCACTGCCCAGGCCTACTCATGAACTAAAATTAATTTCTTTTTTCCCCTTTTTTATTGATTTTAAGTAGAATACATAACAGTGCACAATGTAAATTACAGTGAAGGTAGTTCTAAGGTCACATAGTAAGCCAAAGTACAATGATACAGACCGGGTCATCACATGCAAGCGAGTGAATCCACTCATCCAACCTGGCTGTGGTAGAAGCCTACATCTGAACATGCCAGCGACAGAATTCAGTGGTACGTTACTGGTCATTATCATGCACCTCTTGGGATGGGTCGGTAGGTGTGGAGTTATCTACTCGGGGTCAGACAGTCTCTGTCTTGAGGCGCACCTCCTCTCATTACCAGGAAAGTCACCGGTAGGCCCCATATGTCTCTCGGCATCTGGTTCACAGGCATTAGGTCCCAGTAATGCTCCAGCTGTTCTTGATAGTAGGCTGCATCATGCAGCCAGTGGTTGTGTCTGGGCATGTTACGTCTGCCCCAGTTGATAGTTACCCTACGTTAAGCCAAGAGGAGCAGAAAAGCGTTAAGTTTGTAGGCGGATGGTGGAACATCCTTAACATAGCCGAGCAAAGCAATCAGAGGAGTCTGTCAAGGCACAAACTCAGTAATCATCTCAATAGTGACAAAGACCTCCGCCCAGAAGTCAACAACCACTGGACATTCCCAAGCCAAGTGCAGGAACGAAGCAGCAAGCGCTCCACATCTCAGGTAGCATACATTCTCCGCCAAGCTCATTCTACACGGCTGGACGACTATACGGTAGACTATAAGCAGATACCTGGGGTCAGGCGGTATCTGAAAGAGCCCGGGAAGGTAAATCATCTGCAAACGCGGTATTATGATTCAGAGTCAGGACCTCTTTCCGGATGTACACCTCTCTAAAATAGGTGGTGAAGCTCTGAGCTACCTTGCGAAGGCTCTCCACTGTCTCTAGCAGTCACAGATTGTTATTGGGTGGCCTGACACAGCCTGTGCAGCATTTTGCAATGTTTATATGGGGATCATTGACCTTTATGGAGAGAGTATTGTCCCATGGCTGCATGTCACAATCAAAAGGGTAATTAACTGGTGGTAGTTACAAACAAGTGTGACCAGAAAAGAAAAAAACAGCCTGTATGCAACAACCAACAAACAATTCCCACCCTACCCTCCCACTACCGACCTCAACCCACCCAACGAGTTGAAATTCTGAAACCTACCACCCACCAAAAAGACTTGGTGACAAGTTGGAAATTATCCCATGGAGGTGCCAAGAGATTTCAGTGTACTCCCCTACCAGGGTACGACTGTGTGGCCAGGGAGGGAGTTGAGGAAAGGTGCTAGGTGGAAGCTGATTGGCCATGGTAGCCCAGTTCAGTATGATATCACGTGTGTTACTAATAATAATAAAATAATAAAGTGATTTGCAAAGCGCTTGGCTACACCTCTTCGGTGTGTCCCCGCACTGGACCAGAAACTTAAATGAGAAGAAAGATGGAGTAATGGAAATAACTGGCTAGAAATTCGATTGGGTTGTAAAACAGCCATGTTTTCAGTTTACTTCTAAACTCAGTTTCTTAGGAAGAGGCTTTCAGAGCGTAATTCCTGATCTTGGGGACTCTAGCAAGTTTTACTTCAGAGGATCTAAGATTCCGACCTGGGATATAAGCTTGAATCAGAGGATGTAAATAGTTAGGGCCTTGTTTATTGAGTATACCATGGCAGAAGCACAGGGCTTTAAAACCAAGGGGCATATCTATGAGGAAGTGGCAGAGTGAGGCGTTAGACGTCATGGCTTAACGCCTCACTCCGCCACTTCAGAAGCGCAAGGCTGTACCATATTTACAACAATATGGTGCAGCCTTGTGTTTCTCCCTGCGCTGGCGTTACACTTAGCAGTGTAGTGCCAATGCAGCACCCTTGCACCATAGTGTAAGGGTGTCTGCGTGTAGGGGAGGATTGTTTATGTCTAGGAAGGTGTCCCTTCCTGCACATAAGCAATCCTAAAATGCCATTTTGTCACTTTTATGTGTGCGGCTTCATGTGGCACACATGAGAGTCAAAAAATTGAATTTTATTTAAGGATTGTTTATGTACAGAAAGGGGGACCTTCATAAAAAATCCATGGCAGTTTGCTTTTTCCCTGTGTGCTGCACAAAGCAGCACACATGAAAAAAGCAAAAACGAAGAGAAAAAATGCATTTCTCCTCGTTTCGCCAACTTAAGACCAAATTTTCCCTGGTCTTAATTTTGGCACTGCCTCAAAATAACGCTGCACTTGTACATAGGGGGTAGCGTCAAAATCAATGGGTGTTGCGGTAGAACGCCCACTGCAGAAACCCACTGCCCACCCCTTTCATGCTAACCATAAAGTGAAAAGGGACCTTATTTACAAGGCAGCGTTAAGCCATGTTAAGTGGCTTAACGCTGCCTTGTAAATAAGGCTAAGCCCCTTTCGCCACCACAACGTCGGAAAAAGTGACGCTGTGGTGGCGATAGGGGCTTGTACATATGCCCCCAAGTCTTTTGGACACAGGGAGGAAATGTAGGTGGTTAAGAGCGCCAGAAGCTGATGATCTTTTGGGGAGATTCGGTACCAACCTCTTTGCCGCGTTTGAACTCGCTGCAGCGATTTGAGACTTCCCTGAGTGGCTTCCAGATATAGTACATTTCCATAATCCAGCTGGGAAGTGATGAGAGCATGTACAATAGTTTTTCGAGATGTAGTTGGAATTAGATCTAAAATTTTCCTAAGGGTCTTCAGAGTGCCAAAGCACTTCCCAGCCGTTTTTCTAATTTGATCTTTTATTGAAAGTTTCGAATCGAACAAAACTCCTAGGGGGATATTCTCAAGAACGCCAAAATAGGTTAACGCAATTTTTCATATCGCCGTCTACTGCGGGAAAATAACTCTGTGCTAACGTCCTATTCTCTACACTGTGGTAACATGCGATAGTCTCCCGATAACGCGTCAATTGTCTGCGATAAAATTACTGGGACGGTGAAAAAAATCTAAAACCTAACGTGAAAAAAGCTGCGATGGGCCCAACTGCGATAAAAAATTCAGCGATAAGCAGCGCCAGGTCTGCAATTCCCACAAGTCAGGCGGGAAAAACCACTATAAAAGCGGCAACAAAAAACACAAACAACTGCGAAGCACCATAGAGGTAGCCGGAGCAAGTACAGAGGACAACCAGAACCCCACAAGCCCCACGGAGGACCAGCCTGGGACCTCGGGGTCAGGGAAGGGCAAGGAGAAGAAGAAGAGGAACCCGCGTTTCAGTACGCAGGAAAACCAGATCCTCATTACGGAGGTGACAGAACACCACCACCAACTGTTCATCACCTCCACTGTGTCATTGGCAACTAAAAATACAATATGGCAGTCCATCTTGGCCAAGGTGAATGCAGTCGGAGTGAAGAGAAGGGAAGTGGACGACTGCAAGAAGCGCTGGACTGATGTGAAGCGCAAAACCAAGCTGAAACTCGCAGCCAACCTGAAAGCAGCAATGCAGACTGGAAGTGGGAGTCCAGCGACACACCAGGAGCTGGATGAGATGGAGGAAATGGTGACCCGAGTCACAATTGGGGAGACGGTGGCAGGAGTTGGGGGACCGGACACTGCACAACATGACCTGAACCAACAGCAACAGGGTGAGTAATGACCAGGGACTGGGAGGACGGGGGGAGATGGGCACAATGGCACACATGCACAATTAAGTATAGCACATCTGCGGACAAACCATGCCCAAGAGTCACAACTCCGACCAAGAGCCCAATTTACCCAAGTCTGCAACATCTCAGCACTGTATAAGCACAGAAGTGAAAGGCACACCGCCTGAAAGGGATAAGGGCCAGCCAAATCAGATCTGAAGGGGCAACACACCCACAATGCAGCACACACACATAAGAATCAGAGCACCTCAACATTGACAATATGTGGTACAAACTGCAGCACTTTCACAACAGAACAGAGGATACAACTGCTGCCACTTGTGTGTAGAAAATGGCCATTCGCATTTGGCATAGCAGGAAACTGTGAGATGATAATGTACAAGTACAACCTCACATCCCTGATGGTGTAGAAATGTCAACTGTCCTGCATCAAATAGGCATCTCCTCACAAACAGTCACAATGTACATTGTCATGCAGTCTGTTAGTAAACTTGTACAATGTGTGAACATACATGTGAACACAATGTCAATCTGCACCTCCCCTTCACATAGCAGAGGGAGAATCAACACCTCCTGCAGAGCAGACCCAACAACTCAGCACTGATGATGAATAGGACCTCCCCAACATCGACACCGATGCCCTCCAACAGCTCATGGACAGCTTCGGCACCCCACCTCCAGGAGCAGGGCAGCCCAGCTGCATCGAGGAGACCCCACCCCTGCACAGACCACACTGCAGGAAGCACCCACCACCACAGCTGTCTCTCAGGACCCCCACGACCAACACGTGGCATTCCAACGCCGTTTGTTAGGGTGCCAGGAGAAGATGGCTGATCAGCTGCGGGTGGGGATCGACCTCATGGCAGCCAAACTAGATGCCATACGTGGGTGTCTAAGTCCCATCAGGGACAACTTACAGTCCCTAACGGACACCCACTGTCCGCTCCATGCTCTCCAACAATCCATGGCTGACATCGCTGGAGTCATGACTCTGAGCCAAGAACAACTGTCTAGTCAGAGTGGCTCCAGCGATGTCAGCCGGGAATTGGGACACATAAGGAGAATGATGGAGAGCTTGGAGCGGATGCAGGCGGAAAGAATGTTTGCCACGGCTGCACACCAGCGAGATGTAGCTGTGGTCTTCCATGCCCTGCAGATCCTCGTCATGGCATTGCTGCCACAAGGCCTGGCGTGGATGAATGCTGCTGCTACTACTCCATCCACATCTCCGCCCCCTGAAGTGCCAGTGCCACACAGTGCAGCAGACATTCCAACTCTGGCCCCTGATGTGTCAGTGCCACACAGTGATGCAGACTAAACACCACCACCCACATGTGAGGCACCTGACACATCAGAGGACGAAGATGATGATGAATCTGGCTTTGTGGTAAGAATGAAGTGGTAGCATTCATCTCTGCCATATGGCCTGTTTCAGCTTGGTTCTGCCCTCTGCAACATGCCCTGGAATAACACCTTCCACTGTCCCCCGATACACTCAGCGACACTCACCTTGGACTTCGACATGGACTGCCATGTTTTGTTTGGTTACCAATGACACAGCAATCACACTGCGGACTGAAGTCCTCCTCTTTCGATGAACTTGTCAATCCCTAAAGGACTCTGGCTGGCCCTCCATGGGGCAACAATGTAAAGTGGGGTTTGCATGGCCCTGTACTGGTCCAGCTTCAACACTCCACTGAATGCAAATAAAACATTCTAATTCACACAGATGTGTCATGGCTATGAGCAATCAAGTATGAAAAAATGGATGAATGTAGGGACAGTGATTCCACAAAAAGGTACTCCCTGGGTAATGCTATCAATGCGCATGTATGGCCCTGACCCAGATAGGCAGTGAGACACACATTGTCATTCAAATCAAAACTCATCACAGTTGAATACAAGTGAAGGTGCGTAGACTTTATTAGCATATGCGTGTCAGTACGGGCAAGATGAGTGCCACAACATGCAGACCAATGCAGCAGTATGTCAGAATGAGGAACGTTGCCAAGCGCCGCTGTCCACTCCGGGGGAGTGCCTCACCTTTCACAGGTGTGTGTTAACCCGCGTTGTTGTCCGCTCATGTATTCGGAGTCCAGGTGAATGCAGCCATGTCCACTGTTGTCGTGGGATATGTGACCAGATCTCCAAGATGCAACAAGGTGTTGGGACATGTGCAATGGGTTCCAATCTGTTGTGGCTGTAGGTATGTAGTTACTCGTCCATGAAAGCGATTGCAGCTTCGTAGGCTATCATTTCCAACATGAGGTCATTGTCGACTTCATCAAACAGGACGGCGAGGCCATTCATTAGCAGGTCTGGACAGATGTGCTGCGTCCACCCCCTTTCACCAATTAGCACTACAGCCCAATAGGGGAGCGGTTCAATGTGGTCACTGCACACGAGGAGTTGTGCAATCTCCCAGGTCCAGCTGCCAGCATATATGCCAAGTATCAAGGCATCCCATAAACGGGTATCACGGTGACACTCCTGGTCGTGGGCCAACAGGGGGCGCACACACATGTCAAAATCCAGTTCAGCTACCGTCCTGTTGGATAGGCAGACATCCATGGACCACTTGAATATGCATGATCGACAATGCAACACAGGCTGAATGCAGGTGACGTTGGCAAGGCGGAAACTTAGCCGGTAACTGATCCGCAGCACTGCCAATGGCAGTGCCCCCAGTAAATGCAGCATGCGTGCACGGTACAGTTCCACGTGACAGGGGTTGTGCATGTGTCCGGTGTGAGAAGTTGGCCTGGTATATGCTGTCCACTAATTATAGTGGGCACCTTGCACCAGTCCAAACAACCCCTTATTGGAGATAGGTTAAAGACAACCTTTATTGAAAGCTATCCTAGTGGTAGCTATGGAGAGCAGCCTTCAGGCTAAGTCTTGAAGGAATGTAAAGCAGCTTGTTTTACCAGCCTATAATCTCTTGAGTGACCAAATGAAAGAGGACCACACCAGGTATATATTTAAAATATATGTATTTAGTCTTAAACACACCCCTCTAGTCTCTTTATGAGGCTAGAGTTTGAAGTACATAAGTTACAAGTCAGTTATCAACAGTAATAGCACAAATACACGTTTGAGCCCTAGGGGCGTACTCAAACCATATACCAATAAAGTGGTATAAGAACCACGACTGAGCTAGACACAAGGCCTAGAGCCTGTAGAAGTGCTTGGCCCTCAAGGAACCACCCAAGGTAGTGACACAGGGGACCCACGGGGGACGCGTGCAGTGTGAGAACACAGCCGCGAGCCGCCGTTGACTTCTATGGGGAATGTCGCAGTTGGAGTTTTAAAGAATAAGGACACTTAGAGGAGGACTTGGAGCAAACCCTTTTACAACTAGGTTGTTCTAGAGTCTATACCCACGGGAGCACTGGAGTACTCGAGTTACCTCACCCAGGGAAGCCGGGTGCATAGGTGTCTTTCGGGGTCGGGTTTCGTCGTCGTTTTCAATGGCGATCTGCTGCAAAGTGCTGCTGGCGACCAAGTCGAAAGTGTTCGGGTGGATCCAAGGGTGGATCGAAGATCTGAAGAACCTGAAAGCAGAGGGGACAGAGTCTGGGTCACTAGCCAGTGACCAGGAAGGCGATGAGCAGATGCCCACCGATGTCGGTGCTTCAGGTAGGTTGACGGCCGTCTTGACTCTTCAGCCACGAGGTCCAGGAGGCGTCGACGACAACCAGGAGCTGGATTCGAGCTGTCCCACAATGTTTGTCGATTGCAGGGGTGTCGGCGACCTGATTGGACCCAACAAGCCTTGGCAACGGCAAGTCTCGTAGAAACAAAGAAAGGACGTTGATGCAGACCAGCAAGGTCTGGGGGACTCACCCAGCAAAGGTAAGTCAGGGCACATCTGGAGAAACCAGGAAAGCCCAAGCAGAAGAAGAGTTGCCTTCGGGAGGGCCCACTAGCCAACGGACTAGCAACCGCGAAGGAGCCTCGAGTGGACGCACTTGAAGCTGGCTCACAGGGCACTCGTGGAGTGGAGGCCAGTGATCTTCGGTGCAGTCGGTGCTGGTGGGGGGGCTACTCGGAGCCCAAAGCACAACTTCGTGGAAGGCCCAGAAGAGGATGCGCTTGCAAAAGTACTTGGTGTCCAGGGGTCATGGTTCCACGTTACCCATGACAACTACGGGCCTCAGCTTTGCTGGGGACTCAGGGCTGCCTCGGGGAAGTCTGGAAATCCACCTCTGGTGTTGCAAAGACTTCGGCGTCCGGCGGGAGCTTCAGCGATGCAGACCGGACAATTGCTTCTTAGGTGCCTGCCAAGCAGGGGAGTCACTCCTTGACCCCAAGGGAGATTCTTCAGTCCTCTAATCTTAAAGTAGAGCATCGAAGGTCCAGGATTCTATATCAGAGTTTCGTCAAGGTAAATCTAAAGTCCTAAGGACTGGGGTCCCATACTTATACTAAGTTAGGGGGTTGGACATACTCTGGGGACCCACCTACGGGAGGGTCAGGGAAGAGGGGTGGTTACACCCATTCCCTTTGTCCAGTTTCACACCAGAGCAGGGGCAGGTAGCCCCTGCAACCGGTTTGAACTGGCATATGCACAGGGACACCAAGTGTGCCCCCAGTGCAGGACTTCTGAGCACCAGAGAGTGCTCCCGCCCAGCCCCAATACACATTATCCTGTCTGGGGAGGTGGTTACACCTCCCTGCGACAGGAAACCTATTGTCCAGGCCTCCCCCGCCGGAGTTTCAGTCAGCAGCAGGAGGCCAGACCCGTGTCTGTGGCAGCGGCATCCATTTTGTGATGCCAGGGCTCTGGAAAGAAGTTACCAGGTAGCCCGGTGTGTACATGTCTCTCCCTCTAGGAGGGTGGAATGCTACCCCGCCGCCAGGACTGGCAGGGGGTAGTATTCCAAGATGTTTGATACCAAACACGACATGTTTTGGTGCAGCCAGTCCAAAGTTAGCATTGTACCGCGAGGATGTAATGCACTTAAGAGTATATGGTCAGGCTGTACCACAAACAGCATCAGAGGAGGGACTCAACGCTGTAGAGGGGCTCTGCTCATGCAGGGGCACCCTCTCACATAAAACCAAGCACTCTGCCTTCAGGATTGGTAAGGCCTGCCATAGGAGTGACTTATAGGTTTATATGTGTGTGCAATGGTAGTGATATAGGTAGCCTATACCACTGTAAGGGGTGCATGCACCACCTTACCCAGGCTGCAGTATCAGACCTGTGGTGTCATTTTAGATGGCCTTCCAGGGGTGGCACAATACATGCTGCAGCCCCTGGTAGGCCTCTGAGGTACCTATGCCCTGGGTACATAGTATACCATATACTAGGGACTTATAAGGGCACTCCAGATTCCAATCAGAGATGTGCCTAAGGCACATGGAAACCATTTTAGAGAGGAAGCAGCTAGGCTGGGGTTCTGATTAGCAGGGCCCCAGCCAGACTAAAGTCGAAAAACAGTGAAGCATCAGCAAAAAGTGGGGGTACCCATGTGAAGCAGATCCTACTCTCCTACATCCGGGATGTTCTGCCATTGCGTTAGTGGCTCTGGTTGAAGCAGCACTGTTCTGACCTGCGCCAGTTCTGTGGATGAAATGCCACAGCTCGGATCAATGAGTTGTTTTAGTGTGCAACGGTTATACACCTGGGATGGTGTGGGAGTAAGTGTGAAGGCCATTCCATGCAAGATAACTTCGAGCAAGGACTTTTGGGTGTGGGGTGTGTATACATTGGTCTTTCGTCGGGCTGTGCGTAGTGTGGAAGTCGTCATCAGCTGCTATAGTATCTGTCAGGGGGTGCCGGACACATGCAATTCCGAGGTCGGAGGTGCAGATGTGCTTCCGACTGATAGTTCGGACAAAGGAGCTTTCATCCCTAATGTTAGTTTGTCATCTGCTTGCATTCAGGAAATGTGATGTGGCTTGTTGGGGGTGGGGTGGGATGTGTGCGACTTTGGGATTCATGTTTGACATGTCTTGCATGTGGCAAATGAGCGGCATCACTGTGTGTTACGTTGCCTCACAGCTGCTCCCCCCTCCCCCGAGCCTATTTACTTGTGTGCGCTGCGCGGTTGCATCACTTGCACTCCTACGTCACACCATTGTCATGCCTGCCTGCGCATGTCCACAAGCCTGACAACGACACTGTGATGTTGGCCGTTGAAGGTGGGCGGCCACGTGAGTGTAGGCCTATGGTAAGGATAGGGCGGACACAGATGTAGAGTTCATGCCCGGCTGAACTCGTGCTGCGATTAAGGCTAGGCATTTGGCTCATGCTGCGGCAGTACAGATACACACAGCACTTGGCATGTATGAGCCAAGACCCCGAGCGGTCTTGCGCTCCTTCATTTCTCAGTTCGTGCGAGCCCGCCCTCCTGGTGCATGCTACATTGCAACATTGTCGATTGTGGGCCGGGTGGCGTCGACACTACAACAGAGACACACGCATTCGTTACTTCCTTGTCCAGGTCAGCACTGAACCACGCCCAGAGTCCCGGGCAAATTCTTCACACCCCTGCGCTGGTCTGGCGTACGCCGGCCCAGCCCACTCTGCTTACGCTTACAGGGGGGACGACAAAGCTACATGTCCAAGGTCTTACCCACTGCCTGAGGTGACATGGTTGCATCCACTGTCCACAGCACAATGTAATGTGGTAGGGCCCGGTGCCATCATGCATACATAATGACCACATGGACACACTTAGATAGATAGTGGAACTGGCTACGGGCACGTGCGCCCATCCCCTTTTTATTATCAGGGTCACATGTCCAGTGACGCCTGTGCTGGATGGGTGTGGGGTGAGTATAAGTCAGCCCTCAGGGAGTGGTTGGTGCTGTCAACAACTAGAACAGTGATCATTGGATCACACACACAGATTCAATCAAAAAGGGTCCATGACTTGCAGTACACTGAGGTAGGGGCACCAGATCTGACATCACACACACAAGATTCAATCATAAAGGGTCCATGACTTGTGGTGCACTGAGTTAGTGGCACCTAAAGAGCTGAGCAGGGTATCAAGCTGATGATGGCATCCAAGACAGGTGTGAGCAACTTTGATAGGCTGGCTGTAAGACTCCTCCGACTCTGGCAGTTGTTGGTTGGAGGTGGTCCTGGCGGTGGTGGCAGGTGTGCAGCCAGCGATGATGGCGTGTCCTTGCACGTCAGGATTGGATTTGATATGTGTGAGCCCTGCTGACCGCAGTGTAGGCCGGAGGCAGCGGTCAGCAAGGGCCCACAGCCACGTGGCATTGACTTGAGCTGCACAGAGTTAGTGGCACCTGAAGCGCTCAGCGGGTGTGCAGCCAGCGATGATGGCGTGTCCTTGCAGGTCAGGATTGGATTTGATATTCGTGAACCCTGCTGACCGCAGTGTAGGCCGGAGGCAGCGGTCAGCAAGGGCCCACAGCCACGTGGCATTGACTTGAGCTGCACAGAGTTAGTGGCACCTGAAGCACTCAGCGGGTGCGCAGCCTGCGATGATGCATCGTCCGGGAGTTAGTGGCACCTGAAGAGCTGAGCAGGGTATCAAGCTGATGATGGCATCCAAGACAGGTGTGAGCAACTTTGATAGGCTGGCTGTAAGACTCCTCCGACTCTGGCAGTTGTTGGTTGGAGGTGGTCCTGGCGGTGGTGGCAGGTGTGCAGCCAGCGATGATGGTGTGTCCTTGCAGGTCAGGATTGGATTTGATATTTGTGAACCCTGCTGACCACAGTGTATGCTGGAGGCAGCGGTCAGCAAGGGCCCACAGCCACGTGGCGTTGACTTGAGCTGCACAGAGTTAGTGGCACCTGAAGCGCTCAGCGGGTGTGCAGCCAGCGATGATGGCGTGTCCTTGCAGGTCAGAATTGGATTTGATATGTGTGAGCCCTGCTGACCACAGTGTAGGCCGGAGGCAGCGGTCAGCAAGGGCCCACAGCCATGTGGCATTGACTTGAGCTGCACAGAGTTAGTGGCACCTGAAGCGCTCAGCGGGTGCGCAGCCTACGATGATGCATCGTCCGGGCGGGCTGCACTGGAAGCAATGTCTGTTGCCTACTGGACTGCGCCATAAATAAATCAAGACTCAATTTGAATTGGGGTACCTGCTGACCGCAGTGTAGGCTGAAGGCAGTAGTCAGCACACACATGACCCCCGGTGCTGTGCCGCTGGGTGCGCTGGGGGCCTGTGTTGCGGAATCCAGCGATCGGCTGAGGAGGCTGGCGGTCACGGCGGCAGACTCATGGCAGGGTGAGGGGCGCCGTCCTGGCAGACGCGTTGGCCATCCCGGAAGTGAACCACGCCCAGAGCCCCAGCCTATTTATTCACACTCCTATGCTGGACTGGCATACGCCGGACAAGCCCACTCTGCTTACGCTTACAGGGGGGGACGACACAGCTACATGACCGAGGTCTTCCCCACTGCCTGAGGTAACATGGTTGCGTCCACTGTCCACAACACTACAAACACCAGCAGTATATGTCCACATCGACATGTCTGTGCTCTGCATACTGAAGTCTGTCCAGCACATCACCGCCACAATTGGCATTGTGTACATTCTTATTCATGGGTGACTTGCCTCCTTCACACATACTTGGTTCTCACCTCTCCCCACATTCTGCAATTGTGTGACTGTGGGGCCATGCCGTTTTCGGAAGGTCAGCTGTCTTGTTCTGCGCTGCCTCGGTGGTAGTCCAGGGGTGTGCGGGGGGGCCTTGGGGTGATGGCGGTGGGTGTTGTGGACCTCTTGGTTCTCCGAGCTGCATGATCAGTAGCTCTATGACATGTGTTGGTCTTCAGATGTGGCTCTGGGCTGGGCTCCCTTTCATACTGCAGGTATTCGTCCTGCTTAACACCAGTAAAAGGCAGGTGTTAAATCCCTGCTCCTAACGCGCCTTATCGCCTGTTTTTGGATCGCATCGCAGATCTGGCTAGTCGTTGAGAATATCGCGAAGTGGTGTTTTCGTGTGTTTTTGCACGGGAACGCCTACTCTGCATATCATTAGCGTTAGTTGTCGCTCTTATCCGTGGCGATGTATTTTGCGGAAGCTATCGCTGGAAAACTGGCGATATCGGCAGTTTGCACCTGCCTGGGAATTGGGCGATAAATCTATCGTCACTTTTGCGGCGCTAAAGTGCTGATAAATCGGCGATAAGTCCTTGAGAATATGCCCCCTAAATTCTTCACTTTTTGTTTCGGGACAGGAGGTTTGCCCAAGGCTGCCGGCCACCAAGCGAATGTCCATGTTGAAGGGGGTTTTCCTACTAACAAAAGTTCGGTTTTGTTAGCATTCAAATCTAAACAACTGTCTGGTATCCATGAGGCGGCATCCGATAGGCAGGATTTAAAAAGTTCAACGAAGACAGATTTAGGTTCAGATAGATTTGCTATAAGTTGGGTGTTGTTGGCATACAACACCACTTGGACATTATATGGGGCATATTACCAAGGATATGCGATAATTATCGCAAAGCGCGCTTAGCACTGTTTTTTTTATTGCCGGCTATCGCTGGATTTCATCGCAGAGATAACGCGTTATTATCAACGCTTATCTCCAAGGCGATAAAAAATCCAGCGATAGCGGTGAAACCCAGCAATAGCGTGAGAAATCCAGCGATAAATTCACTGCTCTAATGAAAAGCTTGCTAATAGGCAGGTGAGGACTTAACCTTACAATCCACCTCCCATTGACAAGATGGTTAAGTCAAGTTTTTATCAGATGTTAAATTCCAGCGATAATCGCGGTTAGCGCGACTTTTTTTATCGCTTCGCGGGCATTGCTTATAGGGGGAAGTTGTGTTTGCGACTGTTTGCAGTCGCTTTTAGTTGGGAACGCCTACTTTGCATGTCATTAGCGATAATTATCGCTGACATGCAAAGCGGCAACAAAACGGCCGCTATCGCCATTGCTGTCGCTAACAGCTGTTAGCGACAGCTTGCTAATAGGGCGATAAAAATATCGCCGCTTTATCGGCAAAAAGTGCCGCTAAAGTGGCGATACTGCCCTTGGTAATATGCCCCTATATTTTTTATTAATATCTGCAAGCTGTCTCATGTAGACATTAAACAATGCGTGGCACAAGATAGAGTCCTGAGGGTCTCCTTTAATGGAACAGAAAATGTCCGAAACACATGATTTTAAGGTTACTTGAAAGGAGCGGTCCTGGAGAAAGGATATGAACCATTTGAGCGCCTTACCACTTATCCCACACTCCTGGACCCTTTGAATTAGTATATCATGGGATACCGTATCAAACGCCGCACTTAGACCCAGTAATATGAGGGCAGAGGTTTGGCCTTTGTCAGCATTCTGTCTGAGAGCTCCCCCTGATAGGAGGAGGCCTGACTCCATAGAGTACTGTGCCCTAAAGCCGGACTGAGTGGGATGCAATAGCTCTTTAGATTCCAAGAAACTGGTTAAACAGTTGTTTACGTGTTTCTCAAGTATTTTTGCCCCGAATGAGAGCAGGAAGATGTGTCTAAGATTTTCCAAAATAGAAGGATCCAGAGAAAGATTTTTCCTAAAAGGAATTACCATGGCATGCTTCCATGACCTGGGCACTGACCCTGAATTAATCGATATCATAATGAGTTCACGTATATATGGGGAACAATAGCAGTCATCCCTAGATGTAGAATTTTCAGTGGAGCTGGGTCCAGGGGGAAGCCTGATTTAATGGATAGGAAGAGGGAAATCAATTCTATTGTAGAGGGATATCGAATTTAACCAGGTCACCAAATTTAACCATGTCACCTGGTTGTTCGCTTGTCGATAGGTTATTTACTTTTAGTGATGCCTCAAAAAAGTTTTCATAGATTTTAGTAACTTTATCGGAAAAGAAAGTAGCTATGCTGGTACAAAATTCTGAAGAGGGCGTGGCATTGGCAGAAATTCGTTCAGAAGATGTAAGCGTTTTTAGTAAGGAAAATAGTTCTTTGGTCGGGTTCCTAGCTAAGTAAATTTTCTGAGCTTAATATTCCTTGCATGCTGCTCTAATAAGCTTATGGTATTGTTTAAGGGCTTCCTTCAGACGGGCACGGCTAGTTTTGCTATATTCTTTCCTCCATGCACGTTCAAGATGTTTACAATGCGTTTTTGCAGTTGCAAGATGTTCGTTATACCAGGGTGCAGAGGGAGCGGATCTGAAATTGCATCTAGGAGATACAGGTGAAATATTATCAATAGCCCTAGTTAATCATGACTCAAAATTTAAAGTCGCGATTTCACCTTATCTTCTAGTTTGATTTTTGGATTCCTAGCTGACAGAGCAGAAGTAAAGTTAACAGGGGTGACTCTGGCCCATTTCCTCGATACAACAGGGGGGGCTATCGGAGTCATGGAGGAACTACTGAGAGGGAAGGAAAAAGGAACCTTAAAATCATCAGTCCAGGGTAATCTAATTGGATATACTCACACATGAGCTCCACTATGCGCGGACATGGGAACAAGAGGCGCAGGGTTCTAGGAGCTAGCAGCCTCCAACAATAAATGTTAACCACGACAAGAGCTGCTCCTAGTATGGTGACCACTATGAAGTTATGGTTATATTGTGAGTGAAGGCATCTCAAAAAATGTGATGGACTGGTCTCACACACCACCTGGTGTCATGCTTCATCATCGGCCAGTCCTCGCCCTCTAAAACCTTGGTTTGATAGAGGGCGGGCATACACCTGACGACAGGGATGCACTTCTAAACTAAGTGGGGGCCCGTGAAAATGTGAGTGAGAGTAAAAATCATTATAGTTATCAATTTGTGTTTTTAATGTGATTGGTAACTATATGATATTAAAATCAATGGACGGTGTGTGGGGAAAATTACTGTCCCCTAACCGTAGTGTAAGCGGTCAACATGTTTCTGCTGTGTTGGCCCAGGTGGGTCCAGGGCATTCATCAGGACCTTAGTGTAAAGGAAAGGGGGGGGCTCCGTTCTTACCAACTGGTGGCAAGACGATACCACTGTGCGGGTGTGACCTGTGTCACTCTCCACTAATGGAAAGCCTTGTCCACAACTTTAGGCCCGCACTGGGGATAGTAATCACATTGCCGTTTTCCACACAGGCATTCCCGTGGTCCTTGCGGATTCTGCTTCATATCAGCGCATAGAGCATGCGCGTTTTTCACACAGGCATTCCCGTGTTTCTGGCAGATTCTGCTTCACATCAGCGCATAGAGCATGCGCGAACCGCCTCCATCACTGAACCAGGCAATAGCTGACTTCGCCGTTTTTGGCACGAGCATTCCCGTATAATAGCGGATTCAGCTTCGCATTAGCGCATAGAGCATGCGCGTACCGCCTCCATTACTGAACCAGGCAGTTACTCACTTGTGAGCGCGAGGTGTATGAGGACACCTGGCGATATTTTCCTTAAGTGCCTTTCCAATTTATATCAATTGCATCATTGGACCGCACTATATAAACCCAGTAATTCTCTCCCCATTTTAACATCGGGGAGGACCGGAGCAGTCACTTAGGAGCAACGCGGGATACCTTCCTTGAGGCAGTAAGAGTGTGTTTGGAAGTTGTATGGTTGTTTCATTGAATGTCAGATTGTCAGTCCTTCCATACCTTCTCCTTTACTTTGGCCTTAGACCATATTTCACGCCGATTGTGGGCTGTTTTTCTTTACAGGGTTTGACAACAGGGGTTTCCCCTTCCCCTCCTCCCATGGGGCAAGTAGCTTGGGTATTTAGGGTAAGAACAGTGAGATTTTTACCTCACTTTTTCATTCTTGAAATTGTGTACACACAGAGAGTGTCACATGTCACATGAGTAGTCACTCACTTTTAACTGAATCAGTGCATGTATTGTTTTCAGTACTCTATCATGACCCAGTTATGTTGTTACATGTTCTACTTTTCAACTTCTATACCAGGCTTGAACGTGGAAGCCTTTCCATTAGTGGAGAGTGACACAGGTCACACCCGCACAGTGGTATCTTCTTGCCACCAGTTGGTAAGAACGGAGCCCCCCCCTTTCCTTTACACTAAGGTCCTGATGAATGCCCTGGACCCACCTGGGCCAACACGGCAGAAACATGTTGACCGCTTACACTACGGTTAGGGGACAATAATTTTCCCCACACACCGTCCATTGATTTTAATATCATATAGTTACCAATCACATTAAAAACACAAATTGATAACTATAATGATGTTTACTCTCACTCACATTTTCACGGGCCCCCACTTAGTTTAGAAGTGCATCCCTGTCGTCAGGTGTATGCCCGCCCTCTATCAAACCAAGGTTTTAGAGGGCGATGCCTTCACTCACAATATAACCATAACTTCATAGTGGTCACCATACTAGGAGCAGCTCTTGTCGTGGTTAATAATCTAATTGGATCCTTGGTCTGAATGGAAGGGTCATTGGGAAAAATGGGGTCTATTCTGTGACCTTTTTCATGAGTAGGGCCGACTACTAATTGGGATAGCTGAAGGGTTTCAAAATCTTTGATTAGAGATAAAACTATTAGGGGTGGGCGGAATTTGCGTAGTCGCGTTACACAAATCTCCGCGAAATTGTTGAAAATCTCCGCGAGCACGTAGAAATTCCACGAAGACGCGAAATTGCTTGTCCCACCCGTTCGCGATGTGTTTTTGCGTGCTCGCAGGGAAATATATCGCTAACTTGCCCATGCGGTCGCTAATGGGCACTGCCATCTTGTTTTTCACTTGTTCCGCCCGCTCGCGATGGTTATTTCCTGTTCCGGGTCGCGTATTGCATGCTCCCGCCCGTTCGCGATAAGTATTTCCTGTTCGGGAACGCGCATTACGTGTTCGCGACGCTTTTTGCGTGCTCGGGGGGGAAATATCGCGCAAACTTGCCCAAGCGGTCGCAATGGGTGCGGCCATCTTGTTTTTCACTCTATTGCTATGGTTCTGGGCCTGCTTTTCAATACTCCCTCTATCTTTTCAATCCTTTGTTTCTGGAAACTTTTTTTTGATCTTTTTTATTTATTATCTATCTCTCTATTTTCCTGATTCTATATTTTGAGTTTTTTTCTACTTTTTGTGTGTTCTTCACTACTTTTTCACTCTTTTTCTATTACCTGCTTTTTAATTTCTTTTACTTACTTTTTTAATTCCTACCTTTTCTTTTCCGCCCCCCCGCCCCCGTCCCCCGCCTACCCAGAACCATGGCAAAGGGCCACAGAGCTCGTAGCCAGAGCCGCGACCGCCTTACTTGCGGAAGGCGGTGCCAAAAAGGGGTGCAGGCACGGGCCTTACTCAGTGAGGCGGAGGTGGCCGCACTGGTTTTTTTTGTTCAGCGCCACCTCCCCTTAACCCTGGCAGCAGGCGGCAGGCCTGGGTCCGGGTACGGGCTCCGGGAGCATCGGCAGCGGTGGGGCAAGGTGCGTCGGGCAGTGTTTTGCTGCTCTGGTGTCCGGCGCACCAATAATCAGCTGACGCACCGGTGGTCCGATATTCTGGACCGGGAGCAGGACCTGCTGGACCTGCTAGGAGTGGAGGTCCCGGGGCTTGGTGAGTAGCTATTTAATATTACTACTTTGTGTTCTTTTGCTCTGTGTTATATATTGCGAATATTTTTTTTTCCGACCAGCAAGAATGCTGCTGCTTACATTGCAGGTAAATTACGTTTAAAAATCTTCTGTGATTGTTATGACACAGGCGCTCGGCGCTACTAATCTTACTTGTTTGCAACTTTGCGCTCGCTTTGCCTGATGATTATATAAGAGTTTACTTTAGAGAACTTAAGTTAGGTAATGCTAGAGAGACTCTAGTCCTTCCTTTGTCCTCCTGCCACTAAGAAGGGATAGTGGTGGATTGATAGGTTTAGTTACTTATTAGTTGGTAATTTTTAAGTGGTGTGTGTGACACATCCTCTGTCACGTCACGTGCTGCTGAGTGCTGCTTACCCCAGTCCTTAGTAGAACCTTTTGTAGTTTGTTTAGTGAGTGTTAATAGGCTTATATCATCACTAGCAGAACATCAGCAGCAACCAGCCAACAATTTGGTGTATGCAAAAATGTATGCATGTGTCCTCCATCTATGCATTTTTGAGGACTAAAATAAATGGAAATGCAGACTTACTGAACAATTGGCCCGTCTGGATTGGAATAGGTGGGCTAGAGTCAGGTGGTACTTAGGCTTACTAGACGGTCCGTGAATCTCGCAATACTACTAGTCGATCAGATTAGATAGGTCAATTTTATTGCAACTGTTGTTCACAAAAATGTTTTTGGAGCGTATTTTAAAATATTTTATTTGTTTCACACCAAACTTTAATTTTTGTCTCTTTCTTTATGAAATCTTACATGATCAGCACCCAGGGGCAAGAAGACGGGGTCTGAGTCGGCGGAACCAGAAGAACAACATGCCTCCCAGGGCAAGGACCACTCCTCTACCGAGGGCTCTGCTGCTGGCCCCAGTAAGTCCTCCAGTGGTTAATATTAATAATTATATTTCCCTAACTTTTCCTGCACCTTATTTTTTCCGAACTATTATTTCGGTATCCTAATTCTATTTTTTACAAATTCTTCTTCGATCTATACTATCTGTTTCTAAATTCTTGTTATCCCTGCCTCTAACTGCGTCTGCTATGACTCTCTGTACTACTACTATTAGTCTGTCTGTAGCTAAGCTTGCCCAGTTGGCCACTCTTTATTTAAAATATTTTAAATAAAACTCAGATTCACCAATAGCTCTAGCCATTGAGTCCAGTCCTTTGGGTTGTCCTCTTCTACTACTTCTAGTTTTCTTAATCTTGAGGCTTTTCGACAATTCCCACCAAGAAAATGCCCAACCAGATTTTACTATTTTTGATAGGATAGGACATACTACTACTGTTGTAGGGATTCTACACATACAGAACTTTGCACAAGAAAATAGGACGTTGGTGATGGGAGGTTGGACCTTCCTCACACCTCAATCAGAAGCCACCACAATCCCCTGACCGACTAGTTATAGTGTCTCATTATTGCTCCGAAACGCCCCCCCCCAAGATACCCAATGAGTAGACAACCCAGAACATAACACTCCCGACCTCTGTCGCGGAAGCAATGCACACCCTTTCGCTCACTCACTCGTGTAAGTCCACACCAAATACCACCGAGTCTATGTAAGTTCAAAAGGTTTATTTTCAACTGACAAGCTCTGTACGTTGTTCTATAATGCAGCAGCAACAGCAAAATGCATAAGATTAAAACAATAAACATTGTTACACTTTGTTACACTTACAACTACAAGTCCATAGAAGACAAAAGGCTAAATCATGATAACTGAACAGTGGTGGAAGAACCACCCTCCCTTGGTAGGAATATAGTTTATATAAAATTATAAATGGAGATCTGAGCGAATTCTGGGGACCCCTCACCTTAGAAGAACCTAGTACTGGTTACATCATAAGCTCTGCAAAGCTCTGGTTCGTATAAGGGAATCTTCCGTCTGTTATGAGAAAAATGGTGCGCGTTAGTATAGTGCAAGCATTTCTCAGTCGTGCCAAAAAGTGTAGTATTTTTATGGATAAGCAATATGGACTAACACCAGAACTCCATAATAAAGTGGCTTGTTTTTCGACCTTGTACGCAGCGCTCAGACAGTAGCAGTATGAGCTCATGTGGGCTCAAAGGCGTCTTACACACAAGCTGCGAGGTAACTTGCGCAAAAATAAAAGATACATAGCTAAAATGGTTGCATGGCTCGGGGTAACTTAGCAAAGACTAGAATGACCCTAGGGACCATATAACACTACTAGTGTCTACTCTACTACCTGATTTGTACTAGTGATGTATGTTGTATATGTATTATGTATGTATTAACTTTTTTTTTAATCTTGCTAGTGAAAAAAGGGGGAGGTGTATATGGCATCTGAAAAATGTGTAATGTTTTTTCTAGGCGTACTACCGACCACCAGTACCGGGGCCAGCGGCGAAGGTGACGCGGCCGCTGAGGGTGCAGGAGATGCGGCAGTTGCAGGAGGAGCTGCAGGGGGTGAGCCAGCAGCAGTGGCGGGCGGTGGTAAGTTATATTCCTAATCCTTACTTATTGACATTACACTCGCTGCAAGGGTGTAATGTATACTGTACTGTTGAGACTTAAGTAAGAAGTTGTTGTGAACGGTTGAAGAAGACACCCTTTACTTAGCATTAGCAATAGCATTAGCGACGGGAGTGTACTGTTGAGTAACCAATGGCCTCTTCTATCGCTCTTCAACTCAGCTGTGAAAGTTTTATGGAGAAGACTAAAAGTCAGATCAGATGACCTTGATGGATGGGTTGAACGAAAAGGGAAAGAAGGGTGGAAGGAGGAAGGACGGGCGAGATTTAATATTTATGACTGGCAGAGAAGGATACGTGGGATGCATGCATAGGTGTCTGATAGGAATCAGATGCATGGGTGGTGGAATGCTTGAAACTCCCACAAATGTTAGAGGCCAAGGTAGTGGGACAATAGATACATACCACAAATGTTATGTACTGTGCTTGCTAGTGCTACTGTGCCACTATGTGTAGAATTAATTTGTCTTACTGCTTTGCTAAGAGTATATTTTACAATAGTCTTGTTTTTTCTTCTTGATATAGCTACTCCTTCCAAAGTGAAAGTAGACAGGAAGGAGTTGGCAGCCAAGGCCCGGCGCCGGAAGCTGGAGGCCATACAAACTGAATACCGGCGGCTGGTGGTTCTAGAGGAGGAGGCGGCAGCAGCTGCAGCCTCCTCCAATGCCCCGGGCCCCAGCCACCCCCCTCCAGTGTTACGGCGCCACCGTCTGGCAGCCGCCCGCCGCCATACTACATTAAGCACTGCTGCCCCCTGTGGATGCAATTGCCGCGCACTGAAGCGCCGCGTGGCCCGTCTAGAGGAGCGCATTCGTGTCCTGGAGAGGCGAGCCCGCTGATGAAGACCCCGTTTATTGCCCCTTTTTTATTGCTTATTTTGGTGGGTGGGAATCGGGCGTTGGGGTTTTCACTTTTGGACAATTGGATATTTCATTTGTTGGACTTTTTCGTTCCGGGCAATGGACATTGGTTGGGGTTAGGGAGAGGGGTGGGTCAGGTGTTGTGGGATTTTTTTACATAGTTTATTTTTGTTAGGGGATTAAATTATATATTTATACTTTATATACGATGTTGTTAATGTTTTGTGGGTGGGGTTACTGTTTTACGTCACACTGTTTCCTTGCTGGTGCAGGGCCACAGCCAGTGTTTGATTTAAATAATTGGCTGAGTTACTAAGACACAAACAGATAGATGCGGTACCCCTCACTGAGGGACTTGTACTACTAGTACTGTCAGTCTGTCCTCCTAGGCTATGCATACTGCAACTGGACTCAAAGGGGTGTGTGAAATAGAATTAATGAAAAAATTTCCATAATTAATTATGCCTCCCCCAAACTTCTTGTCTTACCTGTGCTTGATGTTTAACTTGGGCACGGCGATGGCTGCATGGTGATGATGGTTTTCTTTCCCAACATGCCATGGTTGTGGTGGTAGTAGTAGTAGACCCTGGCAGTAGCATTTGCAAAAAAAAGAAAAAGAGACAGTCAGTCGCCTGAGAGAGACTGTGGGAGGAGTAGTAGAACGAAGTACAGTACGGAACTTACTGCCAAACAATAATATGCCAAAATACAATAAAACATAATGGTGGCGGGGATAGCCTAGTACATAGAGTTACAAACTCTAGCTGTGTCGAGTCACTCGACTAGGCCTACAGTACACTCGACACAAGCGTAACCGTTAGTGCTGTGTAGGAGGATGACAACAAATCCAATCGATGCCGGTAATTAATGCTGATGGATTAGGTTCCTTTGGTAAAAAATTATCTCGCAAATATACTGCTCATGGGTGGGCAAGCAGAAGAAGATCCTCGCCCTGCCTTGAAATTGAATTAGTGTTGCTTTTGCCACATCCGCCCCAGCAAGCGTGTGATAAATTATTGGTGTATATTTAATTTAGTCACACCTCAATAAGTCACACAGCCCGGGGGAAGAGGGTTAGGGTTGGATGAATGGCTGGGAAGGGGGATTTTGGGAAAGGTTTGACAAAGAAAAACAGTACGCATGGACAACAACAAAACACAATCTTGGCAGACAACCATATCCATAAATCTGTTAAGGGAGAAAAAGGAAATGCATGCATGATGATGATAACTTGATGGTTAATGATAAGTAGTACTTACTAACTAATACTAGACAATTAGACAGTACAGGGCAGCAGTATATTATACAATTTGCCTTGCCTGTCTGCCCTCCGAGAGACCCGAATTACATACAGTTTCTGTTCTGTTGTACCGGCCCGGGCTTAAAGATAGCAAAGAAAATTCAAAAATAGCTTTAGGGATGAATTGAATTATAAGCAGAGAGCAAACATAACAATAACAACAGCACACAGTAGTAATGATTGAAGACAAAAAATGAATCAAATTTAAAAGATGATGAAAGTTGATACTGTTACTGTATGTTATCCTGGTCAAAATGGGGAGTTGCATCTCGGCATTCCTCTTGGTCCTCCCTTCCATGGACGCTCCGGCCATCAATCTTGGGTGACGCCACTGCCTGCCTGGCAGATGTAGATTCATTGGTAAGGTAAGTGAGAGTTGTTTTTCCCAGTATAGCACAGGGTAAGGGCCGGCCTGTAATTGTAGATGGGAAAACAAAAGGGATATTGAAAAATCAAGTAGAAAAAAAATGCATAAATTACGGTGGAGTGCAACAAGAACACTTTCAGAGGCGGCATGGATACATCATGTCTACTCTAGTCTGTTTCCAGCATTAACCTCCAACAACAACAGGACAGAGCAGGCCCACGGCACCCGTGACCCATCCTCCATTTAGCATACATTTTTTGACAGAGGCAGACAAAGCAGATATACAGCAACATAGCATTTTACAAATTAAGTGACTAAATCAATGCCCCGCTGTCAGTCATACCACCACACTCGACTCCACCACTACACAGACATGTAGGTCTGCAGTGGCTATTGTTGACTTGTTTACCTTTTATGCCACTCATGAAACGCCCTGAGTTATTCCATCAATCATCTCGGATCGTACTGAGTGACTGCGAAGATATTATGTCACTGTGGTCCTCATCATGGTGTGTTGTCCAACTCAGTGTGCAGTGTACAGATTGAGTCCCCTTTCCATATTCAAAATGCAATGGATCGGCCTGCAGTAGAAGTAGAAATTTGTTGTTAAAAAACAAGAATGGAAACAAACATTGCATTGAGTTACTTTTAGTGTGTAGATTAGATAATAGTACACAATGAATTAACTTCATGCACTACAAACAACAACAACACAAATCACTCAGTCAGCGTCCAATGCATGTCATCATTCATTACCTGTTCCTTCTCATCTTCAGTTAATGGGCAGTCTCTCTCGGCTCGGAAAGGAGGATAGCTATAGTAGTCATCATCATGTTCCACTTCTTTTGGAGAGACTCAACGAGGCAAGATTTTCGTTTTTCTTCTATTATGCTACATCCAATCATCATCTGGCTTGAGGGCAATAGATTAAGGGCGATTCAGGAGGATGGAGGAGCAGAACTCGGAGGAGTGGACTGAAATGCAGACAGCTGAAACTCATATATGGCAATAAAAGACGAAGACGGTGGTGACGGATTTGTTGTGATTTGAAGTTTCCAACCAGAAAGACAGACACACAAATAAAAGTAAATAAGGGAGGACGACAGTAAGAAGTGGAAGCCTAGTTGTCAGGGAAGTATAGCTCATCCTCAAACTCTGGGGTTCAACCAGAAGTAGGTAATCAGCATCTAACACGCTACTTCCGTCACCTGAGCCGCTGTCCTCATCTTCCTGCGTTGATTCATGTATTGTGTAATTCGGTGGTATAAATTGCTGATTCATTTTGATCATGGTTAACCTCTCCACGTTTTTGGGTGAGAGACTGGTCCTTTTCACTGTTACAATGGAACCAGCAGCACTGAAAACACGTTCAGAAGAGACACTTGTGACAGGGCAAGCCAGATAGTTTATCGCCAGCCTGCTGAGCACTGGCCATTGGCCCCTTTTGCTATACCAATACCGCAATGGGTTTTGATCAATGTAGACCTCTGTTGGGTCATCCAGGTAGGCCTGGACCATCCGGTCAATATTCAGGGGTGCTACACTTTGTTCGGCCTCTTTTGTCTTTGCATCAGCACTGGACCTAGCAAGTCCTTGCTGTAAATACCAATCCTGTGCCGTTCTTACTGGGGCTGATGATCCGGTTCTTGCTGTTGTCGATAGTGTTGGTGTTGGTGACAGCTGTGAACCAAATGCACTGCCCTCAGGCTCTGAAGTTGAACTTGACGCCGGATGCCCTGCTGCAGTACTTGTTGTGGGTTTGAGTAGCGGGCCTTTAATTACCAGCCGTTCATTTTCCAATTTACTGGCTGCCTCAGCTATCCAAGTTTTGTACCGGGCAACATCCACTTCTGAAAAAGGGAGTAATGTCTTACTGTTCAGTGCCGATTTGTACCGTGGATCCAGAATTGTGGCACAAATGTAATGTTCTTGTGACAAAATCTTAGTTTGCACCCTTGCATTTTCAGTTAAGCGACATGATAAGCTCTCCACCAACTCATATGCTTCTTTTTTCCTCCACACCTATGTACGCTTCAGACACCTCCTTCAGCTGTTGCTCTAGCATGTGCAACAATGGGATAGCTTGGCCCATAGTACAGTCCTCCTTGCTGACTTCACGTGTGAAGACCTCGAAAGGAAGAAGCATCTCTGTAAGAGATTTAACTAGGCACCATTGATCCATCTGAAGGGTCATGCCTTTCACAGTAGCATCCGCCCTTCGCATGACATATTCATTGATTGGTCTGTACTGCTCAAACAGACGGTCAAGCATGTAATACGTTGAGTTCCAACGTGTTGCCACCTCCTGGATGAGTGCTTTGACTGGCATTCTATAGTCACGTTGAATGATCCTCAGCTGCTTCCGGGCTTTAAAAGAATGGCTGAAATGAGTGCATATTCTGCGGCAGGTGGTCAGTAAGTTGCTGACTATGGGTTCTTTTTCAGAAAGTCTTGAACTATAATTTTAATGCAGTGCGCCAAACACGGGACCCTGAAATAGGCACCAACCTCCATGGCCTTAAATACATTACTGCCATTATCCGTGGCAACAAAACCAATGTTAAGCCCTCTTGGGCACAGCCATTCAAAGACCTTGCTGTTAAACTCTTCCAAAATGTTTGCAGCAGTATGAGATTTCTCCATGGCGAACATGGCTACAGTTGCATGTTTCTGAGAAGCATTAAAAATTTCAGCTGTGTCAACAGCACCTACTTCAGATAGCTTTTCTCTAACCCCCACAAAAGAGACCCAGTGTGCAGTGATGCACATGTAATCAGTGGCTTGGCAACTGGTCCACATGTCTGTTGTCAGGTGGATTTTGTGAACAGCACTCTGCTGCAAAGCTTGTCCAACCAATTCCAGCACATCGTGATGTAGTGCTGGAACAGCAACTCGGGCGAAATAGGACCGGCTGGGAACCTTCCATTTAGGGCAGATGGCTGACACAAATTCAAGGAAACCCACCCCTTCCACAAATGAAAACGGGAGAAGGTCCAGCGCTAACATTTTAGCCAGCTTCGCATTGTACAACCGTGCCGTTGGGTGGTTGCGTTGGTACTGCCCCTCCGACCTAAGCATGCTGTCAATGGTAGGCTGGAATATTTTCCTTTGTGGTGCACCTTTCTTCTTGAACCCAGCTAGGCTCAACGATGCCGCACTTTTGCTCATTGCAGTGCCCGGTTGCCTTGGTGTCTCAGGCTGACTCTTAGTACGGTGCCACTGAGATGTTGCTGAGGATGTGGGCGTTACCACTACACTGCTGGGGGTAGGGCTAGAAATGTCTCCCTCTTGTTGACCTTCCACCGCGATCATATCTTCCCTTTCTTCTTCATCCCCAACAACAGCAATGGGTCCAGTTTTACTTTTTTCTAAGTGAAGTAGGTGAGCCTCCCACTTCGTACTGTGGTGTTTTTTGAGATGACTTGTTTGTCCTCCGGTACCATAGTTTGTACCAAGCTTACCCTGCCTAACAGCCTGCCGACAAATTGAGCATATAGCAATGTTCTCCTCCTTACTGCTAACCGAAAAGAAGTCCCAAACTGGGGAGGAGAACTTTCTGGTGCTGATGGAGGTGCCACTTTCAATACCAAATGAACTGGAGGGTGTGCTTGGAATTTGACTCTGTGCACTTACATTACCACCACCTACTGAGGTGGTGGTTGAGCTTGATGTAGGTCCCTGCCGGGCCTTTGCAAAGGCAAATATGGAAGCTGGAGGTCGTGTTGCTGTTACCTGTGTTGGTGGTATCCGTGCTACATCCCTCGCAGCGATTTTGGATAGTCTAATAATGTTGGTCTCCATCTCCGCAGGCCAGGAGTGATGTTCATGATGACTGGCTCTTCATCATCATCACCCCCCTCGTCTACATCTACCTCCATAACTCTAAGGATTTCTGGAACCTTCCTTTTCACTAGCCTTGTCTTGTGGCGTGCATCACTCTCAGGCTGAGATGGTGGCTTCCAAGTGGCATCTAGATCATCAGAAGCGGGCTTGAAGAAGAAGTTGATGGACTAACCCTCCTTTTCCTTGCTGGGGGTCTGGAAGACAATGGATCTTCTGAAACAGTGGCTTGCTCCTCTTCGTCTGCAAAAAGCTCGATATCCTGAACTGCCCCTACTTCAGGTGGAACAACTACTATTGTGGGCTGTGGTTCTGGCTGTGGTTCCGGCTGTGGTTGCGGCTGCGGTTGCGGCTGCGGCTGGGGCTGCGGTTGGGGCTGTGGTTGCGGCTGCGGTTGGGGCTGTGGTTGCGGCTGGGGCTGGGGTTGCGGCTGGGGTTGCGGCTGTGGCTGTGGTTGCGGCTGTGGTTGCGGCTATGGTTGCCCACTTATCTGCTGAGTTTTCGCCTGAAAGTGTGTGGATTGGGTACTACTTTGCGATAATGACATTTCAACATCACTGGTCATTAGTAGACTGGCTACCTCTGCCACACTTATGGGCTTGGGCCTAGGTTGCTGGGGTGGGCCCACTGATGCGGAGGTGCTGCTCCCAGCTTGGTCCCCGCCGGACACCGCTGCTGCAGGCGTAAGTTTTTTTTTACCAAAAAACACATCGGCCGGCACACCAGTCTTGGCAAGTGCCACTTCCTTCTTCTGTTCCTTCTTCTTCTCACTGGCAACTTTCTTGGTACTGGAGGACCTGGTACCTTTCTTTGGGGCCATCTTCTTCAGATGTCAGCAGGACGCAGGTGCACAAGTTGCAGAGATGTCTGTGGTCACACGTGGACGTGACGTGGTGCGCAGCAGGACTTCTGTCTGGCAGTACAACGGGTGATGATGATGACACCTCCTCCTCTGTCTTTTGTGCACCTAAAAGCAAAGAAGCCAGGAGAAGAACATCAGTGAAATGTTGCATTTGTTGTTGTGGTTCAATTACTAGTAGTACAAACAAACAAATAAAATATATAAGTTAGTGTAGCCATTTGTGAGACTGTCAACAAGGGCTTTCATGGTATACTGTGTACACTGTCAGGAAGGATAGGAAAGAAGAGGAACAACAACAAAAATACAAATGTAACAGAAGTGGACCCTGTTTGGCATTAAATTATTTGCTCATCACATCATTCAGGGAGCTGCAGCTGGCAAAGGGGATGGATGGAAGCAGTAAGCCAAGAGGAAAACCATGCAGGCCTAAATGGCAAAAGCAGCACACTTATAACTCCCACCAGAAATGGCCACCAGCCACATGGACACTCACAAATCACAAGCAACAAGCAGGAGGCCTGGAAAACAATGTACTGAAAACAGGCCTATGATAGCCAGGCAAAGGCTGCATGCTAAACCACACTTCTTTGCCTGTAATGCAATAAAATGCAAACACGAAAATCCACAGGGCTAAACAAAGCCCGCAACACCACACACAACTAAGGCATGTATTTAACACACACCCCAAAAAACTAAAATACACCCAAAAATACACATTTTGCAATTCAATCCAATGCCATCCATGTGCCCTAAATGATGTTTAAATTCAACAGAACACACAGAAACAGTTGTTTCATGCACCCCTGACTACCTCTGAGCCTACTGGATGAAAGGCCTGTTGGCAGACTAGGCCACAAGCTTGCAGGCCTATGGATAAAAGCACACTACCGGGCTTCAAAATGGCCACCAGCCACATGGCCAGGCCCACAACAACAAGAAACTGAAGACAGACAATGCAGGCCTATGGCAAAAGCACACTGCCTGGCTTCAAAATGGCCACCAGCCTCATGGCCAGGCCCACAACAACAAGAAACTGAAGACAGACAATGCAGGCCTATGGCAAAAAGCACACTGCCTGGCTTCAAAATGGCCGCCAGCCTCATGGCCAGGCCCACAACAACAAGAAACTGAAGACAGACAATGCAGGCCTATGGCAAAAGCACACTGCCTGGCTTCAAAATGGCCGCCAGCCTCATGGCCAGGACCACAACAAGAAGTCTAGGCCACAAAGGAAACACATGCAGGCCTATATGGCAAAAGCAGCACACTTATAACTCCCACCAGAAATGGCTACCAGCCACATGGACACTCACAAATCACAAGCAACAAGCAGGAGGCCTGGAAAACAATGTACTGAAAACAGGCCTATAATAGCCAGGCAAAGGCTGCATGCTAAACCACACTGCTTTGCCTGTAATGCAATAAAATGCAAAAACGAAAATCCACAGGGCTAAACAAGGCCTGCAGCACACCACACACAACTAAGGCATGTATTTAACACACAGCCCAAAAAACTGAAATACACCCAAAAATACACATTTTGCAATTCAATCCAATGCCATCCATGTGCCCTAAATGATGTTTGAAATTAATAAATACATCACACAGCAAAGGAACAGTTGTTTCATCATGTTTCATCATGCACCCACCCATGACTAGCTCTGGGCCTACTGGCTACCCACAACTATTTATTTTTAAAAATGATGAAAAGTACAAAAATTGTAGTTGCAGCAACTGCAATGCCCCAATCAAACAACACCAACTTACTTGTAAAATCTCAAATCCAAAAATCCTCAAATCCAATGATAATGATGCAGCAGACACAAAGAGTGATCCTTCCAGCTCAAATCCAAGTGAAAAATGAACAGGAGATGGACAAAGCACTGGGAGGAGCCTGCTGGACAGGAACAGGAAGTAGGAGACACTTCCTCCCTCTCCCCCCAAAAAAATTTGACAAAAAAGGACAGCCAAATATCAATCTGAGTTTTTTTTTCCATCCAAATCATCAATTTATAGAAGGTTTTATGCTGCTCGAGATATTCTTCTTTTTCTCCAGATTGAAAAGTTTGCATGTTCGGGATCGCGAGCTTTACCAACATTCCGCCGGATGTCCGATGGCGCGCCCGAATGATGTGTTCGTGGACGCAATCTCTCTTGCGGTGCACGATGGCGCAGCGAATGACGTGTTCGCGATCGCACACTCTCGCGTTGTCCGATGGCGCGGCGAATGACGTGTTCGCGATCGCAATCTCTCTCGCGGTGCACGATGGCGCGGTGAATGACGTGTTCGCGATCGCACACTCTCGCGTTGTCCGATGGCGCGGCGAATGACGTGTTCGCGATCGCAAACTCTCGCGGGATCGCGCGGCCGGCTACCGAAATCTCGTGGCGCACGCGAACGGATAGGAAAACCCGTCGGCGAACGCAGGAATCCCGGTAAGTCGCTATCGCACGCGCTAGAACGCATTTTTAAAGCGCGAACAAGAAAATAATTCCGCTACGCCGCGGATCGCGGAATTGTTGGCAATTCCGCGTTCTCCGCGGAACGCAAAATTGCCTAAATTCCGCAAATTCCGCGAGCGGAGCGGAATTTGACGCCCAGGGTTAAAAACTATCTGGCAGTCCTCTGATTCTAGATGCAAATTTAGGTCTCCAAGTATTATCAATTTGTTGTGCCGCAGGGCTAGATAAAAAGTAAATTCCATTAAATTCGATATAAAATTAGTAGCTGGTCCTGGAGGGCGGTAAATCAGGAGGCCGACTAAAGATTGGTTGTTAGATAGATTTATAGCAAATTGTGCAGCTTCACAATTAGGGAGATCAATCCCATTTAAAGTGTAATTCCAATTAAGTTTAAAAATAATTGCAATGCCGCCACCCTTCTGACAAGGCCGGTCGCATCTCGCAATCCCATCACCGGGCGGCAAGGCGTCGAGAATATCACAGGGGGCAACCGCAAACCCGTCTGCACCCTTGGCATCAGAGCGGATCATTGGACGGAGTCCCGCCAGGTGGAAGCAAGGTGCAACAAGTAGTCATTATCGCTGATATGGCCTGTATGTGAGTTCCTGGGGGAGGCACAACACCCATCCGCCAGGGCGCCCTGGCCACGGGCACATTTTGAGGCTGCCTTTGGATCTGTAAAATAGTAGAATTTTCCATTGTGATTGATTCAAAGCCTTACAGGATAGAGAGGCAAGTAAGTGATGTCAGTTGTCTGCAATGTGCGCTCAATAGGTAAGAAATCTCTGCACACAGCCTGCATTGCTAGGGTGAAGTCCGGATACAATGAAATGGTGATGCATTGATACTGGAGAGGTTGGTGGTCTCAGGCTAAGTGCAGGATAGTGTCCCTATCTCTATAATTCAAGAACCCAGTCACAATAGGCCTAGCCGGTGCCCCAGAAGGAGGGCATGGCCCCACGGAGTGGTGTGCATGCTCAATGATAAAGGACGGAAAGAGGTCGTTGCCAAAGAGGGCCCTGAGCATGTTTTCAATGTAGGTTTCCATTCTGTTAATGGCTGTCAATTCAGGGACAACAATAATGGTCAGATTGTTCCAACAGGAGAGTGCCTCAAGGTCCATATTTTCATTTTTGATGACTTATAGCACTTTTTGCATATGGATGAGTTGCCTACTGGCAGACGTATATGAAACCTCAACATCAGTCATGCAGTGCTCCAGCTGGTCGATGCGTTCCTCATGCTTGACCACCTTTTGTTTGAGGTGTTCAAATCTGATGGTAAGGAGGTCAATTTTTGAATCGATCCTGTTTAGGCTGTGCTTGAGCTCCAGGAACATAGACTTAAGGTCCGAGGCAGTGACTTCACCTCGTCCTTCTCTGCACTCTGCAATGGCTCCTCCAGGTCTGCCTCAGTGGTGCACGTCAGGTGCCAGGACTCAAAGGATAATTTGTCTTGCCTGTGATCACTCTTGCCCATATTTGAAAGTGACAAAGGATGGTAAGCGATGTTCAAGTGGAGGTGAAGTCCACCGCTGCCAGGTCCCACCTCACCCCATGGAGCTACCACTAGGGGGGCATGAGCAGACTCAGGGGCATATTCACAAGGAGCTATCACCAAATTAACAGCACTTTATCGCAGCCAAAGTCGTGATAAATGTACCCCCCCATTCACAAGCCGGTGTTAACAGCCCACAGCACCAGTTTACCCGCGATAGCAGCCGCAAAAAACATCGCCACAGAGGACCCCTGCAAATATCGCTAATGAGATGCAGAGTAGGCGTTCCCGTGACAAAAGTCGAGACAACATCACACCTCAACATTCTCAACGACCAGCCACATTGGCGATAAAAACACAAAACAGGCGATAAGGCGCGTTAGCACCAGGACATTTACACCTGCTCTGACCTGGTGTAAAGTCGGACGGCAGCCAGCAGCACAAAAGGGAGCACAGCCCAGGGCCACATCTGAAGGGCAACAGATGCCATGGAGCCACACATCATGCGGCCCGGACACCCAAGAGGGCCACAACACCCACCAACACCACACCCAGGCCTGCAACCCCCCCCGGGACCACCACCAACCCTGGACTAAGAAATTGCACACCAACACCACGAATCCCAAAACAAACATTTTGCCTGATGTCGCACAAGCAGGAAAATAAACATACATGCGTGGCCGGAAAATGGAGAATCAGTCATACAGCAATGCAATCACCAACACAAAACACCATACAAACAAAAGCAGAAACAACACTTAGGATGAGTCCTAGCTGCTCCTCACTGGACAATCTGTAGCACACAGCCTGGAAGACCAAATCCAAGAGAAGAAGGTGTGCCATGCACCCAACAAAGGAAAGAGAGGGAGAGAGCGAGGGAGAGAGACGGAGTGAGATAGCACAAGCAGCGCAAGGCTGCTCGGGCACCTGGCTCCACATGCCAACATGTGTGTGTGCATCGCCATCCGTACACCATGAGCCCAAGGCCGTGTCCCAATCTCAGCGCCAAAGCCAAATCACATTCCGAAAACGCAAGTAGTAGTCAGACAAACATCAGGGATGAAAGCACCATTGTCCCAATGCAGAATGCAGGAGGAAACCTGCACCTCTGACCTTGGTCCAGAATGCACCTGGAACACCCTGATAGAGATGCAATGGCAGATGGAGACGACTCCCACACCACGCATTCCGCAAATGAACCATCAGACTCATCCACAGCCCACACACAGAAGCCCCTGCCTGTGGTACCCCCGCATGGGATGCCCTTGACACTCACGGAAACAGCAACCCATTAACCACAACGTTGCACACACATTCGAATCATTGCTCAGAGCTGTGGCATATCCTCCACACAACTGCCGCAGGCCAGAAGAGTGCCTGTTCACGAGATGCACCAACGCAATGGCAGGCCATACCGGGCACATGCACAACCCCCGCCACGTGGAACAGTACCGTGCACGTATGCTGCATTTACTGGGCGCACTGCCACTGGCAGTGCTGCAGATCAGTTACAGGCTCAGCTTCCGCATTGCCCACGTCACCTGCGTCCAGCCCTGGTTCCACTGCCGAACATGCACATTCGAGTGTCCCATGGATGTCTGCCTATCCAACACAACTGTTGATGAATTGGACTATGACTTGTGTCTGCGCCCCCTGTTGGATCACGAACAGGAGTGTAACCGAGACAGACGTGCATGGGATGCCTTGACATACTGCGTATGTATTGGAAGTTGTGCATGGGAGATTGCACAATTTCTCGTGTGCAATGACCACATCAAGGCGCTCCCCTATTGGGCTGTGTTGCGGATCGGTGAGACGGCGTGGGCTGAGCACACCTGCCCGGACCACCTAATGGATTGGCTCACCCTGGTGTTCCTTGAACACGACAATGACGTACTATTGGAACTAACCCTGGGCAAAGCACTACGCTACGCTCGCGTAGTTTGCGAAGTTTGCGCTACTTCGCGAATTGCACGTAGCACAGTGCAAACACACGTAGCGTAGCGTAGTGCAGCGGTCATTTTTTGCTTGCTCGCGGTCCTCAACGTCAAGTTGGCGACCGCGAGCAAGCTAAATGATTATCCGGCGAGACTTTTTCCTCGTTCGTGATCAGCAACATCAAGTTGCCGATCGCGAGCGTGGAAAATAAACCTCCCGGCGAGATTCTCAATGCGGGAGGTCAGGTTTCTCATTGCGAGTGGTCGCGTATGCTCGCGACCGCTCGCGATGAGAAACTACCAGTCCGCGTTGAGAAAGCTGCCGCTCGAGTAAAAATCTACTCGAGCGGCAGTAAGACAGCTCGCACTGTGCAAGATGCCGTTTTCAATGATTGCACAGTGCGGACAAGCATCCGGCACTGTGCAATCATCGCGAACAGCGGACTACGCAGTTCGCGTAGTGCTACGCGTAGCTCGCGTAGTGCGAAGTGCACTTCGCGTAGCTTCGCGTAGCGCTACTTTGCGAACTACGCCCAGGGTTAATTGGAACACATTGCACATGAAGCTGCACGGGCATTCATGGACGAGTAACTACGTTCCTGCAGCCACATCCGATTGCCACCCACAGCACATGGCCCAACAACTTGTTGCATCGTGGGGATTGCTCACATATCCCACCACAACAGAGGACACGTCTGCCTTCGGTCGGGCTCTGGATGCATGTGTGTGGAATAACGCGTGTGTACACACACCTGTGCAAGGTGACGCAGGTCCATGGTCGGAGCAACACAGCGTTGTTTGGCAACGTTGCCAATTCGGACACACTGCTGGGGAGAGCACACACATGGCAATGTAGCACGACATGTGAACCTGTCGGACCCTCACACCTGATCACTGTCAGCAGAGCAGACAATTGGCGCACTCCGGAGGCAGAGCACCATGCAGACCCCACGTGCAGTGAGTCGTGCCCCCTCACACGGGGCAATGTGAGACGCCAAACAACACATGACTCATCCAGCAAGGCAAGGTTGGCTGTGAGCGTTGCCATCCGTGATGAATGTTGTCCATTTCAGCCCCAACATTATCTGAACCTCGACATGTACCCATGCTGCGTGTAAGTGTCTTAAGCCTGTCCCTGCCTGTTGTGGCCGTTGCCTCGTCCGTACTGACACGCACATGCCAATAAAGCCTATGCCACTCCACTGGTGTCTAACTGTGAGGTGTGTTGTTTAAATTGTCCACTCGTCCCAACACAGGGAGGAACTGACTGACGCATGTGCCATGGGGGTGTGTCCCTTTGGCAAGTTCCACCTCTGTGAGCCAGACATTGTTTTCGGATAGGTGCTGGATGACATGTGCACTTACATGACTTCAGCTATGTGTGTATGGTGTCCAACCTCTGACCATGTGGAGCAATGTCATACATCACAACAGAATGTGTCCACACAGATGTGTGTAAGTCGGTATGCGACGTGAAGTTCTGTTGTCACACGTGGTGTAGGACACCACTCCTGGCCTGCCACCGTTTTGGTCACTCCTACACACAGCCTTATTCAACACATGGACGTGTGCCTACGTTGGGGTGTTGTGAGATTGCTGTTGATGTGCAATGGGGACACAGCTAGTACTCACCTTCACAGTCATCCAATTGGCCATGTGTCTCAGGGATAGACATGCACATAGATGTCAGTTACCAGGGTGTACCTTCATGTGCAATCATCGTCCCCACATCCAGGCATACTTCCATACGTGAGTGAACATAGTGATGACACATCTGTGTGATTTACAATGTTTTATTCACATTCAGGTGATTGACGGAGCTGGAGCTGTACCTGGCCATCCAAGCCCACATCACATGGAAGCCCAGTGGTGGGCCAACCAGAGTCCTTTGGGGATTGCACAGTGATTGGGAAGAGGGAGAGTGCACCCAGCGGTGAAGAGATGGCAGTCCGTGTCGGGGTCCGGGTGAATGTCGCAGGGTGTGCCGGAGGTCAGTAGGAGGTATTTCCCAGGGCATGATGCATAGGTCATGACCAGGCAGAGACAGGCCATATGGCGGTGATGGATGCTACTGCCTCCTTCCTCACACAGTAGTTCCCATCCCCTTCTCACTCCCCTGATACGGGGTCTGTGTCCGGTGTGTCCGGTGTGTGGCGGGGTGATGGCTGCATCACTGTGTGCCCCTGAAACATCAGACTGCATAGGTGATGGGGCAGCATCACAGTGTGCCATGGACGCATCAGGGGTCGGAGCTCTGTGTGTCGATGTTTCCGGTGCAGTCATCTGGGAACGGCTCAGTGGCAGCAATGGCAAGTTGGAGTACTGCAGGGCGTTGCTGTTCCCAGCCACTACTCGCTGGTGTCCAGCCGTGGCAGACATACTTCCAGCCTGCATCTGCTCCATGATCTCCATTGTCATCCGCATCTGTGCCAGCTCTGTGCTGTCATGGCTGGTGCCTGTCTGACCAGACAGTTCTTGTATTAGACTCATGGCACCAGCGAGGTTAGCCAAGGTCTGTGGCGGAGCATGGTAGGTACAGGGGGTGTCCAATAGGGACTGTACGTGGTCCCTGATGGGACTCAGACACCCACGTATGGCATCGAGTTTGGCTGCCACAAGCTCAAAACCCACCCGCAGCTGATGAGCCAACTCCACCTGGCAACCCAACACACGCCGTTGGAATTCCATGTATTGGTTGGGGGGTCCTGGGAGACAGCCATGGTGGTGTGTGTTTCCTGCTGTGTGGTCTGTGCAGGTGGTGGGGTCACCTCGAGGCAGCTGGCCTGGCCTGCTCCTGGGGGTGGGGTGCAGAGCTGTCTAGCATCCGTTGGAGGGTGTCTTCACATATGTGCAGGTTGTCCTCTTCATCATCAATGGTGGGATGTGTGGTGTGCTCTGCAGGGGGTGTTGTTTGTCCCTCTGCAATGTAAAGGGGAGATGCAGGTTAACAGAGTTTCACATGTATGGTGATGATTTGCAGATGTTTACATTCAGACTGCATGCCAATGTACATTGTGACTGTTTGGGGGGAGCTGGCTATTTTATGGCAGTCAGTGTGTTTTTCGACTACATGACGGATGTGTGGTAGTACCCATACATTATCATCACACAGTGTCAGGCAATGCCAGATGTGAGTGGACAGTTACTACGCACGAGCGGAACCTGTTGTGAGCTCTGTCCTGTGGTGCTGATGTTGCACTTTGTACCACATTGCCGTCATTGCTGATGTTCTGTGATTGCTATGTGTGTGTGCTGCATTGTGGGGGAGTTGCCCCTGCAGCTCTGATTTCGTGTAGCCTTCTCCCTTTGAGGCGGGGTGCCTTTGATTTGTGTGCTTTTCAGGGCCTGATTTGCTTTTGACTTGGGTCATGTGTGCTCGTGGACTGTTTTTGTGGCCTGGTGCATTGTTCGTTTGCTGCGTGTATTGTAAGGCATGGGTTGTGGGTGCACGTGGACACGTCGGAGTGTGACCTGCTCCTTTACGGATGTGATCCGCACTTGGCTACCTCCATGTCGCTTCGTGGGCCATGTCATTTTTTGGGGGCAGCTGCCATGCTATCGGACATGCAGTGTTACTTGCATAGTCAGTGTGGGTCATAGAGCCGCTGCTTTGCTGGATTCAGCACATGTGCACGGGTCGGTTGTGATATTGGTGATAGGGGGGGCCCTCTGTGCACATTGTGGATGGGGGCCTACTTGGCGTTTCTATGTGTGCTGCAGTGTGCCAAGGCAATCAGGGACATGTTCCACGGTCATTGTGGGTGTGCTGTGTGCTACGCGTAATTGTGCATGTGTGCCATTGTGCCCATCTCCCCCCGTCCTAGTCGTTACTCACCCTGTTGCTGTTGGGTCAGGTCGTATCGTGCTGTGTCCAGGCCCCCAATCCTGCCACCATCTCCTCACTGCTGACTGTGGCCACCATTTGCTCCAGCTCATCCAGCTCCTCCTGTGTCGCAGGACTCCCACCTCCAGTCGCCGTTGCTGCCTCCCTGTTGGCGGTGAGCTTATGTTTGGTCTGACTTTTCAGATCATGCCAGCGCCTCTTGACCTCCTCCAGTGACCTCCTGGACACTCCGACTGCATTGACGTTGGTGACGATGGCCTGCCATATTTCGGTTTGGGTTGCCAGTGCCGCAGTGGAGGTGCCGAACAGTTGTTGATGGTGCTCGGTCACCCCTGTGACGATGATCTGGTCTTCCTGCGGACTGTACCCGTTCTTCCTCTTCCTCTTCCTCTTGTCCTTGCCCTTCCCCGGACGCGGGGTTCCTGGATGGTCCTTCGTAGGGCTTGTGGTGTTCGGCTTGTCCTCTGCACTCGGTCCAGGTGCATCCATGTTGCTACGCAGTTTGAATTGTTTTTGGGCTTTTTTTTTCTTTTTTTTATGGTGCTTTTTCCCGCCGGACGCGTGGGATTTACAGGCCTGTGGCTGGTGTTTTCTGATTTCTGTACCGCGATTGGCCTCATCGCATGATTTTTCACGTTTTGCCTTTTTTCGGCGTGGCGTTGATTTTCACGCTGTCATTTGACGCGTTATCTGGTGACTATCGCATGCTACCGCCTTGTTGTGAATTCCACGTTGACACAGGGTTATTTTCCCGTGATAGGCTGTGATATTGAAAGTTGTGTTACGCTACTCTTGCGGTAGTTATCACAAGTTCTTGTGAATATACCCCTCAGTCTTCATGTGTCCAGCATGGGATGGGGGCCCGCACCATCCCCGCAGCGGCATCCCAAATCAAAACCGCATCTCCCCAGATGCAGCAGTTCAGTCAAGAGGCCAGGATGTAGGTGGAGTCAGTGGGGGGGCAAGGGGCATCGCAGTAAGGCAGTGCCATCCGGTGGTACTGCAGCCAGGGTCCCACCACAACCCAGTGAGCAGTCACAGGGGGGCACAAGGTGACCAACAGCCTCCAACTGGGGGAAACCAAGTCTCTCAGGCAGCAGGAATGGGGAACCACAGGCCCAGTTCCACCACCTCCACAGCACAAACAGGAGGCCACAATTTGGCAGGGGGAATCCCACACCTGTCTCAACCAATGTAGCCATGAGGGTCCTAAGACAGTGCGGGGCCTGCGATATAGGTCTCGAAGAGGCCGGGGAGAGCCACATGCAGGAGAATCTCCATGTGCTAGTCAGGCAAGGAGAGCAACGCCTGCCTGCAGAAAGCCTAAATCCACTCCCCAGTCCCGCTCATCTCTCGAGCAGCGGAGTCATCAGGTGTGCCTCCTCCAGCCCTGACCATAGGGGGCTGCAGAATCCTCGGCGGAGGTGCCAATCTGCCATCCGAGGTCACAGGAATGCGCATGGGACCTGGAGCCGTGGCAGCATTCCAGCTACCATCACCAGAGGGGCCTCTGATCTCCATGAGGGGGTCTGGGTTCTCAATACAAAACCAGTGGCTGGCCCGCCTCAAACAAGGGGTACTCAAAAAGATGCAGATGCCAGCCCCGCAGCCTGACTCACCAGGCCTCACAAGGCCAGAGCTAGTGGCCTGGACTCATCCCCTCCAAGGCTTCTCTCTCAAAAACGGGCAAACGTCCGATGCAGACAAGCCCCTGTGGCACACAGAGAGGTGTAAAGGTATTAAGATGTCCGGTATGGGGCAGGATAAATGCCAGATTTCTCTCCCTGGCAGGCAGGGCCTCATTAAACAAAGGCCCTCTAGCTGCCGGGCTCTCTAGAGCCCCATGAACTAAAAACTATTTCAACAGATACCCTACACACGAAGGAACCAGAAACCAGATACATAGTTCAGACAGAACCAACATGTGTCAGTGACCTTAAAAATATTCTATAACACATTTGCACCACTCCATGACTTAGATAAAGTATACAAATGTTATTCACAAACACAGCACACCAATGTTAAGTCAACTTGAAATGCAGATCTCTCCATGATCAATTTAAGTGCCAGACTACAATATATCCACCAATGACTTGCTAGTACTGCAAGATGACAGAATGACATGATGAATTAAGCCGCAATAATAAGTTACTCTACAATTTAATCCATTTGCAAATATATATATTTTTAGTAGAAAGCAGTAACATCAAGTTCGCTAACAGATGTTATCTCACATAACATGTCCATCTATTCTTTGTAGATTTTAAGTATATAATATTGTCATGATAATGGAAAAACCTTTTTTTAACCTTTCATGAATAAAATTTACCAACACATAACCTAAAACAATTTTTTCAATTAGTTGCGTACATAACGAAGATGATATGAACATTCTTTACTTAGATATTGTAAACGAACTTCAATGAACAAAGATGCTTTTAGTGAGCTCACACCTTAGGCCACTACCTTTATCTTCATCACTGGCATCTTGCTGTTGCAATCTCAACAACATCATCCTGGGGTTGCTACTAGCATTCCTCTTCAGGGATGAAGGGGATGCTCCATCACAAGACAATATTCTGTAGCATACAACACAACTATTTTGCAGGCCTTTTCGGGCGAGTAGAGGAGGGCCCAACCAAACTTGTCCAGGTATGGAAACCGGGCTATCAGGAGCCCTGAAGCCCACTTCAGAATTCCCATTGTTCTCACATCGGCTTCATTGAAGCGGTCTTCCCCTGGTGTTTTGGGGATTCGCAGTGGTGTTAAAAGTCATGTGTGTCTAGGATAAGCCGAATCCCCGGGAAAATAGACAAAACATAGCCAACATTATGTTAAGTATGTTTGGATGGCAACACATGAGCTACAAATATCCCTACAGCACCAATCTTAACACTAACCAACAAGCCAGATCCTCATTGCTGCTGGGTCTGCCATTTGTTGAGGTATACAGCTGGTTGGTAGCACTAGTGAGGCATAGGTTGAGCCAGGAAATCTTGCACGCACACTGGTGATGTAGAGATCTAGTATGCAAACCACCTCTACATTGAAAGAGTGCCAATGTTTCTGAGGTACACTTGTTCCGGCCATAAGGGCAACCAATACTAATTGAGTTAGAACCATGGCACCAAACAACAAGTGGTATATCTCTTAAATTACAAGTACCTGTCTCTGGATTGTTCAGTGTAGCATTATCAGTGGGAAATCGCATGTAATCATTCATGCCCGTGAGAAATACATCCATTACTTGGTTGATGACTGCAGAATAGGTTGGCTGTAACATCCCATTGGAGTCATTAACAGTGTCCTGGAAGGAGCCAGTTGCGCAAAAATGTAACACCATCAAAATAAGTGAGATGACAGTTAGCATTTGAATGTCCACAACAGTTCTAAATTAAATTAATGAGTTAATCTTTGAATAGTGGCAAGGTTGAGTCAATACTTCTCTATAATGTGGCATTGCTACATGGTTTCCAGATCTGTAAGGGATTTTACAGTCTTTCTTGATGTTGTTGTCTTTGTCTGCTGCTCTGTAGTGGTTGTTGGATATATCTTGCAAAAAAATACAATCTGTGTTAATTGTATATTTACTCACAGGTGTTGTACGTGCTCAAATGAAACTTAAAGTCCTTGATTATGAATTTGGCAATAAAAGCCACCAAACTTGCACTTAGGGTAAAGATCGATTTCACAGGGTTTGGTAATAACATGTGTTAAAAAAAACTGATTATGAGTTTTTAGCATATGCCATGGAATCATTATTTATCGTATGTGTTAAATATCAAATGTGTGTTATTTAGCGCATGTGTCAAATACCACATTCGATAAATAGCACTTGCGCAAAACATCAGGAAGTTCCATTTCCAGGCAATGGAATCTCCTGAAGTGATCCCTAGAGAACAGAAACAACCAGAGCACCACACAAAGGAAGTTTAGGACACCCCAAAAGTACACCAGCAACTCCTTCCTGTGTGGGTGTGTACAGGCATTCATTTTGCATGGGCAAAGCACCTTGAAACAAGACAAGCAGAATCTACTGCAATCTTATGCCATCACACAGTCTTCACAAGCAGGCATTTGCAGACTCTTTCATCATGAACCCAGGCAGGGAAAGAAAGTACAAGTTTACTTATCCTGAGCTGGAGGTCCTAGCCAAGTAGGTGGTAAGACACCCTGACAGTCTAATGTGTCATCAGAAACTGAAGATGCTGCCAAAAAGATGCCTTGAAACGAAATAATGGACAAAATCAGTAATGAATCAACATACTCACATGATGTTGAGAACATCAATAACAGGTGCCAAACCTTGAAATTCTAGGGGCTTATGCAAGTTGCCAAGCAAAAGCACTAATGCATTGAAACTGGTGGTAGTACTCCACCTCAGCTCTACCTCAAGCTCTGGGATGAAAAGATTCTGACAATCCTCAATAGGTCGGGAGTGGAATACACAAAAGAAAGAAGGTCTAGAGGCCAGAGAAATCCAAAGTAAAAGACATGAGAATTGCAATGGAAGTACATGTGGTTGTTAAAAAGTTAACTTGGCTGAGAATCATCATCATTGCGAAGAGTGGCCAATATAGTTTGTTACACATATTCACATTGACCCATGTATGTAATGTCACAGGGGATAACAACTCTCTAATGGTACTTCTGACATGTATTAAGATTGGCCTATAACAATAATAATGAATGCTGTTGATGAAGGGTTGATATGCTTGCACCGTACCTTAAGGGTGATGTGCTACCATGGTATGACTAATGTTGCTTCTCGTCATGATCATGACATTGTGGATTTGCCCGGAGCACCTAACACAACAATTCAATGTAGACAGCTCCACATCCCACAGTATTTGCACAGTAAAAATGTGCTTAATTTAAGGCTGCAGCACACTTGTTTCTGTCTACGTGATACCACCAAGAGTACATGATTGCAGTCAATTGACTCTATAATGTCAGGACATCCTACTGTAGCATAGATGTTTGCTCTGCTGGCATTGGTGGTGTGAGTGTCCATGGGGAACTGTATGCGCTACACACTCACTCTCTGCAAAGCATCAATCACTTATCAGATCATGTTGCTGAAGGGTGACTGAGAAATGGTACGCATCAAACCTACTGTCTACTGTGCTGTGCCTATTGCAAATATTTCTAGCACTGCTAGCAGTTCCTGAAGGGGTGTGGGTGCAGTTGATTCCAATGTTGGGCTCCAGGGTATCCGTAATTAGTAAAATATGTTTTGTATGGTGCAGATATTGAGGCTTCATGTCCTCTGGATCTTAAGCTGACTCACATTTTTGGGTTCTAGCCTTACTGTGTAAATTATGGCTTTCCTGTGTTCCTGTGCTATTTGAGGTCATTGATTGGTGGCCTGGATTCCATCCTCATGCTTCATGGTTTATTGTAGCAGAATATGGATCTTTTATAGCATGATATAGTTGCTTACAGTCCAGAATCTATAATGGTGTATGGTGGAATAGAATTGTGAGCTGCTGCAATCAACCTGTGAAAGCTTCAACTGTCCATGCCTGTTTATGTAGGTCTGCCCTGTGTGCAGGTGTGTGTGAGATTGTATTTTATTCAGGTCAAGCAGTGCACTTACTGTGTTTTATTCTCCATTATTGTGTTGATCTTTTTTTTAAATTGTTTTACAGCTTTGCTTTCATCTCTGCACCACCTGCTTTTGGCTGGTGGTATTTCACGGGGTATTTGTTTTGAATGACCTGTAAAATAGCGCATGTGGACCACAGTCATGCAGAATTTAGTACATATGCTAAATACCACAGATGATGTTTAACTCTTGATCAATTGATTTGTTAAACTCATAGACTATTTATCCTGGCATGCACTAATTACCACTGCACTAAATCCATAATCAGGGCCAAAGATTATGTGATAAACATTAATACACAATATAATTAACATATTTTGATCTTAAAGTAAATTGCTTATGTTTTCAAACATTTTAAATTACAATAATCAAAACATTCCAGACAATATATCTATTTTTTAACCAATGAAACATGATTTAAAAAAATATTTTTGAATAATTCACATTGTAACAATATTCATTTTGTAAAGCAGAATTTTAGTAACAACCTTTTTTTATTTTTAATAAAAGTATATGTGTTTCAGTCCATCAAAACCTTACAATACAGATGTTTTTTTCTCGATATTTACAATGAAGAGGTTCTAGGTAATTTAGCAGGATTGAACGTCTCGGATGACAGATGTTTCCTTTGAATTCAGGATAGCGGTCTGCCATATTGTCAGGTATAATCAAGCCTGACAATGTTGGTTTATCTCAGCAAACAAAACATGGCAGATGACTGACATATCCGTCACGGAAGACAGACTATGAACTGTAGTGTGGCCCTTCCTTTATGCATGTCTTCTGAAACTCATTGTTTAAAATAGACGATGAAAGATAAATTATATCAACGGTGTTTACTCATCATTGATGTAAGTGTCTGTCATGTTGGCATACATGGCTTGGCTTTTAGGAGCCATTTTGTCAATTGCCTCCTAACCTTCAAATGTACAAGACCTTTTCATTACTTTTTGCTCTTTGGCTTCTGCTGGACCCCACCCTAGCTGATGGTACAGGTGACAGGAATTTCTGCTTCACAGAGCAAGAGCTAGACGTCCTTGCGGTGGGGGCCCTGACCAACTACAGCTAGCTGTCTGGTATAGCCGAGAGTCAAGCAAGTACAGTACAGAAAAAGGCCTAACTTATATATTAATTTAAATAAAAGGGGTATGAATGAGTACATAAAGGTATTGTACTGTGTTGGTATTAATCACAATAAAAATGGGATATCAATAAATAACTACATTCCCAAAACGACATTAACAATCGTGTTCCTGTAATTTAATGGGAATTTTGACCTTATGTATAATAGCTGACCTGGTGAGTCTACAATGACTAATATAACAATAGAAAACATTGCCCCCTGAGCAACCACATATGTTAATGAAGTACAAGTCAATAAATGTTCCCAAAAATATTTAGACTTTTGATTTTGACTTCTGCTAAAAATCTGTATTTATGTGATGTATGTTATTTTTTACATTGCATTTTTTTAAAAAAATATTACCTCTACTGATTTACAATAATCTAGTGCTGCAGAAAAAAATGAGGATTGTAACATAGAGGATATTTGTACAAAAACATGTAAACAGCCAACCTATATTGTGTTAGTTTGAATAACATTAGAACATTGTGGAGGGCACGGAGAGTCAGACTTTGACATGGGTAAGCAGTGTGGTTCACATGGGCAAAAGATGTAAATGTAACCCCAATAGGAACATACATGGTGCCAGTTATTTTTGGAAAAATAACTGAGAATGTTGTTGAATTAGCATAAATATTTTGACATGCCACCACTAAAGCTAAGTGATGCCTTGGTTGCGTAAATCTACTTCTCCTCTTTTCAATTGTGGAAAACTAACATTTTTACTCTCCACTTCAAACACGACTAGACAGTTTTTAGGATGCTTCAATGATTTTGTCTCTGGGGGCTTCAATTTCCACCTCCAACTTTATTTGTCATAGTGAATTGAACATACCTTTTATTGAAAACTACATCACTGCCCGTCCGGCCTTATCCTGGCTATCAGTTTGGGCAAGTAAGGAGGTAAGCCTTACAAGATATATTTTCTTAGAGTGTCTTACCAGCAATAAAGGCAAGAGCATTCCTTGGCTGACAGCAGTGGAATTTCGTTTGTGCAAGGTTGGCTACCAGCATTTGTTTGAGAACCCTGGGGGCGCCCAAGTTGTCAGTATAAAACAGCTGCAGCTGGCCTTGTTCAAACTTTCTCAGGATGAAAGATTGGCTGTGGAGAATAAGAAGTTGAGTGTGGCAGACTATAGGAATATTGGTATGGAAAGATCAATTGCAAGGTATCTGACCAAACCACTGGGCCATTGGAAGCGCAGCCAATTGTTTTGAAATAGGGCTGGCATTGTGAAATACCTGTTATGTTTCCCTTTAGGCTTTCAGGTAAACCTTGATTCCTTACCCTGCCCATGTAATGGGAGAGCGGGTCAATCTATGCTGCATTTTTTATTTTTGCTGTGGCTTCTATTCCTTTTACACAAAGCATATTTTGCTCCCTTTAATAAAGAGGTTTAACGTCACTGATTTTAGAGTAGGATACAATACGCTGTACTAACTTAATGATGATAAGTCCATTTTTCATATAGGTCCTTGCCTGAAAACCGCTGTCCGAACTCGTCTTTTGATGAACACTGTTTAGACTAGTATTTATACATACATTGTTCTGTCCTTGAGTGGCTATTATGTTTATGACTGTTAAGACTTGGATTTTAAACATGTACTTTTATGGACTGAATGTTTTTAACAATCTACATGTTCCATTGCATACTGCATGTGGTTTTTTATTGAGTTTTAATGGATTTTAATAGATACTTTGGGGCATATTACCAAGCCAAGTCACTTTTTGTGACGTTGTGGTGGCGATAGGGCCAGCGCCCTATTACCAAGGCAGCGTTAAACATAACGTGGCTAAAAGCCACGTTAAGTGGCTTAACGCTGCCTTGGTAATAGTGCCCCTTTCACGCTAAACTTAGCATGAAAGGGGCGTGCAGTGGGTGTTGCGGTGGGCGTTCCACCGCAACACCCATTCACTTTGACGCTGCCACCTATTATCAAGAGAGGCGATAATAGGTGGCAGCGCCAAACTTAAGACCAGGAAAATCCTGGTCTTAAGGTGGCGAGACGAGGAGAAATGCTTCATTTCTCCTCGTTTTTGCTTTTTCCATGTGTGCTGCCTTGTGCAGCACACACGGAAAAAGCAAAATGCCAAGATTTGTTTATGTACAGGAAGGTGTCCCTTCCTGTACATAAACAAACCTTTTCAAAATGCCATTTTGTAACTTACATGTGTGCTGCATGAAGCAGCACACATGTAAGTTACAAAATGGCATTTTAGTTTTGTTTATGTACAGGAAGGGACACCTTCCTGTACATGAACAAACCTCTCTGCTCGCAGACACCCTTGCACTCTGGTGCAAGGGTGCCTGCATTGGCGTTAAGTCGTGAGACTTAGCGCCATCGCAGGGGGAAACGCCAGGCTGCACCATATCCTTGGTAATATGGTGCAGCCTTGCGTTTCCGAAGTGGCGATGTGACGCGTTAAGCCAAGGAGGCTAACGCCTCTCACCGCCACTTCCTAGATAATATGCCCCAAAGTATCCAAATAAAGACTGAATTGAATTGAATTGATTTTGTCTCTGAACTTTGACAAACAAAAAACCAATCCCCAAAACAATATTGTCCGCAGAAACACTGTGAATAAATATCTAATACTCTATCAGCCAAGTAGGCCATGCAGAGATGTAAAAATTACTAATTTTATAAGGTATAAGAATTATGTCGAAGTGACCATCAATCACATAGTCATGCATTTACATTTAATAAATAAATACATGTGCATTGATCTAGGCGTAACTGTTAACACAATAGTGGGCCTTTATTACGAGTGCCCAGCTGGGAAGGTGATTATTATTTCACCTTTTCAAATCTGATACCTTGGGATCAGAATTTAAAAGGTGTGATAATTATCACCTCTTTCAAGTTTGAAATTGGGTGTAACATGCAGATTTTGATGCTTTGCGCAAACAAAATCCACATGTAGATTTTTTTACCATGCATCCACCCTCTGAAAAATCAGCAGGTTTCACCTGTCTAAATTTTCTAAGGAAAATTGAGAGGCATGTGGTAACTACAACAAAATTCTTAATTCAGATTTCTGTGGAAAAACAGTTTGCACTGATACTGGAAAAGAAAAGGCCACTTGTAATGAGGGCCATTTTATTAGGCGCACATGTCTACATAAATGGCAAGATTATGTATTTACTTACTTATTACTTATGTGATAATGGACCATAAATAGTTTTTACAGCTATCAAATATCACAACATCCCCAAAGGAATTCTATATTGCACATATTGTGCTTACAGTATGGTGGATTGAAAATATTTCATTCTAATGGCAAACTTTAATGAAAAAATCTGCTATATTCTGAGTTGTTAACAAATATACTTTTATACATGTCTACAAAAGTTATAATTTTTTGTAGTTGTGAGTAAACTCACCAAATGTTTTCTTAGTTTTTTTGTCTCCTTTCTGTAGGTCAGCCTGTGTTTCAGCTAAAAAATGGTGGGCAAATGGCAAGCAAGTGCAGAAGCAGTGGTCTATAGCATCCACTATTGTAAACAGCGGGGGGGTCTTAAGTGGAGGACCAGCCTCACGGCCCTTCAAAAACTGGGAAGCTGGGAAGGTCTTCCCAACAGAGCAAGGATGTGTTTCCGTTCCTGATCCCCATGCGTTGTCATATTCCGGAGGTGGCCTTTCGGCACTGCATAGGGACCCGAAGCCATGGAGAAGCAAGAAAGGGGTACATGTATTTGGTTTAAAGTCTTTCTATGTTGATCTTTAATTTTATTTAATTGAGCACTTTCTACACTCATATCAGAAATATTTAAATTATGGCTTTGTGTTAAGTGTGCCAAAGATTACTCTATAGCATCATTCTTACCACATCCACCTTTTTCAAAGTAGAATTGTGTTTAATACAGTAGTAAAAAGAATGATGTGGCATCTCAGACATTTGTGGTTGTCAAACAACTATAAAAATATTAAAATCTATAAACATAAGCCTATCAAATCCTCCAAATTGCTAGAACATTCTTAGAAAAAAGATACACTCACATATTTTAAATAGATTTTTTGGCTGATGTGGTACAGCAATACAATTTTAACAAATTTGATTTGTTGCTGCCACCATCTTCACTGGACTTTGTGAGCTTCTTTGCCTTCCAGTCCAGTTCCTTATGACTTAGAAACTTTGTTGACCAAAAACAGTGTAAGGATCAATAGTTTCAGCAGGACCAACCTGTTTTAAGCATCCAACCTTGAGTTCCACAACAGCTTGTAGAAAAGTAGGTTTGCCCAGGTCTTAGAGAATTTTTAACCTAAAATCTGACAGTGGCATATTGGTTTGGGACTTAGACTTTTTTTTGCTACTTTTCTACTTCGAGCATTCAGTGGGACCAATCTACTTAGTGTATCTGACCAAGGCTCCTTCGTGCTCAGCTTCAAATCAAGCTTTTCTGGAAAATACGGGCAAGGATTGACAGTAATGTGGTAACAACCCACACATACATTCTGTGTGGTGCAGAAGGATCATTATGAGCATACAGATACTGATATTAATGGTACAAGTATGCCAGTGTTGGCAACATATTTTAGAATATTACCAAATCAATCATATCAAAACATTCTGTAGCTTAACCCTAACCTTGCCTTTCCTTCCACCCGGAGAGTCATTCACAGAGATGGCCTGAATGGGACACTGGGAGTATTTACAGGCCGCTACTGTAAGAATAGATTGCCATACGAAGGGGTGGGGGAGAACCATGTATTGATGTAATACCCCACTCAGAGGGAGCACCAGGGAAGAACTGGATATTGGTCATTTTCTTATGCTAGGGTTCATCGTGCAGGCGGATTTAAAAAGTCCCCCAGAGCAGGTCACGGTCTAAGGGGGTCTTTCCTCATCCTCTCTGTAATGTTTCAAGTCCAGTACCAAAGCACCCCGGTATGTTGTTATAGGGTGTTTCTTTAGGCCCCCATCGCTCTTCCCTATGAAGGGCTTTGCTGTGTGCTTTGGTCCAGTGGAGAGATTCTGCCCTCCAGGCCTCCCCATTAGGGGGAACCTGTTGATTTGCAATGCGTCGTTATAATGTATTTGGCCAGCAGCAATAGGATCTGTGAATCTTGTTGTTACTTTAGCTTTGGTGGGTCTGGAGTAGGTGCCTAGTAGGCAGTCTTCCATTTTAGTCTGCAGCAGCCTACCTGTGATTGCTGCAGTCATAGTCTGTAAGGTACTCCAGTATTCTCAGATGACCGGGCAGCTCCACATGTTGTGACAAAAGTCTGCGGGGATAGTGACATCTAGCACAGTCTGAGTGAGCCCCCAGATATTGTAGTCCAATTTTATGAGGCGTAATATATGCTTTATGGAGAATATTTAGCTGAATAAATCTAAATTAGGTGTTTTTAGAGACATTCGGTGGGTTTGCCCTCTGTCATTGCTCACCATTAAACACTTGCCACAAGAAATCTTCCCAGAATTCTCTGAGGGGCTGCAATCGGTATGCTATCGGATGGCTCTAAAGATCCAGGTTATTTGCTTATGACCCTGCCATATAGTGTGACTGGTTTGCAACAATGCATTAGTACGGGGTGCCCTTGTGGCTACCCTTCAAACCTGCCAGAGATTCCCTTGAATTCTACCATAAATATGAAATTGGCCAGGTGGCAAATTATGTGTTTCATGTAGAGTGGGTAAGTTGAGAAGAGATCCCTCTGCATATTGATCCCCCAAGGTGTGGAGGCCTGCTTTTTCCCAGCACAGAAGATCTCGGGCTGTCAAGTCTCCAGTATTGATTGCCAGGCTAAGTAGGGCTATGGCTGGAGCATAAGGTTGGGCCATGTCAGTGTATGTGGAGCCCCTCCTAAAAAGTTAAAGGACCTGGCATAATAATAGTGGTGTAACTTCCTGGATTCTTGAGCCAGGAAACAGGGGATTGCCCAGTGTGCTGTCTCTTGCCTGGGAGGTGTATGTCCCGTTTCCTGAATGTGAGATCCCGCCAACCAATGGGCTAACCATTGGAGTTGGGCGGCTAGGTAGTAGGCATAAATGTCCATCCTCCCTTGTCAGAGGATAGCCTTAGTTTTGTTAGGCTTATGCGTTGTCTACCAGAGCCCCATATGAGGGTTATTAGTGGGGTGTCCAACTGTCGAAAGAAGCTCTTGGGTAGGAGCAGGGGGAGATTTGCAAAGTAATAAAGAAGGCGGGCAGCATTACCATCTTAGAAATGGCTATTTGGCTTAAGAACGATAGGGGTAGCGATTTCAAGAAGTCACCTGGGAGCGAAAGGATGTCAAAGCCATCCCCAGATCGCCCTGCAACAAATCTGCAGGTGCATTGTATACGTTAATCCCCAGGTACCGAAAGGTGATAGGGGCTGAGTGTATGGGTTTAATTCCAAAGTGGATCAATCGTTGAGGTGCATTGTACGCCAAGGGGAACACATGGGAGTTGTTATGGTTGACCGTTAGGTCTAAGATGCCACAAAAGGCTTGTAGGGCAGTAGAGATCTGAGTATGATCTGCTGAGAAATCTCACACATAGATCAACATCTCATCAGCATATAAGGATACTGCTTGTACTGTTACGGTCATCCGTATGCCCCAGGGTGGGTCGCTCAGCCTTAATTGTTATTGCTAAGGGTTTGATAGCTATGGCAAATAGCAAAGGGGATGGGGGCACACAGTAAGAGTGCCCTATCCCCTTTGCTCTTTGCCATATATGTTTTCCCTTCATCACCTTAGCCGTTGGGGCTCCATAGAGGAGTTTGATCCATCTGAATAGGGGTAGGGTTAGACCAAACTTACTTAAGGCTATAAAAAGGTAAGGCCACCGGAGAGTATTGAATGCCTGTTCTAGGTCAAGGGAAAAGCATGCTGAATTGGGCCACTCCATTGGGACTTTAACTAGGACCTGGAAAAGCCTCCTGCGGTTCAGGGATGATTTTTGTCCTGGGATGAAACCATTCTGGTCCCTATGAATTAGTGTGGGTAATACCGGAAGGAGTCGATTTGCCAGGACCTTGCTGAGGATCTTATAGTCAGTATTAAGGGGTTTTAAAATGGAGGTCATTACAGCTTCATTAATTGTAGCTGGGTGGCATTCAAGCTCTATAGCCGCTTTTTACATGTTCTTCAATTTTGGGACCTGCTCCTTTTCAAAGACAAAGTAAAACTCGACAAGCAGTCTGTCCAAACCCGGCGTCTTGCCCCTTAGGAGGAGACACATTGCCTCCTGGATCTCTTGGTCCATAAGGGAGGCCAGTAAATTCTCTGCCATCTCTCTAGGAACAGCAGGGAAGTGTATGTCTTCACAATAGGCATCTATTTCTGTTTCATCCACTGGTTTATCATATTTTGTAGTGATGGCAAAATACTGCATTAATTCCAGTTGCTGTGTTGACTTCACTGGCTATTGTGTCTCTAATGGTGAGTATGAGGGTGCGCAGCTGTGTATATTAGATAAGCTAAGCCAGTAAACAAGCCACTATGTCTCCCTCTGCATGGGAGCATTCTTCATAAACATTGTAGTCTAGGCAGTGAAGGCTCCCCACAAGGGTAGCATGGTCCTTCCTGATTTTTTGCAATCGCTGCGCTTTCGCCGGATATTGCACAACTTCTCATCAGCCTTAATAAGAGAGGTGTCTGCTGTTTTTAAGTCAGATAAGAGGCAGGAATAGGCTCCTAGAGTGGCGTGAAGGCATGCACCCGTGACCACTACTAAAAGGGTCTCCCACAGCATATGAGGGGAGAAGGCTGTTCCCTCATTATCCTGGAAATAATTTGATAGCGTTGAGTAAGGTATCTTGAGTAACTGTGTCCTGCAGTCATTGTGGTTGAAGCATCCAGGTGGGGATCGAGGTGGAGATTCGGCCCCATTTAACACCAATTTTAAGGGGGTTGTGGTCTGATAGTGTCCTCTCTATATATGCTGCCTAATAGACTTCTGCCTGGATAGAACAGGAGCCCAGTATGTAGTCCAATCTGGCATGCAGACCATGAGGGGAAGAGTAAAAAGAATAATCTGTTACCCTTTGGCTTTGCATCACCAGAGGTCTGCCAAACTCCAGTCCGACATCCAGGACTTCAGGGCCCCGGCATTATGGGTAGCCTGGGCACCCAGCAAGGAAGGATAGGAGCGATCTAGCGAGATATCAAGAGCCAAGTTAAAATCTCCTCTCAGTAGCTAGAGTAGGCCAGCCCAATCTACCAGCCTCCGGGAAACCTCCTCCAAGAAGGCTGGTTGGTCAACATTCTGGGTGTATATGCTGCCCAGGGTTCCGTCAAGCTTGCCCTTGAGTAATACGTACCGACCTTGTGAGTCAATGAGGGTGTCTTCCACTTGGTATGAGACAGTGGGTTTCAGCAAAATGGCAGCCCCTTGAGAAAATGCTGAATAAGTAGTTTAATAGAGTTGGCCTCTCCAACTGCAATTTAGTGTGCTTCCCACCATCTCAGTAAGGTGTGTTTCCTGTAAGAATACTATTTGGGCTCCCCTTCACTTCAGTTGGGCTAGGATCCGCAGCGTTTCCACAATGCCCCCATAATCCTAATGTTCCATGTCATTATCATATAGTTACGTGGGTTAGTCATGACCAGCCACAGCCTGTGCAGGTAAGAGCGGTTGTGCAGTGGGGCCGGGTGGGGGGGGATTTCGACAGACGATGACAAGGGAAAATTATTTATTTATTTAATTTTCCTTCATGGTCATCTGTTGAATCCCCCCAACCCACCCCCACTGCCCCACCGCTCTTACCTGCATGGGCCACAGCTGGTCACAACGTGTATTGACGGTGAGCAGGATTGAGTCCTGTGAACGGGTGGTCTCCCTGTGGCAGTCCATTTCTCACCCTCTCCTTGGATAGAGTTGTTGCCTGTTCATGCTACTATCCGTGTGGACTTCCTCGAGGGGTGTTGATTTCCCCTATAATGACTTCTGGTCAAACTGCAGAACATCATCTGGTCAAAACTTAAAAGACTGTACAGCCATATTTCCTGACGGGTGCAATGGCATAGCTTCATAATGAGAGGCAATTGCTAGTTGTTGGTGTGAGGGTCTTTCACATAATAAAGTGAGGTGAGGCCTTCCCTCAGCCCAAAGTGGGTCAGACAGGATATGCAGTGCAGAGGTATGTGTCTGATAAAGAACAGGATTGGAAAATATGGTGGGCGACACCTTCAAGACATCCCCAGAGTGAGGATCCCGTCGGCCTCCTAGAAGAAAAAGTTAGAAGGAAAGTGGGAACACACCTCTCCTTCCAGCATCAGGCAGGCCGGATTGGACAAGGCCAGATATATTATACCAGTTCATCTGCTGTTTGTGTGGTCACCACCGGGATAGCTCGGGGGATATTGCTAATGTCCAAACACGAAAGGCCTACACTTGACTCCTCTGACTTCGGCTCCGTCATCCTGTCTCAGAATGTTGCAGCTGCAAGATCATTACCTTAGAACTGTCTACTTGTTTGGGACCCCGAGGACAGGCACTACAGAGAATACAATCACGGTGCTGATAATTCAGGATCCTTGCGATGAGCGGTGTTAGACCTGTCATCCTTAGGGTGGTCTTTCCCGAAATAGTTTGCCTGCTTATTTCCTCTTTTTGCTGATTCTTTTAGGGTTTCCCTTAGGACCCTGAGCACTTCACAAACTGCTGACCAGTGCTAAAGTGCATGTACTTCTCCCCAAAACATGGTAACCTTGGTGTATACACAATTGGCATATATAGTGTTCTTATAAGACCCTTATAGAATGGTATACCATAGAACCAGGGCCAGCAAATTAAATGCTACTAGTGTGCCTGCAGCACTGATTGTGTCACCCACACAAGTAGCCTTTACAACCTGTCTCAGGCCTGCCACTGCAGGGCCTGTGTGTGCTGCTTACTGCCACTTTGACTTGGTAGTTAAAACCCTTTGTCAAGTCTTAAACTCCACTTTAAGCACACATTGGTCACTGCTAAGGTAGGCCTGACGTAGCCCCTAGGGCAGGGTGCTGTGTTAGTAAAAGGTAGGACATTTACTTTTAAGTTTCGCATGTCCTGGCAATGACAAACACCCAAATTCATTTTTCACTACTGTGAGGCCTACTCCTCTCACAGGTTAACATTGGAATTTCTTAATACACTTCTAAGCCATAATTCCTGATTAGAAAGGAGTCACTGTCTCATGTTTTATATAATTGGAATGGCAATGATAAATCATCTTTACTAGTTAAGTTGGATTTAACATAAATATTTTAGAAATGCCACTTTTAGAAAGTGGGCATTCCTATGCTTTTACTGCTCTGTGTGGGTGCAGCAGGTCTCCAATACATGTCTGGGGTGGGAGACAGCTTTACTTTGTGCATTCTCTCTAGACAGCCACACACAGGAAGGTTAGGTATGTCTGAGCACTCATCTGCATTCAGATGGCCCTTCCTAGGCAGGAAGGGAGGGTTGAGCTGACACACTGCAACTGGATAGGTGGTGTCCTATCCCCACACAAAGGGCTGCTTATCCCCTACTGATAGTCTGAAACCAGGGTTAGGAAGAAAGGGCTTCTGCGCACTTCAAAGATCCTTCTTTGAAGTAACCCCCACTTCAAAGGCACAACTGGGTATAAGTACTGAGTCTTTGACCCCACCAAGGCAGACACTACTGGACCTGTGCAGAACTCTGCCAGGAGGAAGGACTGCTGTGCTGCTACAAGGACTGCCACTCTGTTGGACTGCTGCTGTGGAAGACCTGCTTTTCTGCAGTGCTGCCCTGCTGCCTGCTGCCTGCTACCCTCTGCCTTGCTGAGGAAAGGACTGGATCCTGCTCACTTGAACCCAGAGTGACTCCAAGGAATATCATAGACTTCCTCCAACTCTGCAACAGCACCTGGACTCTGCCATCTGTGATTCCCTAACCTACGAAGTGGTGCCAACCCAGTCCTGGGCCCTTGGAAGTGTTCGGTGCTGTCTCCATTGCGCCGATCGGAACCAACACATCCTCTCCAACGCATTTGCTGTTTGAGTACATGCTTCGATGACTGCGCTGCTCGACGATGACAGACAACTCGGCTCGAAGACAACACATTGCCTGCATCGCAAAGGGGTTTAATGCCGAAGCTTTGACGACTGCGTGGATCGGATCTGACGCATCACTAAAATCCAATGGATTGACGGCTACGCATCACCTCCTCTGCTCCTCACATCGGGTCTTCAATGTCAACACAGCCTCCATCCAAGGTACTTTTTCAGTGGGCCAAGGCTGGTCCCTGTATCTGACCCGTGCTCCTTCGTGGTCAGTCTGAACTTTGGATTTACCCCGGTCATGCGCAACCAGACAGCGCAGGTTGGCGCTTTAAGACTCAAAGCACTATATTTTTAAATATTCTTAAAAAATTCATAACTTAGTGGAAATTTGTTGTTTTGGCCTTGATTTACTCATAAAATGATTGTCTATTTTTCTTACCCTCTTTTTGGTGTATTCATTGTGATACTGTTTGTGTGAGTTCCACAAATACTTTACACATTGCCTCTTTAGAAAAGCCTGACTGCTCTATGCAAGATACCAGAGGGTGAACACAGGTTATCTTTTAACGTGTATCTAGCTTACCTTGACTACAGTGGTGGTCCCTACCTGGGCAGGGTGCATACCTCTGCAAACTAGAGACCCCGTTTCTAACAGTCGGTATAGGTGGGGTCCCAGGCATGTGGGCCCTAGTTGGGACCCTGTGAGCCCACTCTACTGTGAACATCGGGGAGAGATCCGTGGAGCCCACCTGGGTTTGAAGTCATGTTTCAATGTATTGTGTGGGTTGGGGCCCTAAACTTTTTCTGGCAAACCAACGATATGGAGATTGTTACGTCATGGCCTCCCCTCTGCATCTACAGCCCGGTTTTCAAGGATCCAAATGTGCTCAGTAATGTTTTGCAGATCCTTGGTGAGGTCTTTTGTTTGAGGCGCTATTTCCAGTATCGCCACGTCTGCCTGCTGCACTCTTTTGGTTAATTTCTTCTGGTTTCGTGCAGTAGATTGAATTCCACAGTCAGTGTATCCACCTTGTGCTTCAGCACCACTCTAAATTCCCCTATATCCATAAGTATTGGTGCAGTGTCTCTAGACTGTTGTGACTGGTTAGAGGACAGTAAGGCTGGTGTAGAATCATCGAGGTCTGTCAGAGTTGCCCCATGGCCGCTAGACATGCCATGGGTTTAACTCCGTACTTTTTTCCCATCGTAGTGGTTGCAGGTTCTGAGATTCCACTTCAGATGATCGACTTGGGCAAATGACTGATCTCCAAAGTCAGCCCACCCAACCCCTGGGAAAGAAACAATGCATCACCTCCCCCAGGTTGGCATGTGCAGCCAAAATATGGGTCTTTAAACATTCAGTCCATGGAGGATCAGTTCATCCCCAGGGATCCGGCGCAAGAGAAGTGCCTCGTCGGCCTGCCAGACCCCCAGGGCAAAGCATTTATTGACCTCCAGGGCAGCACGAGGAGCAACCACCAGTTCCCAGTCTGTGGGCCCCCTGAGGCTCTCAATCCCGGGGGACAGAGCACCACAGCCAGGCCCAGGCATTCCCAAGTCACTGGCACTGCGGTCAACTCCCTGGGAGGAAATGGAGCAAAGTCCTCCCCGGGGCCGGGACATGTAACATTGTTCAGGTGTCCAAGCTGATCCAGTGCATGGGGTTAATACACCAAGCATGAGTCCACAGGTGCACCACAATAGCCTATGTCCTCCAGGGCAGCACACGCCGCCATGATCAACTCCCAGACTACAGGCCTCCTCCGTTATCTCAGCCCGGGTGCCGCAGCCCACCTGCCAAAAGGTGACCGATCAGGCCATATCCCCATCCCCAGCCTGGACGCCCTCACCGGCCTCTCACTGGGGCAATCGTTCCCCCACAAAGCCGCCGGGCCCGGTACACCAGTCCCCTTCCAGGAACCCTAGCCAGCCCGCATGCGTCGCCGCACGGTATCGGACCCAGGTGCCGGCACGAACAGGAGTCCAATGTCCGGTTCTCAAAGGGATGTCCCCCGGAGCCCAAATCAGGGACAAGGGGCAGTGCCTGTGCCCAGGGTCTGGGGCAGCCCCGTGCTCCATCCTCCTGCATGTCAAGCTTTACTCCGGCCATGCCCCTTGCCCCCGTGAGTGTCTTGTAGGATGCTGATGGCTGACTCTCAGGGTTCCAATTAATGCTCTAATGTTCAGTGCCGCCCTGCTGGAGTCACCATGGGGGTTCTCTACACCGAATTAGGTCGAATAATGTTGGCCAAAAGGCAGCTCACTTAGATGTCATCCCCCATGATGGATGGCTAGCCATGCCTCCCTGCACAGTGGAATACCTATCAGGAGGATAAGGCTGCAGATATTTTCTCCTAATGATTTTGGTTGTTGTCTATCGCTCTCCACAAATTAGATTACCTATTGATTACAATTACACAATTGTTGGTATAGGACACAAGGCTTTTTCATTTCTAGGCCCTGGCTGCATTTTATCAAACATATAATAGTAACATACCAGCAACTTAAATGTAAATAAGCCAATATAATAATGTTTATTTCTGGAACACAACCACTTAAGTCCAAGTTAGCTTGGGGAAAGTGTATCGATTACAAAGGATGTATTCCAAAATGGGTCAAATATATATATATATATATATATATATATATTCACTGAAAAAACCATAGGTTTCAGACACGTTATAGTTAGAAATTAGCATTTAAAAAACCTTTGAAATTCACTGAAAAACCATAGGTTTTAGGGACAGTTATAGTTAGTTGGACATTTCACTCGTACAAAACCATAGAAATTCCCCGTTATAGTTAGTTCAGCTAACTATAACTCGTGCCCCGCAATGCACTGCTGATGACGTCACATATTACATCACTCATGACATGGTCAGTGACAGCACTGATGACATCACTGATGACATCTCAAATGACATCACTGATGACATCATCCAGTGACTGTGTGTTTCTGTAAAGTTTAAATATGTTTAATATATATAGGGAAAGGCGTATTGAAGAATGAGTGGGTGTATAAGTGTCTGAATGGATGATTTAGTACGTGAGTGACTGACTCTACAAGTGAGTGATTAAATGTATCTTACTGAATGCATGGGTTAGTGACTAAACTGTGTGAATGTCTGTATCCGTCTGTCTGTTGGTTTGTAAGCGGCTGCATGTGCTTTCTGAATAGCTACATGAGTGTCTACATGGGTTATTGATTGATTGTCTGAGTATCTGTATGGGTGCCTGAGTGTTTGTGTGGGTGGGGTGTGTGTGACTCTGTGCATAGATGTGTGAGTTGGTGATTCACTGGGTGCATGGTTTCAAGAGTGCATCTGTGATGGACTGTATGGGTGGGTGAGTGTGTGTATGGGTGTGTTAGTGATTGAATGTATATCTCAGTGGTACATGTGTGAGTAACTACATATGTGAAAGGCAGTATATATGTGTGTTGGAGTATATAAATGGCTATAAGTGAGAGTGTGTGATTGTGAGAGTGGCTGTATGGATGAGTGTGTACTTGTATCAGTGATTGTATAAGAGCGTAAGAATGTGCTAGTATTTGTATGAGTAAGTGAGCTGGTGTGTGTATAACTGTATAGGTGAGTAAATGGGTGTGTGATTAAGTTATTTGCATGACTGACTAGGTGTGTGAGTACCTCTATGGATGAGTGGCGGTGTGTGAGTGTTTATATAGGTGTATGAGTGCATATGATAGTCCTGTACTGAGTGACGTAAGTATGAGTGACTGTACGGGTGAGTGAGTGGATGTGTGTGTAGACCTAAGAATCAGTGAGTGGGTATGTAGTTTTTGGTGTTGGAGTGTCTATGGTTTTGAGAATGGCAGTCTGTAATTTAGAGTGGGTGTATCAAAAGTTATATTAGGGTGTGAGAAGATGCATGAAATTATCACATGGATGATGTCATCAGTGATGTCATCAGTGATGTCACTGACCATGTCATGAGTGATGTAATATGTGACGTCATCAGCAGTGCATTGCGAGGCGCGAGTTATAGTTAGCTGAACTAACTATAACGGGGAATTTCTATGGTTTTGTACGAGTGAAATGTCCAACTAACTATAACTGTCCCTAAAACCTATGGTTTTTTCAGTGAATTTCAAAGGTTTTTTAAATGCTAATTTCTAACTATAACGTGTCTGAAACCTATGGTTTTTTCAGTGAATTTCAAAGGTTTTTTAAATGCTAATTTCTAACTATAACGTGCCTGAAACCTATGATTTTTAAGTGAATTTCAAAGGTTTTTTAAATGCTAGTTTCCAACTATGCCTACAGAGGTAGGACATGTGAAGAAAGAAGAAAAACGCACAGAAAGAAGCAAAAGATGTGCAGAAAGAACCAACAGAGGAGCAGAAAGAGGCCTTGTTGCAAAATCATCCTGTGCCCACAACTTTTTCAGACGGGTACTGGTGGTAACTGACTCTGACTAACCAGAGCCAGTGCTATGCTAAAAGACACTTAGAATAGAGTGAAAACACCTACATACACTAGGGAACACTATGCGTTGGGGTACCCCTGTGATTAGCATGACCTCCTCTGCAAGTCCCTAGTACATAATAAGGCAGGGGGATTAAAACTACCTCTTAAAACGCGCTACAGGGCGCGTTTGCACAGTGGTGAAGGGAGGGGGGGCCTGAGGTGACATGTGTGCAAACGCACCCCGTGGTGCGTTTTAAGTTGCAGGATTAAGTCCCCTTGAATTCTGAGGGTCCCTGGGGCCCAACTAGCCCATTAACAACACAAAATCCGCGGGTCTAATATGTATATAACTAAAGAGTTTTGACCAGCCAAGACTACAATAAGTAATAACTAATATGGGAAACTCATTAAAGAGGACGGATTCCCATCACCCACCGAAGTGGCATGCTTCATCATTTGGGATCTCCTCTCGGCTGCAAGCTACTGCAACCAAGGAGCTACAACTCCTTTCAGAAATGTAAAGGAGGAGCTCGCGGATGTTTTTAATCAGTGATTTAGAGACACAATCGCTAAAGATTGATGGAGCATGAACAGTGTGGCGAAGAAATTGTGCAGTGTACAAAGTGATATAAAATTGACTAACATGAGAAAAAATTTTTTATAAAGTATCTCGTGTTTGTCAAAGGTTAAAAAGCAGTAAACGCGCGATCTAAATAAATGTGCGAACGCGCTAGAGAAACGGTCTACATGTTTCAGCCAGAAGAGGCTTTCTTCAGGACCATGATGAAACTACTGCACTGTAAAAAAAGTGAAAAAGAACGATACAACCATATACCTGTGAAAAACTCTGTATGTTCACAGGTCTTGTACTCCCGTATCAAATCGGGAGGGTACCTGCCGCTCCTGGCAACAGCTCAGGGCGTGAGGCAACGCTCTATTCCGTCGTTACCCCGGACCGGATCCTGAGAGTCACTCGCCCAACTAGCCCCCCAGGTACCTACAGTTAGGACCGCAGAGCTGAGTTGCAGAGAGGCGTTCCGAGGCCACGCACCTTTTTTCACCTCTCTGCAACGCAACTCTGTTGTGCTTACTGAAGGTACCTGGTGGGCTAGTTGGCCCCCAGGGTCCCTCAGGATTCAAAGGGAATTAATTCCCCAACTTAAAACGCACCACAGGGCGTGTTTGCGCACATGTCACCTGAGGCCCCGCCCCTCCCTTCACCACTGTGCAAACGCGCCCCGTGGTGCGTTTTAAGTTGGGGGATTAGGTCACCTTGAATCCTGAGGGTCCCTGGGGCCCAACTAGTCCACTAGGTACTTCCAGTAAGCACCACAGGCCTGCGTTGCAACGCCTGTAACAAATTGTGCAGTTGTGTTTAGGTAGTGAAGAGGGTCGTGCTGGGGGTAGTGTTTTAGGGTTTAGGGTAGTGCAGTGGTGTTTGTGTAGTGTAGGGGGTCATGCTGGGGGTAGATTTAGGGTTTAGGGTAGTGCAGTGGTGTTTGGGTAGTGTAGGGGTCGTGCTGGGGGTAGTGTTTTAGGGTTTAGGGTAGTGCAGTGGTGTTTGGGTAGTGTAGGGGGTCGTGCTGGGGGTAGTGTTTTAGGGTTTAGGGTAGTGCAGTGGTGTTTGGGTAGTGTAGGGGGTCGTGCTGGGGTAGTGATTTAGGGTAGTGCAGTGGTGTTTGGGTAGTGTAGGGGTACTGCTGGGGGTAGTGTTTTAGGGTTTAGGTTAGTGCAGTGGTGTTTGGGTAGTGTAGGGGTACTGCTGGGGGTAGTGTTTTAGGATTTAGGGTAGTGCAGTGGTGTTTGTGTAGTGTAGGGGGTAGTGTTTTAGGGTTTAGGGTAGTGCAGTGGTGTTTGTGTAGTGTAGGAGGTCGTGTTTTAGGGTTTAGGGTAGTGCAGTGGTCTTTGGGTAGTGTCGGGAGTCGTGTGGGGGTAGTGTTTTAGGGTTTAGTGTAGTGTAGGGGGTCATGCGGGGGTAGTGTTTTAGGGATTAGGGTAGTGCATTGGTGTTTGGGTAGTGTAGGGGGTCATGCGGGGGTAGTGTTTTAGGGTTTAGGGCAGTGCAGTGGTGTTTGGGTAGTGTAGGGGTCGTGCTGGGGGAGTGTTTTAGGGTTTAGGGCAGTGCAGTGGTGTTCGGGTAGTGTAGGGGGTCGTGCTGGGGGAGTGTTTTAGGGTTTAGGGCAGTGCAGTGGTGTTCGGGTAGTGTAGGGGTCGTGCTGGGGGAGTGTTTGAGGGTTTAGGGCAGTGCAGTCGTGTTCGGGTAGTGTAGGGGGTTGTGCTAGGGGTAGTATCTTAGGGTTTAGGGTAGTGCAGTGGTGTTCGGGTAGTGTAGGGGTCGTGCTGGGGGTAGTGTTCTAGGGTTTAGGGCAGTGCAGTGGTGTTTGGGCAGTGTAGGGGGTAATGCTGGGGGTGGTGTTTTAGGGTTTAGGGCAGTGCAGTGGTGTTCGGGCAGTGTAGGGGTCGTGCTGGGGGTGGTGTTTCAGGGTTTAGGGCAGTGCAGTGGTGTTCGGGCAGTGTAGGGGGGTGGTGTTTCAGGGTTTAGGGCAGTGCAGTGGTGTTCGGGCAGTGTAGGGGGTCGTGCAGGGGTGGTGTTTCAGGGTTTAGAGGCAGTGGTGTTCGGGCAGTGTAGGGGTCGTGCTGGGGGTGGTGTTTCAGGGTTTGGGGCAGTGCAGTGGTGTTCAGGCAGTAAAGGGGGTCGTGCTGGAGGTGGTGTTTCAGGGTTTAGGGCAGTGCAGTGGTGTTCGGGCAGTGTAGGGGGCGGTGCAGGGGTGGTGTTTCAGGGTTTAGGGCAGTGCAGTGGTGTTCGGGCAGTGTAGGGGGTGCTGCAGGGGGTGGTGTTTCAGGGTTTAGGGCAGTGCAGTGGTGTTCGGGCAGTGTAGGGGGTCATGCAGGGGGTGGTGTTTCAGGGTTTAGGGCAGTGCAGTAGTGTTCGGGCAGTGTAGGGGGTCGTGCTGGGGCTGGTGTTTCAGGGTTTAGGGCAGTACAGTGGTGTTCGGGCAGTGTAGGGGGTCGTGCTGGGGCTGGTGTTTCAGGGTTTAGGGCAGTGCAGTGGTGTTCGGGCAGTGTAGGTGGTCGTGCTGGGGCTGGTGTTTCAGGGTTTAGGGCAGTGCAGTGGTGTTCGGGCAGTGTAGGGGGTCGTGCTGGGGCTGGTGTTTCAGGGTTTAGGGCAGTGCAGTGGTGTTCGGGCAGTGTAGGGGGTCTTGCTGGGGCTGGTGTTTCAGAGTCTAGGGCAGTGCAGTGGTGTTTGGGCAGTGTAGGGGTCTTGCTGGGGCTGGTGTTTCAGGGTTTAGGGCAGTGCAGTGGTGTTCGGGCAGTGTAGGGGGTCGTGCTGGGGGTGGTGTTTCAGGGTTTAGGGCAGTGAAGTGGTGTTTGGGCAGTGTAGGGGGTCATGCTGGGGCTAGTGTTTCAGGATTTAGGGCAGAGCAATGGTGTTCAGGCAGTGTAGGGGTTTTGCTGGAGATGGTGTTTCAGGGTTTAGGGCAGTGCAGTGGTGTTTGTGCAGTGTAGGGGGTGGTGTTTCAGGGTTTAGGGCAGTGGTGTTCAGGCAGCGTAGGGTGTCTTGCTGGGGTTGATGTTTCAGGGTTTAGGGCAGTGCAGTGGTGTTTGGGCAGTGTAGGGGGTCGTGCTGGGGGTGGTGTTTCAGGGTTTAGGGCAGTGCAGTGGTGTTCGGGCAGTGTAGGGTGTCGTGCTGAGGGGTGGTGTTTCAGGGTTTAGGGCAGTGCAGTGGTGTTCGGGCAGTGTAGGGGGTCGTGCAGGGGTGGTGTTTCAGGGTTTAGGGCAGTGAAATGGTGTTTGGGCAGTGTAGGGGTCGTGCAGGGGTGGTGTTTCAGGGTTTAGGGCAGTGCAGTGGTGTTCGGCCAGTGTAGGTGGTCTTGCTGGGGGTGGTGTTTCAGGCTTTAGTGCAGTGGTGTTCGGGCAGTGTAGGGGGTCTTGCTGGGGGTGGTGTTTCAGGGTTTAGGGCAGTGCAGTGGTGTTCGGGCAGTGTAGGGGTCTTGCTGGGGCTGGTGTTTCAGGGTTTAGGGCAGTGCAGTGGTGTTCGGGCAGTGTAGGGGGTCGTGCTGGGGCTGGTGTTTCAGGGTTTAGGGCAGTGCAGTGGTTTTCAGGCAGTGTAGGCGGTCGTGCTGGGGCTGGTGTTTCAGGGTTTAGGGCAGTGCAGTGGTGTTCGGGCAGTGTACGGGGTTGTGCTGGGGCTGGTATTTCAGGGTTTAGGGCAGTGCAGTGGTGTTCGGGCAGTGTAGGGGGTCGTGCTGGGGGTGGTGTTTCAGGGTATAAAGCAGTGCAGTGGTGTTCGGGCAGTTTAGGGGTCGTGCTGGGGCTGGTGTTTCAGGGTTTAGGGCAGTGCAGTGGTGTTCGGGCAGTGTACGGGGTTGTGCTGGGGCTGGTGTTTCAGGGTTTAGGGCAGTGCAGTGGTGTTCGGGCAGTGTAGGGGGTCGTGCTGGGGGTGGTGTTTCAGGGTTTAAAGCAGTGCAGTGGTGTTCGGGCAGTGTAGGGGTCATGCTGGGGCTGGTGTTTCATGGTTTAGGGCAGTGCAGTGGTGTTCGGGCAGTGTAGGGGCTCGTGCTGGGGGTGGTGTTTCAGGGTTTAGGGCAGTGCAGTGGTGTTTGGGCAGTGTAGGGGGTCATGCTGGGGGTGGTGTTTCAGGGTTTAGGGCAGTGCAGTGGTGTACGGGCAGTGTAGGGGAACTTGCTGGGGGTGGTGTTTCAGGGTTTAGGGCAGTGGTGTTCGGGCAGTGTAGGGGGTCTTGCTGGGGGTAGTGTTTCGGGGTTTAGGGCAGTGCAGTAGAAGTGTGGCTCAATGGTTAGAGCGGCAGACCCTGATGCAGAGATCTGGCCCGGGACCAGGGTTCAATTCCCGCCTCGGCGGGTCTTGGGCTCAATTTCCTCGAACCTGATAATTCTCGCCTCGGTGCCTATTCTAATCATGGGTCCCACTCTGCAACTCTGGGCAATAGCTTGCTTAATCTCCACAACGGCCCCAACAGCGCTGGGATGCCTGGCTTCACCCTGGGGGTGCCCAGGAGTGGACATTTCACAGGGAAAAGCCAGGAAGGGTTCCACAGCGGTATGCGTACAGCGCCTGGACACCCCTTTGGGGGTATGGGTGCGCTTTACAAGTACAAATTTCATTTCATTCAGTGGTGTTCGTGCAGTGTAGGGGGTCGTGCTGGGGGTGGTGTTTCAGGGTTTAGGGCAGTGCAGTAGTGTTCGGGCAGTGTAGGGGATCGTGCAGGGGGTGGTGTTTCAGGGTTTAGGGCAGTGCAGTGGTGTTCGGGCAGTGAAGGGGGTCGTGCTGGGGGTGGTGTTTCAGGGTTTAGGGCAGTGCAGTGGTGTTCGGGCAGTGTAGGGGGTCGTGCAGGGGGTGGTGTTTCAGGATTTAGGGCAGTGCAGTGGTATTCGGGCAGTGCAGGGGTCGTGCTGGGGCTGGTGTTTCAGGGTTTAGGGCAGTGCAGTGGTGTTCGGGAAGTGTAGGGGTCTTGCTGGGGGTGGTGTTTCAGGGTTTAGGGCAGTGGTGTTCGGGCAGTGTAGGGAGTCTTGCTGGGGGTGGTGTTTCAGGGTTTAGGGCAGTGCAGTGGTGTTCGGGCAGTGTAGGGGGTCTTGCTGGGGGTAGTGTTTCAGGGTTTAGGGCAGTGCAGTGGTGTTCGTGCAGTGCAGGGGGTCGTGCTGGGGATGGTGTTTCAGGGTTTAGGGCAGTGCAGTAGTGTTTGGGCAGTGTAGGGGCGTGCAGGGGTGGTGTTTCAGGGTTTAGGGCAGTGCAGTGGTGTTCGGGCAGTGTAGGGGGTCGTGCTGGTGGTGGTGTTTCAGGGTTTAGGGCAAGATAGTGGTGTTCGGGCAGTGTAGGGGGTCGTGCTGGGGGTGGTGTTTCAGGGTTTAGGGCAGTGGTGTTCGGGCAGTGTAGGGGGTCTTGCTGGGGGTGATGTTTCAGGGTTTAGGGCAGTGCAGTGGTGTTCGGGCAGTGTAGGAGGTCTTGCTGGGGGTAGTGTTTCAGGGTTTAGGGCAGTGCAGTGGTGTTCGGGCAGTGTAGGGGTCATGCTGGGGGTGGTGTTTCAGGGTTTAGGGCAGTGCAGTGGTGTTCGGGCAGTGTAGGGGGTCGTGAAGGGGGTGGTGTTTCAGGGTTTAGGGCAGTGCAGTGGTGTTCGGGCAGTGTAGGGGGTCATGCTAGGGTATGTGTTTCAGGGTTTAGGGCAGTGCAGTGGTGTTCGGGCACTGTAGGGGTCGTGCAGGGGCTGGTGTTTCAGGGTTTAGGGCAGTGCAGTGGTGTTCGGGCAGTGTAGGGGGTCATGCTGGGGGTAGTGTTTTAGGGTTTAGGATAGTGCAGTGGTGCTTGTGTAGTGTAGGGGTCGTGCTGGGGTAGTGTTTTAGGGTTTAGGGTAGTGCAGTGGTGTTTTTGTAGTGTAGGGGGTCATGTTTTAAGATGCAACGCTCCAATACCTGACCAGTCTGCACTACATAAAACTGCAAAAACTAAAAATAAAAAGTGTTTTGCACACTTTTGTCATTGGGCTATATGTGGGCTACATCTGGGTAATATTTGTGCTACATTTGGGCTCTTTTTTCACTGGTGGCCATCTTGGAAGACTTCTTTGTTATGAAGTTTCCTAATTTCCTCATTTACTGCATTCTCCTCAGTAGGAAATCCTTTTAGTTTTTTACTTTGATTCCATCAAGAAGGCATTCAGATGTGTCACACATTTGCCATAAATTCAGAATGTTATTACTCTAGTTGTTCATTAGATCACTGTAGTAAAGCTACTGCTCACCAAGGAGTTAACTGGAAGTCTACTGCTGGTATTGAAAGTGATTGTTTCAGTCTGCATGTCAGAATTTTCTAATGAAATAGAAGAGGATTTGAGATCTCACTTAAAACATGCACTAAATTTTCTTTTTGCAGCACTAACCATAATTTCTATGGCAAAATGAACCCCCTCATTTTGTTCCTTTTTAAATTAAATGTTTTAAGTGTTACCAGTTTATTCCAATCAAGATGGCTTCAGGTGTGCCATACTTTTGTCATAAGTAAGGCTGTTAGCACTCTAGTTGTTCTTTAGAACACTCTGGGAAGCTGCAGTAGAACACAAAGGCATCAACTGACAGGCTGCTCCTGTTGAAATATAACAGGAAGATATTTGAGATCTCACTTAAAACATGTCCTAATTTTTCTTTCTACAGCACTAACCATAATTTCTATGGCAAAATGAACCCCCTCATTTTGTTCCTTTTTAAATTAAATGTTTTAAGTGTTACCAGTTTATTCCAATCAAGATGGCTTCAGGTGTGCCATACTTTTGTCATAAGTAAGGCTGTTAGCACTCTAGTTGTTCTTTAGAACACTCTGGGAAGCTGCAGTAGAACACAAAGGCATCAACTGACAGGCTGCTCCTGTTGAAATATAACAGGAAGATATTTGAGATCTCACTTAAAACATGTCCTAATTTTTCTTTCTACAGCACTAACCATAATTTCTATGGCAAAATGAACCCCCTCATTTTGTTCCTTTTTAAATTAAATGTTTTAAGTGTTACCAGTTTATTCCAATCAAGATGGCTTCAGGTGTGCCATACTTTTGTCATAAGTAAGACTGTTAGCGCTCTAGTTGTTCTTTAGAACACTCTGGGAAGCTGCAGTAGAACACAAAGGCATCAACTGACGGGCTGCTCCTGTTGAAATATAACAGGAAGATATTTGAGATCACACTTGAAACATGTCCTAATTTTTCTTTCTACAGCACTAACCATAATTTCTATGACAAAATGAACCCCATCATTTTGTTCCTTTTTAAATTAAATGTTTTAAGTGTTACCAGTTTATTCCAATCAAGATGGCTTCAGGTGTGCCATACTTTTGTCATAAGTAAGGCTGTTAGCACTCTAGTTGTTCTTTAGAACACTCTGGGAAGCTGCAGTAGAACACAAAGGAATCAACTGACAGTCTCTGCCCTTGTTGGATGTACATGTTTTACTGAGAATGTCAGACTTCATTCTCACATGACTGAGAAAGATAATGTGAATTTACAGAAAATATGCTCTCATTTTAGCTTCTGGGGCACCTTCCAAAACTGTATGGGACAAGCATGTGAAAATAGTTTTCTCTCAAACATGATTCATGATATCCCAGCAGAAGGTTTTTCACAGGGTAAAATCACCTTAGAACACACCACAATTCCTGAAATTAGTATGGTACCATCAACAAATGAATTCTAATGTAACTAAAGTCTGTTATCACCCTTTATAGTTCTCCTTTTGGTAACCCTCAAAATTTTCGATTCACTACAATGCATTTCAAAGGGGTACTATCATTTATATTGGTCCCAAGATGGCTGCCAGCAATTCCAGGATGAAGTGCTGACAGCCAATCAGATCTCACGATGACATGTGTGGTTAGGCTCCGCCCAGATATATATGTGTTTTTACTTTTGATTTTCTCAGCAACTACTGAACGGATTTACACCATTTAATAAAAAGGGTTCTTTTTGAACCAAGAACTACCTCTTTGCCAAATTTGGTGTAATTCCGTTCAGCAGTTCGGGCTGTAGCCTTGCATAAAGTTTCCTATGGGAAATTGATTTTTTGACTCTTATTTTTTAATTTCTCCGCAACTACTGAACGGATTTACACCATTTAACAAAAAGGGTTCTTTCTGAACCAAGAACTACCTCTTTGCCAAATTTGGTGTAATTCTGTTCAGCAGTTCGGGCTGTAGCCGTGTCTAAAGTTTCCTATGGGAAAATGAATGGGGAAAAACGTTTTGGGACCCCCTTTTTCTCGGCCCCCGCTTGACGAATCACCCTGAGACTTTCAGGGTAGGAGCGGACCGGAGCGGGCCATAAAGTTTGAAAATTTCGCGAAGATTCGTCAACCGACGCAAGAGTTATTTCAAATAGAATGTTGCGGATTTCCTATGGAAAATAGGTCCTAACTATAACTATCTACTGGCGACCGCCAGTAGATAATATATATATATATATATATATCATGTCAAGCATTTCTGTGCAAATGAAAAAATAGAGAATGGGGAAAAAGGAGAACAAAAGAGAAAAGAGGAAAGAAAAGAAGAAAGAGAGATAACGAAAGATGAAAAATATGAAAATGATGATATTAATTGCCCATACAGGGCTTAAATATGGGATGCAATTACATTGTATAAAGGATCATGGCCCATCTAGGGCTAAATTATTACAATCAAATGTTTGATTTATCTATTAATTTCTTGCCGAGGAATATTGTAAATATTAATTTATCCGGCTTTTTTATATGCAATGTATTTGCTATTGAATCATGCCAAGATGGCGCAGTGGTTTTTGATAGAGAAATGGGATACATGAATTAATGTCCGTTTTTACTTTTCATGACCATGATGCGTATAATTAGAGTGGCGTTTCCGGCGTGTCTGATGACACCGATGAAGGAGACCAGCCGAAACGCGTTTGTTTGCCCGAGTTAAGAAATAAATCTTTATAACTCACCCCTCGCGAGTGACTCTTCATTCAGGAACATTACCCTGGGATTATGGAGCAACTATATATATATATATATATATTATCTACTGGCGGTCGCCAGTAGATAGTTATAGTTAGGACCTATTTTCCATAGGAAATCCGCGACATTCTATTTGAAATAACATTGGCGCCGGTTGACGAATCTTCGCGAAAGTTTCCAACTTGTTGGGGCGCTCCGGTCCGCTCCTATCCTGAAAGTCTCGGGGTGATACATCAAGTGGGGGCCGAGAAAAAAGGGGGGTCCCAAAACGCGTTTTCCCCATTCATTTTTCCATAGGAACCTTTAGTCGCAGCTACAGCCCGAACTGCTGAACGGAATTACACCAAATTTGGCAAAGAGGTAGCCCTTGGTTCAGTGTCGTGCCTTTTGCTCAAATGGTGTAAATCCGTTCAGTAGTTCCTGAGAAATTAACAAGTAAAATCACATATATATCTATGGCCGCGTCGGATCCGCGTACCCTCAGCGCACCCTGCGCGCACCGTCCCGATCACGAGCTGCATGCTAATTGGCTGTCAGCTGGCTGTCAACATTCCGAATCAGGAAGTGTTGGCAGCCATTTTGTGCCTCGGTAGACCCGAGGCACAAAAACAAGTGCGCAAACGCACAAAGGGGGCAGGGTAGAAACACCCTGACCCCCTCGGCCTGCTCAGGGGTCCCACAAGGACCCCCTGGGCAGAAAAAAGCATTTTTTTGTTAAAAAAAAATTGGCAGGATGCGCTCAGGGTGCGCGGTTCCTGCCGAAAAAAAAAAAAATCGAAGCGCGGTCTCCCGCGCCTCGATGGTATTTTGCCCCCGGGTGGCCCAAGTCCCGGGGGCATGCGGGGGTTATTTAGTTGTAATGTGGGGGGCCTCTAAGGCCCCCCAAGCCCCGGGGACCACGACCCCCTGGGGCTTTATTAAAAAAAATGGTGCGGGAGGGCTCCTTGCAATCCCGCTACCCCGGGGACCGCCACCCCCCGGGGCTTCTTTATTTTTTATTTTTTTTAACCTGTGTGGGGGGGCTCCAGCCCCCCCACACGCCCCAGGGCCAGCCACCTCCCCGGGGCTTTGAACAAGTTGGGAGGGGGGCCGCGCGGCCCCCCTCCTGGAGCCAGTGATGGCCCTGGGGACCACCACCCCCCAGGGCCGGCTCCTGCAGTGTCCCGGGGTGCCTACCTCTGGGAAACTGTAGTTTGCTATGACAGGACGGGAGCATCGCGGCTCCCGTCCTGTCATAGCAAGTCTTGGTTTGCATTTTGAAAGAGAGAGCAGGAAACCTGCTCTCTCTTTCAAAATGCAAACTAATTGCTTTTCCACACGGGGAGCAGCATGTTAGCTGCTCCCCATGTGGAAAAGCAATGCCGGCTCCCGCAGGAGGCGGGGAGCCGGCTGGGACTGTTGGGGGATACTGGGGACCGCCCCACAGGCTCCAACGAGAGGCCAGGCCCCGGGGGATGGGGTCCCCGGGGCTATAAGTGGCCCGGGAGGGGGGCCACGCAGCCCCCCTCCCCAATTAAAGAAACAATAAAAAAAAAAAAAAAAAAGGGGCAAGGCCGGCCCCGGGGGATGGGGTCCCCGGGGCCTTAAAGGGCCTGAGGAGGGGGGCCACGCAGCCCCCCTCTAAATATTTTGTAAACATTTTTTTGAAAAGAGGGCATGCCCCGGGGATGGGGTCCCCGGGGCCAATAGAGGCCCAGGGAAGGGGGCCACGCGGCCCTCTTCCCGTTTTTTTTTTTTAAATAAAACAAAAAAAAATGCTCAGGCCCTGGGGGATGGGGTCCCCGGGGCCAAAAGTGGCTGAGGGAAGGGGGGCCACGCAGCCCCCCTCCCATAAAAAAACAAACAAAAAAAAACAAACAAAAAAACGGCATCTGCCGGAGGCCCCGCCCCCCTGCTTGCAGCAGTGTGCAAACGCGTCCCCTGGCGCGTTTTAAGAAGGGGAAGTAATTCCCCTTGAATACTGGGGGTCCCTGGGGGCCAACTAGCCCACCAGAAACCTCCAGTATGCGCCAGGGGCTGTGTTGCAGAGAGGTGTACAGAGGCCACGCCCTTTATACACCTCTCTGCAACGCAGCTCTGTGGCGCTTTTGGAGGTACATGGTGGGCTAGTTCGACTCCAGGGACCCTCAGGATTCAAGGGGACTTAATCCCCCAACTTAAAACGGGGCGCGTTTGCACAGTGGTGAAGGGAGGGGGCGGGGCTTCAGGTGACATGTGTGCAAACAGGCCCCTTGGCGCATTTTAAGATGGGGAATTAAATCCCCTTCAATCCTGAGGGTCCCTGGGGCCAACTAGCCCACCAGGTACGTCCAGAAAGCGCCACAGAGCTGCGTTGCAGAGAGGTGTAAAAGGGGCGTGGCCTCTGAACACCTCTCTGCAAAGCAGCTCCCTGGCGCATACTGGAGGTACATGGTGGGCTAGTTGGACCTCAGGGACCCTCATGATTCAAGGGGACTTAATCCCCAACTTAAAACGCGCCACGGGGCGTGTTTGCAGACATGTCACCTCAGGCCCCACCCCTTCCTTCACCATTGCGCAAATAATCCTCTAAAATCAGCCGAACTACGAATTCCGATTTACTCACCTGTTATCAGGAGAGACCTCAGTGCTGCATCTTTGAGCCCAGTACTGATCCTGAAAAGTAATTCTAACCGTACTTACCAGTAACTTGAATTTCCTTCCATAGGCTAACATTGACTGGTTTCACTTGGAAATTCTTCTAAGTGTGGAGTTTTGGAACTTTATAATATTCCTCTAAAATCAGCCGAACTACGAATTCCGATTTACTCACCTGTTATCAGGAGAGACCTCAGTGCTGCATCTTTGAGCCCAGTACTGATCCTGAAAAGTAATTTTAACCATACTTACCAGTAACTTGAATTTCCTTCCATAGGATATCATTGCCTGCTTTTTGCTGAAAAAGTTTCCAAGTGTCGATTTTTGAAACATACAAATATTCCTCTAAAATCAGCAGAACTACGATTCCGATTTACTCACCTGTTATCAGGAGAGACCTCAGTGCTGCATCTTTGAGCCCAGTACTGATCCTGAAAAGTAATTCTAACCGTACTTACCAGTAACTTGAATTTCCTTCCATAGGCTAACATTGACTGGTTTCACTTGGAAATTCTTCTAAGTGTGGAGTTTTGGAACTTTATAATATTCCTCTAAAATCTGCCGAACTACGAATTCCTATTTACTCACCTGTTATCAGGAGAGAACCCAGTGCTGCATCTTTTAGCCCAGCACTGACCCTGAAAAGTAATTCTAACCGTACTTACCAGTAACTTGTATTTCCTTCCATAGGAATCCATTGTCTGGTTTTCAGCAGAAAAGTTTCAAAGTGTCGATTTTCACAAACTACAAATATTCCTTAAAAATCGCCTGTATGACTTAAACGCATTCTTTTAACTATTTACAGGAGATGCACCAGTGCTGGATCCAGGATCCACCACTGAGTAAGAAAAAGTAACGATAACACTACTTACCTGCTAGGTGAATTTCCTCCCATAGGATAACATTGGTGATTCTATGTGAAAAAGTTTCTAGGTGTCAACTTTTAAAATACAATAATGTTCCTTAAAAATCACTACTGTAACCAAAATGCTTTTACTCAACTGTTTACAGGAGATGTCCCAGGACTGAGTCTAGGTTCCAGTCCTGTGGTTAGAAAAGTAATCCATAAAGTAACTAATTGCATTTAACTAGAAATTCCCATTGAGCTCAATGTTGCATTGTGTTTGAAATAGTGTTGCCCATTGCAACAACTGTAACTACTGTACTTAAAAGTCTATTGCCTATTTGCAAAGTATTTAAACTAAAGTAATTGATTGTGAGAAAGTATATTTTGTAATGTAATGTATAATGTAATTACAATGTAATTTAAAAAATAAAATATCTAAAAATAAATAGTTTAAAAAAATGTAGTAAATCAGTATCAAAAAACTAAATATAACAATTTATACATTTAAAAATTGTCATTTACAAAACCTTTGAAATTCATTGACAAAAACCATAGGTTTCAGACATGTTATAGTTAGGAATTAGTATTTAAAAAACCTTTGAAATTCACTGAAAAAACCATAGGTTTCAAGCACGTTATAGTTAGAAATTTGCATTTAAAAAACCTTAGAAATTCACTGAAAAAACCATAGATTTCAGACACGTTATAGTTAGAAATTAGCATTTAAAAAACCTTTGAAATTCACTGAAAAAACCATAGGTTTCACGCACGTTATAGTTATAAATTAGCATTTAAAAAACCTTTGAAATTCACTGAAAAAACCATAGGTTTTATGGACAGTTATAGTTAGTTGGACATTGCACTCGTACAAAACCCATCAAATTCCCCCGTTATAGTTAGTTCAGCTAACTATAACTCGCGCCCCCGCAATGCACTGCTGATGACGTCACATATTACATCACTCATGACATGGTCAGTGACATCTTTGATGACATCACTGATGACATCTCAAATGACATCACTGATGACATCATCTACGTGATAATCTGATGCACCTCCTCACACCTTAATATAACCTTTCATACACCCACTCTAAATTACAGACTGCTATTCGCAAAACCATAGACACTCCAACACCAATAACTACATACCCACTCACTGATTCTTAGGTCTACACACACATCCACTCACTCACCCGTACAGTCACTCATACTTACAGTCACTCAGTACAGGATTATCATATGCACTCATACACCTATATAAACACTCACACACTGCCACTCATCCATAGAGGTACTCACACACCTAGTCAGTCATGCAAAAATTAATCACACACCCATTTACTCAGCTATACAGTTATACACACACCAGCTCACTTACTCATACAAATACTAGCACATTCTTACGCTCTTATACAATAACTGATACAAGCACACATGCATCCATACAGCCACTCTCACAATCACACACTCCCACTTATAGCCATTTAAATACTCTAACACACATATATACTGCCTTTTACATATGTAGTTACTCGCACATGTACCACTGAGATATACATTCACTCACTAACACACTCTTACACACACTCACCCACCCAAGCAGTCCATCACAGATGCACTCTTGAAATCATGCACCCAGTGAATCACCCACTCACACATCTATGTACAGAGTCACACACACCCCACCCACACAAACACTCAGGCAGCCATACAGATACTCTGTGAACCAATCAATAACCCATAAAGACACTCATGTAGCTATTCGCAAATCCATGCATCCACTTCACACCAACAAACAGACGGATACGGACATTCACACAGTTTAGTCACTAACCCATGCATTCAGTAAGATACGTTTAATCACTCACTTGTAGAGTCAGTCACGCACGTACTAAATCATCCATTTAGACACTTATACACCCACTCATTCTGCAATATGCCTTTCCCTATATATATTAAACATATTTAAACTTTACAGAAACACACAGTCACTGGATGATGTCATCAGTGATGTCATTTGAGATGTCATCAGTGATGTCATCAGTGATGTCACTGACCATGTCATGAGTGATGTAATCTGTGACGTCATCAGCAGTGCATTGCGGGGGCGCGAGTTATAGTTAGCTGAACTAACTATAGTGGGGAATTTCACGGGTTTTGTACGAGTGCAATGTCCAACTAACTATAACTGTCCCTAAAACCTATGGTTTTTTCAGTGAATATATATATATATTCACTGAAAAACCATAGGTTTCAGATATGTTATAGTTACAAATTAGCATTTAAAAAACCTTTGAAATTCACTGAAAAAACCATAGGTTTTAGGGACAGTTATAGTTAGTTGGACATTTCACTCGTACAAAACCCGTGAAATTCCCCCGTTATAGTTAGTTCAGCTAACTATAACTCACGCCCCCGCAATGCACTGCTGATGACGTCACATATTACATCTCTCATGACATGGTCAGTGACATCACTGATGACATCACTGATGACATCTCAAATGACATCACTGATGACATCATCCAGTGACTGTGTGTTTCTGTAAAGTTTAAATATGTTTAATATATATAGGGAAAGGCGTATTGAAGAATGAGTGGGTGTATAAGTGTCTGAATGGATGATTTAGTACGTGCGTGACTGACTCTACAAGTGAGTGATTAAACGTATCTTACTGAATGCATGGGTTAGTGACTAAACTGTGTGAATGTCTGTATCCGTCTGTTGGTGTGTAAGTGGATGCATGGATTTGCGAATAGCTACATGAGTGTCTATATGGGTTATTGATTGGTTCTATGAGTATCTGTATGGGTGCCTGAGTGTTTGTGTGGATGGGGTGTGTGCGACTGTGCATAGATGTGTGAGTGGGTGATTCACTGGGTGGATGGTTTCAAGAGTGCATCTGTGATAGACTGTATGGGTGGGTAAGTGTGTGTAAGAGTGTGTTAGTGAGTGAATGTATGTCCCAGTGGTACATGTGTGAGTAACTACATATGTGAAAGGCAGTATATATGTGTGTTGGAGTATATAAATAGCTATAGCGTAGAGTGAGTGATTGTGATAGTGGCTGTATGGATGATTGTGTGCTTGTATCAGTGATTGTATAAGAGCGTAACAATGTGCTACTATTTGTATGAGTAAGTGAGCTGGTGTGTGTATAACTGTATAGGTGAGTAAATGGCAGTGTGTTTAATTATTTGCATGACTGACTAGGTGTGTGAGTATCTCTATGGATGAGTGGCGCTGTTTGAGTGTCTATATAGGAGTAAGAGTGCATATGATAGTCCTGTACTGAGTGACCGTAAGTATGAGTGACTGTACGGGTGAGTGAGTGGATGTGTGTGTGTAGACCTAAGAATCAGTGAGTGGGTATGTAGTTATTGGTGTTGGAGTGTCTATGGTTTTGCGAATGGCAGTCTGTAATTTAGAGTGGGTGTATCAAAGGTTATATTAGGGTGTGAGGAGGTGCATCAGATTATCACGTGGATGATGTCATCAGTGATGTCATTTGAGATGTCATCAGTGATGTCATCAGTGATGTCACTGACCATGTCATGAGTGATGTAATATGTGACGTCATCAGCAGTGCATTGCGGGCGCGAGTTATAGTTAGCTGAACTAACTATAACGGGGAATTTCACGGGTTTTGTACGAGTGCAATGTCCAAGTAACTATAACTGTCCCTAAAACCTATGGTTTTTCAGTGAATTTCAAGGGTTTTTTAAATGCTAATTTGTAACTATAACGTGTCTGAAACCTATGGTTTTTTCAGTGAATTTCAAAGGTTTTTAAATGCTAATTTGTAACTATAACGTGTCTGAAACCTATGGTTTTTTCAGTGAATTTCAAAGGTTTTTAAATGCTAATTTGTAACTATAACGTGTCTGAAACCTATGGTTTTTTCAGTGAATTTCAAAGGTTTTTTAAATGCTAATTTCTAACTATAACGTGCCTGAAACCTACGGTTTTTTCAGTGAATTTCAAAGGTTTTGTAAATGACAATTTTTAAATGTATTAATTGTTATATTAATTTTTTTCATACTGATTTACTACATTTTTAGAAACAATTTTTTTAACATATTTTATTTTTAAATTACATTGTAATTACATTATACATTACATTACAAAAAATACTTTCTCAGAATGAATTACTTTAGTTTAAATACTTTGCAGATAGGCAATAGACTTTTAAGTACAGTAGTTACAGTTGTTGCAATGGGCAACACATTTTCAAACACAATGCAACATTCAGCTCAATGTGAATTTCTAGTTAAATGCAATTAGTTACTTTATGGATTACTTTTGTAACCACAGGACTGGATCCTAGATTCAGTCCTGGTACATCTCCTGTAAACAGTTGAGTAAAAGCGTTTTGGTTACAGTCGTGATTTTAAAGGAATATTATTGTATTTTAAAAGTTGACACTTAGAAACTTTTTCTCATAGAATCACCAATGTTATCCTATGGAAGGAAATTCACTTAGCAGGTAAAAACTGTTATCGTTACTTTTTCTTACTCAGTGTTGGATCCTGGATCCAGCACTGGTGCATCTCCTGTAAACAGTTGAAAGAATGCGTTTAAGTCATACAGGCGATTTTAAGGAATATTTGTAGTTTGTGAAAATCAACACTTTGAAACTTTTTGCTGAAAACCAGTCAATCTTAGCCTATGAAGGAAATTCAAGTTACCGGTAAGTACGGTTAAAATTACTTTTGAGGATCAGTACTGGGCTGAAAGATGCAGCACTGAGGTCTCTCCTGATAACAGGTGAGTAAATCGGAATTCGTATTTCGGCTGATTTTAGAGGAATATTTTAAAGTTCCAAAACTCCACACTTAGAAGAATTTCCAAGTGAAACCAGTCAATGTTAGCCTATGAAGGAAATTCAAGTTACCGGTAAGTACGGTTAAAATTACTTTTCAGGATCAGTACTGGGCTGAAAGATGCAGCACTGAGGTCTCTCCTGATAACAGGTGAGTAAATCGGAATTCGTATTTCGGCTGATTTTAGAGGAATATTTTAAAGTTCCAAAACTCCACACTTAGAAGAATTTCCAAGTGAAACCAGTCAATGTTAGCCTATGAAGGAAATTCAAGTTACCGGTAAGTACGGTTAAAATTACTTTTCAGGACCAGTACTGGGCTGAAAGATGCAGCACTGAGGTATCTCCTGATAACAGGTGAGTAAATCAGAATTCGTATTCCGGCTGATTTTAGAGGAATATTTTAAAGTTCCAAAACTCCACACTTTGAAGAATTTCCAAGTGAAACCAGTCAATGTTAGCCTATGGAAGGAAATTCAAGTTACTGGTAAGTACGGTTAAAATTACTTTTCAGGACCAGTACTGGGCTGAAAGATAAAGCACTGAGGTCTCTCCTGATAACAGGTGAGTAAATCGGAATTCGTGTTTCGGCTGATTTTAGAGGAATATTTTAAAGTTCCAAAACTCCACACTTAGAAGAATTTCCAAGTGAAACCAGTCAATGTTAGCCTATGAAGGAAATTCAAGTTACCGGTAAGTACGGTTAAAATTACTTTTCAGGACCAGTACTGGGCTGAAAGATGCAGCACTGAGGTCTCTCCTGATAACAGGTGAGTAAATCGGAATTCGTATTTCGGCTGATTTTAGAGGAATATTTTAAAGTTCCAAAACTCCACACTTAGAAGAATTTCCAAGTGAAACCAGTCAATGTTAGCCTATGGAAGGAAATTCAAGTTACTGGTAAGTATGGTTAGAATTACTTTTCAGGACCAGTACTGGGCTGAAAGATACAGCACTGAGGTCTCTCCTGATAACAGGTGAGTAAATCGGAATTCGTATTTCGGCTGATTTTAGAGGAATATTTGCACAATGGTGAAGGGAGGGGCGGGGCCTGAGGTGACATCTGTGCAAACGCGCCCCGTTGCGTGTTTTAAGTTGGGGGATTAAGTCCCCTTGAATCCTGAGGGTCCCTAGGGCCAACTAGCCCACCAGGAACCTCCAATATGCGCCAGGGGCTGCGTTGCAGAGACGTGTAGAGAGGCCACACCCCTTTTACACCTCTCTGCAACGCAGCTCTGTGGCGCTTTCTGGATGTACCTGTTGGGCTAGTTGGCCCCCAGGGACCCTCAGGATTGAAGGGGATTTAATTCCCCATCTTAAAACGCGCCACGGGGCCTGTTTGCACACATGTCACCTGAAGCCCCGCCCCTCCCTTCACCACTGTGCAAACGCGCCCCGTGGCGCGTTTTAAGTTGGGGATTAGTCCCTTGAATCCTGAGGGTCTCCGGAGTCCAACTAGCCCACCATATACCTCCAAAAGCGCCACAGAGCTGCGTTGCAGAGAGGTGTAAAAGGAGTGTGGCCTCTCTACACGTCTCTGCAACGCAGCCCCTGGCGCATATTGGAGGTTCCTGGTGGGCTAGTTGGCCCCAGGGACCCCCAGTATTCAAGGGGAATTCGTTCCTCCTCTGCAAACGCGCCAGGGGCGCGTTTGCAGAGTGGTGAAGGAAGGGGCGGGGCCTGCGGGCCCGATCGTTTTTTTGTCTCTGAAGGGGGCTGTGTGGCCCCCCTTCCTTTTTTTCTTTTTGGGCCCTGGGGACCCCATCCCCAGGGCCTTACCCCTTTTTAAATTACAAAAAAAACGGGAAGGGGGCCGCGTGGCCCCCTTCCCTGGGCCTGTATTGGCCCCGGGGACCCCATCCCCCGGGGCATGGCCTCTATATTTATTATTTTGAGGGGGCAGCGTGGCCCCCCTCCTCTGGCCATTTTAAGGCCCCGGGGACCCCATCCCCCGGGGCCGGCCTTTCCATTTTTTTTTTAACATTTTTTTTACATTTTTTGGAGAGGGGGGCCGCGTGGCCCCCTCCCGGGCCACTACTTGCCCCGGGACCCCATCCCCCGGGGCTGGCCCTCTCCGTTGGGGACTGTGGGGGTCCCCAATCCCCCACAGTCCCGCCGGCTCCCCACGTCCCTTGGGAGCCGGCATTGCTATTCACATGGGGAGCAGCTGACATGCTGCTCCCCATGTGGAAAAGCAATCGCTTTGGATATTGGAAGAGAGAGCAGGTTTCCCTGCTCTCTCTTCCAATATCCAAAGCAGCTTGCTATGGCAGGACGGGAGCCGCGAGGCTCCGTCCTGCCATAGCAAACTACAGTGTCCCGGGGTAGGCACCCCGGGACACTGCAGGAGCCGGCCCTGGGGGTGGTGGTCCCCAGGGCCATCAAGGGCTCCAGGAGGGGGCCGCGCGGCCCCCTCCCATTCTTTACACAGCCCCGGGGAGGTGGTGGTCCCTGGGCTCTGGGGTCCGTAACGGACCCCCATATTAAAATGTTTAGTGCCCCGGGAGGTGGCGGTCCCGGGGCGTGTGGGGGCTGGAGCCCCCCACACTGGTTTTATTATTAATTTAAAAAAGCCCCGGGAGGTGGTGGTCTCCGGGGCTGCGGGAGGGCTCAGAGCCCTCCCGCACCTTTTTTAAAAGCCCCGGGGGTGGCGGTCCTCGGGGCTTGGGAGGCCCTTTGAGGCCCCCACACATTAAATTATCCCCCCACCATGCCCCCGGGACTTGGGCCACCCGGGGCCAATTACATCGAAGCGCGGAGACCGCGCTTCGATTATTTTCTTCGGCAGGATTCGCGCACCCTGAGCTCATCCTGCCGATTTTATTTTTAAAAAAAATGTTTTTTGCCCAGGGGTCCTTGTGGGACCCCTGAGCAGGCCTAGGGGTTAGGGTGTTTCTACCCTGCCCCCTTTGTGCGTTTTGCGCACTTGTTTCTTTTTTTTCTCGGCGGGATACGCGCACCCTAAGCGCATCCCGCCGATTTAAAAAAAAAAATATCTTTTTCTGCCCAGGGGTCCTTGTGGGACCCCTGAGCAGACCTAGGGGTCAGGGTGTTTCTACCCTGCCCCCTTTTGCGCTTTGCGCACTTGTTTCTGTCCCTCGGTTCTAACGAGGGACAAAATGGCTGCCAACACTTCTTGATTTGGAGTGTTGACAGCCAATTAGCATGCAGCTCGTGATCGGGAGGGTACGCGGATCCGACGCGCCCATAGATATATATGTGATTTTAATTGTGAATTTCTCAGGAACTACTGAACGGATTTACACCATTTTAGCAAAAGGCACCAGTCTGAACCAAGGGCTACCTCTTTGCCAAATTTGGGGTAATTCCGTTCAGCAGTTCGGGCTGTAGCTGCGACTAAAGGTTCCTATGGAAAAATGAATGGGGAAAACGCGTTTTGGGACCCCCTTTTTCTCGGCCCCCGCTTGACGTATCACCCCGAGACTTTCAGGGTAGGAGCGGTCCGGAGCGCCCCAACAAGTTGGAAGCTTTCGCGAAGATTCGTCAACCGGCGCCAACGTTATTGCAAATAGAATGTCGCGGATTTCCTATGGATAATAGGTTGTAACTATAACTATCTACTGGCGACCGCCAGTAGATAATATATATATATATATATATATATATATATATATATATATATTTATATATATATATACATGAGATGTTTTTAATTTTGCCAGACTAGGACTGTGCCACAAAAGTGTATGATATCCTGTATGCCTATTTACCTGTGCATTATGACAGAGTTGTAATTAAGAGGACAGAATATCTCTCATGTTTTTGAATGGACTACCCATCCACCAAACTCAATATCTGCCACATTGTTTAAGCAGGGTTGATTCTCATAAATGTCACATATATCCTTCTTGGATTACTAGAAGCCTCATAGCTATTTGCAGACATATATTAAGGATAACTGAATATACTTCAAATGTGTGAATCAGCAAGTGGTCTTCAAAATAGAATACTGGCCTTTAATAATGTTTTCTTATGTGTTATTGATTTGAAAACTGATGCTAAAATCTTTTAGAAATGTATCACGTTGATGTGTATATCTTTTCAACTTTATTGGTGTTCTACATAATTGATGTGTGCACATATGTACTTTCAGCAACTTCTGGAGCCAGCGAGGGAGGGTGATCAGGCTCCTGGGAGCAATAGGAAATCTGCTGGGAAACATTTCAACAAGGTCACCCCAGATGTTTTTGCTGCTTATGGTTCTTTTCAACTAGTTTTATGATGTGTGTGCACATTACCCCTGATAAACATTAGCAAAGAGTCTAGGCTCCTTGTGAAAAACTGAAACTTCTTGCGTGGTGACAAACATTTTATGAAGATTTGATTTGTCTGGTTGTTTTACAAATTCAAACCCTGGATCACTGCCATCTAGCACCCAGTGTTTGTGAGCTGACTCCTAAAACATGTACAAAATTGGTAATACATGATTGTCGTATTTGTTTTACTTAGATTGTCATTGTATATGGTGTACACATTTTTACCATGTCATGTAAATTGATGTGACCTGTGTAGTTCTGCATGCTTTGCAACATCCACTAGGGTGACCACAAAAATCAGCGATGTGGACTACCAATGAGGCCTGACTGCTGCAGTTTAAACATACATGCCAGCCTGTCAGAGTACCCTGTATTGATAGTGAAAATTAGGAAAAAATATTAAAAGTCAACTCTATGTAGGACTTTAGACCACAAGGCGGGTTGAAGCCTGTGACATGTTTAAATCTTATGTTAATATGTCCCTGCAGTGACAAGCACTCAAACACTATTTTTACTGTGGCGGGCTCTGGCTGTATTATGAGATAACTAGAGCATGACATACAACACAAATTGTACTCTTTTAATATGAAAACCACCTAGAAAAGTATAATAAAAACATATTTGATTAAATGTGTAGATAACTATTTTTTTATTTAAGGAATATTAATGAATATTTTGGAAAATAATCAATATACCTGCATGAAGATCCAGCAGTCCATTGTCCACTACATTGTGCAGGAAATCCCAACCTCCCTCGGCATGAATGAGGTGTGAATGAGGAAAAGAGATTCCTCTGAGGAACCAAATGTAACACTTTGGCACACTTGAAAGAGAAGAAATGTTATGGTAAGATAAATGTTGTATATCCTATGTCTAGTGGTGAGGAACCCTGTTTTTGTCTTATAACATCTATGATCCCTGGTTTCATAGTGGGTACAGGGTCTTCTTAAATATGGATTTTAGTGTTACTTGTGGGTGGTGATTATTGAGTTCCATAGTCCCCCTCCCCTACACACACCCAACCATCAGAGTCCAAGATTAGTGTTGATGAAGACTTCATCCATTTTGACATTGCCCTGGCACATGTCACTTTGTGCTGGTTTGTGGTTAAACAAACAGAAACAACCGAACAAATGTTTGTCTCCGTAACTTCTAAACTATTGGTTAGTGAAGAAGTACGACTCACCTCTAACCACCAGCTTGAGTCTTGCATAATGTAGAGCCCCAAGTCACCTCCTCAAAACACTTACTCGACCTGCAGGAGAACATAAGAGTAGTGGCACTGCTATTTGTGACTTGAGAAGAGCCCTGCGGTCCTGGGGTCCTTTTGAAGTGACCCAGAGAAGAAGATTAAAAAAAAACTTACAAAATGGGACTTTCCAATAATTTAATTAAAGTTAAATTAAAAGCTAAAACGGGTTAGCTTAAAAGTTTTTCAAGGTGTATGCTATTTAGCAACAAATAACATGAAACATAAATTCGATTAATAAAGCTCTTTACAATTTTTAATAGTAATTTGTAAATGTTTGAAATATAGGGTGCAAATATAAATCTTTCCAATGTTCTCAAAAGCTAATGCCGGCTGCTGTGTGTCCTGCCTGCAAGGACTGAGTGAAAAAAATCCAATACCTTTACCATTTTCATGTAACATTATCAGAAATAATAATTTGAGAAAAAATTTAACATTAATATGTCAGAATGAATATTGACATTTCTAAGCAAAACCTGCACAAACCTACTCAAAGTGGATGGCATTAAAAGTTTTACAGAGTTAATTTTCCGATATGTAAGGGTTTTAAGAAAAACGTTGGCAGACATGATGAATGTCTGGCTTGTATTATGTGACTAGTATGCTGTAAACAAATTACTTTAGTTAGCTTTTTTTCACAACATTGGGGATATAATAAAATAAATACCTTCTATTTTCAGGGAAGTGTGTTGTTCATCATGTGACAGTGCCAGGTAGAGACCCATGCCTTGCAGTATCAGGGAAATGATTGCTACGTCATTGAAAAGGTTGTTGTGGTTGTTTTGTCCTGGGTTGGGCTGTATATGCCATTTTAAAGTTAACTCAGGTGTGATAGTTGAACCGCCATAGTTATGTCGACATAAAGGCAATTTTAAATACAGAGGGCGTAATTATGGCTAAGCTCACTCCTCCTGTCATGTGTGTATTATAACTCTGCAAGAGAGGTAGAAAAAAAAGAAAGAGTTGGAGCAAGTTTGAAGGAAGTTTGTCCTTCCAAATGCTAAACTGTAAATCAGAAAAACAGAACTCCATGGCAGGGGACAGATATATAGACGACGTTTGGCAGTCGCCAAGTTAAAAAATAAATTATGTTTATTTAGTGCCAAATACGGGCCCATAATAGTGTTTTTCATATTCCAATGTTCTAATATGGATTATTAGAAATATTTTTCCATTAGATATGTATTATCTGATTAAAAGCTACCGTTTCTAGTTTTTCATATCTTAGGCCAGTACTGATTTTGCTATTATTGCTATATTTACCAGTTCTTAGATTTTCTTGTTTTACCCCCCTCTCCCTTCTCTTTTCCCTTCCTCTCTGGGCTCGTTAACTATTTATCTATTTACATATTTATATGTTCTCTTTAACCATTAAGTGATTTAAGTCGCACCTGCTTCTTATAATTGTAAAATGCGACTGAAGTCATTGTTTTCATGATGAAATTTTGTGCAAAATTTTAATAAAGAATTACAACACAAAAAAATAAATACGGGCCCACTGGTGAGCAGGAAAACTTGTCCAGCCGTCACCAGATCCAACCGCTTCACTCCCGCATTCAAATGACATTAATCATGACATAGCCCCCATTCCATAAATGACATAAGCATGACACGTTCACATTCTAATAAGAACTAAACTGTGACATAGTTACGACGCAGCAACCTAACAACCGTGACCATAACAAACTGTCCCTCAGTCTTTGCCACATGTTTTGGCTGACTGGTGTTTTAGTAGTTGAAAAGCTGGATCAGTGCTCTTTTACCACCTTGAACAGTGGTAAATGGTTGCTTGCCACAGGGACGTTCAAGGAATATTGTGCTTTTGGCTATAAAACAGTTTTTGTTGACATTTCTGCGAACTGGAAGAGGCCACAAGGAGTGACAAAAGCTGTCTTTTCTGTGTGCTCAGGGAATAAGGGGATCTGCCAGTACCCCTTTTAAAGCTCTATTGTGGAAATATATTAGTTCATCTACTCTAGGTAGGGGATAGTTGTCAAATTGTTATATTTTATTCACATTCCTAAAGTCAATGCAAATCATATAATTCCATCCTGTTTAGGATCAAGTACTATAGAAGAGCACCTTTCACTGAAGGAGTGTTCAATAGCCCCTAGCTGTGGCATTTGTTTAGCCTCAGCTCGAATAGCATTCCACTGAGCTTATGGAATATGATAGGGATGTTGTTTAATTACTTTCCCCTGCTTTGAGTGAACGGCATGGGAGGCATAATGAGTCTTTCCTGGTGACGCTGAAGAAATCTCACCAACTGGTAGGAGGAATGCTTGCAAGCTCTCCTTTTGGAGTTTTGTTAGGGATTCACCAAAGATATGGCATCTAACGATTTCTTTCATGTGGAAAAGAGGAGAGTAACTGTACTTTTTCCAGAGGAGGGCCTAAACACTTGCAAAGGAAGTGATGTGGTATATTTGTTTCTTGAACCAGCCACTTGTTAATTTATATGTGCTGCAACCTACTGCTCTAATTATTTTGAAATGTCCTTGCCATTTGAACTGTAATTTGTTATCAGAAATTGTTTGTAGTAACAGGGCCTAGTCCCCTACTTTTAATCCCTTTCATGTGGCACCACGATTGTAAAAACACTGTTGTCGATTTTGTGCCTTTTCTAAGTTAGTTTGCGACAGTTTCCTAAGTTTTACCAGCCGGAATTTTAACTGTCTGGTGTAATCTGATAGGATTCTTTCCTCTTGGAAATCTTTCTTCTAGTTTTCGTGAGTCATCTCTAACAAGGTTCTTGGTTTACAGCTAAAGAGCAGTTCAACGAAAGAGCAACCGATACTACTTTGAACTTGGTTCCTAATCACAAAAAGAGCTAAAGGTAATAGTTAGTTCCAAGTATTTCCCACTCAGCTTATCATTCTTTAGGGTTAATTTTAAGGTCACATTTTATCTTTCTACTAGTTCATCTGTCTGGGGATGATAGACAGAGGAACAAAGGTGTTTTGGCAGACTTCCTGCATTAATTTGGCTAAAAAAGGGGTTCGCTGATTGGTCAAGATTTTCTTTGGGGAATAAACCCTAGAAAAAGATGTAATCATCACATTAGCAATGGTTTTAGTGGTAGTCTCCTGGAGTGGTACATCCTCTAGGTACCTGGTGGCATAATCAACTAGGACAAAGATATACTTATAGCATTTTCTTGAAAGGACAATACGAAACCATGAGATTTCAACCCACACATTCATAGGGGTGAGAATGATCAGCTTTGTTTGGAGAGAAGCCTCAGGGGGACACTACTACAGGGCATTCAAGGCAATTTGTTCTCTACTATTAGGGACAAATTGCTGTGGGCGATCCCTGGCCTTTCCTAATCTACATAATAGGCATCTTTGAACTTCAGCAGAAGGATATACATGGAACCAATTTCTTCATCCTCATGGGCTTTTTTCCATGTGAACTGCAGGGTGGTATTTTTTATTTGGGTAGCTCTGAAATGTTGTCACTTTCCATGGGTTCCTAGACTAAAAGAGTGTTCTGTGATGGCCCTCTTTTTTATATTGATGTTTCCCCCTCTTAGTTTTTTGCACCTTTATGTCAGGTGAGTGTCCCACATCCATTTAGGCAAGCGAGGCTTGTTCTAACTATGGGTCCCTGCTTTTTAGAATGTTTTAGTGGTCTGAGAAAACACAGGTTATCCATATCCAATTTGACTTCTTCAGGGAGAATAGGGAGTACCTCCACTTTAAACCAACTTTTCTAACCAGTAGGGGCAACCACAGGTACCTTGGACAGACAATACTCTTTTTGGTCTCCATAAACATACCTAATTATAGCTTTATGTTGGGTTATATTGGGGGGAAAAAAACTATCCCTAATCACTGATTGTCTACTTCCGCAGTCTAAAAGGGTTATCACCCATTTGTGGATCACCTGAAGATTTACATAATAAGTAGGTCCAAATCGTGAGTGCAGTATATGAGGCATTGCAGACAGTTTACTCCCATTGGTTCCTCGTCTTTTCTTTTAACTTCTCAAAAACAAGCAATGTGGCCCCAGTGCCTGCATTTGTAACATAGGGGCCCAACTGGGCTGGGGTTGACACAACATGTAGCTGGAGATTTGAATTGCAATGACGTAGGGTATCACAAAGTTTGTCCCATCACTACCAGAGGAGCTATGGGTGGTTTGGTGGTGTGTCTATACGTTTAGGGTTTTGGACCTGAGGAAAAGTAGTAGCCATCTCAATGGCTTGCTCCAGAGTTAGTTCTGGGTGTTGTCTAAGCCACCATTGTGTTGGGAGTGGTAACTGTTCCAAATATGTGTTAGACATTCTATCTTCCTTAGATGCTTTGTTTTGCCTCAAAGAACAATCAGCAGTGGCTTTTAACTTAAAAAGCAAGGTTCTTGGGGTATTACTACTTATTCCTCTTTCTTTATGAAATCAGAGGGGCATATTATCAAGGGCTCTATCGCCGCTTTAGCTGGACTTTTTCCCGCTAAAGCGGCGATAATTCTAACGCCCTATTAGCAAGCTGTCGCTAACTGCTGTTAGCGACAGCTTCTAGGCGATAGCGACCGGGTTGGGTGCCGCTTTGCATGCCAGCGATATTTATCGCTAATGGCATGCAAAGTAGGCGTTCCCAACCTAAAAGCGACTGGTAACAGTCGCTAAGCTCGCTATCGCCTATTAGCGAGGCAGGGGAGGTGATTAACGAACCAGCGCTAAACACGTTTAGCGCTGGTTTGTTAACGCCTGGTCCAGACCTTATTTAGCCATGTAATCCAATGGGAGGTGGATTACATGGCTAGATCCCCCTCGCCCTATCGCCAAGCTAACACTGGTCACAGTGTGAATATCGCTTGTTTTCAAGCGATATTCACACTGTTCTCCAGGGTTTCTATCGCTTAGGAGATAAGCGTTGCTGATAGCACGCTATCTCCGCGATAGAAACCTGCGATAGCCGGCGATAATTATCCAAGCGCTAACTGCGCTTAGCGATAATTATCGCCGGTTATTGCTAATAGGCCCCAGAGTCTTTAGCTCTCCTCCTCCTCTCACAACCTATCAAGAGTTACCCAATTTATATCTTGATAGGCATAGTACTTTGGGTTAGCAGCTTGATCAGCTGATTGGGCCTCACCTACTAATAATGGGGCTAGAAAGTGTCTCCACCTGTCCTTTGGCCCAATGACTAGCCTGGGCCGCTTTCCCAAAATTGATAAGGAAGGCTTTAGGGTCTTCTCTCTGCATTGATTTTTGTAACAAAATAGAGGCTCTGAAGAGTAGCAATGCCTTACTCTGAGCAACCCCCCTAGCCAACAGTAATTGAGCAGTTGTGCTGCTTGGATCTTGAGGGTTTCATCGAATATGCTCCATTTGGAATCAGCTACTTTAACATATCTTTCCTGGGTCTAATCAACTTGTTGTTGCCCTTCCACTAGTTGATTAACTACATTCCCCATCTTATATCAGATGGGAAGTGGATCCGACTTCTTACACCATGTGCTACTGAGATGTAGTTTTAAAGTAACAGAAGTTTGAATAAATTGTCGGGCAATACTCAATTGTTATGGTTTGGAGAGACTTACTCTTAAGTTTGGTTTTGAGAAGAAAAAGTATAGTTCTTGTAAAGGAGGTGGGAAGAAAGTTCTCACAGGGTCCTTTTCTTGGCAGTACTGTTCCAACTTTTGTTTTGATTCCCAGCTGCGGAGCTTCAGTAGACCAGAGACCCACGCCAAAAAGGAAAAAGTGAGCAGGTAAGAAATGGGTTCTTCTTTTAAGAGTTTTATTTTTTTTTCCTGTCCTTATCTATCTTGTCCTTTCTCGAGAAATTTCTCTCTCTCCTTCTCTGCTAGTCTTTTCTATCCCTGACTTTACTCAGTGGTTCAGGGGACCTATACCTGGTCCTCACATAAGCAAAATAAAAATGCACCCTTCCTCTTTCTCTGGTTTAAGCTTGGAGTTCTATTCCCTTGTAGTGTTTGGCAATTTAAACCAAATAACAAAAAAGCCTCTCTCAAAGAGAACAAAAGAAACCTCTAGCCGTCTGGTTTTCCCTGACATTAAGGATGATCCTTCCATAAGACTTACTGAAATTGGTTGCTCAGGAGCAGATTTTTTAAGGGCAATTGGTGGCTCTCTTTATTCTCACACAAGATCCACGGTATTTGGACAAAATATCGAATACAAAATATCGAGATTCAGAAATATCAAGTTTTTATAATTGTGATCCACAAATATTGTGATGCAGGAATATCATTGACAAAAATATCGAATTTCTAAGGTAAGCAATATCAATGTCAAAAATATCTATGTTGTTAATATCATTTACAAAAATATCTATGTTGTTAAAATCGATGTTAAAAAATCTGTGTTGTTATTATTGTGTGAAAAAATATAGGGGCATATTATCAAGAACTGCGTTAAAAATTATCGCCGGTTTAGCGGCAGAAAACTGCCGCTAAAGCGGCGATAATGGGCTTGATAATATGCCCTTGAGAATTCCAATAGAAGTCCATGCTCTGGTGTGAACATGGGCTTCTATTGGAATTCTCAAGGGCATATTATCAAGCCCATTATCGCCGCTTTAGTGGTAGTTTTCTGCCGCTAAACCGGCGATAATTTTAACGTCGTTCTTGATAATATGCCCCATAGTTGTTAATAGTATTGTTTTTTTATTATTTTTATGAATTTTTGTGTATGTTTTAATTGTATATATTATAAATTGTTTGCATAATTATTGTTTATGGTTTTTAATATAGTTTATACATTTTGAATTGTTTTTAATTCAATTTAATTGTTTATTGTAATTTTTAGTGTCTCAGTGGGTAGTGGGTCTTTTACGGGTATAGTGTGGGAAGTAATTTGATTACAATTAATTAATCATTAATTTTTTAATTCTTTTAAAGTATTTAATTGATTATTAATTATGTAAATTGTGTAATTAATTTATGTTTACGTTATCTTTTAGGTGCGAGTTATGGAGTTGGTCAGGGTACAGGGTGGAAAGTAAATTAATTTTGATTAATAATAATTCATTTTTAATTTTTAATTATTTAGTTGAGAACTAATTATGAACGTATTTAATTAAATATTTTTTTGAGTAATGTCTTAGGTTGCGGATGTGGGGTTTGTAGGGGTATAGGGTGGGAAGTAAATTAATTATTATAAATTAATAATTATGTTTTTAATTCTTATTACGTATTTAATTGATTATTAATTATGTAAATTGTGCAATTAATTTATTTTTCAAGTTATGTTTTATGTGTGAGTTATAGAGTTTGTAGGGGTACAAGGTGGGAAGTAAATTCATTTTGATTAATTAATTAATTTTTAACTATTAGTTATTACATTGATAGCAAATTATGAACGCTTTAAATTACATATTTTTTTGAGTTATGATTTAGGTTCCGGTTGTGGCGGTTTATAGGGGTACAGGGTGGGAACTAAATTAATTAATAATTTAAAGTATTATTAATTATTTAATTGGTAATTAATTATGTAAATTGTGTAATTAAGATATTTTTTACATTATATGTCAGGTGAGGGCTGTTGTGTTTTTAGTGTTACAGGGTGAAAAGTTAGTTATGAAATAATTTCTTAATAATTAATTATTACTTTATCATTAATTATTTAATAGTTAATTTTGTTAATTGTGAACTTATATTTGTTAAGTTATATTTTAGGTGTGTGTTGTTTAGTTTGTAGTGGAATGGGGAAGTTGTTTAAGTAATCATAAATAAAAAAATGGATTCATTTATTTAATTGTTTGAAATTATTATTTAACATGTTAATTGTGTTATACAGTAATTACATTTTTTTAAAGTTATGTTTTTGGTGCGAGTTATGGAGTTTGTCAGGGTACAGGGTGGAAAGTAAATACATTTTGATTAATTAATAATTCATTTTTAATTAATAATTATTTAATTGATAACTAATTATGAACGTATTAAATTAAATATTTGTTTGAGTTATATTTTAGGTTTGCAGTTGTGGGGTTTGTAGGGGTATAGGGTGGGAAGTAAATTAATTATTATTAATTAATAATTACGTTTTTAATTCTTATTAAGTATTTAATTGATTATTAATTATTTAAATTGTGCAATTCATTTATTTTTAAAGTTATGTTTTATGTGCGAGTTATGGAGTTTGTAGGGGTACAGGGTGGAAAGTAAATTAATTTTGATTAATTAATAATTGATTTTTAATTATTAATTATTTAATTGATAACAAATTATGAACGCATTAAATTCCATATTTTTTGAGTTATGATTTAGGTTCGGGTTGTGGGGGTTTATAGAAGTACAGGGTGGGAACTAAATTAATTAATATTTTAAATTATTAGTCACTACTACATATATATATATATATATATATATATATTCACTGAAAAAACCATAGGTTTTAGGGACAGTTATAGTTTGTTGGACATTTCACTCGTACAAAACCATAGAAATTCCCCGTTATAGTTAGTTTAGCTAACTATAACTCGCGCCCCGCAATGCACTGCTGATGACGTCACATATTACATCACTCATGACATGGTCAATGACATCACTGATGACATCTCAAATGACATCACTGATGACATCATCCAGTGACTGTGTGTTTCTGAAAAGTTTAAATATGTTTAATATATATAGGGAAAGGTGTATTGAAGAATGAGTGGGTGTATAAGTGTGTGGATGAAGGATTTAGTAGGTGCGTGACTGACTCTATAAGTGAGTGATTAAATGTATCTTACTGAATGCAAGGGTTAGTGACTAAACTGTGTGAATGCCTATCCGTCTGTCAGTTGGTGTGTAAGCAGCTGCATGAGTTTGCGAATAGCTACATGAGTGTCTACATGGGTTATTGATTGGTTGTCTGAGTATCTATATGGGTGCCTGAGTGTTTGTGTGGGTGGGGTGTGTGTGACTCTGTGCATAGATGTGTGAGTGGGTGATTCACTGGGTGCATGGTTTCAAGAGTGCATCTGTTATGGACTGTATGGGTGGGTGAGTGTGTGTATGGGTGTGTTAGTGAGTGAATGTATATCTCAGTGGTACATGTGTGAGTAACTACATATGTGAAAGGCAGTATATATGTGTGTTGGAGTATATAAATGGCTATAAGTGAGAGTGTGTGATTGTGAGAGTGGCTGTATGGATGAGTGTGTACTTGTATCAGTGATTGTATAAGAGCGTAAGAATGTGCTAGTATTTGTATGAGTAAGTGAGCTGGTGTGTGTATAACTGTATAGGTGAGTAAATGGCAGTGTGATTAATTATTTGCATGACTGACTAGGTGTGTGAGTACCTCTATGGATGATTGGCGGTGTGTGAGTGTCTATGTAGGTGTATGAGTGCATATGATAGTCCTGTAATGAGTGACCGTAAGTATGAGTGACTGTACGGGTGAGTGAGTGGATGTGTGTGTAGACCTAAGAATCAGTGAGTGGGTATGTAGTTATTGGTGTTGGAGTGTCTATGGTTTTGAGAATGGTAGTCTGTAATTTAGAGTGGGTGTTTCAAAGGTTATATTAGGGTGTGAGAAGATGCATCAAATGATCACATGGATGATGTCATCAGTGATGTCATCAGTGATGTCATTTGAGATGTCATCAGTGATGTCATCAGTGATGTCACTGACCATGTCATGAGTGATGTAATATGTGACGTCATCAGCAGTGCATTGCGGGCGCGAGTTATAGTTAGCTAAACTAACTATAACGGGGAATTTCTATGGTTTTGTACGAGTGAAATGTCCAACAAACTATAACTGTCCCTAAAACCCATGGTTTTTTCAGTGAATTTGTAAGGTTTTTTAAATGCTAATTTCTAACTATAACGTGCCTGAAACCTATGGTTTTTTCAGTGAATTTCAATGGTTTTTTAAATGCTAATTCCTAACTATAACATGTCTGAAACCTATGGTTTTTTCAGTGAATTTCAAAGGTTTTGTAAATGACAATTTTTAAATGTATTAATTGTTATATTTATTTTTTTGATAGTGATTTACTACTTTTTTTTAAACTATTTATTTTTAGATTTTTTATTTTTTAAATTACATTGTAATTACATTATACATTACATTACAAAATAAACTTTCTCAGAATGAATTACTTTTGATTAAATAGTTTGCAAATAGGCAATAGACTTTTAAGTACAGTAGTTACAGATGTTGCAATGGGCAACACAAATTCAAACACAATGCAACATTGAGTTCAATGTGAATTTCTAGTTAAATGCAATTAGTTACTTTATGGATTACTTTTCTAACCACAGGACTGGATCCTAGATTCAGTCCTGCGACATCTCCTGTAAACAGTTGAGTAAAAGCGTTTTGGTTACAGTAGTGATTTTTAAGGAATATTATTGTATTTTAAAAGTGGGCACTTTGAAACTTTTTCACATAGAATCACCAATGTTAACCTATGGGAGGAAATTCACTTAGCAGGTAAGTAGTGTTATCGTTACTTTTTCTTACTCAGTGGTGGATCCTGGATCCAGCACTGGTGCATCTCCTGTAAACAGTTGAAAGAATGCGTTTAAGTCATACAGGCGATTTTTTAGGAATATTTGTAGTTTGTGAAAATCGACACTTTGAAACTTTTCTGCTGAAAACCAGACAATGGATTCCTATGGAAGGAAATACAAGTTACTGGTAAGTACGGTTAGAATTACTTTTCAGGGTCAGTGCTGGGCTAAAAGATGCAGCACTGGGTTCTCTCCTGATAACAGGTGAGTAAATCGGAATTCGTAGTTCGGCTGATTTTAGAGGAATATTATAAAGTTCCAAAACTCCACACTTAGAAGAATTTCCAAGTGAAACCAGTCAATGTTAGCCTATGGAAGGAAATTCAAGTTACTGGTAAGTACGGTTAGAATTACTTTTCAGGATCAGTACTGGGCTCAAAGATGCAGCACTGAGGTCTCTCCTGATAACAGGTGAGTAAATCGAAATTCGTAGTTCTGCTGATTTTAGAGGAATATTTATATGTTTCAAAAATCGCCTGAAACTTTTTCAGCAAAAAGCAGGCAATGATATCCTATGGAAGGAAATTCAAGTTACTGGTAAGTAGGGTTAAAATTACTTTTCAGGATTAGTACTGGGCTCAAAGATGCAGCACTGTGGTCTCTCCTGATAACAGGTGAGTAAATCGGAATTCGTAGTTCGGCTGATTTTAGAGGAATATTATAAAGTTACAAAACTCCACACTTTGAAGAATTTCCAAGTGAAACCAGTCATACAGGCGTTAGCCTATGGAAGGAAATTCAAGTTACTGGTAAGTACGGTTAAAATTACTTTTCAGGATCAGTACTGGGCTCAAAGATGCAGCACTGAGGTCTCTCCTGATAACAGGTGAGTAAATCAGAATTCGTAGTTCAGCTGATTTTAGATGAATATTTTAAAGTTCCAAAACTCCACACTTTGAAGAATTTCCAAGTGAAACCAGTCAATGTTAGCCTATGGAAGGAAAATCAAGTTACTAGTAAGTACGGTGAGAATTACTTTTCAGGATCAGTACTGGGCTCAAAGATGCAGCACTGAGGTCTCTCCTGATAACAGGTAAGTAAATCGGAATTCGTAGTTCGGTTGATTTTAGAGGAATATTTGCACAATGGTGAAGGAAGGGGGTGGGGCCTGAGGTGACATGTCTGCAAACACGCCCTGTGGCGCGTTTTAAGTTGGAGAATTAATTCCTCCTCAATCCCGAGGGTCCCTAGGGGCCAACTAGCCCACCAGGTACCTCCAGTATGCGCCAGAGAGCTGCGTTGCAGAGAGGTGTTCAGAGGCCACGCCCCTTTTACAACACTCTGCAACGCAGCTCCGTGGCGCTTACTGAAGGTACCTGGTGGGCTAGTCGGCCCCCTGGGTCCCTCAGGATTGAAGGGGATTTAAATCCCCATCTTAAAACGCGCCACGGGGCCTGTTTGCACACATGTCACCTGAAGCCCCGCCCCCTCCCTTCACCACTGTGCAAATGCGCCCGCTGGCGCGTTTTAAGTTGGGGGATTAAGTCCCCTTGAATCCTGAGGGTCCCTGGGGACCAACTAGCCCACCAAGTACCTGCAGTAAGCGCCACAGAGCTGCGTTGCAGAGAGGTGTAAAAAGGGGCGTGGCCTGGACCACCTCTCTGCAACCCAGCCCTGTGGCGCTTACTGGAGGTACCTGGTGGGCTAGTTGGCCCCCAGGGACCCCAGTATGGAATGGGAATTATTTCCCAATTTAAAACGCGCCACAGCGCGCGTTTGCAGAGTGGTTAAGGGAGGGGCGGGGCCTGACGCTCGATCGCGTCTTTTTCTATCTTTTTATTTTTTTGAAGGGGGCTGTGTGGCCCCCCTTCTTTTTTACTTTTTGGGGCCCTGGGGACCCCATCCCCCAGGGCCTGATACCTTTTTCCTTTTAAAAAAAAAAAATACTGTAGGGGAAGGGGGCCGCGTGGCCCCCCTCCCGTGGCCTATTTCGGCCCGGGGACCCCATCCCCCAGGGCATGACAACTTTTTTAAAAATAATTTTGGAGGAGGGGGGCTGCGTTGCCCCCCTCCTAAGGCCTCTATTGGCCCCGGGGACCCCATCCCCCGGGGCCGGCCTTTTTTTTAATTTATTTTTTTTATTATTTTTGCGGAGGGGGGCCGCGTGGCCCCCCTCCCGGGCCACTACTTGCCCTGGGTACCCCATCCCCCGGGGCTGGCCCTATCCTTTGGGGTCCATGGGGGGACCCCAACTCCCCCACGGACCCTGCCGGCTCCCCGTATCCTGCGGGAGCCGGTATTGCTTTTCCACATGGGGAGCTGCTAACATGCAGCTCCCCGTGTGGAAAAGCAATGTGCTTTGGATATTGGAAGAGAGAGCAGGTTTCCTGCTCTCTCTTCCAATATCCAAAGCAGTTTGCTATGACAGGACGGGAGCCGCGAGGCTCCCGTCCTGTCATAGCAAACTACAGTGTCCCGGGGGTAGGCACCCCGGGACACTGCAGGAGCCAGCCCTGGGGGGTGGTGGTCCCCAGGGCCATCAAGGGCTCCAGGAGGGGGGCCCCCTCCCAACTTATTCAAAGCCCGGGGAGGTGGTGGTCCCGGGGCTCTGGGGGTCTGTAACGGACCCCCATATTTAAATCTTTAGTGCCCCGGGGAGGTGGCGGTCCCTGGGGCGTGTGGGGGGGCTGGAGCCCCCCCACACAGGCAATTTTAATTTAAAAAAAGAAGCCCCGGGGGGTGGCAGTCCCCGGGGCTGCGGGAGGGCCGAGAGCCCTCCCGCACCATTTGTTTTTAAAGCCCTGGGGGGTGGCGGTCCCCGGGGCTTGGTGGGGCCTTAGAGGCCTCCCACTTATTATAAATAAACCCCGCATGCCCCCGGGACTTGGCCCACCCGGGGGCCAATTAACAACGAAGCGCGGTAGACCGCGCTTTTTTTTTTTTTATCGGCAGGATTTGCGCACCCAGCGCGTTTTTGCCGATTTAAAAAAAATAATAATAATCATTTTGGGGGCCCTGGGGGTCCTTGTAGGACCCCCTGAGCAGGCCTAGGGGGTCAGGGTGTTTCTACCCTGCCCCCTTTTTGCGCTTTGCGCACTTGTTTTTCTCTTTTCTTGTTCCTCGGTTCTACCGAGGAACAAGATGGCTGCCAACACTTCCCGGTTTGGAGTGTTGACAGCCAATTAGCATGCAGCTCATGATCGGGAGGGTGCGCGGACCCTACGCGGCCATAGATATATATGTGATTTTCCTTTTGATTTTCTCAGGAACTACTGAACGGATTTACACCATTTAAGCAAAAGGCACGACTCTGAACCAAGGCTACCTTTTTGCCAAATTTGGTGTAATTCCGTTCAGCAGTTCGGGCTGTAGCTGCTATGAAAGGTTCCTATGGAAAATTGCATGGGGAGAACATGTTTGGGACCCCCTTTTTTTCTCGGCCCGCGCTTGACGAATCACCCCGAAACTTTCAGGATAGGAGCGTACCGGAGCGGACCACAAAGTTTGAAAATTTCGCAAAGATTCGTCAACCGGCGCCAAAGTTATTTCAAATAGAATGTTGTGGATTTACTATGGAAAATAGGTCCTAACTATAACTATCTACTGACGACCGCCAGTAGATTATATATATATATATATGATGTGATCAAGTCCCCTGTGAGGGATGAAATGAGTCATGGCAACTACGATCTACTGAGAGCTTGACAATAAACTAACAGCACCAAACTACAGCGGTCCGTGCTCTTTCTTTTCGCGAGGAGGAAGCGAGATGAGAAGGAGTATTGTCGGATATATATATATATATATATATATATATATATATATATATTCACTGAAAAAACCATAGGTTTTAGGGACAGTTATAGTTAGTTGGACATTGCACTCGTACAAAACCCGTGAAATTCCCCGTTATAGTTAGTTCAGCTAACTATAACTCGCGCCCCGCAATGCACTGCTGATGACGTCACATATTACATCACTCATGACATGGTCAGTGATATCACTGATGACATCACTGATGACATCTCAAATGACATCACTGATGACATCATCCAGTGACTGTGTGTTTCTGTAAAGTTTAAATATTTTTTATATATATAGGGAAAGGCGTATTGAAGAATGAGTGGGTGTATAAGTGTCTGTATGGATGATTTAGTAGGTGCGTGACTAATTCTATAAGTGAGTGATTAAACGTATCTTACTGAATGCATGGGTTAGTGACTAAACTGGGTGAATGTCTGTATCTGTCTGTTGCTGTGTAAGTGGCTGCATGGGTTTGTGAATAGCTACATGAGTGTCTATAAGAGTTATTGATTTGTTGTCTGAGTATCTGTATGGGTGCCTGAGTGTTTGTGTGGATGGGGTGTGTGCGACTGTGCATAGATGTGTGAGTGGGTGATTCACTGGGTGGATGGTTTCAAGAGTGCATCTGTGATAGACTGTATGGGTGGGTAAGTGTGTGTAAGAGTGTGTTAGTGAGTGAATGTATGTCCCAGTGGTACATGTGTGAGTAACTACATATGTGAAAGGCAGTATATATGTGTGTTGGAGTATATAAATAGCTATAAGCGAGAGTGAGTGATTGTGATAGTGGCTGTATGGATGAGTGTGTGCTTGTATCAGTGATTGTATAAGAGCGTAACAATGTGCTAGTATTTGTATGATTAAGTGAGCTGGTGTGTGTATAACTGTATAGGTGAGTAAATGGCAGTGTGTTTAATTATTTGCATGACTGACTAGGTGTGTGAGTACCTCTATGGATGAGTGGCGGTGTTTGAGTGTCTATATAGGAGTAAGAGTGCATATGATAGTCCTGTATTGAGTGACCATAAGTATGAGTGACTGTACGGGTGAGTGAGTGGATGTGTGTGTGTAGACCTAAGAATCAGTGAGTGGGTATGTAGTTATTGGTGTTGGAGTGTCTATGGTTTTGCGAATGGCAGTCTGTAATTTAGATTGGGTGTATCAAAGGTTATATTAGGGTGTGAAGAGCTGCATCAGATTATCACGTGGATGATGTCATCAGTGATGTCATTTGAGATGTCATCAGTGATGTCATCAGTGATGTCACTGACCATGTCATGAGTGATGTAATATGTGACGTCATCAGCAGTGCATTGCGGGCGCGAGTTATAGTTAGCTGAACTAACTATAACGGGGAATTTCACGGGTTTTGTACGAGTGCAATGTCCAACTAACTATAACTGTCCCTAAAACCTATGGTTTTTTCAGTGAATTTCAAAGGTTTTTAAATGCTAATTTGTAACTATAACGTCCCTAAAACCTATGGTTTTTTCAGTGAATTTCAAAGGTTTTTTAAATGCTAATTTGTAACTATAACATGTCTGAAACCTACGGTTTTTTCAGTAAATTTCAAAGGTTTTGTAAATGACAATTTTTAAATGTATTAATTGTTATATACATTTTTTTCATACTGATTTCGAAATTTTTTAGAAAACATTTTTTTACATATTTTATTTTTTAAATTACATTGTAATTATATTATACATTACAAAAAATACTTTCTCAGAATGAATTACTTTAGTTTAAATACTTTGCACATAGGCAATAGACTTTTAAGTACAGTAGTTACAGTTGTTGCAATGGGCAACACATTTTCAAACACAATGCAACATTCAGCTCAATGTGATATTTCTAGTTAAATGCAATTAGTTACTTTATGGATTACTTTTCTAACCACAGGACTGGATCCTAGATTCAGTCCTGGGACATCTCCTGTAAACAGTTGAGTAAAAGCGTTTTGGTTACAGTCATGATTTTTAAGGAATATTATTGTACTTTAAAAGTTGACACTTAGAAACTTTTTCTCATAGAATGACCAATGTTATCCTATGGAAGGAAATTCACTTAGGAGGTAAAAACTGTTATCGTTACTTTTTGTTACTCAGTGTTGGATCCTGGATCCAGCACTGGTGCATCTCCTGTAAACAGTTGAAAGAATGCGTTTAAGTCATACAGGCGATTTTTAAGGAATATTTGTAGTTTGTGAAAATCGACACTTTGAAACTTTTCTGCTGAAAACCAGACAAAGGATTCCTATGGAAGAAAATATAAGTTACTGGTAAGTACGGTTAAAATTACTTTTCAGGGTCAGTGCTGGGCTAAAAGATGCAGCACTGGGTTCTCTCCTGATAACAGGTGAGTAAATTGGAATTCGTACTTTGGTTGATTTTAGAGGAATATTATAAAGTTCCAAAACTCCACACTTAGAAGAATTTCCAAGTGAAACCAGTCAATGTTAGCCTATGAAGGAAATTCAAGTTACCGGTAAGTACGGTTAAAATTAATTTTGAGGATCAGTACTGGGCTGAAAGATGCAGCACTGAGGTCTCTCCTGATAACAGGTGAGTAAATCAGAATTCGGATTTCGGCTGATTTTAGAGGAATATTTTAAAGTTCCAAAAATCAACACTTAGAAACTTTTTCAGCAAAAAGCAGGCAATGATATCCTATGGAAGGAAATTCAAGTTACCGGTAAGTACGGTTAAAATTACTTTTGAGGATCAGTACTGGGCTGAAACATGCAGCACTGAGGTCTCTCCTGATAACAGGTGAGTAAATCGGAATTCGTATTTCGGCTGATTTTAGAGGAATATTTTAAAGTTCCAAAACTCCACACTTAGAAGAATTTCCAAGTGAAACCAGTCAATGTTAGCCTATGGAAGGAAATTCAAGTTACTGGTAAGTACGGTTAAAATTACTTTTCAGGACCAGTACTGGGCTGAAAGATGCAGCACTGAGGTCTCTCCTGATAACAGGTGAGTAAATCTGCTTTCGGATTTCGGCTGATTTTAGAGGAATATTTGTATGTTTCAAAATCAACACTTAGAAGAATTTCCAAGTGAAACCAGTCAATGTTAGCCTATGAAGGAAATTCAAGTTACCTGTAAGTACGGTTAAAATTACTTTTCAGGATCAGTACTGGGCTGAAAGATGCAGCACTGAGGTCTCTCCTGATAACAGGTGAGTAAATCGGAATTCGTATTTCGGCTGATTTTAGAGGAATATTTTAAAGTTCCAAAACTCCACACTTAGAAGAATTTCCAAGTGAAACCAGTCAATGTTAGCCTATGGAAGGAAATTCAAGTTACTGGTAAGTATGGTTAAAATTACTTTTCAGGACCAGTACTGGGCTGAAAGATGCAGCACTGAGGTCTCTCCTGATGACAGGTGAGTAAATCTGCTTTCGGATTTCGGCTGATTTTAGAGGAATATTTGTATGTTTCAAAATCAACACTTAGAAGAATTTCCAAGTGAAACCAGTCAATGTTAGCCTATGAAGGAAATTCAAGTTACCGGTAAGTACGGTTAAAATTACTTTTCAGGATCAGTACTGGGCTGAAAGATGCATCACTGAGGTCTCTCCTGATAACAGGTGAGTAAATCGGAATTCGTATTTCGGCTGATTTTACAGGAATATTTTAAAGTTCCAAAACTCCACACTTAGAAGAATTTCCAATTGAAACCAGTCAATGTTAGCCTATGGAAGGAAATTCAAGTTACTGGTAAGTACGGTTAAAATTACTTTTCAGGACCAGTACTGGGCTGAAAGATACAGCACTGAGGTCTCTCCTTATAACAGGTGAGTAAATCGGAATTCGTATTTCGGCTGATTTTAGAGGAATATTTGCACAATGGTGAAGGGAGGGGCGGGGCCTGAGGTGACATCTGTGCAAACGCGCCCCGTGGCGCGTTTTAAGTTGGGGGATTAAGTCCCCTTGAATCCTGAGGGTCCCTAGGGGCCAACTAGCCCACCAGGAACCTCCAATATGCGCCAGGGGCTGCGTTGCAGAGACGTGTAGAGAGGCCACACCCTTTTACACCTCTCTGCAACGCAGCTCTGTGGCGCTTTCTGGATGTACCTGTTGGGCTAGTTGGCTCCCAGGGACCCTCAGGATTGAAGGGGATTTAATTCCCATCTTAAAACGCGCCACGGGGCCTGTTTGCACACATGTCACCTGAAGCCCCGCCCCTCCTTCACCACTGTGCAAACGCGCCCGTGGCGCGTTTTAAGTTGGAGGATTAAGTCCCCTTGAATCCTGAGGGTCCCCGGAGTCCAACTAGCCCACCATATACCTCCAAAAAGCGCCACAGAGCTGCGTTGCAGAGAGGTGTAAAGGGGTGTGGCCCTCTACACGTCTCTGCAAGGCAGCCTCTGGCGCATACTGGAGGTTCCTGGTGGACTAGTTGGTCCCCAGGGACCCCCAGTATTCAAGGGGAATTTGTTCCCCTCTGCAAACGCGCCAGGGGCGCGTTTGCAGAGTGGTGAAGGAAGGGGCGGGGCCTGCGGGCCCGATCGTTTTTTTTTTTGTCCCCTGAAGGGGGCTGTGTGGCCCCCTTCCTTTTTTTCTTTTTGGGCCCTGGGGACCCCATCCCCCAGGGCCTTACCCCTTTTTAAATTACAAAAAAAAAAACGGGAAGGGGGCCGCGTGGCCCCCTTCCCTGGGCCTGTATTGGCCCCGAGGACCCCATCCCCGGGGCATGGCCTCTATATTTATTATTTTGAGGGGGCAGCGTGGCCCCCTCCTCTGGCCATTTTAAGGCCCCGGGGACCCCATCCCCGGGGCCGGCCTTTCCATTTTTTTTTACATTTTTTTCTCTTTTTTGGAGAGGGGGCCGCGTGGCCCCCTCCCGGGCCACTACTTGCCCCGGGGACCCCATCCCCCGGGGCTGGCCCTCTCCGTTGGGGGACTGTGGGGGTCCCCAATCCCCCACAGTCACGCCGGCTCCCACGTCCCTTGGGAGCCGGCATTGCTAGCTTCCACATGGGGAGCAGCTGACATGCTGCTCCCCATGTGGAAAGCAATCGCTTTGGATATTGGAAGAGAGAGCAGGTTTCCTGCTCTCTCTTCCAATATCCAAGCAGTTTGCTATGGCAGGACGGGAGCCGCGAGGCTCCCGTCCTGCCATAGCAAACTACAGTGTCCCGGGGTAGGCACCCCGGGACACTGCAGGAGCCGGCCCTGGGGGTGGTGGTCCCCAGGGCCATCAAGGGCTCCAGGAGGGGGCCGCGCGGCCCCCTCCCATTCAGTACACAGCCCGGGGAGGTGGTGGTCCCGGGCGTGTGGGGGCTGGAGAACCCCCACACTGGTTTTATTTTTAATTAAAAAAAGCCCCGGGAGGTGGTGGTCCCGGGGCTGCAGGAGGGCTCAGAGCCCTCCCGCACCATTTTTCAAAAAAGCCCCGGGGGTGGCGGTCCCGGGCTTGGGGGCCCTTTGAGGCCCCCACACATTAAATTATCCCCCCACCATGCCCCCGGGACTTGGGCCACCTGAGCGCATCCTGCCGATTTTTAAAAACAATTTTTTGCCCAGGGGTCCTTGTGGGACCCCTGAGCAAACCTAGGGGTCAGGGTGTTTCTACCCTGCTCCCTTTGTGCGCTTTGCGCACTTGTTTCTGTCCTCGGTTCTACCGAGGGACAAAATGGCTGCCAACATTTCCTGAATCGGAATGTTGACAGCCAGCTGACAGCCAATTAACATGCAGCTCGTGATCGGGACGGTGCGAGCAGGGTGCGCTGAGGGTACGCGGACCCTACTCGGCCATAGATATCACTAACTTTTTACTTTTCATTTTCTCAGCAACTACTGAACGGATTTACACCATTTAACAAAAAGGGTTCTTTCTGAACCAAGAACTACCTCTTTGCCAAATTTGGTGTAATTCCGTTCAGCAGTTCGAGCTGTAGCCGTGTCTAAAGTTTCCTATGGAAAAGTGCATGGGAAAACGCGTTTTGGGACCCCCTTTTTCTCAGCCCCCGCTTGACGAATCCCCCGAGACTTTCAGGGTAGGAGCGGACCGGAGCGGGCCACAAAGTTTGAAAATTTCACGAAGATACGTCAACCGGCAAGAGAGTTATTTCAAATAGAATGTCGCGGATTTCCTATGGATAATAGGTTGTAACTATAACTATCTACTGGCGGTCGCACGGCTACAGCCCGAACTGCAAAACAGAATTACACCAAATTTGGCAAAGAGGTAGTTCTTGGTTCAGAAAGAACCCTTTTTGTTAAATGGTGTAAATCCGTTCAGTAGTAGCTGAGAAAATCAAAAGTAAAAACACATATATATCTGGGCGGAGCCTAACCACACATGTCATCGTGAGATCTGATTGGCTGTCAGCACTTCATCCTGGAATTGCTGGCAGCCATCTTGGGACCAATATAAATGATAGTAACCCATTGAAATGCATTGTAGTGAATCGAAGATTTTGAGGGTTACCAAAAGGAGAACTATAAAGGGTGATAACAGACTTTAGTTACATTAGAATTCATTTGTTGATGGTACCATACTAATTTCAGGAATTGTGGTGTGTTCTAAGGTGATTTTACCATGTGAAAAACCTTCTGCTGGGATATCATGAATCATGTTTGAGAGAAAACTATTTTCACATGCTTGTCCCATACAGTTTTGGAAGGTGCCCCAGAAGCTAAAATGAGAGCATATTTTCTGTAAATTCACATTATCTTTCTCAGGCATGTGAGAATGAAGTCTGACATTCTCAGTAAAACATGTACATCCAACAAGGGCAGAGACTGTCAGTTGATGCCTTTGTGTTCTACTGCAGCTTCCCAGAGTGTTCTAAAGAACAACTAGAGTGCTAACAGTCTTACTTATGACAAAAGTATGGCACACCTGAAGCCATCTTGATTGGAATAAACTGGTAACACTTAAAACATTTAATTTAAAAAGGAACAAAATGATGGGGTTCATTTTGTCATAGAAATTATGGTTAGTGCTGTAGAAAGAAAAATTAGGACATGTTTCAAGTGTGATCTCAAATATCTTCCTGTTATATTTCAACAGGATCAGCCTGTCAGTTGATGCCTTTGTGTTCTACTGCAGCTTCCCAGAGTATTCTAAAGAACAACTAGAGCGCTAACAGTCTTACTTATGACAAAAGTATGGCACACCTGAAGCCATCTTGATTGGAATAAACTGGTAACACTTAAAACATTTAATTTAAAAAGGAACAAAATGATGGGGTTCATTTTGTCATAGAAATTATGGTTAGTGCTGTAGAAAGAAAAATTAGGACATGTTTCAAGTGTGATCTCAAATATCTTCCTGTTATATTTCAACAGGATCAGCCTGTCAGTTGATGCCTTTGTGTTCTACTGCAGCTTCCCAGAGTATTCTAAAGAACAACTAGAGCGCTAACAGTCTTACTTATGACAAAAGTATGGCACACCTGAAGCCATCTTGATTGGAATAAACTGGTAACACTTAAAACATTTAATTTAAAAAGGAACAAAATGATGGGGTTCATTTTGTCATAGAAATTATGGTTAGTGCTGTAGAAAGAAAAATTAGGACATGTTTCAAGTGTGATCTCAAATATCTTCCTGTTATATTTCAACAGGATCAGCCTGTCAGTTGATGCCTTTGTGTTCTACTGCAGCTTCCCAGAGTATTCTAAAGAACAACTAGAGCGCTAACAGTCTTACTTATGACAAAAGTATGGCACACCTGAAGCCATCTTGATTGGAATAAACTGGTAACACTTAAAACATTTAATTTAAAAAGGAACAAAATGAGGGGGTTCATTTTGCCATAGAAATTATGGTTAGTGCTGTAGAAAGAAAAATTAGGACATGTTTTAAGTGAGATCTCAAATATCTTCCTGTTATATTTCAACAGGAGCAGCCTGTCAGTTGATGCCTTTGTGTTCTACTGCAGCTTCCCAGAGTGTTCTAAAGAACAACTAGAGTGCTAACAGCCTTACTTATGACAAAAGTATGGCACACCTGAAGCCATCTTGATTGGAATAAACTGGTAACACTTAAAACATTTAATTTAAAAAGGAACAAAATGAGGGGGTTCATTTTGCCATAGAAATTATGGTTAGTGCTGCAAAAAGAAAATTTAGTGCATGTTTTAAGTGAGATCTCAAATCCTCTTCTATTTCATTAGAAAATTCTGACATGCAGACTGAAACAATCACTTTCAATACCAGCAGTAGACTTCCAGTTAACTCCTTGGTGAGCAGTAGCTTTACTACAGTGATCTAATGAACAACTAGAGTAATAACATTCTGAATTTATGGCAAATGTGTGACACATCTGAATGCCTTCTTGATGGAATCAAAGTAAAAAACTGAAAGCATTTCCTACTGAGGAGACTGCAGTAAATGAGGAAATTAGGAAACTTCATAACAAAGAAGTCTTCCAAGATGGCCACCAGTGAAAAAGAGCCCAAATGTAGCACAAATATTACCCAGATGTAGCCCACATATAGCCCAATGACAAAAGTGTGCAAAACACTTTTTATTTTTAGTTTTTTGCAGTTTTATGTAGTGCAGACTGGTCAGGTATTGGAGCGTTGCATCTTAAAACATGACCCCCTACACTACAAAAACACCACTGCACTACCCTAAACCCTAAAACACTACCCCAGCACGACCCCCTAAACTACACAAGCACCACTGCACTATCCTAAACCCTAAAACACTACCCACAGCATGACCCCCTACACTACACAAACACCACTGCACTACCCTAAACCCTAAAACACTACCCCAACACCACTGCACTAACCTAAATCCTAAAACACTACCCCCAGCACGACCCCTACACTACCCAAACACCACTGCACTACCCTAAAACATGACCCCTACACTACACAAACACCACTGCACTACCCTAAACCCTAAAACACTACCCCAACACCACTGCACTACCCTAAACCCTAAAACACTACCCCCAGCACGACCCCTACACTACACAAGCACCACTGCACTACCCTAAACCCTAAAACACTGCCCCCAGCACGACCCCCTACACTACACAAACACCACTGCACTACCTTAAACCCTAAAACACTACCCCCAGCATGACCCCCTACACTGCCCGAACACCACTGCACTGCCCTAAACCCTGAAACACATACCCTAGCACGACCCCCTACACTGCCCAAACACCACTGCACTGCCCTAAACCCTGAAACACCACCCCCTTCACGACCCCCTACACTGCCCGAACACCACTGCACTGCCCTAAACCCTGAAACACCACCCCCAGCATGAGCCCTACACTGCCCGAACACCACTGCACTGCCCTAAACCCTGAAACACTACCCCCAGCAAGACCTCCTACACTGCCCGAACACCACTGCACTGCCCTAAACCCTGAAACATCACCCCCAGCAAGACCCCCTACACTGCCCGAACACCACTGCCCTGAACCCTGAAACACCACCCCCAGCACGACCCCTACACTGCCCGAACACCAATGCACTGCCCTAAACCCTGAAACACCACCCCCAGCACGACCCCCTACACTGCCCGAACACCACTGCACTGCCCTAAACCCTGAAACACCACCCTCTGCACGACCCCCTACACTGCCCGAACACTACTGCACTGCCCTAAACCCTGAAACACCATCCCCAGCACGACCCCCTACACTGCACGAACACCACTGCACTGCCCTAAACCCTGAAACACTACCCCCAGCAAGACCCCCTACACTGCCCGAACACCACTGCACTGCCCTAAACCCTGAAACACCACCCCCAGCAAGACCCCCTACACTGCCCGAACACCACTGCCCTAAACCCTGAAACACCACCCCCAGCAAGACCCCCTACACTGCCCGAACACCACTGCACTGCCCTAAACCCTGAAACACCAGCCCCAGCACGACCCCTACACTGCTCGAACACCACTGCACTGCCCTAAACCCTGAAACACCACCCCTGCACGACCCCCTACACTGCCCGAACACCACTGCACTGCCCTAAACCATGAAACACCACCCCCAGCACGACCCCCTACACTGCCCGAACACCACTGCACTGCCCTAAACCCTGAAACACCACCCCCTGCACGATCCCCTACACTGCCCAAACACTACTGCACTGCCCTAAACCCTGAAACACCACCCCCAGCACGACCCCCTACACTGCACGAACACCACTGCACTGCCCTAAACCCCGAAACACTACCTCCAGCAAGACCCCTACACTGCCTGAACACCACTGCCCTACACCCTGAAACACCACCCCCAGCAAGACCCCCTACACTGCCCGTACACCACTGCACTGCCCTAAACCCTGAAACACCACCCCCAGCATGACCCCCTACACTGCCCGAACACCACTGCACTGCCCTAAACCCTGAAACACCACCCCCAGCACGACCCCCTACACTGCCCGAACACCACTGCACTGCCCTAAACCATGAAACACCAGCTCCAGCACGACCCCTACACTGCCCGAACACCACTGCATTGCCCTAAACCCTGAAACACCACCCCCAGCACGACCCCTACACTGCCCAAACACCACTGCACTGCCCTAAACCCTGAAACACCAGCCCCAGCACAACCCCGTACACTGCCCGAACACCACTGCACTGCCCTAAACCCTGAAACACCAGCCCCAGCACGACCGCCTACACTGCCCAAAAACCACTGCCCTGCCCTAAACCCTGAAACACCAGCCCCAGCAAGACCCCTACACTGCCCGAACACCACTGCACTGCCCTAAACCCTGAAACACCACCCCCAGCAAGACCCCCTACACTGCCCGAACACCACTGCACTAAAGCCTGAAACACCACCCCCAGCAAGACCACCTACACTGGCCGAACACCACTGCACTGCCCTAAACCCTGAAACACCACCCCCTGCACGACCCCCTACACTGCCCAAACACCACTGCACTACCCTAAACCCTGAAACACCACCCCCTGCACGACCCCCTACACTGCCCGAACACCACTGCACTGCCCTAAACCCTGAAACACCACTTCTCAGCACGACACCCTACACTGCCCGAACACCACTGCACTGCCCTAAACCCTGAAACACCACCCCCAGCACGACCCCCTACACTGCCCGAACACCACTGCACTGCCCTAAACCCTGAAACACCACCCCCTGCACGACCTCCTACTCTGCCGGAACACCACTGCACTGCCCTAAACCCTGAAACACCACCCCCAGCACGACCCCCTACACTGCCCGAACACCACTGCACTGCCCTAAACCCTGAAACATCAACCCCAGGAAGACCCTCTACACTGCCTGAACACCACTGCCCTAAACCCTGAAACACCACCCCTACACTACACGAACACCACTGCACTGCCCTAAACCCTGAAACACCACCTCCAGCAAAACCCCCTACACTGCCTGAACACCATTGCTCTGCCCTAAATCCTGAAACACTAGCCCCAGCATGACCCCCTACACTGCCCGAACACCACTGCACTGCCCTAAACCCTGAAACACCACCCCTGCAGCACCCCTACACTGCCCGAACACCACTGCACTGCCCTAAACCCTGAAACACCACCCCTGCACCGCCCCCTACACTGCCCGAACACCACTGCACTGCCCTAAACCCTGAAACACCACCCCCAGCACGACCCCCTTTACTGCTCGAACACCACTGCACTGCCCCAAACCCTGAAACACCACCCCAGCACGACCCCTTACACTGCCCGAACACCACTGCCCTAAACCCTGAAACACCACCCCCTGCACGACCCCCTACACTGCCCGAACACCACTGCCCTAAACCCTGAAACACCACCCTCTACACTGCCCGAACACCACTGCACTGCCCTAAACCCTGAAATACCACCCCCAGCACAACCCCCTACACTGCCCGAACACCACTGCACTGCCCTAAACCCTAAAACACCACCCCCAGCATTACCCCCTACACTGCCCAAACACCACTGTACTGCCCTAAACCCTAAAACACTGCCCCCAGCACGACCCCCTACACTACACAAACACCACTGCACTACCTTAAACCCTAAAACACTACCCCCAGCATGACCCCCTACACTGCCCGAACACCACTGCACTGCCCTAAACCCTGAAACACATACCCTAGCACGACCCCCTACACTGCCCAAACACCACTGCACTGCCCTAAACCCTGAAACACCACCCCCTTCACGACCCCCTACACTGCCCGAACACCACTGCACTGCCCTAAACCCTGAAACACCACCCCCAGCATGAGCCCTACACTGCCCGAACACCACTGCACTGCCCTAAACCCTGAAACACTACCCCCAGCAAGACCTCCTACACTGCCCGAACACCACTGCACTGCCCTAAACCCTGAAACATCACCCCCAGCAAGACCCCCTACACTGCCCGAACACCACTGCCCTGAACCCTGAAACACCACCCCCAGCACGACCCCCTACACTGCCCGAACACCAATGCACTGCCCTAAACCCTGAAACACCACCCCCAGCACGACCCCCTACACTGCCCGAACACCACTGCACTGCCCTAAACCCTGAAACACCACCCTCTGCACGACCCCCTACACTGCCCGAACACTACTGCACTGCCCTAAACCCTGAAACACCATCCCCAGCACGACCCCCTACACTGCACGAACACCACTGCACTGCCCTAAACCCTGAAACACTACCCCCAGCAAGACCCCCTACACTGCCCGAACACCACTGCACTGCCCTAAACCCTGAAACACCACCCCCAGCAAGACCCCCTACACTGCCCGAACACCACTGCCCTAAACCCTGAAACACCACCCCCAGCAAGACCCCCTACACTGCCCGAACACCACTGCACTGCCCTAAACCCTGAAACACCAGCCCCAGCACGACCCCTACACTGCTCGAACACCACTGCACTGCCCTAAACCCTGAAACACCACCCCCTGCACGACCCCCTACACTGCCCGAACACCACTGCACTGCCCTAAACCATGAAACACCACCCCCAGCACGACCCCTACACTGCCCGAACACCACTGCACTGCCCTAAACCCTGAAACACCACCCCCTGCACGATCCCCTACACTGCCCGAACACTACTGCACTGCCCTAAACCCTGAAACACCACCCCCAGCACGACCCCCTACACTGCACGAACACCACTGCACTGCCCTAAACCCCGAAACACTACCTCCAGCAAGACCCCCTACACTGCCTGAACACCACTGCCCTACACCCTGAAACACCACCCCCAGCAAGACCCCCTACACTGCCCGTACACCACTGCACTGCCCTAAACCCTGAAACACCACCCCCAGCATGACCCCCTACACTGCCCGAACACCACTGCACTGCCCTAAACCCTGAAACACCACCCCCAGCACGACCCCCTACACTGCCCGAACACCACTGCACTGCCCTAAACCATGAAACACCAGCTCCAGCACGACCCCCTACACTGCCCGAACACCACTGCATTGCCCTAAACCCTGAAACACCACCCCCAGCACGACCCCCTACACTGCCCAAACACCACTGCACTGCCCTAAACCCTGAAACACCAGCCCCAGCACAACCCCGTACACTGCCCGAACACCACTGCACTGCCCTAAACCCTGAAACACCAGCCCCAGCACGACCGCCTACACTGCCCAAAACCACTGCCCTGCCCTAAACCCTGAAACACCAGCCCCAGCAAGACCCCCTACACTGCCCGAACACCACTGCACTGCCCTAAACCCTGAAACACCACCCCCAGCAAGACCCCCTACACTGCCCGAACACCACTGCACTAAAGCCTGAAACACCACCCCCAGCAAGACCACCTACACTGGCCGAACACCACTGCACTGCCCTAAACCCTGAAACACCACCCCCTGCACGACCCCCTACACTGCCCAAACACCACTGCACTACCCTAAACCCTGAAACACCACCCCCTGCACGACCCCCTACACTGCCCGAACACCACTGCACTGCCCTAAACCCTGAAACACCACTTCTCAGCACGACACCCTACACTGCCCGAACACCACTGCACTGCCCTAAACCCTGAAACACCACCCCCAGCACGACCCCCTACACTGCCCGAACACCACTGCACTGCCCTAAACCCTGAAACACCACCCCTGCACGACCTCCTACTCTGCCGGAACACCACTGCACTGCCCTAAACCCTGAAACACCACCCCCAGCACGACCCCCTACACTGCCCGAACACCACTGCACTGCCCTAAACCCTGAAACATCAACCCCAGGAAGACCCTCTACACTGCCTGAACACCACTGCCCTAAACCCTGAAACACCACCCCCTACACTACACGAACACCACTGCACTGCCCTAAACCCTGAAACACCACCTCCAGCAAAACCCCTACACTGCCTGAACACCATTGCTCTGCCCTAAATCCTGAAACACTAGCCCCAGCATGACCCCCTACACTGCCCGAACACCACTGCACTGCCCTAAACCCTGAAACACCACCCCTGCAGCACCCCCTACACTGCCCGAACACCACTGCACTGCCCTAAACCCTGAAACACCACCCCCTGCACCGCCCCCTACACTGCCCGAACACCACTGCACTGCCCTAAACCCTGAAACACCACCCCCAGCACGACCCCCTTTACTGCTCGAACACCACTGCACTGCCCCAAACCCTGAAACACCACCCCCAGCACGACCCCTTACACTGCCCGAACACCACTGCCCTAAACCCTGAAACACCACCCCCTGCACGACCCCTACACTGCCCGAACACCACTGCCCTAAACCCTGAAACACCACCCTCTACACTGCCCGAACACCACTGCACTGCCCTAAACCCTGAAATACCACCCCCAGCACAACCCCCTACACTGCCCGAACACCACTGCACTGCCCTAAACCCTAAAACACCACCCCCAGCATTACCCCCTACACTGCCCAAACACCACTGTACTGCCCTAAACCCTAGAACACTACCCCCAGCACGACACCCTACACTACCCGAACACCACTGCACTACCCTAAAATACTACCCCCAGCACGACCCCCTACACTACCCGAACACGACTGCACTGCCCTAAACCCTCAAACACTCCCCCAGCATGACCCCCTACACTACCCGAACACCACTGCACTGCCCTAAACCCTAAAACACTCCCCCAGCACGACCCCCTACACTACCCGAACACCACTGCACTGCCCTAAACCCTAAAACACTCCCCCAGCACGACCCCCTACACTACCCAAACACCACTGCACTGCCCTAAACCCTAAAACACTACCCCCGCATGACCCCATACACTACCCAAACACCAATGCACTACCCTAATCCCAAAACACTACCCCCGCATGACCCCCTACACTACCCTACACCCTAAAACACTACCCCCGCATGACTCCCTACACTACCCAAAGACCACTGCACTACCCTAAACTCTAAAACACGACCTCCTACACTACACAAACACCACTGCACTACCCTAAACCCTAAAACACTACCCCTAGACTACACAAACACCACTGCACTACCCTAAACCCTAAAACACTACCCCAGCAGTACCCCTACACTACCCAAACACCACTGCACTAACCTAAACCCTAAAACACTACCCCCAGCAGTACCCCCTACACTACCCAAACACCACTGCACTACCCTAAAACACTACCCCCAGCACGACCCCCTACACTACCCAAACACCACTGCACTACCCTAAACCCTAAAACACTCCCCCAGCACGACTCCCTACACTACCCAAACACCACTGCACTACCCTAAACCCTAAATCTACCCCCAGCATGACCCCCTACACTACACAAACACCACTGCACTACCCTAAACCCTTAAACACTACCCCCAGCACGACCCTCTTCACTACCTAAACACAACTGCACAATTTGTTACAGGCGTTGCAACGCAGGCCTGTGGTGCTTACTGGAAGTACCTAGAGGGCTAGTTGGGCCCCAGGGACCCTCAGGATTCAAGGTGACCTAATCCCCCAACTTAAAACGCACCACGGGGCACGTTTGCACAGTGGTGAAGGGAAGGGGCGGGTCCTCAGGTGACATGTGCGCAAACACGCCCTGTGGTGCGTTTTAAGTTGGGGAATTAATTCCCTTTGAATCCTGAGGGACCCTGGGAGCCAACTAGCCCACCAGGTACCTTCAGTAAGCACAACAGAGTTGCGTTGCAGAGAGGTGAAAAAGGTGCGTGGCCTCGGAACGCCTCTCTGCAACTCAGCTCTGTGGTCCTAACTGTAGGTACCTGGGGGCTAGTTGGGCCCCAGGGACCCTCAGAATTCAAGGGGACTTAATCCCGCAACTTAAAACGCGCCACGGGGTGCGTTTGCACACATGTCACCTCAGGCCCCCTCCCTTCACCACTGTGCAAACGCGCCCTGTAGCGCGTTTTAAGAGGTAGTTTTAATCCCCTGCCCTATTATGTACTAGGGACTTGCAGATGAGGTCATGCTAATCACAGGGGTACCCCAACGCATAGTGTTCCCTAGTGTATGTAGGTGTTTTCACTGTATTCTAAGTGTCTTTTAGCATAGCACTGGCTCTGGTTAGTCAGAGTCAGTTACCACCAGTACCCGTCTGAAAAAGTTGTGGGCACAGGATGATTTTGCAACAAGGCCTCTTTCTGCTCCTCTGTTGGTTCTTTCTGCACATCTTTGCTTCTTTCTGTGCGTTTTTTCTTCTTTCTTCACATGTCCTACCTCTGTAGGCATAGTTAGAAACTAGCATTTAAAAAACCTTTGAAATTCACTTAAAAATCATAGGTTTCAGGCACGTTATAGTTAGAAATTAGCATTTAAAAACCTTTGAAATTCACTGAAAAAACCATAGGTTTCAGGCACGTTATAGTTAGAAATTAGCATTTAAAAAACCTTTGAAATTCACTGAAAAAACCATAGGTTTTAGGAACAGTTATAGTTAGTTGGACATTTCACTCGTACAAAACCATAGAAATTCCCCCGTTATAGTTAGTTCAGCTAACTATAACTCGCGCCCCGCAATGCACTGCTGATGACGTCACATATTACATCACTCATGACATGGTCAGTGACATCACTGATGACATCTCAAATGACATCACTGATGACATCATCCATGTGATAATTTCATGCATCTTCTCACACCCTAATATAACTTTTGATACACCCACTCTAAATTACAGACTGCCATTCTCAAAACCATAGACACTCTAACACCAAAAACTACATACCCACTCACTGATTCTTAGGTCTACACACACATCCACTCACTCACTCACCCGTACAGTCACTCATACTTAGTCACTCAGTACAGGACTATCATATGCACTCATACACCTATATAAACACTCACACACCGCCACTCATCCATAGAGGTACTCACACACCTAGTCAGTCATGCAAAAAACTTAATCACACACCCATTTACTCACCTATACAGTTATACACACACCAGCTCACTTACTCATACAAATACTAGCACATTCTTACACTCTTATACAATCACTGATACAAGTACACACTCATCCATACAGCCACTCTCACAATCACACACTCTCACTTATAGCCATTTATATACTCCAACACACATATATACTGCCTTTCACATATGTAGTTACTCACACATGTACCACTGAGATATACATTCAATCACTAACACACCCATACACACACTCACCCACCCATACAGTCCATCACAGATGCACTCTTGAAACCATGCACCCAGTGAATCACCAACTCACACATCTATGCACAGAGTCACACACACCCCACCCACACAAACACTCAGGCACCCATACAGATACTCAGACAATCAATCAATAACCCATGTAGACACTCATGTAGCTATTCAGAAAGCCATGCAGCCGCTTACAAACCAACAGACAGACGGATACAAACATTCACACAGTTTAGTCACTAACCCATGCATTCAGTAAGATACATTTAATCACTCACTTGTAGAGTCAGTCACTCACGTACTAAATCATCCATTCAGACACTTATACACCCACTCATTCTTCAATACGCCTTTCCCTATATATATTAAACATATTTAAACTTTACAGAAACACACAGTCACTGGATGATGTCATCAGTGATGTCATTTGAGATGTCATCAGTGATGTCATCAGTGATGTCACTGACCATGTCATGAGTGATGTAATATGTGACGTCATCAGCTGTGCATTGCGGGCGCGAGTTATAGTTAGCTGAACTAACTATAACGGGGGAATTTCTATGATTTTGTACGAGTGAAATGTCCAACTAACTATAACTGTCCCTAAAACCTATGGTTTTTTCAGTGAATATATATATATATATATATTATCTACTGGCGGTCGCCAGTAGATAGTTATAGTTAGGACCTAGTTTCCATAGGAAACTTGTTTTTTGTTTTCTCAATATCTTTGGCGCCGGTAGACGAATCTTCGCGAAATTTTCAAAACTCGTAGCCCGCTCCGGTCGGCTCCTGTCTGGAAAGTTTCGGGGTGATTCGGCAAGCGGGGGCCGAGAAAAAAGAGGAGTCCCAAAACATGTTTTCTCCATGTTAATTCCCAAAGGAAACTTTAGACACGGCTACAGCTCGAACTGCTGAACGGAATTACACCAACTTTGGCAAAAAGGTGGACCTTGTTGCAGAAAGAGACCTTTTTTTTAAATGGAGTAAATCCGTTCAGTAGTTCCTGAGAAATTCAAAAAATTGAGGTCGGAAAATCAATTTCCCATAGGAAACTTTAGACACGGTTACAGCTGAAACTGCTGAACGGAATTACACCAAATTTGGCAAAAAGGTAGCCCTTGGTTCAGAAAGAGACCTTTTTTTTAAATGGTGTAAATCCGTTCAGTAGTTGCTGAGAAAATTACAAAAAAAGTTTCGATATATAGAGGCGCGGTGGATCCGCGCACCCTCCTGACCACGAGCTTTATTCTAATTGGCTGTCAACACTCCAAACCAAGAAGTGTTGGCAGCCATCTTGTGCCTCGGTAACCGAGGCACAAGAAAACAGGGAAAGAAAGGTAAAAAAAAATAAAAGGGGGCAGGGTAGAAACACCCTGACCCCCTAGGCCTGCTCAGGGGGTCCCAAAAGGACCCCCAGGGCCTAAAAAAGCATTTTTTTTAAATCGGCGAGATTTGTGCTCCCAGCGCGAATTTTGGCCAAATTTTTTTTTTAAAACGAAGCGCGGGCTCCCGCGCTTCGTTATTATTTAGCCCCCGGGTGGGCCAAGTACCGGGGGCATTCAATAATGTAATTGCGTGGGCCCAGGGAGGCCCCCGCAGCCCCGGGGACCGCCACCCCCCGGGGCTTTCCATAAACATTTGCGGGGGGCACATGGCCCCCCCATAGCCCCGGTGACCGGCAACCCCGGGGCTTCTTATTCTTAATGTGTGGGGGGCCTCCAAGGCCCCCCCAAGCCCCAGGGACCGCCACCCCGGGGTTTAAAAAAAAAAAAACATAGACCTGTATGGGGGGCTTGAGCCCCCACACACGCCCCGGGGACCGCCACCTCCCCGGGGCACTAATATTCAAATTTGGGGGTCCATAACGGACCCCCGAGCCCCAGGGACCACCACCTCCCCGGGGCTGTGCAATAGGTGGGAGGGGGGCCGCGCGGCCCCCCTCCTGGAGCCCTTGATGGCCCTGCTGCCCGCCACCCCCCAGGGCCGGCTCCTGCAGTGTCCCGGTGTGCCCAGCCCTGGGACACTGCTGTTTGCAATGTCAGGGCGGGAGCCGCACGGCTCCCACCCTGTCATGGCAAACTGCTTTGCTTCATTGAAGCGAGAGCAGGGAAACCTGCTCTCGCTTAAATGAAGCAAAGCAGATTGCTTTTCCACACGGGGAGCTGCATGTCAGCAGCTCCCCATGTGGAAAAGCAATGCCGGCTCCCGCAGGACGCGGGGAGCCGGCGGGACCGTGGGGGCATTGGGGCTCCCCCCACGGTCCCCAACGGATAGGGCCTGCCCCAGGGGATGGGGTCCCCGGGGCTAGAAGTGGCCCGGGAGGGGGGCCACGCGGCCCCCCTCCCCAAATTTAAAAAACAATAAATAAAGGCCTGCCCCGGGGGATGGGGTCCCCGGGGCCGAAATTGGCCATGGGAGGGGGGCCCACGCAGCCCCCTTCCGTTAATATATATATATATTTTTTTAAATGGGGGTCAGGCCCTGGGGGATGGGGTCCCCTGGGCCCAAAAAAAGTAAAAAGAAGGGGGGCCACACAGCCCCCTTCTAAAAAAAAAAAAAAAAACGCGATCGTGCCGGAGGCCCCACCCCCTCCCAGCAACACTCTGTAAACGCGCTCTGTGGTGCGTTTTAAGTTCCCTTCAATACTGGGGGTCCCTGGGGGCCAACTAGCCCACCAGGTACCTCCAGTAAGCACCACAGGGCTGCGTTGCAGAGAGGTGGTCCAGGCCACACCCCTTTTTACACCTCTTTGCAACGCAGCTCTGTGGCGCTTACTGGAGGTACCTGGTGGGCTAGTTGGACCCCAGGGACCCTCAGGATTCAAGGGGACTTTATCCCCCAACTTAAAACGTGCCACGGGGCATGTTTGCACAGTGGTGAAGGGAGGGGGCGGGGCCTGAGGTGATATGTGTGCAAACACGCCCTGTGGCGCATTTTACGTTGGGGAATTAATTCCCCTTCAATCCTGAGGGCCCCTGGGGGCCAACTAGCCCACCAGGTACCTCCAGTTAGCGTTACAGGCCTGCGTTGCAGAGAGGTGGTCCAGGCCACGCCCCTTTTTACACCTCTCTGCAACGCAGCTCTGTGGCGCTTACTGGAGGTACCTCGTGGGCTAGTTGGACCCCAGGGACCCTCAGGATTCAAGGGGACTTTATCCCCCAACTTAAAACATGCCACGGGGCGCGTTTGCACAGCGGTGAAGAGAGGGGGCGGGGCCTGAGGTGACATGTGTGCAAACATGCCCTGTGGCGCCTATTAAGTTGGGGAATTTAATTCCCTTTCAATCCTGAGGGCCCCTGGGAGCCTACTAGCCCACCAGGTGCTTCCAGTAAGCGCCACTGCGCTGCGTTGCAGAGAGGTGGTCCAGGTCACGCCCCTTTTTACACCTCTCTGCAATGCAGCTCTGTGGCGCTTACTGGAGGTACCTGGTGGGCTAGTTGGACCCCAGGGACCCTCAGGATTCAAGGGGACTTAATCCCCCAACTTACAACGCGCCAGGGGGCGCGTTTGCAGAGTGGTGGATAAAGGGGGCATGGCCTTTGTCTACCTCTCACCAACCCCACTGCGTGGGGCTTACTGGAGGTAAAAGGTAGGCTAGTTGGCCCCTAAAGGACCCCCAGCAGTGAAGAAGACTTCAATCCCCATCCAAGAGCGCGCCAGGGAGCGCGTTTGTAGAGTGGTGGGCAAAGTGGGCGTGACCTGGTACGAGTACTTACCAGTGCTGCTGTGTGGGACTGACTGGAGGTAATAGTTTGGGAAGTTGGCCCCCAAGGATGTCCTTGGGGGCCAACTACCCCTCTTGTTACCTCCAGTAAGTCCCACACAGTGGGATTGCTAAGACGTCTTCGGAGGCCATGGCCCCTTTCTCTACCACTCTGCAAACGTGCCTCGTGGCAGACTACGGGATGGGTGATGAAGTCCAATTTTGTCCTGAGGGAGTTTGGGGTCCAAGAATCCCTCCTGGTACCTCCTGTAAGTCCTACACTGCGGAATTCCTGAGCGTTGGTTGGATGCCCAGCACCCTTTCTCCACCACTCTGCAAACGTGACTTCTAGTTAAAGTAACATATTTCTGCACCTCTGACTTAGCTGTAGTTTTAATCCCCCTGCCCTATTATGTACTAGGGCCTTACAGAGGAGGTCATGCTAATCACAGGGGTACCCCAACGCATAGTGTATCCTAGTGTATGTAGGTGTTTTCACTGTATTCTAAGTGTCTTTTAGCATAGCACTGGCTCTAGGCCTGGTTAGTCAGACTCAGTTACCACCAGTACCCGTCTGAAAAAGTTGTGGGCACAGGATGATTTTGCAACAAGGCCTCTTTCTGCTCCTCTGTTGGTTCTTTCTGCACATGTCTTGCTTCTTCCTGCACTTTTGTTCATCTTTGTGGACTTCTGTTGCTTCTTTCTGCATTTTTTTGCTTCTTTCTGTCCGTTTTTTCTTCTTTCTTCACATGTCCTACCTCTGTAGGCATAGTTAGAAACTAGCATTTAAAAAACCTTTGAAATTCACTTAAAAACCATAGGTTTCTGGCACGTTATAGTTAGAAATTAGCATTTAAAAAACCTTTGAAACTCACCGAAAAAACCATAGGTTTCAGACATGTTATAGTTAGAAATTAGCATTTAAAAACCTTTGAAATTCACTGAAAAAACCATAGGTTTCAGGCACGTTATAGTTAGAAATTAGCATTTAAAAAACCTTTGAAATTCACTGAAAAAACCATAAGTTTCAGGCACGTTATAGTTAGAAATTAGCATTTAAAAAACCTTTGAAATTCACTGAAAAAACCATAAGTTTTAGGGAAAGTTATAGTTAGTTGGACATTTCACTCGTACAAAACCAGAGAAATTCCCCCGTTATAGTTAGTTCAGCTAACTATAACTCGCCCCCCCGCAATGCACTGCTGATGACGTCACATATTACATCACTCATGACATGGTCAGTGACATCACTGATGACATCTCAAATGACATCACTGATGACATCACTGATGACATCATCCATGTGATAATTTGACGCATCTTCTCACACCCTAATATAACCTTTGATACACCCACTCTAAATTACAGACTGCCATTATCAAAACCATAGACACTCCAACACCAATAACTACATACCCACTCACTGATTCTTAGGTCTACACACACATCCACTCACTCACCCGTACAGTCACTCATACTTACGGTCACTCAGTACAGGACTATCATATGCACTCATACACCTATATAGACACTCACACACCGCCACTCATCCATAGAGGTACTCACACACCTAGTCAGTCATGCAAATAATTAATCACACTGCCATTTACTCACCTATACAATTATACACACACCAGCTCACTTACTCATACAAATACTAGCACATTCTTACGCTCTTATACAATCACTGATACAAGCACACACTCATCCATACAGCCACTCTCACAATCACACACTTTCACTTATAGCCATTTATATACTCCAACACACATATATACTGCCTTTCACATATGTAGTTACTCACACATGTACCACTGAGATATACATTCACTCACTAACACACCCATACACACACTCACCCACCCATACAGTCCATCACAGATGCACTCTTGAAACCATGCACCCAGTGAATCACCCACTCACACATCTATGCACAGAGTCACACACACCCCACCCACACAAACACTCAGGCACCCCTACAGATACTCAGACAACCAATCAATAACCCATATAGAAACTCATGTAGCTATTCACAAACCCATGTAGCCGCTTACACACCAACAGACAGACGGATACAGACATTCACACAGTTTAGTCACTAACCCATGCATTCAGTAAGATACGTTTAATCACTCACTTATAGAGTCAGTTACACACCTACTAAATCATCCATTCAGACACTTATACACCCACTCATTCTTCAATACGCCTTTCCCTTTATATATTAAACATAATTAAACTTTACAGAAACACACAGTCACTGGATGATGTCATCAGTGATGTCATTTGAGATGTCATCAGTGATGTCATCAGTGATGTCACTGACCATGTCATTGAGTGATGTAATATGTGACGTCATCAGCAGTGCATTGCGGAGGTGCGAGTTATAGTTAGCTGAACTAACTATAACGGGAATTTCTCTGGTTTTGTACGAGTGAAATGTCCAACTAACTATACCTTTCCCTAAAACCTATGGTTTTTTCAGTGAATTTCTATAACGTGCCTGAAACCTATGGTTTTTTCAGTGAATATATATATATATATATATATATATATATATATATATATATATATATATAATCTACTCGCGGTCGCCAGTAGATAGTTATAGTTAGGACCTAGTTTCCATAGGAAAAGCGTTTTTGTTTTCCCAATAACTTTGGCGCCGGATGACGAATCATCGCGAAATTTTCAAAACTAGTGGGGCGCTCCGCTCAGCTCCTGTCTTGAAAGTTTCGGGTGATTCGGCAAGCGGAGGCCGAGAAAAAGGGGGTCCCAAAACGTGTTTTCTCCATGTTAATTCCCATAGGAAACTTTAGACACGGCTACAGCCCGAACTGCTGAACGGAATTACACCAAATTTGGCAAAAAGGTAGTGCTTGGTTCAGAAAGTGCCCTTTTTTTTAAATGGTGTAAATCTGTTCAGTAGTTGCGGAGAAAATCAAAAAATAGAGGTCAAAAAATCAATTTCCCATAGGAAACTTAAGACACAGTTACAGCCAAAACTGCTTAACGGAATTACACCAAATTTGGCAAAAAGGTAGTGCTTGGTTCAGAAAGCGCCTTTTTTTTAAATGGTGTAAATCCGTTCAGTAGTTCCTGAGAAATTCAAAAAATAAAAGTTTCGATATCTATGGCCGCTGTGGATCCGCGCACCCTCCCGATCACGAGCTTCATGCTAATTGGCTGTCAACACTCCAAACCAGGAAGTGTTGGCAGCCATCTTGTGCCTCAGTAGAACCAAGGCACAAGAAAACAGAAAAACTAAGGCGCAAAACAAGAAAAGGGGGCAAGGTAGAAACACCCTGACCGCCTAGGCCTGCTTAGGGGGTCCCACAAGGACCCCCAGTGCCCAAAAAAGCATTTTTTTAAAAATAGAATCGACCGAATTCCCGCTCGGTGCGCGAATCCGGCCATGAAAATAAATAAAAAACGAAGCGCGCTTCGTTTAATTGAAGCCCCCGGGTGGGCCAGGTCCCGGGGGCAGTAAAAATGTGGGGGGCCCCAATCCCCCCCACATAGCCCCGGGGACCGCCACCCCCCGGGGCTTTGCAAAAATATTTGTGGGGGGCACACGGCCCCCCACAGCCCTGGGGACCGCCACCCCCTGGGGCTTGTTTTTTTAGAGTTTGGGGGGCCACTAAGGCCCCCCCAAGCCCCGGGGACCACCACCCCCGGGGCTTAAGTCAATTATAATCACGGGTGCACACTGCCCCCTCCCGCAGCCCCGGGGCCCGCCACCCCCCCGGGGCTTCTTTTTAAAAAAAATATATATACATGTGTGGGGGGGCTCGAGCCCCCCCACACGCCCCGGGGACTGCCACCTCCCCGGGGCACTAATATTTAAATTTGGGGGTCCGTAACAGACCCCCGAGCCCCGGGGACCACCACCTCCCCGGGGCTGTGCAAGTGAAGGTGCGGCCCCCCTCCTGGAGCCTGTGATGGCCCTGGGGACTGCCACCCCCCAGTGCCAGCTCCTGCAAGGTCCCGGGGTACCCACCCCCGGGACACTGCTGTTTGCTATGGCGGCTCCCGTCCTGCCATAGCAACTTGATTGGATTTTGGAAGAGAGAGCAGGAAACCTGCTCTCTCTTCCAAAATCTAAAGCAGATTGCTTTTCCACAAGGGGAGCTGCATGTTAGCAGCTCCCCGTGTGGCATAGCAATGGCGGCTCCCGCAGGATGCTGGGAGCCGTTGGGACCGTGGGGGCATTGGGGCTCCCCCCACCATCCCCAATGGATAGGGCCTGCCCCGGGGGATGGGGTCCCCTGGGCTAGTAGTGGCCCTGGAGGGGGGCCACTTGGCCCCCTCCCACAAATTTTTAAACAAAAAAAAAAGGCCGGCCCCGGGGGATGGGGTCCCCGGGGCCAATAGAGGCTTCAGGAGGGGGGCCACGCAGCCCCGCTCCTTAATTTTTTTTTTAAATGTGGCCATGTTGCGGGGGATGGGGTCCCCGGGGCCGGAATTGGCCCCCTTCCCGTTCATTTTTTTTTTTTTTATATAGAAAAAGGGGTCAGGCCCTGGAGGATGGGGTCCCCAGGGCCCAAAAAAGGAAAAAAGAAGGGGGGCCACACAGCCCCCCTTCTAAAAAAATAAATGTAAAAAAAAGACGCGATCGTACCTCAGGCCCCGCCCCCTCCCTTCACCACTCTGCAAACGCGTCTTGTGGCTCGTTTTAAATTGGGGCATTAATTCCCCTTGAATACTGGGGGTCCCTGGGGGCCAACTAGCCCACCAGGTACCTCCAGTGCACGCCAGAGGGCTGCATTGCAGAGAGGTGGTCTAGGCCATGCCCCTTTTTACACCTCTCTGCAACGCAGCTCTATGGCGCTTACTGGAGGTACCTGGTGGGCTAGTTGGACCCCAGGGACCCTCAGGATTCAAGGGGACTTTATCCCCAACTTAAAACGCACCACGGGGCGTGTTTGCACAGTGGTGAAGGGAGGGGGCGGGCCTGAGGTGATATGTGTGCAAACACGCCCTGTGGCGCATTTTACGTTGGGGAATTAATTCCAAGAAGTGTTGGCAGCCATCTTGGGACCAATATACATGATAGCACCCCATTAAAATGCATTGTAGTGAATCGAAGCTTTTGAGGGTCACCAAAAGGAGAACGTATAAAGGGTGATAAGACTTTAGTTACATTATAAATCATTTGTTGATGGTACCATACTAATTTTAGGAATTGTGGTGTGTTCTAAGGTGATTTTACCCTGTGAAAAAGCCTTCTGCTGGGATATCATGAATCATGTTTGAGAGAAAACTATCTTCTCATACTTTTCCCATAGAGGTTTGGACTCCTCAAGACCTGGCTCTTCGAGCAGTAGCAGCACTCCCCCCCCGCCCCCCCCTAGCGGCTTGAGACCCTCACAGGTATGTAGTGCGCTCTACAAATGCTATGATTGATTGATTGATTGATTGAAGGTGATCTAGAAGCTAAAATGAGAGCAAAGTTTCTGTAAATTCACATTATCTTTCTCAGTCATGTGAGAATGAAGTCTGACATTCTCAGTAAAACATGTACATCCAACAAGGGCAGAGACTGTCAGTTGATTCCTTAGTGTTCTACTGCAGCTTCCCAGAGTGTTCTAAAGAACAACCAGAGCGCTAACAGTCTTACTTATGACAAAAGTATGGCACACCTGAAGCCATCTTGATTGGAATAAAGTGGTAACACTTAAAACATTTAATTTAAAAAGGAACAAAATGAGGGGGTTCATTTTGCCTTAGAAATTATGATTAGTGCTGCAAAAGAAAAATTAGGGCACATTTTGAGTGATTTCTCAAATCCTCTTCTATTTCATTAAAAAATTTGACATGCAGACTGAAACATGCACTTTCAATACCAGCAGCAGACTTCCCTGGTGAGCAGTAGCTTTACTACAGTGATCTAATGAGCAACTTGAGTGCTAACATTCTGAATTTATGGCAAATGTGTGACACATCTCAATGCATTCTTGATGGAATCAAAGTAAAAAACTGAAAGTATTCCCTACTGAGGAGACTGTAGTAAATGAGGAAATTCGGAAACTTCATAACAAATAAGTCTCCCAAGATGGCCACCAGAGACAAAAGAACCCAAATGTAGCACAAATATCACCCAGATGTAGCCCACGTATAGCCCAATGACAGAATGTCCCAGTGTTCTAAAGAACAACTAGAGCGCTAACAGTCTTACTTATGACAAAAGTATGGCACACCTGAAGCCATCTTGATTGGAATAAACTGGTAACACTTAAAACATTTAATTTAAAAAGGAACAAACTGAGGGGGTTTATTTTGCCATAGAAGTGCTGCAGAAAGAAAAATTAGGGCACATTTTGAGTGACTTTTCAAATCCTCTTCTATTTCATTAAACAATTCTGACATGCAGAATGAAACATGCACTTTCAATACCAGCAGCAGACTTCCCTAGTGAGCAGTAGCTTTACTACCGTGATCTAATGAGCAACTAGAGTGCTAACATTCAGAATTTATAGCGAATGTGTGACACATCTGAATGCCTTCTTGATGGAATCAAAGTAAAAAACTGAAAGCATTGCCTACTGAGGAGTCTGCAGTAAATGAGGAAATTAGAAAACTTCAACACAAATAAATCTCCCAAGATGGCCACCAGAGACAAAAGAGCCCAAATGTAGCACAAATATCACCCAGATGTAGCCCACGTATAGCCCAATGACAGAAGTGTGCAAAACACTTTTAATTTTTTGTTTTTTTGCAGTTTTATATAGTGCAGACTGGTCAGATAATGGAGTGCTTTACATGAGCATTGGTTACATCACACAAGGACAAATTCATATTGGTTGTAGACATGGGGAGATTAATGATTTTACCAGAATCACAGAATGTCGAGCTGAAGCAGAAACTCCAACCTGGTTCCCCAGTTGCAAAGTCTGCAGCTCTGGTAGTAATACCACATCCTCTCCCCTAAGTGCAACATTTAATCAAGTGGTCAACTGGATAAAACAACATAAAGATAACAAATAATTTAAAAGTGCTTTGTCGCTATTTGAAAACTCAGAAAATATGTCCTCATTTTAGGTTTTTAGAGCACTAACCATAATTTCGATGCAAATAAGACCCTCTCATTTCTGTCATTTCTAAAGGAAATGCTCTAGGTATTACAGTTTTGATTACATCAAGAGGACCTCAGGCGTGCCACACTTTTGTAATAAATATAGAATGTTAGAAATCTACTTGTTCATTAGGATACTGTTGAGAGGCAGAGGCCAGGGGCACGGACTCAGAAAATTGAAGGCAGGTAGGAGGGTGCAGAGGCAACAATTTGACCACACTGGGTAGGCAGGAAGGGCAGTGGCAGCACGACAGACTATGGAGGGCAGTGGAAAGGGGGGGCAGGGGCAACAAACCAACAATGCAGGACAGGCAAGTGAGGCTGTGGCAATATAATAGACCATTGTGGGCAGAAGGAAGAGGCAGTGGTAGTACAACCATACAAGCCAACAGACCCGATTCAGCCAGGAAACGCCCAATGTTTTTAAGCCCAAATGGGCTTTATTTGATCTGTCTCCTGTCTACAATCTCCTCTTTTTCAATGTAAGTCAATGGGGAAAATCAATACCCCAGTTTTTTTTTCAAAATCTCCCTCTTACCAAGTTCAAAATGTTAGCAAGTATGGTACATTGGATCATGGAAGGCAGGAGGAATTAGGGTAAGGACATGTACTCGGATAACAGAGGACAGGAGGGACATGGACAGGTGCACCAAACTGACCTTACAGGGCAGGAATCAGGGTTTGCAGCAGCACAATACACAACACAGGGCATGCGGGACGGCAGTGCAGCACAACAATCTATGGAAAGCAATAGGGAGGGGACAGGACCATGCACATGGACAACAGAGAACAGAGGGGAAAGAGGCAATGGCAGCTAGCTGACCATAATGGACAGACAGGAGAGAAAGATGTAGCATAACGGACCATAAAGGGCAGGAGGTAGGGATCAGGGGCATTACAATGGAACAAACAAGCCAGGAGGGAGGGAATAGGGGTCTGCACATGGAAAACAGAGGGCAGGGGGCAAGGGGGCAGGGCAGGAGCAGCAAGCTGACAATGGAGGTCAGGCAGGATGGGCACTAGAAGCAAGACACACCATGGAGAGCAACAGTGAGACTATAATGGCATACACACAGACCATGAAGGGAAGGTGGGAGGGGGTCAGGGGCAGCTAGCTGGCCACACAGGGAAGGTGGGAGGGGCTGTGGCAGCACTGAAGACCATGCATGGCAAGTGGGAGGGTTAGTGGCAGCACAATGGCCATGATGGGTGAGAAGGAGGGGGCAGGTGCATGCAGAAAGGACCATGGAGGATAGAAGGGAGGGATAGGAGCTGGGCACAGACAAGAGAGTTCAGGGGAAGGGGCCTCACAACAGACCATGCGGGGCAGGCAGGAGGAGCAGTTGCAGCACAACAGACAAGGGAGGGTGGAAGGGTGTGGCAGTAAAATGGACCATGGAGGACAGGAGGAAGGGGATAGGGGCATGGAACGTGGACAGGCAGGGTGGAGGTGGCAGGGACAGGTTACAGTCATCTGACAATGCAAGGCAGGTGGGAGGGGAGTGGCAGCTCAACAGAACACTCAGAATAGATAGGAGGGCAGGTCCATGGAACATGGTGGTCAAAAAGGATGGAGCAGGGGCATGCACACAGACATCGGAGGGCAGGGGGAAGGAGAGTAGGGGCAGCAAGCTAAGCACAGAGGCTAAGCAGGAGGTCAATGATGGGGCATAGAATTGGGCAATGGAGGGCAGGAGGAGTGGACTGGGACATCATGCTAAATGGAGGGCAGTGGCAGCACATCAGACCATGCATGGCAGGAGGGAGAATGCTAGTGCATGGATTCAGACAACAGAGGATAGGGAGGAGGTGGATGGGGCAGCAAGCTAACTGTTCAGAATAGGCGGGAAGGCCAGTGGCAGAACAACGGCCACAAAGGGCTGTAATGAGGGAGCAGGGGCATGGACTTGGACAATGGATGGCAAGGAGGAGGGGAGGCAGGAGCAGCAAGCTTGGGTGGGGGCAGCACAATGCCAGGCCAGGCCCTGCTTTCAACCCCCACCATCCATTGTGATAGGCATCTTACTTAACGTTAAAAAAACCTAGAAATTCGCTGAAAAAAACAAAGATTACAGGGACGTTATAATTAGACTCAGATTTCACTCGTACAAAACCAGTGAAATTCAGCAGTTATAGTTGCCTGAGCTAACTATATCTTACACCCCCGCAATGCACTGCTTATGACCTCAGACATTACATCATTCATGACATGGTCAGTGACATCACTCATGACATCACTCATGACATCTCAAATGAGCTGTGAATGGAATGGAACTATAATCGCTAGAACATTATTTATGGATAGTGTGTGTATATTAACACCCCTTTTTTTTCCGTCTAAGAACCATTATAATACGCAACGTGCCCAGATCAATATGGCCGATAGCCTTTCATTTTAAAGTAATGTGTAGTCCATTGTTTATGTTGATGTTTGCAATCCTAAGTATGCTTATTATGAATAAGTCACGTTGACGAACATACAGGTACGGCGGTCACGGGGCAAGATATGCTGAAATGACATTGTGTGCATATTAACACTTGTTTTCTTTTCTTTATTGTATCAATTCCTGAATTTTCACATCGTGACCCGGCCAATATGGCCGCCAGCTTTTTGGATAAAAGTAATATGTAGTCCTTTGTTAATGTTTGCAACTGGAGGCATTTATACATTTAAATAAGGAAGCTACAATGACGTCTTTTATCGTTATGAAGGTTCGGATGAGCCAAAACGCGTGGATTGCATTTCGCATTTGAGATGTCATCAGTGATGTCATCAATGATGTCACTGATCATGTCATGAGTGATGTAATATGTGACGTCATTAGCAGTGCATTGCGGGGGCGTGAGTTATATATATATTCACTGAAAAAACCATAGGTTTCAGGCACGTTATAGTTAGAAATTAGCATTTAAAAACCTTAGAAATTCACAGAAAAAACCACAGGTTTCAGGGACGTTTAGTTGGACATTTCACTCGTACAAAACCAAAGAAATTCCGCCGTTATCCCCTTCGCTGCGTTCGTCGGCCAATGGCCGTCGCGAGAACTACCTCCGTAGTGCTGCGCACGTCCGTTGGCTGACGCGGCCCCGCCCACTCCGCTAAATGGCCACACCGCCGCGGAATTGCCGCCGCGGTTAAGCGGTTAAAGTTAGTTCAGCTAACTATAACTCACGCCCCCGCAATGCACTGCTGATAATGTCACATATTACATCATTCATGACATGGTCAGTGACATCACTGATGACATCATCCACGTGATAATGTTATGCACCTCCTCACACCCTAATATAACCTTTGATACACCCACTCTAAAATACAGACTACCATTTTCAAAATCATAGACACACCAATACCAGTTACTACATACCCACTCACTGATTCCTAGGTCTACACACACATCCACTCATTCACCCATATAGTCACTCATACATGCAGTCACTTATCAATACAGCAGTATCATTTGCACTCATACACCTATACAGACACTCACACATCGCCACTCATACATAGAGTTACTCACACACCTAGTCAGTCATGCAAAGAATCATTCACACTCCCATTTACTCACCTGTAGAGCTATACACACACCACCTCACTTATTCATACAGATACTAACATATACTTACTCTCTTATACAATCACTGATACAAGTACACACTCATCCATACAGCCACTCTCACAATCACTCACTCTCACGTATTGTCATTTATATACTCCAACTCTCACATACACTGCCTTTTACATATGTAGTTACTTGGACATGTACCACTGAGACATCCATTCACTCACCAACACACCCATACACACACTCAACTACCCATACAGCTGTTTCCACATGCACTCTTGAACCCATACACCCAGTGAATCAACCACTCATATATCTATGCACAGTCACACACCTCCCACCCATCCACACGGACACTCAGGCACCCATACAGATACTCAGATAACCAATAAATAACCCATATACATACTCATGTAGCTACTCACCAACCCATGCAGCCACTTACACACCAACTGACCGACTGATACCGACATTTACACAGTTTAGTCACTAACCCATGCATTCAGTAAGACACATTTAATCACTCACTTATACAGTCAGTCACGCACCTACTAAATCATCTATTCAGGTACTTATACACCCACTCATTCCTCAATACACCATGTCATATATATATATATATATATATATATATAAAACCTATTTAAACTTTACAGAAACACACATTTACTGGATGATGTCATCAGTGATGTCATCAGTGATGTCATTTGAGATGTCATCAGTGATGTCACTGCCCATGTCATGAATGATGTATTATGTGACGTCATCAGCAGTGCATTATGGGGTGCGAGTTATAGTTAGCTGAACTAACTATAACGGCGGGATTTCTTTGGTTTTGTACGAGTGAAATGTCCAACTAAATATAACGTCCCTGAAACCTGTGGTTTTTTCAGTGAATTCTAATGTTTTTTAAATGCTTATTTCTAACTATAACGTGCCTGAAACCTATGGTTTTTTCAGTGAATATATTATCTACTGGCGGTCGCCAGTAGATAGTTATAGTTAGAACCTATTTTCCATAGGAAATCCGCGACATTCTATTTTGAAACTTTGTGGGGCGCTCCGGTCCGCTCCTACCCTGAAAGTCTCGGGGTGATTCGTCAAGCGGGGGCCGAGAAAAAGGGGGTCCCAAAACGCGTTTTCCCCATTCATTTTTCCATAGGAAACTTTAGACACGGCTACAGCCCGAACTGCTGAACGGAATTACACCAAATTTGGCAAAGAGGTAGTTCTTGGTTCAGAAAGAACCCTTTTTGTTAAATGGTGTAAATCCGTTCAGTAGTTGCTGAGAAAATCAAAAGTAAAAGTACATATATATCTATGGCCGCGTCGGATTCGCGCACCCTCCCGATCACGAGCTGTCTGCTAATTGGCTGTCAACACTCCAAACCAGGAAGTGTTGGCAGCCATCTTGTTCCTCGGTAGAACCGAGGAACAAGAAAGCAGTAAAAAGTGCGCAAAACGCACAAAGGGGGCAGGGTAGAAACACCCTGACCCCTAGGTCTGCTCAGGGGTCCCACAAGGACCCCCTGGGCAAAAAGCATTTTTTTAAATCGGCAGGATGCGCTCAGGGTGCGCGGATCCTGCCGATAAAAATCGAAGCGCGGTCTCCGCGCTTTAATGTTAATTTGCCCCCGGGTGGGCCAAGTCCTGGGGGCATGCTGGGGAGTGTTTATTTTATGTATGGGGGCCTCTAAGGGCCCCTCAAGCCCCGAGGACCGCCACCCCCGGGGCTTTCTATTTGAAATGGTGCGGGAGGGCTCTGAGCCCTCCTGCAGCCCCGAGGACCACCACCTCCCGGGGCTTCTTTTTTTTCTCTGTGTGGGGGGCTCGAGCCCCCACATGCCCCGGGACCGCCACCTCCCCGGGCACTAACAAATAAAATGGGGGTCCGTTTTGGACCCCGAAGCCCCGGGACCACCACCTCCCCGGGGCTTTGCTGATGTGGGGAGGGGGCCGCGCGGCCCCCTCCTGGAGCCTGTGGTGGCCCTGGGGACCGCCACCCCCAGAGCCGGCTCCTGCAGTGTCCCGGGTGCCTACCCCGGGACACTGCTGTTTGCAATGAGAGGACGGGAGCCTCGCGGCTCCCGTCCTGTCATTGCAAACTGCTTTGGATATTGGAAGAGAGAGCAGGGAAACCTGCTCTCGCCTAATATCCAAAGACAATTGCTTTTTCACACGGGGAGCAGCATGTTAGCTGCTCCCCATGTGTAAAGCAATGCCGGCTCCCGTAGGACACGGGGAGCCGGCGGGACTGTGGGGGTTTGGGGACCCCCACAGTCACCAACCAGAGGCCAGGCCCCGGGGATGGGGTCCCCGGGGCAAGTAGTGGCTCGGGAGGGGGCCACGCGGCCCCCTCCTAAGAAATATATATATTTTTTAATTTAAAAAAAAAAAAAGGGGTAAGGCCCTGTGGGATGGGGTCCCCAGGGCCCAAAAATAAGAAAAAGGAAGGGGGGCCACACAGCGCCCCTTCAGGGGAAAAAAACAAAAAAAAACAAAAATAACGATCCTTTATACACCTCTCTGCAACGCAGCTCTGTGGCGCTTTTTGGAGGTACATGGTGGGCTAGTTGGCCCCCAGGAACCCTCAGGATTCAAGGGGACTTAATCCCCAACTTAAAACGCACCACGGGGCGCGTTTGCACAGTGGTGAAGGGAGGGGCGGGGCTTCAGGTGACATGTGTGCAAACAGGCTCCGTGGCGCGTTTTAAGATGGGGAATTAAATCCCTTCAATCCTGAGGGTCCCTGGGGGCCAACTAGCCCAACAGGTACATCCAGAAAGTGCCACAGAGCTGCGTTGCAGAGAGGTGTAAAAGGGGTGTGGCCTCTCTACACGTCTCTGCAACGCAGCCCCTGGCGCATACTGGAGGTTCCTGGTGGGCTAATTGGCCCCTAGGGACCCTCATGATTCAAGGGGACTTAATCCCCCAACTTAAAACGCACCACGGGCGCGTTTGCACAGATGTCACCTCAGGCCCCGCCCCTACCTTCACCATTGTGCAAATATTCCTCTAAAATCTGCCGAACTACGAATTCGGATTTACTCACCTGTTATCAGGAGAGACCTCAGTGCTGCATCTTTCATCCCAGTACTAATCCTGAAAAGTAATTTTAACCGTACTTACCAGTAACTTGAATTTCCTTCCATAGGATATCATTGCCTGCTTTTGCTGAAAAAGTTTCTAAGTGTTGATTTTTGAAACATACAAATATTCCTCTAAAATCAGCCGAAATACGAATTCCGATTTACTCACCTGTTATCAGGAGAGACCTCAGTGCTGTATCTTTCAGCCCAGTACTGGTCCTGAAAAGTAATTTTAACCGTACTTACCAGTAACTTGAATTTCCTTCCATAGGCTAACATTGACTGGTTTCACTTGGAAATTCTTCTAAGTGTGTAGTTTTGGAACTTTAAAATATTCCTCTAAAATCAGCCGAAATACAAATTCCGATTTACTCACCTGTTATCAGGAGAGACCTCAGTGCTGTATCTTTCAGCCCAGTACTGGTCCTGAAAAGTAATTCTAACCGTACTTACCAGTAACTTGTATTTCCTTCCGTAGGAATCCATTGTCTGGTTTTCAGCAGAAAAGTTTCAAAGTGTCGATTTTCACAAACTACAAATATTCCTTAAAAATCGCCTGTATGACTTAAACGCATTCTTTCAACTGTTTACAGGAGATGCACCAGTGCTGGATCCAGGATCCAACACTGAGTAAGAAAAAGTAACGATAACAGTTTTTACCTGCTAAGTGAATTTCCTTCCTTAGGATAACATTGGTGATTCTATGAGAAAAAGTTTCAAAGTGTCAACTTTTAAAATACAATAATATTCCTTAAAAATCACTAATGTAACCAAAACGCTTTTACTCAACTGTTTACAGGAGATGTCCCAGGACTGAATCTAGGATCCAGTCCTGTGGTTAGAAAAGTAATCCATAAAGTAACTAATTGCATTTAACTAGAAATTCACATTGAGCTGAATGTTGCATTGTGTTTGAAAATGTGTTGCCCATTGCAACAACTGTAACTACTGTACTTAAAAGTCTATTGCCTATGTGCAAAGTATTTAAACTAAAGTAATTCATTCTGAGAAATTATTTTTGTAATGTATAATGTAATTACAATGTAATTTAAAAATAAAATATGTACAAAAATTGTTTCTAAAAATGTAGTAAATCAGTATGAAAAAAATAAATATAACAATTAATACATTTAAAAATTGTCATTTACAAAACCTTTGAAATTCACTGAAAAAAACGTAGGTTTCAGACATGTTATAGTTAGGAATTAGCATTTAAAAAACCTTTGAAATTCACTGAAAAAACCATAGGTTTCAGACACGTTATAGTTAGAAATTAGCATTTAAAAAACCTTTGAAATTCACTGAAAAAACCATAGGTTTCAGGCACCTTATAGTTAGAAATTTGCATTTAAAAAACCTTAAAAAATCACTGAAAAAACCATAAGGTTTTAAGGACAGTTATAGTTAGTTGGACATTGCACTCGTACAAAACCCGTGAAATTCCCCGTTATAGTTAGTTCAGGTAACTATAACTCGCGCCCCGCAATGCACTGCTGATGACGTCACATATTACATCACTCATGACATGGTCAGTGACATCACTGATGACATCACTGATGACATCTCAAATGACATCACTGATGACATCACTGATGACATCATCCATGTGAGAATTTAATGCATCTTCTCACACCCTAATATAAGTTTTGAAACACCCACTCTAAATTACAGACTGCCATTTTCAAAACCATACACACTCCAATACCAATAAGTACATACCCACTCACTGATTCTTAGGTCTACACACACACATATACTCACTCACCCGTACAGTCACTCATACTTACAGTCACTCAGTACAGGACTATCATATGCACTCATACACCTATATAAACACTCACACAACGCAACTCATCCATAGAGGTACTCACACACCTAGTCAGTCATGCAAATAATTAATCACACTCCAATTTACTCACCTATACAGTTATACACACCAGCTCACTTACTCATAAAAATACTAGCACGTTCTTACGCTCCTATGCAATCACTGATGCAAGCACACACTCATCCATATAGCCACTCTCACAATCACACACTCTCACGTATAGCCATTTATATACTCCAACACACATATATACTGCCTTTCACATATGTAGTTACTCACACATGTACCACTGAGATATACATTCAATCACTAACACACCCATACACACACTCACCCACCCATACAGTCCATCACAGACGCACTCTTGAAACCATGCACCCAGTGAATCACCCACTCACACATCTATGCACAGAGTCACACTCACCCCACCCACACAAACACTGAGGCACACATACAGATACTCAGAGAACCAATCCATAACCCATATAGACACTCATTTAGCTAGTCAGAAACCCATGCAGCTGCTTACACAACAACCGACAGACGGATACAGACATTCACACAGTTTAGTCACTCACCCATGCATCCAGTAAGATACGTTTAATCACTCACTTATAGACTCAGTCACGCACCTACTAAATCATCCATTCAGACACTTATACACCCACTCATTCTTCAATACGCCTTTCCCTATATATATTAAACATATTTAAACTTTACACAAACACACAGTCACTGGATGATGTCATCAGTGATGTCATCAATGATGTCATTTGAGATGTCATCAGTGATGTCATCAGTGATGTCACTGACCATGTCATGAGTGATGTAATATGTGACGTCATCAGCAGTGCATTGTGGAGCGCGAGTTATAGTTACCTGAACTAACTATAACGGGGGAATTTCACGGGTTTTGTACGAGTGCAATGTCCAACTAACTATAACTGTCCCTAAAACCTTATGGTTTTTTCAGTGATTTTTTAAGGTTTTTTAAATGCAAATTTCTAACTATAACGTGCCTGAAACCTATGGTTTTTTCAGTGAATATATATATATATATATATATCCTCCTGGTTTCAGCGAGTTTCCTACCGGCTGCCTGAGCGCCGATGGTGCCGCTATGCTTTTGATAAAAATGTCGTGCAATGGGATAGCTTGGGTCATTATTTTTGATGGCCCTCAGATGTTGTAGTATGCGTCTGTGCACTGGGAGAATAGTACTGCCAATGTACTGTTTGGAGCATGGGCAACTTAGAGCATAAACTGCAAATTCTGTTTTGCATGTTAAATTCTGTCTGATACTCAGTGTTTTACCCAAAGGTGTTTTAAGGGTAGTTAGGTTCATACCATTCTCACAGGCCTTGCATTTACTGCATTTCCTAAAGCCTGAAATACAGCGTGATTGACAGTGTGCCGAAAAAGAAAAGAGATGGTGACAGGGAAAAGGAACTCAGGAGACTTGAGTCCTTATACATCCTTGAAATGGATAGTATGGAGCCACAGTGCCTAAATATCGATGAAGAAATGTATATCCATCTCTAGCCTTGACCTCTGCCTTTAAAGTTTTTTAAATTGCTTTTCTTTTTTGTGATTTTATAGTGTATTTAGTGTTTTTAGAGAGAACATAGATGGTTGTTCTAACCTTGTTCTTTTGTTCGTTTTTTGTTTGTTGTTTTATAGGAGGACTCTTCTAGAAGAAACCTTATTGCATTCCAATGTGGGGGGAACTTTATACAGATGTGAGAACTGTGCAAAGTTTGTAATTTACTAATTTAGACTGATAATGGTGCACAATCCAACACGCACTAATATGCCCACTAGGGCACAATAGATAGGAAGCCCACTAGGGCACCACTGAGTTAAACCAGCCTAATGCTCTATGTGTGATGCCTGTTGTCCTTTATTGATTACAAGACCTATGTACATCGAATATGGTCTTCTTTGCACATGTACCCTAGCGAGCAGCTCCCCCTAACATTAATGATGTCAATAATACAATGTATTTTTCAGTATACTGTGGCAGAAATTATCTCGATAGGAGAGTCAATCATGGTAAAGATTGTGTTCTCTGAATTTAAGATGAATACATATTGTGTACTCACATGCTGAATAATGTGGTAGCACGCATAGGTGATATTCTCTTACTTACCAAGTGGCATGAATTAATGTGTGAGAACACTCGCCGTAACATGAAAAACATGTTTTAAGATGGCCGCGATTACTGAATGTTTAGTCCTCTATCTTTGTTGTTGTTTTTATTGAAACACTTGCACGAACAATACATTTAAATAGTAATGGTTGTGAATGGATTGACGCCGTGACGAAGGTGCTAGGAGGCACCGAAACGCGTTGGCATTTTGTGACTCTGAACCGGATTAAAAATGTATTGCAACGATACTGGAGTGCTGTGGTTTTCTGTCATCACGCAGGAAACATTGTGTAAGCATATATATATATATATATATATATATATATATATATATATATATATATATATATATATTATCTACTGGCGGTCGCCAGTAGATAGTTATAGTTAGGACCTATTTTCCATAGGAAATCCGCGACATTCTATTTGAAATAACTCTTGCGTCGGTTGACGAATCTTCGCGAAATTTTCAAACTTTATGGCCCGCTCCGGTCCGCTCCTACCCTGAAAGTCTCAGGGTGATTCGTCAAGCGGGGGCCGAGAAAAAGGGGGTCCCAAAACGTGTTTTCCCCATTCATTTTCCCATAGGAAACTTTAGACACGGCTACAGCCCGAACTGCTGAACGGAATTACACCAAATTTGGCAAAGAGGTAGTTCTTGGTTCAGAAAGAACCCTTTTTGTTAAATGGTGTAAATCCGTTCAGTAGTTGCGGAGAAATTAAAAAAATAAGAGTAAAAAAATCAATTTCCCATAGGAAACTTTATGCAAGGCTACAGCCCGAACTGCTGAACGGAATTACACCAAATTTGGCAAAGAGGTAGTTCTTGGTTCAAAAAGAACCCTTTTGTTAAATGGTGTAAATCCGTTCAGTAGTTGCTGAGAAAATCAAAAGTAAAAACACATATATATCTGGGCGGAGCCTAACCACACATGTCATCGTGAGATCTGATTGGCTGTCAGCACTTCATCCTGGAATTGCTGGCAGCCATCTTGGGACCAATATAAATGATAGTACCCCATTGAAATGCATTGTAGTGAATCGAAGATTTTGAGGGTTACCGAAAGGAGAACTATAAAGGGTGATAACAGACTTTAGTTACATTAGAATTCATTTGTTGATGGTACCATACTAATTTCAGGAATTGTGGTGTGGTCTAAGGTGATTTTACCCTGTGAAAAACCTTCTGCTGGGATATCATGAATCATGTTTGAGAGAAAACTATTTTCACATGCTTGTCCCATACAGTTTTGGAAGGTGCCCCAGAAGCTAAAATGAGAGCATATTTTCTGTAAATTCACATTATCTTTCTCAGTCATGTGAGAATGAAGTCTGACATTCTCAGTAAAACATGTACATCCAACAAGGGCAGAGACTGTCAGTTGATTCCTTTGTGTTCTACTGCAGCTTCCCAGAGTGTTCTAAAGAACAACTAGAGTGCTAACAGCCTTACTTATGACAAAAGTATGGCACACCTGAAGCCATCTTGATTGGAATAAACTGGTAACACTTAAAACATTTAATTTAAAAAGGAACAAAATGATGGGGTTCATTTTGTCATAGAAATTATGGTTAGTGCTCTGGAAAGAAAAATTAGGACATGTTTCAAGTGTGATCTCAAATATCTTCCTGTTATATTTCAACAGGAGCAGCCTGTCAGTTGATGCCTTTGTGTTCTACTGCAGCTTCCCAGAGTGTTCTAAAGAACAACTAGAGCGCTAACTGTCTTACTTATGACAAAAGTATGGCACACCTGAAGCCATCTTGATTGGAATAAACTGGTAACACTTAAAACATTTAATTTAAAAAGGAACAAAATGATGGGGTTCATTTTGTCATAGAAATTATGGTTAGTGCTGTAGAAAGAAAAATTAGGACATGTTTCAAGTGTGATCTCAAATATCTTCCTGTTATATTTCAACAGGAGCAGCCTGTCAGTTGATGCCTTTGTGTTCTACTGCAGCTTCCCAGAGTGTTCTAAAGAACAACTAGAGCGCTAACAGTCTTACTTATGACAAAAGTATGGCACACCTGAAGCCATCTTGATTGGAATAAACTGGTAACACTTAAAACATTTAATTTAAAAAGGAACAAAATGAGGGGGTTCATTTTGCCATAGAAATTATGGGTAGTGCTGTAGAAAGAAAAATTAGGACATGTTTTAAGTGAGATCTCAAATATCTTCCTGTTATATTTCAACAGGAGCAGCCTGTCAGTTGATGCCTTTGTGTTCTACTGCAGCTTCCCAGAGTGTTCTAAAGAACAACTAGAGTGCTAACAGCCTTACTTATGACAAAAGTATGGCACACCTGAAGCCATCTTGATTGGAATAAACTGGTAACACTTTAAACATTTAATTTAAAAAGGAACAAAATGAGGGGGTTCATTTTGCCATAGAAATTATGGTTAGTGCTGCAAAAAGAAAATGTAGTGCATGTTTTAAGTGAGATCTCAAATCCTCTTCTATTTCATTAGAAAATTCTGACATGCAGACTGAAACAATCACTTTCAATACCAGCAGTAGACTTCCAGTTAACTCCTTGGTGAGCAGTAGCTTTACTACAGTGATCTAATGAACAACTAGAGTAATAACATTCTGAATTTATGGCAAATGTGTGACACATCTGAATGCCTTCTTGATGGAATCAAAGTAAAAAACTGAAAGTATTTCCTACTGAGGAGACTGCAGTAAATGAGGAAATTAGGAAACTTCATAACAAAGAAGTCTTCCAAGATGGCCACCAGTGAAAAAAGAGCCCAAATGTAGCACAAATATTACCCAGATGTAGCCCACATATAGCCCAATGACAAAAGTGTGCAAAACACTTTTTATTTTTAGTTTTTTTGCAGTTTTATGTAGTGCAGACTGGTCAGGTATTGGAGCGTTGCATCTTAAAACATGACCCCCTACACTACAAAAACACCACTGCACTACCCTAAACCCTAAAACACTACCCCAGCACGACCCCCTACACTACACAAGCACCACTGCACTATCCTAAACCCTAAAACACTACCCCCAGCATGACCCCCTACACTACACAAACACCACTGCACTACCCTAAACCCTAAAACACTACCACAACACCACTGCACTAACCTAAATCCTAAAACACTACCCCCAGCACGACCCCCTACACTACCCAAACACCACTGCACTACCCTAAAACATGACCCCCTACACTACACAAACACCACTGCACTACCCTAAACCCTAAAACACTACCCCCAGCACGAACCCCTACACTACACAAGCACCACTGCACTACCCTAAACCCTAAAACACTGCCCCCAGCACGACCCCCTACACTACACAAACACCACTGCACTACCTTAAACCCTAAAACACTACCCCCAGCACGACCCCCTACACTGCCCGAACACCACTGCACTGCCCTAAACCCTGAAACACATACCCTAGCACGACCCCCTACACTGCCCGAACACCACTGCACTGCCCTAAACCCTGAAACACCACCCCTTCACGACCCCCTACACTGCCCGAACACCACTGCACTGCCCTAAACCCTGAAACACTACCCCCAGCAAGACCTCCTACACTGCCCGAACACCACTGCACTGCCCTAAACCCTGAAACATCACCCCCAGCAAGACCCCCTACACTGCCCGAACACCACTGCCCTAAACCCTGAAACACCACCCCCAGCACGACCCCCTACACAGCCCGAACACCACTGCACTGCCCTAAACCCTGAAACACTACCCCCAGCAAGACCCCCTACACTGCCCGAACACCACTGCACTGCCCTAAACCCTGAAACACCACCCCCAGCAAGACCCCCTACACTGCCCGAACACCACTGCCCTAAACCCTGAAACACCACCCCCAGCAAGACCCCCTACACTGCCCGAACACCACTGCTCTGCCATAAACCCTGAAACACCAGCCCCAGCACGACCCCTACACTGCCCGAACCCCACTGCACTGCCCTAAACCCTGAAACACCAACCCCTGCACGACCCCCTACACTGCCCGAACACCACTGCACTGCCCTAAACCCTGAAACACCACCCCCAGCACGACCCCCTACACTGCCCGAACACCACTGCACTGCCCTAAACCCTAAAACACCACCCCTGCACGATCCCCTACACTGCCCGAACACTACTGCTCTGCCCTAAACCCTGAAACACCACCCCCAGCACGACCCCCTACACTGCACGAACACCACTGCACTGCCCTAAACCCCGAAACACTACCCCCAGCAAGACCCCCTACACTGCCCGAACACCACTGCCCTAAACCCTGAAACACCACCCCCAGCAAGACCCCCTACACTGCCCGTACACCACTGCACTGCCCTAAACCCTGAAACACCACCCCCAGCATGACCCCCTACACTGCCCGAACACCACTGCACTGCCCTAAACCCTGAAACACCACCCCCAGCACGACCCCCTACACTGCACGAACAACACTGCACTGCCCTAAACCATGAAACACCAGCCTCAGCACGACCCCCTACACTGCCCGAACACCACTGCACTGCCCTAAACCCTGAAACACCACCCCCAGCACGACCCCCTACACTGCCCGAACACCACTGCACTGCCCTAAACCCTGAAACACCAGCCCCAGCACGACCCCGTACACTGCCCGAACACCACTGCACTGCCCTAAACCCTGAAACACCAGCCCCAGCACAACCGCCTACACTGCCCGAACACCACTGCACTTCCCTAAACCCTGAAACACCAGCCCCAGCAAGACCCCCTACACTGCCCGAACACCACTGCACTGCCCTAAACCCTGAAAGACCACCCCCAGCAAGACCCCCTACACTGCCCGAACACCACTGCACTAAAGCCTGAAACACCACCCCCAGCAAGACCACCTACACTGGCCGAACACCACTGCACTGCCCTAAACCCTGAAACAACACCCCCTGCACGACCCCCTACACTGCCCAAACACCACTGCACTGCCCTAAACCCTGAAACACCAGCCCCAGCACGACCCCCTACACTGCCCGAACACCACTGCACTGCCCTAAACCCTGAAACACCACCCCTCAGCACGACACCCTACACTGCCCGAACACCACTGCACTGCCCTAAACGCTGAAACACCACCCCCAGCACGACCCCCTACACTGCCCGAACACCACTGCACTGCCCTAAACCCTGAAACACCACCCCCTGCACGACCTCCTACACTGCCGGAACACCAATGCACTGCCCTAAACCCTGAAACACCACCCCCAGCACGACCCCCTACACTGCCCGAACACCACTGCACTGCCCTAAACCCTGAAACATCAACCCCAGCAAGACCCCCTACACTGCCTGAACACCACTACCCTAAACCCTGAAACACCACCCCCTACACTGCACGAACACCACTGCACTGCCCTAAACCCTGAAACACCACCTCCAGCAAAACCCCTACACTGCCTGAACACCATTGCTCTGCCCTAAATCCTGAAACACTAGCCCCAGCATGACCCCCTACACTGCCCAAACACCACTGCACTGCCCTAAACCCTGAAACACCACCCCCAGCACGACCCCCTACACTGCCCGAACACCACTGCACTGCCCTAAACCCTGAAACACCAGCCCCAGCAAGACCCCCTACACTGCCCGAACACCACTGCACTGCCCTAGACTCTGAAACACCAGCCCCAGCAAGACCCCCTACACTGCCCGAACACCACTGCACTGCCCTAAACCCTGAAACACCAGCCCCAGCATGACCCCTACACTGCCCGAACACCACTGCACTGCCCTAAACCCTGAAACACCAGCCCCAGCACGACCACCTACACTGCCCGAACACCACTGCACTGCCCTAAACCCTGAAACACCAGCCACAGCACAACCCCCTACACTGCCCGAACACCACTGCACTGCCCTAAACCCTGAAACACCAGCCCCAGCACAACCCCCTACACTGCCCGAACACCACTGTACTGCCCTAAACCCTGAAACACCAGCCCCAGCACGACCCCCTACACTGCCCGAACACCACTGCACTGCCCTAAACCCTGAAACACCACCCCCTGCATGACCCCCTACACTGCCCGAACACCACTGCACTGCCCTAAACCCTGAAACACCACCCCTGCACCGCCCCCTACACTGCCCGAACACCACTGCACTGCCCTAAACCCTGAAACACCACCCCAGGCCCGACCCCCTTTACTGCTCGAACACCACTGCACTGCCCCAAACCCTGAAACACCACCCCCAGCACAACCCCCTACACTGCCCGAACACCACTGCCCTAAACCCTGAAACACCACCCCTGCACGACCCCCTACACTGCCCGAACACCACTCCACTGGCCTAAACCCTGAAACACCACCCCCTACACTGCCCGAACACCACTGCACTGCCCTAAACCCTGAAACACCACCCCCAGCACGACCCCCTACACTGCCCGAACACCACTGCACTGCCCTAAACCATGAAACACCAGCCCCAGCACGACCCCCTACACTGCCCGAACACCACTGCACTGCCCTAAACCCTGAAACACCACCCCCAGCATGACCCCCTACACTGCCCGAACACCACTGCACTGCCCTAAACCCTGAAACACCAGCCCCAGCACAACCCCGTACACTGCCCGAACACCACTGCACTGCCCTAAACCCTGAAACACCAGCCCCAGCACGACCGCCTACACTGCCCGAAAACCACTGCACTGCCCTAAACCCTGAAACACCAGCCCCAGCAAGACCCCCTACACTGCCCGAACACCACTGCACTGCCCTAAACCCTGAAACACCACCCCCAGCAAGACCCCCTACACTGCCCGAACACCACTGCACTAAAGCCTGAAACACCACCCCTAGCAAGACCACCTACACTGGCCGAACACCACTGCACTGCCCTAAACCCTGAAACACCACCCCCTGCACGACCTCCTACACTGCCGGAACACCACTGCACTGCCCTAAACCCTGAAACACCACCCCCAGCACGACCCCCTACACTGCCCAAACACCACTGCACTGCCCTAAACCCTGAAACATCAACCCCAGCAAAACCCCCTACACTGCCCGAACACCACTGCACTGCCCTAAACCCTGAAACACCAGCCCCAGCAAGACCCCCTACACTGCCCGAACACCACTGCACTGCCCTAGACTCTGAAACACCAGCCCCAGCAAGACCCCCTACACTGCCCGAACACCACTGCACTGCCCTAAACCCTGAAACACCAGCCCCAGCATGACCCCCTACACTGCCCGAACACCACTGCACTGCCCTAAACTGTGAAATATCCAACTAACTATAACTGTCCCTGTCCAACTAACTATAACTGTCCCTAAAACCTATGGTTTTTTCAGTGAATATATATATATATTCACTGAAAAAACCATAGGTTTCAGACACGTTATAGTTAGAAATTAGCATTTAAAAACCTTTGAAATTCACTGAAAAAACCATAGGTTTTAGGGACAGTTATAGTTAGTTGGACATTTCACTCGTACAAAACCATAGAAATTCCCCCGTTATAGTTAGTTCAGCTAACTATAACTCGCGCCCCGCAATGCACTGCTGATGACGTCACATATTACATCACTCATGACATGGTCAGTGACATCACTGATGACATCACTGATGACATCTCAAATGACATCACTGATGACATCATCCAGTGACTGTTTGCTTCTGTAAAGTTTAAATATGTTTAATATATATTGGGAAAGGCGTATTGAAGAATGAGTGGGTGTATAAGTGTCTGAATGGATGATTTAGTACGTGAGTGACTGACTCTACAAGTGAGTGATTAAATGTATCTTACTGAATGCATGGGATAGTGACTAAACTGTGTGAATGTCTGTATCCGTCTGTCTGTTGGTTTGTAAGCGGCTGCATGGCTTTCTGAATAGCTACATGAGTGTCTACATGGGTTATTGATTGATTGTCTGAGTATCTGTATGGGTGCCTGAGTGTTTGTGTGGGTGGGGTGTGTGTGACTCTGTGCATAGATGTGTGAGTTGGTGATTCACTGGGTGCATGGTTTCAAGAGTGCATCTGTGATGGACTGTATGGGTGGGTGAGTGTGTGTATGGGTGTGTTAGTGATTGAATGTATATCTCAGTGGTACATGTGTGAGTAACTACATATGTGAAAGTCAGTATATATGTGTGTTGGAGTATATAAATGGCTATAAGTGAGAGTGTGTGATTGTGAGAGTGGCTGTATGGATGAGTGTGTACTTGTATCAGTGATTGTATAAGAGTGTAAGAATGTGCTAGTATTTGTATGAGTAAGTGAGCTGGTGTGTGTATAACTGTATAGGTGAGTAAATGGGTGTGTGATTAAGTTTTTTGCATGACTGACTAGGTGTGTGAGTACCTCTATGGATGAATGGCGGTGTGTGAGTGTTTACATAGGTGTATGAGTGCATATGATAGTCCTGTACTGAGTGACTAAGTATGAGTGACTGTACGGGTGAGTGAGTGGATGTGTGTGTAGACCTAAGAATCAGTGAGTGGGTATGTAGTTTTTGGTGTTGGAGTGTCTATGGTTTTGAGAATGGCAGGCAGTAATTTAGAGTGGGTGTATCAAAAGTTATATTAGGGTGTGAGAAGATGCATGAAATTATCACATGGATGATGTCATCAGTGATGTAATTTGAGATGTCATCAGTGATGTCATCAGTGATGTCACTGACCATGTCATGAGTGATGTAATATGTGACGTCATCAGCAGTGCATTGCGGGGCGCGAGTTATAGTTAGCTGAACTAACTATAACGGGGAATTTCTATGGTTTTGTACGAGTGAAATGTCCAACTAACTATAACTGTCCCTAAAACCTATGGTTTTTCAGTGAATAAATTATCTACTGGCGGTCGCCAGTAGATAGTTATAGTTACAACCTATTATCCATAGGAAATCCGCGACATTCTATTTGAAATAACTCTCTTGCCGGTTGACGTATCTTCGCAAAATTTTCAAACTTTGTGGCCCGCTCCGGTCCGCTCCTACCCTGAAAGTCTCGGGGGATTCGTCAAGCGGGGCCGAGAAAAGGGGGTCCCAAACGCGTTTTCCCCATGCAATTTTCCATAGGAAACTTTAGACACGGCTACAGCCTGAACTGCTGAACGGAATTACACCAAATTTGGCAAAGAGGTAGTTCTTGGTTCAGAAAGAACCCTTTTGTTAAATGGTGTAAATCCGTTCAGTAGTTGCTGAGAAAATCAAAAGAAAAAAGATAGGTATATCTAGGGCCGCGGATCCTCCCGAGCACGAGCTTTATGTTAATTGGCTGTCAACACTCCAAATCAGGAAGTGTTGGCAGCCATTTTGTCCCTCGGTAGAACCGAGGGAAAGAAACAAGTGCGCAAAGCGCACAAAGGGGGCAGGGTAGAAACACCCTGACCCTCTAGGTCTGCTCAGGGGGTCCCACAAGGACCCCCTGGGCAAAAAAAAAAATTTTTATAAAAAAATCGGCAGGATGCGCTCAGGGAGCGCGAACCCTGCCGAAAAAAAAATCGAAGCGCGGTCTCCTGCGCTTCGATGTTAATTGGCCCCGGGTGGGCCAAGTCCCGGGGCATGCTGGGGGGTTCATTTTATGTGTGGGGGGCCTCTAAGGGCCCCCAAGCCCCGGGGACCACCACCCCCGGGGCTTTATGGATAATGGTGCGGGAGGGCTCTGAGCCCTCCCGCAGCCCCGGGACCACCACCTCCCTGGGGCTTCTTTTTATATTTGAAAAACCTGTGTGGGGGCTCCAGCCCCACACGCCCGGGGACCACCACTTCCCCGGGGCACTAAGAAAATGAAAATGGGGGTCCGTTTTGGACTCCCAAGCCCCGGGGACCACCACCTCCCGGGGCTTTCTCGATGTAGGGAGGGGGCCGTGCGGCCTCCTCCTGGAGCCTGTGGTGGCCCTGGGGACCGCCACCCCCAGGAGCCGGCTCCTGCAGTGTCCCGGGGTGCCTACCCCGGGACACTGCTGTTGCAATGACAGGACGGAGCCTCGCGGCTCCCGTCCTGTCATTGCAAACTTGCTTTGGATATTGGAAGAGAGAGCAGGAAACCTGCTCTCTCTTCCAATATCCAAAGCCGATAGCTTTCCACATGGGGAGCAGCATGTTAGCTGCTCCCCATGTGTAAAGCAATGCCGGCTCCCGTAGGACACGGGGAGCCGGCGGGACTGTGGGGGCTTGGGGACCCCCACAGTCCCCAACGAGAGGCCAGGCCCCGGGGATGGGGTCCCCGGGGCCATAAGAGGCCACGGAGGGGGCCACGCAGCCCCTCCACAAAGTAAAAAAAGTGCAAGGCCGGCCCGGGGGATGGGGTCCCCGGGGCCTTAAATGGCCTGAGGAGGGGGCCACGCAGCCCCCTCCAAATAAAAACAAAAAGAGGCCATGCCTTGGGGGATGGGGTCCCCGGGGCCAATACAGGCCCAGGGAAGGGGGGCCACGCGGCACCCTTCCCGTTTTTTTTAAAATTTTAATTTTAAAAAGGGGTAAGGCCCTGGGGGATGGGGTCCCCAGGGCCTAAAAATAGGAAAAAGGAAGGGGGCCACACGGCCCCCCTTCAGGGGAAAAAACAAACAAAAAACGATCGGGCCCGCAGGCCCCGCCCCTTCCTTCACCACTCTGCAAACGCGCCCCTGGCGCGTTTGCAGAGAGGGACAATTCCCCTTGAATACTGGGGGTCCCTGGGGGCCAACTAGCCCACCAGGAACCTCCAGTATGCGCCAGGGGCTGCCTTGCAGAGAGGTGTACAGAGGCCACGCCCTTTTACACCTCTCTGCAACGCAGCTCTGTGGCGCTTTGGAGGAACATGGTGGGCTAGTTGGACTCCAGGGACCCTCAGGATTCAAGGGAGTTAATCCCCCGACTTAAAACGCGCCACGGGGTGCATTTGCACAGTGGTGAAGGGAGGGGCGGGGCTTCAGGTGACATGTGTGCAAACAGGCCCCGTGGCGTGTTTTAAGTTGGGGAATTAAATCCTCTTCAATCCTGAGGGTCCCTGAGGGCCAACTAGCCCAACAGGTATGTCCAGAAAGCGCCACAGAGCTGCGTTGCAGAGAGGTGTAAAGGGGTGTGGCCTCTGTACATGTCTCTGCAACGCAGCCCCTGGCGCATACTGGAGGTTCCTGGTGGGCTAGTTGGCCCGTAGGGACCCTCATGATTCAAGGGACTTAATCCCCCAACTTAAAACGCGCCACGGGGCGCGTTTGCACAGATGTCACCTCAGGCCCCGCCCCCTCCCTTCACCATTGTGCAAATATTCCTCTAAAATTAGCCGAAATACGAATTCCGATTTACTCACCTGTTATCAGGAGAGACCTCAGTGCTGCATCTTTCAGCCCAGTACTGATCCTCAAAAGTAATTTTAACCGTACTTACCGGTAACTTGAATTTCCTTCATAGGCTAACATTGACTGGTTTCACTTGGAAATTCTTCTAAGTGTGGAGTTTTGAAACTTTAAAATATTCCTCTAAAATCAGCCGAAATACGAATTCCGATTTACTCACCTGTTATCAGGAGAGACCTCAGTGCTGCATCTTTCAGCCCAGTACTGGTCCTGAAAAGTAATTTTAACCGTACTTACCAGTAACTTGAATTTCCTTCATAGGCTAACATTGACTGGTTTCACTTGGAAATTCTTCTAAGTGTGGAGTTTTGGAACTTTAAAATATTTCTCTAAAATCAGCCGAAATACGAATTCCGATTTACTCACCTGTTATCAGGAGAGACCTCAGTGCTGCATCTTTCAGCCCAGTACTGATCCTCAAAAGTAATTTTAACCGTACTTACCAGTAACTTGAATTTCCTTCCGTATGATATCATTGCCTGCTTTTTGCTGAAAAAGTTTCTAAGTGTTGATTTTTGAAACATATAAATATTCCTCTAAAATCAGCCGAAATCCGAATTCTGATTTACTCACCTGTTATCAGGAGAGACCTCAGTGCTGCATCTTTCAGCCCAGTACTGGTCCTGAAAAGTAATTTTAACCGTACTTACCGGTAACTTGAATTTCCTTCATAGGCTAACATTGACTGGTTTCACTTGGAAATTCTTCTAAGTGTGGAGTTTTGGAACTTTAAAATATTCCTCTAAAATCAGCCGAAATACGAATTCCGATTTACTCACCTGTTATCAGGAGAGACCTCAGTGCTGCATCTTTCAGCACAGTACTGATCCTCAAAAGTAATTTTAACCGTACTTACCAGTAACTTGAATTTCCTTCATAGGCTAACATTGACTGGTTTCACTTGGAAATTCTTCTAAGTGTGGAGTTTTGGAACTTTAAAATATTCCTCTAAAATCAGCCGAAATACGAATTCCGATTTACTCACCTGTTATCAGGAGAGAACCCAGTGCTGCATCTTTTAGCCCAGTACTGATCCTCAAAAGTAATTTTAACCGTACTTACCAGTAACTTGAATTTCCTTCCATAGGATATCATTGCCTGCTTTTTGCTGAAAAAGTTTCTAAGTGTTGATTTTTGAAACATACAAATATTCCTCTAAAATCAGCCGAAATCCGAATTCTGATTTACTCACCTGTTATCAGGAGAGACCTCAGTGCTGCATCTTTCAGCCCAGTACTGGTCCTGAAAAGTAATTTTAACCGTACTTACCAGTAACTTGAATTTCCTTCCATAGGCTAACATTGACTGGTTTCACTTGGAAATTCTTCTAAGTGTGGAGTTTTGGAACTTTAAAATAGTCCTCTAAAATCAGCCGAAATACGAATTCCGATTTACTCACCTGTTATCAGGAGAGACCTCAGTGCTGCATCTTTCAGCCCAGTACTGATCCTCAAAAGTAATTTTAACCGTACTTACCAGTAACTTGAATTTCCTTCCATAGGAATCCATTGTCTGGTTTTCAGCAGAAAAGTTTCAAAGTGTCGATTTTCACAAACTACAAATATTCCTAAAAAATCGCCTGTATGACTTAAACGCATTCTTTCAACTGTTTACAGGAGATGCACCAGTGCTGGATCCAGAATCCAACACTGAGTAAGAAAAAGTAACGATAACAGTTTTTAACTTCTAAGTGAATTTCCTTCCATAGAATAACATAGGTGATTCTATGAGAAAAAGTTTCTAAGTGTGAACTTTTAAAGTACAATAATATTCCTTAAAAATCACGACTGTAACCAAAACGCTTTTACTCAACTGTTTACAGGAGATGTCCCAGGACTGAATCTAGGATCCAGTAATGTGGTTAGAAAAGTAATCCATAAAGTAATTAATTGCATTTAACTAGAAATTCACATTGAGCTGAATGTTGCATTGTGTTTGAAAATGTGTTGCCCATTGCAACAACTGTAACTACTGTACTTAAAAGTCTATTGCCTATGTGCAAAGTAATTAAACTAAAGTAATTCATTCTGAGAAAGTATTTTTGTAATGTAATGTATAATGTAATTACAATGTAATTTAAAAAATAAAATATGTAAAAAAAATTGTTTCTAAAAAATTTGGAAATCAGTATGAAAACATTTTATATAACAATTAATACATTTAAAAATTGTCATTTACAAAACCTTTGAAATTCACTGAAAAACTGTAGGTTTCAGACATGTTATAGTTACAAATTAGCATTTAAAAACCTTTGAAATTCACTGAAAAACCGTAGGTTTCAGGGACGTTATAGTTACAAATTAGCATTTAAAAACCTTTGAAATTCACTGAAAAACCATAGGTTTTAGGGACAGTTATAGTTAGTTGGACATTGCACTCGTACAAAACCCGTGAAATTCCCCGTTATAGTTAGTCCAGCTAACTATAACTCGCGCCCGCAATGCACTGCTGATGACGTCACATATTACATCACTCATGACATGGTCAGTGACATCACTGATGACATCACTGATGACATCTCAAATGACATCACTGATGACATCATCCACGTGATAATCTGATGCACCTCCTCACACTCTAATATAACCTTTGATACACCCACTCTAAATTACAGACTGCCATTCGCAAAACCATAGACACTCCAACACCAATAACTACATACCCACTCACTGATTCTTAGGTCTACGCACACATCCACTCACTCACCCGTACAGTCACTCATACTTACGGTCACTCAGTACTAGGACTATCATATGCACTCATACTCCTATATAGACACTCAAACACGCCACTCATCCATAGAGGTTCTCACACACCTAGTCAGTCATGCAAATAATTAAACACACTACCATTTACTCACCTATACAGTTATAAACACACCAGCTCACTTACTCATACAAATAGTAGCACATTCTTACGCTCTTATACAATCACTGATACAAGCACACACTCATCCATACAGCCACTATCACAATCACTCACTCTCGCTTATAGCTATTTATATACTCCAACATACATATATACTGCCTTTCACATATTTAGTTACTCACACATGTACCACTGGGACATACATTCACTCACTAACACACTCTTACACACACTTACCCACCCATACAGTCTATCACAGTTGCACTCTTGAAACCATCCACCCAGTGAATCACCCACTCACACATCTATGCACAGAGTTGCACACACCCCTCCCACACAAACACTCAGGCACCCATACAGATACTTAGACAAGCATTCAATAACTCATATAGACACTCATGTAGCTATTCACAAACACATGCAGCCACTTACACAGCAACAGACAGACGGATACAGACATTCACCCAGTTTAGTCACTAACCCATGCATTCAGTAAGATACGTTAAATCACTCACTTATAGAGTCAGTCACGCACCTACTAAATCATCCATACAGACACTTACACACCCACTCATTCTTCAATACGTCTTTTCCTATATATATTAAAAATATTTAAACTTTACAGAAACACACAGTCACTGGATGATGTCATCAATGATGTCATCAGTGATGTCATTTGAGATGTCATCAGTGATGTCATCAGTGATGTCACTGACCATGTCATGAGTGATGTAATATGTGACGTCATCAGCAGTGCATTGCGGGGGCACGAGTTATAGTTAGCTGGACTAACTATAACGGGGAATTTCACGGGTTTTGTACGAGTGCAATGTCCAACTAACTATAACTGTCCATAAAACCTATGGTTTTTTCAGTGAATTTCAAAGGTTTTTAAATGCTAATTTGTAACTATAACGTCCCTGAAACCTATGGTTTTTCAGTGAATATATATATATATATATATATATATATATATATATATATATATATATATTCACTGAAAAACCATAGGTTTTAGGGACAGTTATAGTTAGTTGGACATTGCACTCGTACAAAACCCGTGAAAATCCCCGTTATAGTTAGTTCAGCTAACTATAACTCGCGCCCCGCAATGCACTGCTGATGACGTCACATATTACATCACTCATGACATGGTCAGTGACATCACTGATGACATCACTGATGACATCTCAAATGACATCACTGATGACATCATCCAGTGACTGTGTGTTTCTGTAAAGTTTAAATATTTTTAAAATATATAGGAAAAGACGTATTGAAGAATGAGTGGGTGTGTAAGTGTCTGTATGGATGATTTAGTAGGTGCGTGACTGACTCTATAAGTGAGTGATTTAACGTATCTTACTGAATGCATGGGTTAGTGACTAAACTGGGTGTATGTCTGTATCCGTCTGTCTGTTGCTGTGTAAGTGGCTGCATGTGTTTGTGAATAGCTAAATGATTTTCTATATGAGTTATTGAATGCTTGTCTGAGTATCTGTATGGGTGCCTGAGTGTTTGTGTGGGAGGGGTGTGTGCAACTCTGTGCATAGATGTGTGAGTGGGTGATTCACTGGGTGGATGGTTTCAAGAGTGCATCTGTGATAGACTGTATGGGTGGGTAAGTGTGTGTAAGAGTGTGTTAGTGAGTGAATGTATGTCCCAGTGGTACATGTGTGAGTAACTACATATGTGAAAGGCAGTATATATGTGTGTTGGAGTATATAAATAGCTATAAGCAAGAGTGAGTGATTGTGATAGTGGCTGTATGGATGATTGTGTGCTTGTATCAGTGATTGTATAAGAGCGTAACAATGTGCTACTATTTGTATGAGTAAGTGAGCTGGTGTGTGTATAACTGTATAGGTGAGTAAATGGCAGTGTGTTTAATTATTTGCATGACTGACTAGGTGTGTGAGTATCTCTATGGATGAGTGGCGTTGTTTGAGTGTCTATATAGGAGTAAGAGTGCATATGATAGTCCTGTACTGAGTGACCGTAAGTATGAGTGACTGTACGGGTGAGTGAGTGGATGTGTGTGTGTAGACCTAAGAATCAGTGAGTGGGTATGTAGTTATTGGTGTTGGAGTGTCTATGGTTTTGCGAATGGCAGTCTGTAATTTAGAGTGGGTGTATCAAAGATTATATTAGGGTGTGTGGAGGTGCATCAGATTATCACGTGGATGATGTCATCAGTGATGTCATTTGAGATGTCATCAGTGATGTCATCAGTGATGTCACTGACCATGTCATGAGTGATGTAATATGTGACGTCATCAGCAGTGCATTGCGGGGCGCGAGTTATAGTTAGCTGAACTAACTATAACGGGGAATTTCACGGGTTTTGTACGAGTGCAATGTCCAACTAACTATAACTGTCCCTAAAACCTATGGTTTTTTCAGTGAATTTCAAAGGTTTTTTAAATGCTAATTTGTAACTATAACGTGTCTGAAACCTATGGTTTTTTCAGTGAATTTCAAAGGTTTTTTAAATGCTAATTTGTAACTATAACGTGTCTGAAACCTATGGTTTTTTCAGTGAATTTCAAAGGTTTTTTAAATGCTAATTTCTAACTATAACGTGCCTGAAACCTACGGTTTTTTCAGTGAATTTCAAAGGTTTTGTAAATGACAATTTTTAAATGTATTAATTGTTATATTAATTTTTTTCATACTGATTTACTACATTTTTAGAAACAATTTTTTTTACATATTTTATTTGTCAAATTACATTGTAATTACATTATACATTACATTACAAAAATACTTTCTCAGAATGAATTACTTTAGTTTAAATACTTTGCAGATAGGCAATAGACTTTTAAGTACAGTAGTTACAGTTGTTGCAATGGGCAACACATTTTCAAACACAATGCAACATTCAGCTCAATGTGAATTTCTAGTTAAATGCAATTAGTTACTTTATGGATTACTTTTGTAACCACAGGACTGGATCCTAGATTCAGTCCTGGTACATCTCCTGTAAACAGTTGAGTAAAAGCGTTTTGGTTACAGTCGTGATTTTTAAGGAATATTATTGTATTTTAAAAGTTGACACTTTGAAACTTTTTCTCATAGAATCACCAATGTTATCCTATGGAAGGAAATTCACTTAGCAGGTAAAAACTGTTATCTTTACTTTTTCTTACTCAGTGTTGGATCCTGGATCCAGCACTGGTGCATCTCCTGTAAACAGTTGAAAGAATGCGTTTAAGTCATACAGGCGATTTTTAAGGAATATTTGTAGTTTGTGAAAATCAACACTTTGAAACTTTTTGCTGAAAACCAGTCAATGTTAGCCTATGAAGGAAATTCAAGTTACCGGTAAGTACGGTTAAAATTACTTTTGAGGATCAGTACTGGGCTGAAACATGCAGCACTGAGGTCTCTCCTGATAACAGGTGAGTAAATCGGAATTCGTATTTCGGCTGATTTTAGAGGAATATTTTAAAGTTCCAAAACTCCACACTTAGAAGAATTTCCAAGTGAAACCAGTCAATGTTAGCCTATGGAAGGAAATTCAAGTTACTGGTAAGTACGGTTAAAATTACTTTTCAGGACCAGTACTGGGCTGAAAGATGCAGCACTGAGGTCTCTCCTGATAACAGGTGAGTAAATCAGAATTCGGATTTCGGCTGATTTTAGAGGAATATTTGTATGTTTCAAAATCAACACTTAGAAGAATTTCCAAGTGAAACCAGTCAATGTTAGCCTATGAAGGAAATTCAAGTTACCGGTAAGTACAGTTAAAATTACTTTTCAGGATCAGTACTGGGCTGAAAGATGCAGCACTGAGGTCTCTCCTGATAACAGGTGAGTAAATCGGAATTCGTATTTCGGCTGATTTTAGAGGAATATTTTAAAGTTCCAAAACTCCACACTTAGAAGAATTTCCAAGTGAAACCAGTCAATGTTAGCCTATGAAGGAAATTCAAGTTACCGGTAAGTACGGTTAAAATTACTTTTCAGGATCAGTACTGGGCTGAAAGATGCAGCACTGAGGTCTCTCCTGATAACAGGTGAGTAAATCGGAATTCGTATTTCGGCTGATTTTAGAGGAATATTTTAAAGTTCCAAAACTCCACACTTAGAAGAATTTCCAAGTGAAACCAGTCTATGTTAGCCTATGAAGGAAATTCAAATTACCGGTAAGTACGGTTAAAATTACTTTTGAGGATCAGTACTGGGCTGAAAGATGCAGCACTGAGGTCTCTCCTGATAACAGGTGAGTAAATCGGAATTCGTATTTCGGCTGATTTTAGAGGAATATTTTAAAGTTCCAAAACTCCACACTTAGAAGAATTTCCAAGTGAAACCAGTCAATGTTAGCCTATGAAGGAAATTCAAGTTACCGGTAAGTACGGTTAAAATTACTTTTCAGGACCAGTACTGGGCTGAAAGATACAGCACTGAGGTCTCTCCTTATAACAGGTGAGTAAATCGGAATTCCTATTTCGGCTGATTTTAGAGGAATATTTGCACAATGGTGAAGGGAGGGGCGGGGCCTGAGGTGACATCTTGCAAACGCGCCCCGTGGCGCGTTTTAAGTTGGGGGATTAAGTTCCCTTGAATCCTGAGGGTCCCTAGGGGCCAACTAGACCACCAGGAACCTCCAATATGCGCTAGGGGCTGCGTTGCAGAGACGTGTAGAGAGGCCACACCCCTTTACACCTCTCTGCAACGCAGCTCTGTGGCGCTTTCTGGATGTACCTGTTGGGCTAGTTGGCCCCCAGGGACCCTCAGGATTGAAGGGGATTTAATTCCCCATCTTAAAACGAGCAACGGGGCCTGTTTGCACACATGTCACCTGAAGCCCCGCCCCCTCCCTTCACCACTGTGCAAACGCGCCCGTGGCGCGTTTTGGGTTGGGGGATTAAGTCCCCTTGAATCCTGAGGGTCCCCGGAGTCCAACTAGCCCACCATATACCTCCAAAAGCGCCACAGAGCTGCGTTGCAGAGAGGTGTAAAAGGGGTGTGGCCTCTCTACACCTCTCTGCAACGCAGCTCCTGGCGCATACTGGAGGTTCCTGGTGGGCTAGTTGGCCCTCAGGGACCCCCAGTATTCAAGGGGAATTGTTCTCTTCTGCAAACGCGCCAGGGGCGCGTTTGCAGAGTGGTGAAGGAAGGGGCGGGGCCTGCGGGCCGATCGTTTTAATTAAAAATTTTTTTGTCTCCTGAAGGGGGCTGTGTGGCCCCTTCCTTTTTCCTGTTTTTATGCCCTGGGGACCCCATCCCCCAGGGCCTTACCCCTTTTTTTAATTTGTAATTTAAAAAAACGGGAAGGGGGCCGCGTGACCCCCTTCCCTGGGCCTGTATTGGCCCCGGGACCCCATCCCCGGGGCATGGCCTCGTTTTATTTATATTCTTTGGAGGGGGCTGCGTGGCCCCCTCCTCTGGCCATTTAAGGCCCCGGGACCCCATCCCCCGGGCCGGCCATTCCGTTTTTTTTTTTTTTTATTTATTTATTTTTTTGGGAGGGGGCCGCGTGGCCCCCTCCCGGGCCACTACTTGCCCCGGGACCCCATCCCCGGGGCCTGGCCTCGTTGGGGACTGTGGGGGTCCCCAATCCCCACAGTCCCGCTCGGCTCCCGCGTCCCTAGGGTGCCGGCATTAGCTTTACACATGGGGAGCAGCTAACATGCTGCTCCCCATGTGTAAAGCAGTCGGCTTTGGATATTGGAAGAGAGAGCAGGTTTCCTGCTCTCTCTTCCAATATCCAGCAGTTTGTAATGACAGGACGGGAGCCGCGAGGCTCCCGTCCTGTCATTGCAAACAGCAGTGTCCCGGGGGTAGGCATCCCGGGACACTGCAGGAGCCGGCCCTGGGGGTGGTGGTCCCCAGGGCCATCAAGGGCTCCAGGAGGGGGCCGCGCGCCCCCTCCCATTCAGTACACAGCCCCGGGAGGTGGTGGTCCCCGTGGGTCCGTACGGACCCCCATATTAAAATGTTTAGTGCCCCGGGAGGTGGTGGTCTCGGGCGTGTGGGGCTGGAGCCCCCACACAGGTTTAATAATTTTTTTAAAAAGCCCCGGGAGGTGGTGGTCTCAGGGCTGCGGAAGGGCTCAGAGCCCTCCCGCACCATTTTTAAAAAGCCCCGGGGGTGGCGGTCCCGGGTTTGGGGGCCCTTGAGGCCCCCACACATTAAATTATCCCCTCACCATGCCCCCGGGACTTGGGCCACCCGGGGCCAATTAACATCGAAGCGCGGGAGACCGCGCTCGATTTTTTCTCGGCAGGATTCGCGCACCCTGAGCGCATCCTGCCGAGTTTTAAAAAAAATTTTTTTTTGCCCAGGGGTCCTTGTGGGACCCCTGAGCAAACCTAGGGGGTCAGGGTGTTTCTACCCTCCCCTTTGTGCGCTTTGCGCACTTGTTTCTGTCCCTCGGTTCTACCGAGGACAAAATGGCTGCCAACATTTCCTGAATCGGAATGTTGACAGCCAGCTGACAGCCAATTAACATGCAGCTCGTGATCGGGACGGTGCACGCAGGGTGCGCTCAGGGTGCGCGAATCCTCCGTGCCCATAGATATATATGTACTTTTACTTTTTGATTTTCTCAGCAACTACTGAACGGATTTACACCATTTAACAAAAGGGTTCTTTCTGAACCAAGAACTACCTCTTTGCCAAATTTGGTGTAATTCCGTTCAGCAGTTCGGGCTGTAGCCGTGTCTAAAGTTTCCTATGGGAAAATGCATGGGGAAAACGCGCTTTGGGACCCCTTTTTCTCGGCCCCCGCTTGACGTATCACCCCGAGACTTTCAGGGTAGGAGCGGACCGGAGCGCCCCACGAAGTTTGAAAATTTCGCGAAGATACGTCAACCGGCAAGAGAGTTATTTCAAATAGAATGTCGCGGATTTCCTATGGATAATAGGTTGTAACTATAACTATCTACTGGCGACCGCCAGTAGATAATATATATATATATATTTATACATGTATATGTATATACATATATATACCATCACTGATGACTTCTCAAATGACATCACTGATCCAGATAGACCTATTTTGAATCATAACATCCTGCTGGAGCGACTAAAAAATCTTGGAGTAACTCACCAGGCTCTAACATGGATTCGGTCCTTTTTAAAGGACCGAGTCTTTCAGGTCTCTGAGGGTACTTTTACATCCAACCGATGGCCTCTCAGCTGGGGGGTTCCCCAGGGTTCCTCCTTGAGCCCCACGCTTTTTAACATCTATATGGCGAATCTGGCTGAGATAGTACACCCATTCGGCATAAAAATTATCACCTACGCTGATGATACCCAACTGGTTGTGGCACTAAACCACCCGGAGGGTTCATCATGCGCTCTGAGCAACTGCCTAGAGGCAATAGCCGAATGGATGGAACTGTCTCACCTTAAGCTAAATGGGGACAAGACTGAATTGATGTTCCTGGGCAAAGCTCCATCACCTTCCTCGGCATTTCTATGGCCGAAGTGTCTTGGCACTATGCCTGCCCCAAAGCACCAGATTAAGAGCGTAGGCATGTGGCTTGATAGCTCTTTAAGCTTCAATCATCAAGCCACCAAGCTCTCAGCTACATGTTTTGGCCTGATGAGGATGTTAAGGAAAATTCTCCATTTACTCCCCTTCCAGGCACGAAGGATCATGGTGCAAGCCCTTATTTTATCCCGCTTGGATTATGGGAATGCCTTGTATTTGGGCGCCCCTCAGACCACTACACGGAAATTACAAGTGATCCAGAATTGTGCGGCTCGTCTACTCCTCCAAGTTCCTCGGAGACAATCGGCAAAACCCGCAATTAGAACACTTCACTGGCTCCCAAACAGGTCCCGAATACGATTTAAGGCTATGTGCCTGGCCCATAGAGCCTTTCTGTAAAACTGGCCCTGCCATTATTCACCCCTTGGTTACTCCTTACCAACCATCAAGGAGTCTTCGTCCCAGCTCCGCTTTCCTGGCTACCATGAGGAAAGTACGTAGATCTAGATGGGGCGGTCGTTCTTTTCTTTGAATGCTACCAATCTATGGAATTCCCTTCCCTCTACTCTTCGTATGGAACCTAACTTACAGATTTTTCGTAAACTTCTTAAAACTGATCTTTTCAGCACTACACTCTAATCTGCCACGTACATGTCTGTCTGGTTTTAAGCGCTACGAGGCCTTAGGGTAGTAACGTGCTATAGAAATCCAATTTCATTCATTCATTCAATCCATGTACTCCTGGAACATCCTATGGATGGTCATTGTTACTTCCACTTGCTCGACCTCTTTTGCCATTGCCTCTGCACTGGACGTAAGCCCTGCCATTTGATATCAATACAATGCATAGGTTGGATTCGATTCTTCTGTTGATGTTGTTGCCAGTCTTCTGGTTGATGGTGTTATTGGCGGATGTGAGACAAGACTGATCTCTTTGGAAGTTGAAGGCGGCACACCAGAACTGCGGGGTGGGACTCTAAGTTCCAGGTGCTCTTTTTCCAGGGCTCCAGCTTCCTCAACAACCCACCTCTTGTATGTTAAAACTCCCCTTCAGAAAAATGAATGAAAGTGGGCCCAATTTCTTTGTAATGTGGAACAAGTATTATGGCACAGATGTACTGTTTGGACGAGATGATGTAATTTTGCAACCTTCCATTAGAAGCCAAGTGAAAGAGTAAGCTCTCAACCAAGGCATGCGCTTCTGTGTTCAATGTGTTTTCATTCACACCTGTGAGGGCGAACCTTGCAGACACCATCTTCAGCTGGTCTTGTAGCAGATGCAACAACAGGATAGCCTGGCCCATTGTGCTATCCTCCTTGCTAACTTCCAGTGTTGAAACCTCGAAAGGGAGTAGCATCTGTGTCAGGCATTTGACTAGGTCCCATTAGTCCACATCGATCGTCATAGCTGTCCCAATTGCATCCCATCCACTTTGAATGACATAGTCATTGATCTGTTTGTACTGCTCAAACAGACGTTGAAACATGTAATAGGTCGAGTTCCAATGTGTTGGCACCTCCTATATCAGGGCTTTAACTGGTACTGTATTAGCATGCTTAATAATCAGCAACTGCTTCCGGGCTTTAAAAGAATGACTGAAATGAGTGTGGATTCTTCTGCAGGTGGACAATATGTTGTTGACTATGTCTTCTTTTTTGAGAAAGTCTTGCACCACCAGGTTGATGCAATAGGCCAAACACAGGACCCTGAAATATCCACTGTCTGCCATGGCCTTAACTATGTTACTGCCATTGTCTGTGGCAACAAATCCAATTCTGATACCTCTGGGTCGCAGTCAATCAGACACCTTGCAGTTAAATTTGTCCAGGATGTTGGCAGCTGTATGTGATTTCTCCATGGCTAACATGGCCACTGTTGCATGCCGCCAAACACTCATAAAACTTTCTTCTGGACCAAGACGTGTAGATATATTTTGTTTTACCCCTTCAAAAGAAATTGGAACCTTCCATTTTGGGCAGATAGCTGCCACAAGTTCTAAGAATCCCATTCTAACATTTTTGGCAGCTTCCCATTGTACAAACGTGCCATTGGGTGGTTGTGATCTTTGGGCCCCTCCTGCCTAAACATACCCATAATAGTAGCCTGTATTTTCTTCTTCTTTTCTGGGGCCACTGACGCAGGAGACGTTTGAGAATTAGGTGGTGGTAGACTCAGTGTGCGTTGTGATGTGGAAGTCACTGTATGCTGTGGTGTCTCCATCTAACTGTGAGTCTTGTGCCATTGTGGAGTCATTGAGGCAGGTGATTCAGCTGGCATACTGCTGGGGAGAGGGCTGTTCTGTGCAGGGTGTCACCCTCTTCTTCCTCATCATCACCTCTCCCCACCTTCACCACCACGTTCAGCAATTTTTTAAAGGTGCTCCTCCCACCAGACTGTGTGGTGGTTTTCATATGGGTCATCTGGCCGCCAGTACCAGAATGTGAACCAGGCTTACCTCGAAGAACAAGTGTGTTGCATTCTGCATACTGCAATGTGCTCTCCATGTGCTAACTGTAAAAAAGTCCCAAACTGGAGAGTAGCACTTTTTACTGTGCCACTGCCAAAGCCTGAAGAAGAACTGGAGGTAGGTGGGCATGTCATTGATTGCCTCTCTGTAGTGCATACTTCTACTGAGTTAGTGGTTAGTGCAGGTTTCAGCTGCGACTTTGCAAATATGGGAGCTAGCAGTGCTACCTGTGCCACATCCATCGGAGCAGGTTGAATAGCATTGTCAAACTCCTCTGTGCCACTTTCCACAATCCTAAGACTTTTCAGAACTTTTCTTTTCCCTTGACTCTCCTAGCATCTCCCGGACTCTGGCAGGGTCCACACCATGTCCCTATCATCATCATCAGAAGTGATGCTTGAAGAAGATGGTGGAGTAGTACCCTTCCTTTCCCTTGCGGAGGTCTGGGAGCCAATGATTTTAAAAGAGGAGGTTCTTGCTCTGCAGGAAGCTCAACCTCCAGTTCTGCTCCAACATCATTAAGATGTACTATTACTGGCTGCAGCTGATGTCCCCTTTGCTCTGTTTCCTGAAATGATTGGATACTACTTTGCAAAAGGGACAAATCCAATTCAATGTCACTGCTCATCGGCATCACCATGATTGCAGTGACTGCCTCATTGACAGACATGGTCTTGGGCTTAGGTCGGGGTGGTTGATGCAGGAGTGCTGCTCCCAGCTTGATCCCCGGAGGCGGGTGTGGCAGGCACACGACATTGTCTGAAAAAGGTTTTGTCTGACATGCCACTGGTGGAAAGCTGCTTCTTATCACTGACCATACATGGGAGCAACTTTCTTTGGGACCATCTTCTAGCTCTCAGTTGGCAGTGGCACTAAGCTGCACAAGCAGACGAGATTGGAGGACTGACGTGTGATGTCACTGTACATGCCTTCTGTTTGGCAGTACTGCATGTGATGTCTCTTCTTCTCTTGTGCACCTAAAAGCAAACAAGCAAGAAAAAACATTTAGTTAAACATGGCATTGTTGCAGTTTGACTTAGTACAGATAAAGGCAATAATAGTGTGTTTCGTTACTTGGGTAATATCCACTTTAAAGTCAAACCACACCACCATACCATAAAATTGAATCCCCCATCAGGATAACACACAATATAAAGATAGATCTCTATCCTTTATGCCCATATAGTCTAAAGGAGACACCTGTGGCACTCAGGGAACAGCATGGGTAAATGGAAAAATAATCTTTTAAAAATGGAGGCTAGTGTGCACCTATGGCAGGCAATGTGGTCCAGGGGGGAATGGAATAATCATTAAAAAAATGAATGGTGCTGATGTGTCTGAAGTGCACCGCAGCCAGGTTGTCCAGGAGGAAATGGAATAATACCTAAAAAAACTGAATGTCATTGCGCGACTATGCGCCTTTGGTGGATGGATGGCTGAATGGATGGCTGGCTGGATGAATGGGTGGATTGATGGGTGGATTGATAGATGAACAGATTGATGGATGGATCAATCGACCTAGGCAAAGTGAAAAAAGAATTAAAAAAATTAAAATTAAAATAAAAAATTAAAAGATAAAATAAAAATTACAAATTTAAAAAAATATTAATATTTGCCAATGTTTGTATGGGAGAATGAGAAGAAACCTATTGTGAGGCAAAGAGGTGCTATATAAAAAAATACAAAAAATACATGTAATATATAAGAATTGCTCATCAAAATCATATTGTTAATATACATACTACAATGATTCTCAAGCATATTATTAAACTGATATCATGCCACATGGTCAAACAACAACAACATCATCAAGCAAGGAGGCATGGGGCACAAAGAACACATGTAAGCCTATGGCAACAAAAAAAACTGGCTAGATGCACAAAATGGCTGCCAGCCAGTGCCACATTGTCAAACAACAACAGCAAGCAAGGAGGCCTGGGGAACAAAGAACAAATACAAGTCTATGGCAGAGGCACACTGGCTGGATGCACAAAATGGCTGCCAGCCACATGGCAAACCAACAACAGCAGGTGAGGAGGCATGGGGAACAAAGAACACATGCAATCCTATGGCAAAGGCACACTGGCTAGATGCACAAAATGGCTTCCAGCCACATGGCAAACAGCAACAGAAAGCAAGGAGGCATGGGGAACAAAGAACACATGCAAGCCTATGGCAAAGGCACACTGGCTGTATGCACAAAATGGCCCCAGCCACATGGCATGGAGAACAAAGACAAATCAATAGTGGCCTTTGGCAAACACACACACACACACTGGACAGACAAAGGAGGCATGGTAACGCTGAAGAAAATACTACCATCAAGTCAGCAATGCCAAAAACGAAAGTTAAATAAACTATAAAGATTTTACAACAACACACATCCTCTCAAGGCGTCAAATATTACCCCACATATACAATTTTTGTACACAAAAAATAAAGAAATACAAAAACCCCCATATTTTTAATTTAATTTAATCCAGTGCCATCCTAGATCTAAATTATGTTTCTGAACAACATATACCACAGAACGGTTCTTTTATGCACCCGTGACTAGTACTGGCCTAGGCCTACTTGATGGCCCCTTGGCAGACTAGGCCACATAGTAAAGTAAATAAATATTGCACATTTAACAAACATGGAGAAATTGTACTGTACTGTGCACCATTGTTCCTTTACAAAAGACGACAAATTAAATGCAAATAATATAGCTAGGCCCCTACTGAAAATGCAGGCCACTCACCACAATATCTTTGTAAATTTGAATAAAAGTACAATAAATACTGGTGCATGCCCTCTATCAAACAAACAACACCCTTATACAAGAGTTTATGAACTTTTGAAATCTCAAATACAAAGTCCTTAAATCCAATGGTGTAGTGCAGCAGGCAAAGAGAGTGATCCCGCTCAAAGTCCAAATGAAAAGTGACCAGGAGATAGAAAAAGCACTGGGAGGAGCCTGCTGGACAGGAACAGGAAGTTGGAGTCTCTGGGGCACTTCATTCCTGTTGGAAAAATAAGTAAAAACAAAAAGGCTTCTCACACAAAAAATAACTCCAATGGTCCGTTGGAGAAGAAAATTAATTCGAAAACCTTCTTCTCGAGCACAAATGTTACTCGAATTGTGCATTTGCGACTTCGAGCGACACTTTATCGGCGCAGTCATGCCCGAAAGCCTTGCGAGTGGGCACAAAGTCTTGCACGCTTGCTAGTGGCCTGAGAATATCGTGGCGCAAGCGAGCACCAAAACAAATGTCAATCGCGTGATCAGAAAAAAGAACTCCACTTTGCCGCTGGAAGGCAGATTCCAGGAACTCTATGCTGCGCCATGGAGCGCGGAGTGCCCGAATTCTGCAAACTCTGTGCTTGGAGTGGATTTTACCATCCGGACCTAACCGTCTACTAGCTCAACCATCTCTAGGCTGATGTTGCGGCATGAGAGGTGGATCTGGAAGACCAGTTTGGACTGGAGAATGGAGGTCCAATTGGCATGTATGTTTGTAACATCTGCTTGTAGTTATGTTACTGTCACATTTAAGAAAAAGTGCAAATCATGTAAGGGGCAGATCATTTAATGTGGTGGTTACAAAAATCCAGTGTAAAGCAACGCAGGTGCTATCCCATGCCCCAGGGGGCTGTTTAATGGGTTGTGGTGGTTGTTTAGATGGAACATGCATGGGTTTTGGAAACAATACCTGACTTCACATTCGTGTTTGAGCAGGTCATGATCCCAACATTTATGAAACCTGCGCAGGTGAAGGCTAAGGAGGTATTTAATGTTCAATCTCCTATAATGTTAACCTTTTTATGTGTGCTGCATTGTTCAGCACACATAGACAGATAGAAAGGCCCATGGCATTTGTATTTGTTCAGGAAGGTGGCCCTTTCAGGACTGAACAATAAAACCCTTCCTCCAAGTCATGTACCCTTGCATCACGTTGCAAGGTAGCATGCATTGTCACTACTCAGTACTTTGTGCACCAGTGCCATTAATAGTCTGATATGATTCTTACAATTTTACATATGGTGTATACCTGTCTTTTTGCATCGCAGCACTACTCTGGACTGCCTATGGCCAATGGCTTCCCCCTTGTGTCATGGTGCAAGGGGACCTGAGATGATGCTGCCCAGAAGTACACAAAACATCACATGCCTGCTTCAGGCATGTGATGTTAGATATCTCTGAGTGTCAACATCCAGCGACCTCTACAAATGCAAGGTGACTAGCTGCATCGAATATTCATATCATATATATATATACGTGTGTCGAATGTCATAGTACTTTTAATAGAATTCAGACCATGTGTAGCTGCACTATTTACAACACAATGTTCAAATCATTGTCTTGTAGGTGGACCTGTCCTATACACCAGGGGAGAAGCTGACACCTTCTGAGATCCCAATGATACCAGTAAGTGTGAGAAATACATGATTGCAGCTCTGCAAGGTTTTTGTTTTATACATGATAGTTGTAATATTGTGATGTGTATGGGGATGTATCAATCACCTGCAAACAAATTACACTCAGTGCACAAACACAACTGAACGTGTACACAGAATAATAATAATTTGACATGGATGCATGTCAATGGGCATGTAGGGGCAATGTTTGCAGGGCCACAGGAATCACGCATCTGTAGCAGCTGTGGTGATGTTTGCTTATGTACTGTTTTGATGCATTTGGCATATGTACCATCATCTTGCGCTAATTTTTCAGATGTTCTACACATTCAAAATGTGATGTACAACACATGGCACAAACATCACAAACAATGTTTTAACAGATGTAGCAGCAAAGTGGAATGAGGTAGGCTAATTTTGTCTGGACATGGTTGTTTGCCTATGTCCATATCTCAGTATGAAACTGGTGCTGACAAGGTTGAACAAATTACCAAGTGTTACCAAGTGTAAACTTGACGGTATCATGAAATCTGATTTTGAGAAAGTGTGTTTCAAAATGACCAATACAATGTTTCATCTTCCATCATACTATGCTCATACATGCTGCATACATTTAACCTCTCCTGCTACATTAATTCAGTGTGAATGACTATAGGGGTGGTTAGAGATTCATGCTGATCAACACTTGAAATGTTTGGTAAGCTATACCTGTCCCTGTAGCTGTGTCAAATCATAAGCCACATTGTAAAATCATGTAGGACTGTGTCAGAAGACTAACCATCACAAACAAACTGTTACTCCTATGGTAGATGCTGCAAATGTTGTTGTGTTAGTGTAATTATTATCCTATACATGGATTAGAGTCATGACAGAGGACATTTGACATCTCAACATGTGTTTCTGTAAGGGCATTAGTACATTATCATGAGTTTTTGTATCATCATTTACTTAACTCAATCTGAGATATGGCTGTTGTAATCTGGCCTCAGGGGCACTTGACCCTCCCTCAGAGTAGTTCATGCCGTGCCTATGTGAAATGGATTGAAAGAGGAACAATTACACAGATGCCCTGGAGGCTGTAAGGAAGTAGGCCTGCTACTCAATTTAACCACAGTGTTGTAAAAATCATTACCAGACTGCCTGACTGATGCATATTGTGAGTGGAGATGTCCACATGGCAGGGTTATGGTCATATGGCTTGGCAAGTTGAAACTGGATGTCAGGATTCCTATCGCAGTGCAATGTAAATATTTTGGAGCACATCGTGCAAATGTCAGTTCTGTAAAACCTATGGAGCGCAAGTAGGAGTGCAAGAAGGCCTCAATGCATCTCATTGTAATGGTGTGGCCAGCTGCACAGAGGTACTAGTCTGCACATGGTTTTGCATTGGAATGGCAAACTCATGGCCCATATATACTCTATGTTCCATTTCTGGGAGGCATTCATATGATGCAAGGTATGAAGTTATGTTGCTGTACTCTATAAAAGTTCACATGCAGGGATGCACTGTGTCATCAGCATATAGCCCGCTACACTGCTCACCTACTGGTGGGGTAACTTATACTAACTAGCACCAATGCAGTCACCCTTGCCTCATGATGCAAGGTTCCCTGCATCATACCCCACAAAGTTCTTGTACAGATGAGTACTCCAGCATGCATACACATACTCATGTGATGCATTGCTCTATTTAAATTATGCGGTGATGAAAGCAGCCCTGGGAGAATGTGTGTATGGACATTTGATTATGGTAAGGTCATTATGGTATAGTAAGTAAGTAAAGGGCTTTAAAAGCGCACAAATGCCGGGGCGTCTTGGTGTTAGAGGAAGCAAGAAAAAGCAGAGGTCCAGAGTCAGGAAACACTTGATAGCTTTGAAGGGGGGAAAAGCCAAGTTTTGGCCTGTCTCCTGAACTGAGACCTGGATGGAGTTAGCCTAATATTGAGGGGAAGTTCATTCCAGAGCTTAGATGCCATACAGGAGAGACATCTGCCTCCCCATCTGGTTTGATTCACTCTAGGAACATAGGCCAGGGCTTTATTGGCCGATCTTAACATCCGACGAGGGGCATGCCATTGGAATAATTTGTGGTATTCATTAGGCCCACCCCCATATAGGGCTTTGCGGACCAGGCAGAGTGCCTTGAACTCAGTTCTAGTTACAACTGCATAACAGAATCTGAATGTCAGATTTCCTGGTATTTGCCTGAGGGTGAATTGGTGAAGTGTACTACAGTTATGTCTAGCAGGAGGTAGCCAACCACGACACATCTATGTATTGGCAACCTGACACTGAGTAAGTCAAGACAGCAATGTGTGTTGCTTTGTGTAACTCAAAATGAGTCATGCAAAGCAGAAGCACACTACATCGACTTGCTTACTTAACACCTTTCACATATGTTAATAAGCAAATCACAACCCACTTGCATGATGCAATACCAACACCAAAAGTGTCCAAACCTGGACCATGCGTCCTGTTTCCTATTGACACATCATCATGATTGTGACACACGATTATGAATGATATGGTTGTTATCATTTTGTGACTACATTTCCATATTGTACACCTACACTGACTGCACTTGAGTCATTTTTACTTGTTTTATTAGGAGACGTCTTTGTACTGAGTTGTAAATATCTCTTTCTTGATATTTGGTGTTGGTCTGGACAGCCAGATAAGATTGTGTGACAATGTAAGCCTATTCTTGTACACATCATGAACATTTACAACTTGAGGTGATATGTTCTTCCTTTACCTTTCTAGATAGCATGACAGCTGACAAAGCCAAACAGCACACATTGAGGCTGAAACACTACTCCCACATTTGCCATGTAGCAAAGGCATACAGGAAGATGGGGGTGCTGTACCAGAGGGTCAAAGCTACGGGCACCTGGAATGCTGAAAGGCAGCCCCACACAACACAATCCAGTGGGTCCAAACATCTGGAGGGACGCCAACAGCAGCTGGAGACAACACAGGCCATAGCCAGACCCTCTACTGGCTCATAGGTACCAACCACATGACTCAGGAGACCCACACCTACCAGTGCATCTTTGTTTGAGGCCCAGATCCTTAAGGAGTTGCAGGAGATGAACCGGAGGATACGTACCATAGAAGAAGAACAGGCCAACCTCTGTACTATTATGTTTACACTACAAGAGTCCATGGAGCGCATCAGTGCCCAAATATAGACTCTCCCTCAGAACATGCCCTTTCCCTGTTTTTCACATGTTGATTTTATTGTTTGTATAAATAGGCATAGAGTTGGTTAGGGATTTGTATAGAAATAGTGTAGTTTAGTGTTAGTTTTTAGATCTTTTAATAGCTAGTAGATTTTATGGGTTGGGGTTGATGTTTAGTGTATGTTTTAAAACTGTTTTGAAAAAACAAAAAACAAAAACAAAAACAATCTATATTTGTTTAGGGCTACATGTATAGGTAGTGTATGTTTAGGATGTGGTTGTTTTTTGTATTGTACGGATCCACGTGTATTAAGGGGGGTGGTGGATTGATGTTTAACCTTGTCATGTGTGTATGGTAGTTGAGATAGTTGAAGATAAAGTAATATAGTTTATGGTAACTTAAGGTAGTTTAGATAAGGTTAGATAATGTAAGATAAGTTTAGATAGTTTAGGCTAGTGTTAGTTTAGTTAGTGTAGGCTAGGTAAGTATAGGTAGTAATAATAGTTTCCATACATCTCAAAAACATTTTCTACTTTCAGTAGTTCCTCATCAATTCACATTTAAGAGTTGCTACCATTGTGTACGTTCAGTTACTACATGATGTAGCAATTGACCTGCGTTCTATGAAGGTATATGTAGCTTTCTCAGAGGCCTATGGACAAATGTTAGCCTAACTCACATTAGAATCATTTATGGTCCCCTGTCCATACTATAGACATTGTAAGTGTGGCGCGGTTAGTGATTTCACACACAGGTAGTCTCCTACTGTTGCACCCTCTATGGAAGTGATTGGGCATGGTATATGTAGGATTGTTTTGTCACTACAGATTGCATCTCCCTGGCTCTGCTGGAACACACACTGGTGTCTTACACTACCACACACATCCTTGCACCATTGGTTATGGGGGGTCATTGCTGTTGACATGTTACTCATTGTTTATGTACTAACACCTGCCTGGAGAATCTCCATCATCATTGCCATTGATTACTCGCTAAGTGTGGCACATCATCCCACTGACTTTCATCAACCGCTTTCAAAGGTTTATGCCCATATATCTCCAATTTACGCTTCCCCTGTGGAGGTGTTGCGTTGTTTTTGTTTCAGTGGTCTGCCACTTATAGGATAAATGTATGCACAATGTACACGAGATGTAATGTGTGGTTGCACTCACACTCAACACACATTAGGCCTCTCAGGGGCAGAGAGGCCTAATAGCTGAGTGCTGCTAACTGTGGATCTGACCCCACCGAACATTGTAACCCAGTCTCATCCCTCAGCTAGTGCCAAGATGCCCCTCAGGGCAATCGAGTGCTTTATAATATTTTTTAACATAACATAACATTTACTTATCCCAGTGCAACAATTTTGACCAGTTATCAGTTGACACAGGTCCTCGACATGGAGCCCTTGCATTTTTTGATTACTGACAATCTAGGTATTGGATTGGCCTTATGCATCCTTGTGTGGCACAGGCATGATGCTACTTCATTAGGGATATGGCCATGAGTATCTGCCTATTAGTGGTACAACCATACAGATTTATGTACTGTAGAATCTCTTCAGTGTGAGCAGTGAGGTTATCTTTTTAAAATGATAACGTTGTCATGTTCATTGATCAACATTTATGAGGATATTTGGAACAGTGTTAGGGCCACACATTTCACATTTATATGTGGTTAGTATTGGTGTGATTAGAAGCATATTCTCATTATGTGTCAGTCAAGTGACTACAGCTTGTTGTTACACATTGACATTACTTTGTAAGACAACAAATTGCTCATCATAGCATTGCAGTGGTTTCACTTGGTGTAGGTGAATTTCCAAAGACAGCATGTGCAATTGAGTATAGCTCACACTGCTTGAGATGCAATCAAGTGGATTAAGAATGTACTCTTCCACCATGGTATAAGTAGTACTTTTGGCAAAAAACATACAATACTCTTTATGGTTTGGTGCAAATTGGTGTATATGAGGTATTTTTATTTAAGATTGTAAGTCCATCACAATCTTTTACAGTACTCCAAATGGCAATTTTTTGCCAACACCAACAGTTATTGCAAGCATAGATGACCAGACAGATGACATTTGGGAGACATGTCATGCGACATGTTGAGGTGAAGTGGTATTTAAGTGAGGAGGTACACATTGCAATTAAGGAAGGCATGGTTGTTTCAAAGTCCACAAGCAGATAAGAGCAACATTGGCACAAACAAAACGTCCAGTACTGGGTGACAAAGGAGGTGGCATGATAATAAGTACAGGTCCAATATGAAACTGGCCAGGAGGCACAGACAAATCTCATTGTGCAGATCTTTGAAGAAAACTAGTGAAGTCAAAATCTTCCTCCTATGATGTGTGTTGTGCCTCCCCTGCAGTTGGTGGAGTTTGTATGGGAGGCATTTGTGCCATACACCCATGAGGGCCAGAAGGTGTGGCTCCCCTGTCCCCACCAGCATTTGTCTGTGCCAGTAAGGCAGGCAGAAAATTTGTGACAAGGGTCGGGTGGCTTGCCAACAAGGTAACAACATTACAATTTAGGGCACCCATCATTGCAATATAGGAGTACAATTTGCTCTCCATGGATTGCAACCAGCTGGCTGACAACTTCACTGGTGTCAGATGCAGAGGACTGTTGTTGTGCCCTCTCCTTCATGACACCTGTGATGTCAGCTAGGGACTCTTCCATTCCATGGAGCCAAGTATAGATGCATGTAATCGGGGGCGTGGCTTGGCCGGCTGCAAGATGGCCGCACTCTGAGTGGGCTCTGCCGGCTAAGCCTATTATCCGTCCATTATCCTGCAAACACAGTGCCCATCGCCGCTTCCTGCCGCACCACTGCCACTCACCTGCTCTTGGGGCACAGATTGGTCGTGCTCCTGTCTTCCAGCGATGCTGTGGGGCTGGGATCCGCCGCCGTGTGGGCCCCGAGCCTGAGGCCCGCTGCCGACGCGGCCGTCCCGGCCATCCCGAAGCTGTCTGTGGGCTCCCTCCTGGCCGCCAGATTCGGCTCCAACATCCGGACGCCGGCGTTCCTGGATTTCAGCCAGTAAGCGCCATTGCTGTGGGGGCGCATTGCGGCGGGACTGGGGGCTCGCGGGTCGTACCGCCCGGCCTGGTCTGATTGCCTGCGGGCGCCACCCTCCTCACCTCGGTGCCCGCTGCTTAGGCCTCGCTCCAGTGGGCTGGGCGACGCGGACGGTGCGCCCCCCTTGGCTCCTCGCTGCATGCCGCCCCCCTCCCGCTGCGGCCTGCCGGATCCCTGGAGACTTCTGCTGCGGGGGCTCATTTGGCCGCTTTGCCCTTGCATCCCGGGCTGCGACGGCGGTCCGCAATACCCTGGGGGCGCGTCGCCTTCTGCTGCCCGGGGTGCTGGACGCCCGCCCTGCGACACATCGCCATTTGCCACCGCTGCGGTGCACCGCTGGCCTCCTTCGCCGCCATACCGGCGGGTGTGTGCTCCTGACCGCTTCACCCCTGCTGTGCACTAGCGCTTGGGTTTTCGGCTGGCGCTGGCCCCCTGCTTACTGCTGGGCCCTGCTCTGGTGGCCATCTGGTGCCCGTGGACCATCGCTCCTCCGGCTTGGGGCTTGCCGCCTCCTGGGGGGTTCCCCACCTGGGTGCTGCACGGTGAAGACCCCTCATCCTCCACCCTCTGCGCCGTTGCCCACGCTGGCCCTATGTCCTTCTACCAGCACCTGTGACCGGAGCGACGTTACTGCACTCTCCTTCTCCAAGGCAACCTGTGCATTGCTTGGCCGTTCGGCGGCCCGGCCTCTTGGCGTTGGCCAGTCCTCACTGCTTTCCTTCTAGTGCTGGCGTACCCGCTCCCCACCTGTTCCTGCCTCCTGGAGCTGGGTCTGCCACCGAGGGTCTACAAAACCTGCTATAACCGGCTCAGCTGTACACGGCCTTTGCTGGCTGCCTCCGCCGCCTGCCGGTCCTGATCCTCCGCTTTGCCTGAAGCTACTCCACCTCCAACGAGCGCAGCACTCACCTCCAGTCGCAGTGGCCCCCGGGTTGCTGCTAGCCTGCCTCGCCAGAAATGGGGAGGACAGACCCCAAGCAGCCTAAAATCGCTTTCGATCAACGTCGCCAGACGCGCCAGGACGACACGGGCGCCGACGGGGGGGTCCCCCCGGTCTCTACCGACATGGCTGCGACTCGTGAGGACGACTTAAAGACCATCATGCTGGACGTCAAGTCCACTGTTACCAACATTGCGGCCCAGTTGGATCAGCTGTCGACTCGCCTGGACACTGTGAAGGCTTGTGTCGATTCTCATGATGCCCGCCTCCTTCATGTGGAGACCAGGGTATCAGATGCGGAGGATGCCTCCACCCAGGATCGACAGAGACTGCTGCAGATGGACAAAATACTTGATATCATCCGGAGCAAAAACGAGGATTTGGAGGCGCGCTCCCGAAGGAGCAACCTCCGCATCACGGGAGTGCCTGAATCCGCCAATATCTCCCGCATGGAGGACTATGTAGAACAGCTGGTCCGCGAGCTCTTTGGCGACATCCTCTCCCCAGTCTTCATTGTTGAGCGGGCCCACCGCTCTCTCAGCCCACGGCCGGGCCCTGGCCTGCCGGCCCGCCCTATCATAGCCAAAATTTTGAACTTTCGGGACCGTGACGCCATCCTGCGTGCAGCCAGAGAGAAGGGGGACATCCGCCATCAGGGTAACTCTCTGTCGTTCTACCCGGACTACACTACTGTGGTTCAGGCGGCCCGCTGCGAGTTCCTTCCAGCAAAACGACTCCTTCAGAAGCATGAGATCTCATACTCGCTGGCATACCCCGCCAAACTGCGCGTCAAGCAGGGAACCAAGACCCTCATCTTTGCGGATCACAGAGAAGTGCTGGCGTTTGCCAAAAAATTGGACAGGTCACATCACTCTCTGCCCTCCAGCTCACAGACTGCCGCTGGGACCAACCTTAGTGATAATGACTGATCAGATGGACGGCCGTGCTGTATGGGTAGTGCTCTCGGACATTTTGCTCTTCGGCCTTTCTGTTCGCATGGTGCCTCCTGAACCAACGCTGACTCTTCGGCTATTTTGCTATACCTTCTTTGATGTTGGCATGGTGTGCTATATCTGTTAAGTATTTTTTGGTGTTTGCCATTTCCAACGGCTTAGCCACCCTGTCTTCTTTGGCAGGGGTGTACGCTGAGCGTTGCCATGCCCCCACGGGATAATTCCCATCTTGGACACAGACTTTTCCCTTCCTAGTTGTGGGTCCCGGGGTGGGTAGGGGTGGTACCTCAGCCTGATTGGGGGTTGGTGTGGGAGCGGGGTTGTGGGGATTCTTGGGGTTTTTTGTTTTGGGGGTGGTCTTGGGTGGTTGGGGGATTGAGGCCTGTGCTTTACGCCCTCCTTCCGAGGCAATGCTACTCTTTGCAGCACCGGCTCGCGTACCGAGCCTTTACAGGCCATGCTTTCTCCCCCTTACAATTCATCTCCTTGTTGGGGGTTTGTAATGTTGGGGTTGCCTCCTTCTGAGGCATTTGTTGTATTTTCAATCGCATTGTTTCAATGTGATTTCATTGCTATTGCACTATTATTTCTCTTTGTTGTTTATTGCACGGCGCACGGCATTCACACACGGACTCTGCGCTTTCTCACACCTTTTTTCGCTTCTCTACCCCATGACGAAGCGCCATGACTGATACTACACTTTGGACGTGGAATGTCCGTGGGCTGAACGACCACCGTAAGGCACGACTAGTTCACGCCCATCTCATTCGGCACAAGGTGGACATCTGTTTTTTACAAGAGACCCACCTGCTACCGGCCACCTCCTCCAGACTCCTTTCCAGATACTGGGGTGAAATTCACTCTTCCTTTTATTCCAACTACTCTCGGGGGGTTTCCATTTTGTTACGTAAAGGGCTCCCATGGCAGACCTCTCAAGTGCACATTGATCCTGGGGGCCGTTTTGTTATCCTTCATGGCACCCTACGGGCCCAACCTTTGACGCTTGCTGCTTTATATGGCCCAAACTGCGATGACCCTGACTTTTTTGCGCAAGTTTGGCACCACATCTCATCATTCGGCTCTGCAGCGCTCCTCTGGGGGGGGATTTTAACGTAACACTATCTGCCGCTTAGGACCGGGCGGCACTCATGCTTCTCACCCGCGCGCAGCTTCACTCCTCAGCTCCTTGCTCTCGGATAACTCTCTGTACGACGTGTGGCGTCACGCTCACCCTGCTTTACAGGAGGGCACCTGTGTCTCTGGTTCTTGTGGCTGTTGGTCCCGTCTCAACTTGTGGATCACTACTCCGGATGCCTTGGTATGGCTCACCTCCGTTGACCATATGGCACGCACTCTCTCAGATCATGCCCCCGTTCGCCTCTGCCTCCGTCTCCCACACTCTCCTCGCCGTGCTTTTTCCTGGCGGCTCCCCCCTAACGCAATACGTGACCCGGTCTTCAGTGACGAAATACAAACCGCAATTGTAAACTATTTTGAGCTCAATGTGGGTTCCGTGGACTCCCCGTCCAAGCTCTGGGAGGGGTTTAAAACTGTTATCCGCGGGGAATGTATCTCCAAGCAATCTGACGTTCTTCGCTCCATCCGCGGCACTCTTGACAGACTGGAGGGTGAAATTAAGGCGCTTGACGCCTCCCATGCCCTGGACCCTCGCCCTGACATGCTTGCCCAGTTGCGGGGGAAACTTACTGACTTCGCCGATGAGGCTGGCAGAGAGCTGGCGTTTCTCGGCAGGGAGGCGAGGGCACGCCGCTTCGGCGAGGGTGATCGTCCTGGCAAAACCCTTGCCAACATCCTTCGACAGCCACGGGCGGCATCCTACATCACCGCCCTTCGGGACGGCGGGCCCGATCGTACCACCTCTCCTGAGGAAATCAAGGCGCGTTTCACCACTTTCTACGCGCAACTCTACACGGCCGGATCAGTGCCTCCGCGTGAAGTACTTGACCAATATTTCGACACCCTTCAGCTTCTTTGGCTCGGTAATGATCATCGGGAATATCTTGACGAGCCCTTCTCCAAAGCAGAGATCCTCGCGGCAATCAACAGCATGCCTGGTGACAAGGCCCCCGGCTCGGACGGCCTGCCGGCTTCCTTCTATAAAGCTTTTGCCCCGCTCTTGGTTCCCCATTTAGCCTCCATGTATAATGAATCTTTCGAAACAGGTTTGTTCCCCCCATCGCTGCGCGAGGCAGTGTTAACTCTGCTCCTTAAACCGGATAAACCACCCGAGCAGCGAGACTCATACTGTCCCCTATCCCTCATCAATACAGATAATAACATTTTCGCCAAATTGCTCGCTTCCCATCTCCTACCCCTCATGCCGCTCGTTGCACGCCCAGACCAGTCCGGCTTCATTCCCGGTCGCGCGACCTCTCACAACCTCCGGACCATTTTTTCCGTTATTCATCAAATTAATCCTGCGCTTCCGGCAGCGGCCGCCCTTCTTGACGCCACCAAGGCCTTCGACACCTTGGAGTGGCCCTTCCTGTTTTATCTTCTCCCCCGGTTGGGCTTCAGCCAAGTTTTCTTACGCAAAGTACAGCTTCTTTATACTCTACCTACTGCCCGTCTTCGCATTAATGGTCAGGTCTCTGAGCCCATTCCCATTGGGCGCGGCACTCGGCAGGGTTGTCCACTGTCCCCCATGCTCTTTGCTATCGCCATGGAACCCCTCGCGGCTCGTCTCCGGCAACACCATACCCAGCGAGGCATTGGTTTTGCGGATCGCGCTTTGTTAGTCTCCATGTATGCGGATGACGTCACTCTTTATGTCCGCCATCCCCAGGAGAACCTCAGCCCACTGGTCCGTGAGGTGATTTGCTTCAGCGGTTATTCCGGAATCCAGATCAACTGGAGTAAGTCGGTACTATTTCCTCTTACGAATGCTACAACACCCTTTGTTCCTGACTATCCCTTTGTGTGGGCATCGGAGCCCACTAGATATTTGGGCATCTGGTTGAGCAGGGACGTTGATGAACTTTGGAAAGTTAACTTTGGGCGTGCTGTGGACTGGCTCGAGTCTAAGATTCCTCTCTGGAACCGGCTGCCACTTTCCCTGGCTGGGCGCATCACTATCGCTAAAATGGTGGTGCTTCCGAAGTTTTTATACTTATTTGTCAATATCCCCATCCCCTTAACCGCTCACTTTTTTCGCAAGATTCGTTCTCTGCTCATCACCTTAATTTGGGCCGGTCGGCAACCTCGCATTGCCTACAGCATCCTCACTCTTCCCATGTCGTGTGGCGGGCTTGGCGCCCCAGATTTCAAGCTGTATGCTCTCAGTGCTCAAGCCAGTTTTCTTCACTTTTGGCTTCACCCCACTCCGTTTCAACCTCACGTCGCGGTAGAGGCTGACCTCGCTACCCCGTGGCCGCTCACGACTGCTCTATTCGCTCCTGCGAAACTCCTTCGCACTGAAACCGATACGGTTGGGACCCTGTGCTGGGCTTGGGACGGTCTTCGCAAATTTTCTGGCTCTGATATACTTTCCGCGAACAATATGCCACTCGCACATCACCCCGCCTTTCCTCCTCTTCATTCTTCCGGGATAATCAAGCACGCTACTCGTCTGGGCCTTTCCACAGTCTCGGATCTCTACCCTGGGGACACTTTCTTCTCCCTCACCGCTGACTCTGGCCCCATGGACACTCTGTTATATTATCAACTCAGAGCTATCTGTAGGAAGCTTCACCCCACTTTTCCCCAGCCTCCCCCTTCGATGGCCTCTCTTGATCTTCTTTACACATCTCCCTCTCCTAAAAAACTGGTCACAAAAATCTACGCTTATACGCTAGCAGCATCTCCCATCTCGACCGACCGGGCGCGAGTTACATGGGGCAATGACCTGGGAGCCGAAATCTCCGAGGCCGATTGGTTATACTGTTGTAATCAAATCAAACGCCTTTCCCCAAACTATCGTCTGCGCCTTATCCATTTTAAGTACCTTCATCGGCTTTATCGGACTCCCGCTCAACTTCATAGACTCGGACTGATTGCCGGGGATCGATGCCTGCGCTGCTCTGCGCCCGCGGCTGACTTTTCTCATCTCGCCTGGCTGTGCCCCCAGGTCTCGGCATATTGGCGCGAGGTATGCACTGCGATCTCTGCCATCACCTCATCTCCGATTCAGCCTGACCCTCTGCTCTGCCTCTTAGGCTTTGTTAAATTTTGCCCGGACGCCACTCGTCGCTTGACTGCCATGCTGCTGGTCCTCGCGAGGCGCAGGGTCTCCATGTGCTGGGGCCGCAGGCCGGCGCCCAAGGTTGCCCTCTGGCTTGGGGACGCTTCTCGCTGCCAAACTCTACTGGCTGAGTTTTGGGACCTCCAGCCAGCCAGGTCACGTCCAATTGACATTTGGGGCCCGCTTGTAACCTACCTCTCGCGTCAGGACTCACAGCGCCCTGCGACCTCTCCCGCGCTCCCCGCCGGCGCTCCGCCTGCGGCGGCCGCCGGTGTAGGTCCATGAGCTGTCTCCCCGCTGTTCCCGCACCCCTCCTCTACACCCCCTGCCTTTCTGCCCTACTGATGGCGCTCTCTTCTAATGTGTATTTCACTCCCTCTGTGCTGACCGGTTATTGTCTCTTAACATTGTCCCCAATGTGCCTTAAGTTTCTGATTGTCTTTACTGTATTACATTGTCATACTGTGCTTCATTCATTGCAATGGTGGAGTCTTGTAATTGTGCTGTGCAATATTTTTTAAATAAAGGTTTAAAAAAAAAAAAAAAAAAAAAAAAAATAGATGCATGTAATCGCCTCTGTTATACCTTTATTGGGGCTCAGACACCTACACAATCATTCTAAGGTGCCCACTATGGCTCACATCCCCGCCCCCACCTCATCTACCATTCGCTGATGGACTCCTACCACTCGTCCTGGAATTCAGTCTGAGATTCCTCCGAGTCTTCAGCTGGGACTGAACAGCTAGGTGAGGCATGTCCTGTGGGGGATCGGTTCCTCTGGAGACCCAGCAACATTGTCTACCCTTGCTATGACCGGATGTGAAGATTCAAAAGAGTCCAGGAGTTGTTGGGAGAGGTCATCATGCATGGGGGGCAGGATAGCATCACCAACAGGTTGGTCATCAAGGACAGGCTGCTCTACAGGAGGTGTTGTTTGTCCCTCTGGAAATAGAAAGTAATATGTCAATAATGAAACATAATAGATGTAGCCATGAGTACTTTGGATGGCAATCAAACTGATTTTATGTTCACAGTTACACAGTGACCTGTGGAACATATGTTACTACAAATGAATGAAGCCATGTTACTCTATTGTTGCCTTTCAAATGGGTATATCTTTACATTGTTCATGCAATATCTCTGTATGAAGCAGGGGGCCTATTTGTGTAATGGCACACAAGGCAACACAGCTAGACAGCTTACTGGCCTCCCCTGCCTGACAAGGTGAGTACAGGTAAGGGCTCCATTGGACATATTACATTGCTTTTCTGGTTTGTGCCCACACTTTTCTACCATTATATTCTGAATACCATTGCTGAGACCATTATACAATGTCACCAGGGTGGGGGCTTTGTTATGGTATGTTAAAAATATTTGTAGAGCATACATACACCAGACAGTTTCTTAGCGCTAAGTGTAGAGGGTATCCTGCTGCTCGTTGATTCATTCATATGCCTGTTGAAACAGCCAAGGTTTTATAAGTCTCCTGAATTTAGGGTAAATGTTTGACAATCTGATGTTAAAGGGGAGAGAATTCCAAAAGTGAGGGGTCAGGATGGCAAATCTAGATCCACCTAATCTATTACGTTTGAAGGAGGGGGTAACCAAGAGGGTAAGATGGGATGACCTAAGATTCCGGGTGGGGACATACCTCTGGACAAGAGTAGAGACAAACTCCAGGCATGTGCCGTGGAGGGATTTAAAGATAAGGCACCCTATCTTAAATTAATAGCGTTCTACTACTGGGAGCCAGTGTAGCTTCTTCATTAGAGGGGTAACGTGATGCCATCTCGGCTGATGATGGTTTAATCTGGCTGCCTGGTTTTGCACCAAATGCAGTCTTCATGTTAAATATGCTGAGAGGCCGAAGTAAAGTGAATTAGCAGAATCAATATGGGAAATGACCAAGGCTAGAACGACCTGGATAAGGGCTTCAGGATTAAAGAATCTACTAACCTTCCTAATCTTCCAGAGCTGAAAACAACAGGTCAAGACCACGTCCCAATCTGGGACTTTATAGACAGGTCACTATCAATTGTGACACCAAGGCTTTTAACTGATCTTGTGGGAGAGGGTGGCGTTCCCAAATCAACAGGCCAACAATTCGAATTCCAGGGATTTTGGAGACCCCCAACTAGGATCAATTCCGTTTTATCTGGGTTCAATTTTAAGTGATTGCTATTCATCCAGTTGCATATTTGTAACATGGTTGAACTGAAAATTAAGAGTGGAGTTGGCAGACTTGTCAATTGTGAAAATCAGTTGCAGATCATCTGCATAGTTGAAAGTGCAGAAATTTCTTTCACCTAAAGATTGAATAAGTGGAAAGAGGTACAAATTGAACAAATGCGGGAACAGGGAGGATCCCTGCGGCACACCGCATGTCAATTTGACTTTAGGAGCCTTACTTTTAGCCATCAATTTGCACCCCAGCATGGACCAGGTAATGCAATGTTGTAATGTATAACATATTATCCTGCACTGTGCTTTCACGCAGTACAACACATCAATATGGCTTGCTGTTCTTTCTTGCATGCAACATATGCAATATTGTGGCCTAGGGGTCATATTTGACACACATCCACACAACTGTACACAGCAAGAGATCTTGCTACACTGTGGGAACGGGTAAGGGCATGTATATACCATACTTTGCATATTTCTGTTGAATCCAGTAGTTTCTTAGCACACACACAGTCATCTCCATGGTCCACAACATTGGTCACTGTGAGTCATCTCTGAAGGGGATGGTTATTGTCACACTTGGTAATAAGCAACAGCTCAAGCTCACTCCATTTCTTCGAACCCAAGATGTGAATATGCAGAGTACCACAGATGTCTTCACTCAGCCGCACTCACTGTGTACTTGTACATTACTCCTCTGTCAATCATCATTCTGACCCAGGGACTGCACTTAATCTCACACACTAATCTCACCCAGATCATACACTCAGTCTCAGGAGACACCAACACCACTAACATTTGTTACATCCTGCAATTAACCAACATGCCTACCTACATGTGAGAGTAATGGCTGTACCTGAACCTCATAAGACAGTAGTGAAGATATTCTTTAACATGTACCTACCTTGGTTACCCACATGACTAGGCCCACAAACTTCACCCTCTAACCATCCTAGAAACCTGCCCCTCATCCTGGACACCTACCTCACATTGACACTTCTCAATTCCCTGTTTCACCTCCACCTGCTTTCACATATTTTGCATAGTAAGACGTTTCTTCTTTTGGCTCCCTCCTGACACCTGTGAGACCATCACCCAGACCCTCATCACATGTTTACTGCAGTACACTAATGCCCTCTACCACAGCATCTCTGCACAGCTGCTATACAAGGGCCAAAATATGAAACACAGAATTGCAAGACAACTAGTCAGCCTACCTTGCGGCACACACATCACACCTCAGCTCCTTTAGATACAATGGATCCCCATTTAAACACACTGTTAGTTCAAGATGCTCAGGCACACCTACAAGGCACAATACTACCAGGAGCCCACCTAGCTCATGCGCCATGTATGCTTCCAATAAACAATCATACAGCTCTGCTGTGCATCCCTTGCATTCACCCCCACCCCTAATATCCATTTGAGCAAGACACGAGGTAGGATAGTCTCTTACATGGTAGCCAAATCCTGAAACAATTCACCAAGCAGATCAGGACAGCTGCATGCAATATGGTTTAGTAATACTGACTGTGCACCTGGCTCTTCACATGATCCTACTGGAAAGCCTTCACATACTGGCCGCCTGTACCTGTACAACAATCTGTAGTGACAAAACTATCCTACATATACCATGTCCTATCACTACCACACAGGGTGCAACAGTAGGAAACTACCTGTGTTGAGCTGTGTGTGAAATCATCAACTGAGCCCCACTTACAGTGTCTAAAGTATTGAAAATGTACCACAAATTATTCAAATGTGAGGTAGACTACCATTTGTCCATAGGCCTCTGACAAAGCAAAATATAGCTTCATAGAGCGCAGGTCAAATTGATACATCATGTGCGAAAATCAACGTACATAGTGGTACCAACTCTTACATATGAATTGATGAGCAACTACTGAAAGTAGAAAATGTTTTTAAAATGTATGGAAACTATTATTGCTACCTATACCTACTAAGCCTACAATAACTAACCGAACACTAGCCTAAACTATCTAAACTTATCTTACTATCTAAACCTATCTTAAACTATCTTAATTTACCATACACTATATTGCCTTATCTCAAACTATTTCAACTACCATACACACAACAAGTTAAATATCAACCCTCCTTAATACACACAGATCGGCACAATACAAAAAGCCACAACATCCTAAACATAAACTACCTATACATGTAATCCTAAACAAATATATATTATTTTTGGTTTTTCTTATTTCTTCTTATTTTTTTATTTTAGAAATATACACTAAACATCAATCTTCGACTCACTTAAAAACCTAACAGTATGAAAACAGATTCAAAATCTACTAGCTATTAAAAGATCAAAAAATTAACACTAAAATACACTATAATAATCCCTAACTAACTCTATGCTTAATTTACACAAACAAAAAATCCAACATGTGAAAACAGGTAAAGGGATTGTTCTGAGGGGGAGAAGGGAATGTTCTGAGGGAGAGTCTATATTTGACTCTTCACATGATATATAATTTATGAGTTAACATGTATAACATTCTTGCCCTTTCTCATGCACACAGCGTGGTGCAGCGCTGCAAAGTGTGTTGCTGTGCAGCTCCTCATGACAGTTTTGGCCATATATTCCCTTGTTTTGGCTATCATTGTAGTTCTTCATGGTCCTTGACTGCAGCACTGTCCTGCCCTTCCATTCCTGCCACCATGTTGGGATGATGGACGCCACCTGCTCCTCCAATGGGCCCAACTCCTCCTGCAGATCGGGTCTTCCTCTGGTTCTCATAGCTGCCCTCAGGTTCCTGGCCAGTTTCTCTTTGGTCCTGCACTTATTATCATTCCAGCGCTTCTCGCACTCTGCCACTGCCCTTTTTCTTTGCCTATACTGTTGATATTATCCACTATGGACAGCCAAATGGCTTCATTCTTCCCTAATGGCAATGTGGAGGTGACGAAGAGAAAGTGTCCATTCTTTGTCATCTCAGCTATTAAAATCTGATCCTCCTCCTCAGTGAAATTGGTCTTCCTCTTCCTCTGGGCTGCTGTTTGGGGTTCACTGACAAAAAAAACATCGACACCCAAAACATCCCCATACCACAAGATCGAGTCATAACTATAGATGTTAAAAATATTGACATCCTATATTTATAAAGGTAAGTACAAAAATATCGGAAAAAAATATTGATGACATAAATATAGATGTAAAAAATATCGTTATTTATATATATAAAATAAAATAATAAATAATAAATATATTAAATAATAAACGTAATAAAACAATAGATTTAATATACATTTGAACAAAAATAACAAATAAACTTAACTTAAAAAAGTTAAACACACACATATAATATTTATTATATATATTTACTGTAAAACAATTACAAAACTATTAATTTAAATGTATTTTATAATTTAACAAATATATAAAAATGTAACAAATAAATACATATATACATATACCAATAACATAAACTTTATGTTTAAATCTATTATTAATTACAACATGAAACTATTTAAAAATATTTAAACTTAAATATCCCACTCCAGTCAATGCAACAGTAGGGAAAGTGTTGGATAGCGGAGGGGTACAAATTACTATTCCCACTCCAGTGAGTGTAACAGTAGGGAAAGTGTTGGATAGCGGAGGGATAAAAATTACTATTCCCACTCCAATAAGTGCAACAGTAGGGAAAGTCTTGGATATCGGAGGAGTAAAAATTACTTTTCCCACTCCAGTCAGTGCAACAGTAGGGAAAGTGTTGGATACCGGAGGGGTAAACATTACTATTCACACTCTAGTCAGTGCAACAGTAGGGAAAGTGTTGGATAGCGGAGAGGTTAAGATTCTTATTCCCACTCCAGTGAGTGTAACAGTAGGGAAAGTGTTGGATAGCAGAGGGGTAAAAGATACTATTCCCACTCCAATATGTGCAGCAGTAGGGAAAGTGTTGGATAGCGGAGAGGTAAAAATTACTATTCCCACTCCAGTGAGTGTAACAGTAGGGAAAGTGTGGGATTGCGAAGGGATAAAAATGACTATTCCCACTACAGTCAATTCAAAATTAAAAACAAACAAAATTTCAACAACAAAAAATATTTGAAAAACAAAAAAATTAGAAAAATATAAAAATATGTTACAAATTAAAATACAAATATATTTAATATTATAAATTAAAACAATAAAAACATATTACAATGTTAAATACATATCACAAATACCTAAAAATATTATATTAAATAAAATATTAAAATATTTTTCAAACAAATATTTTTAGTTAGAATTTTTTATAAAAAAACATTATTACATACATTCATTTTATTTACATCCTACCCTATAACACCACACAATTCACAACCCGCATCTAAATTAAAAATAAAATGTACTTCCATAATTAACATAATGAATTATCAATTATATAAATATTATTAATTAAAAAACAAATTAAAACACATAAACATTAATTAACTTCCCAGCCTTTACCCCTATAAACCCCACAACCTACACCTAAAATTAATTACACAATTCCCATATTTAATTTTCCATCAATGAAATAATATTAATTAACAACTAATAATTAATTTAATTAAAATTAAATTACTTCCCATACTTTACCCCATAAACCCCACAACCCGCACCTAAAAATAATTACACATTTTCCATATTTAATTTTCAATTAAATAATTAATATTAATTAACAACTAATTATTAATTAACTAAAAATAAATTACTCCCCACCCTTTATCCCTATAAACATCACAGCCGGCACCTAAAATTAATTAAACAATTTCCAGAATGTATTTTCAATTAATTAATTAATAATAATTAACAACTAATTATTAATCAATTAAAAATAAATTACTTCCCACAATTAACACTATAAAATCTCAATTAAATAAATATTAATAAAATAGGGAAAGGAAGATGGCGGATTGACGCCGCCACTAGGAGGTCACTGCGGAGCTGCTCCCCTAATATATCGGTTCCAGACATGCAGGAGATGCTAAACATGGGAAACTAAGCGAATTATGTCTGCGAAATTTGATGGGAGAATGGTTTGAATATAATCCAGATATTTCAGAGACTCGGACGAGAAGGGCAGGGAGAAAACGTTGTTGTCTGCGCCCAGCGCTTTGTTTCTCGATCCACTCCCGGTTCTTTCAATCAACTGGGGGTAACCTGACTAACAGCGGATTGACTCGGCGGATCCGGCGGATTCTATTATTGGTATCCTGTTAATTCTGAGTCAATTCTGAGTGACTGGTTTCTTCATTACGACCCAAGGTACTGAACAAGCCTACCAGGTGTGCCTATTAACTTACGGAGTTGCTGCCTTATGATTTTGCTGGCTCACCGCGCTCCACTCCGGGCTTTGCTGTTTTCTATCAGAGGCCTCAGGTGGTTTTGCCGAGTGTCGGCTCGTATTTCACAGCATAGGAAAACGCCGGCAATGGGTCCACCGAAAGCAGGCACGTCAAAGGGAGGGCGCGCTGGAGGGCGCTCAGCTGCAGTAATGGCTAGTACAGAGGCTGCGGAAATGGTGGAAGAGCTTACTGCAGGAGGAGAGGAGAGAGAGGAAGAAGGGCAGGCTGGACCACTGCATTCCGTCTCACGGGTAGGCCGCCCTATTTTAAAAGTATTGCAATCGAGGAAAGCTTCTATGGTAATTAACCCGAAAGGAGCACCTATTCACCCACTTGAAACCGACATGGTGAAGGCTCTCATTGAGGCTGTGTCTCCACTTGGAGGGGGAGAGTTACAGTTGGCTAAAAGCTCAGGTACTTTTATGGCTGATATATTGGAAAAGGCTGGTAAAGTGACTTCTAAGAGAGTACTAACTGCATCCCCTTTAAGAGATGATATCTTAAACGCCAAAGATATCTTAGATACTGTGAGTCGTAATTTTAATCACTCCTCACAATCTCTACAGGCCCCACATGGACATCTGTTGATCGCACCAACCGCACTAACCTCGTCTATTTGTGTAGCTGGCAATGCTGAGGGTACTAATGAAAATATACATTTATCTGAGGGCGGAGAACTTGGTGCCGAAATATCAGATAGGGGCATAGTTGAGAGGTTAGAAATTGACCTTGGAGATCGAGAGGGGCTTAATGACTCTGACGCACCTGATAATGAATGGGTATCAGGCAACGATGAGGAACATACTACGCCAGGTACTGAGGAGAAGGAGACTCTATTGAATAAAAATGACAAAGGGGGTACTAAATTTAGAGTCCAAAATCAACCCAAAAAGAAAGTTCTTGCTAAACAAAGAGATAAAAGTGATAAAAGTGATAAATCATTTAAAACTGCTGCTGCTGCAGGGACCTGCAGCCCACTTCGAAAATGGGTTACAAAAAAAGGCCATGTTAAGAAGATAATTTCACGTCTTTCTGGTTCTGGCCCAAGTCCGGCTTCTCAGCTTACTCAGACTCTTGGGGAGTGTACGATAGTAGATAAGAGGCAAGATACTACCAATACTAGTGTTAGGGGCATTAATAGTCACAACAGCCCTGGGATGCCTTCTTTTTCTACAACTCCCCTGGGCATGTCGGTAGCACAAGAGGGTCTGACGGATATACAACCAGTCTCTGGCCAGTCATCTGATCAAACATCGCTGGCTGAAATTCTTCAGGCATTACAGGTACAAAGAGCTGAAGCTCAGGACTACTATGCTCAGGCAAAAGCCGATAGTTCTGCTATTAGATTTACGCTCTCAGAAGTAAAAAGTCAAGTATTATCTCTCACATCTGACATTACCGAACTTCAACAGAGGGTAGCCGATACAGAGGACGACGTGAGCAGAGCATCAAAGCTTCTTGATACGCATGAAACACAGCTAAAAAGTATGCAGCTGAAGGTCGAAGATTTGGAGAATAGACAATGACGCAATAATCTGTGTATTTTTGGGATCCCAGAAGGATCAGAAGGATTGGATTGCTGAGCGTATATGGTTAACTTACTCCAGAAAACTTTTCCAGATTTGGCGGATTGGGACTGGGATAGCCAAGTTCAACGGGCTCATAGACTCCCTATAATTTCCAACAGACCTCCTGGTCGTCACCCTAGACCAATCTTGATATGCCTGGGTAATTTTCTTCTACGGCAAGCGGTGTCTATTAAAGCAAGGCCAACCACTCCAATACGTATAGATGCATTGACTTTATTTGCTCGATCTGACTTTTGTAAGGCTACTATGGAACGAAGATGGAAGCTTCGCCAATTCATTGATCCTATGAAGGCTGCTGGGGCGCAGGCATATTTGCAGGAACCTGGACGTTTAAAAATAATGAAAGATGGTCATATAGATTTGGTATTTACGGAGCAAGAAGCCCAGGAAATCTTGAACTCTTGGCGACAGGGGTCGGAGAAATAATGTGCAGGGAAAGTTTATGGCTATTCTGGTGCAGATTTTGTTCTTCTTTCCCTTTTTTCTCTCTCTCTCCTTTCTCTCCTTTTTCATTGTTTTCTCTCTTTCTCTTCTTTCTTCTCACTTTTACTCCTGCAAGCTAATTGGAACATTGTCTTCACATGGGTTTTACTTAATTGAGAGCACTCTGTATGTGATCCTCCTTAAGGGCTGTCTTATGGACAGTAGTAATGGGGGTGATTTCTTTCCTTAGATACAGGGGGAGCGAGAGGGGAGGTGTGGGTGAGGGTAGGTTGGGATGGGGGTGGGGTAAAAGCAAGGGAGTCAGATTCGATACTTTTTCTCTCTCGGAGGATGGGTTTTCTTTGGAGTCTAGGAAGATCGGTTCTAATGAAGCATTTAGGGGCCGATTCCGATTCGGGACGGAAATCTCTCCGACCGAACCGGGCCCGGAGAGATTTCCGACCGAATCGGAGCCTAGCAGCCCGACCGAACGAGTATGATGCGCACGTATGCTATCGGACTCGATTCGGTCGGACTCCCATTGAAGTCAATGGGAGCCAGTCGTACGACGCGTACACGGGCTCCCATTGACTCAATGGGCACGACGCGAACAAGGGCGCCCTCTACAGCGTGTTCGCGTCGATGCGGGTCGCGCCGTACATGCACGACTGCGCGAGTCGGTCGGAGCGGTCGAGGTGCGCATCGTACTTACCCGGCCGGGGAACGTCTCCATTGTGCGGTGCGAGTCGTCCCCGTGCGAGTCGGTCGGAGCGGTCGGAGATTTCGCGAGCGCACGCATCGTACTCGCTCGCCCGGACGCACGTACGAATCGGTCGGGAAATAGGGCTCCGAATCGGATCCGGTTAAGCCGAATCCGATTCGGTGCCCTACCGGACGAGATCGGAATCGGCCCCTTATTGATCTACTATGGCAGTAATTACATTTTTATGTTGGAATGTTTCTGGGCTGCATGCCGGACGGAAACACCAACTTGTGCGTGAATAGCTAAAAATGTATTGCCCACATGTGGTATGCGTAACTGAAACTCACATAGCTTATAAAGATCGGAAACTACTTAATCAACCTGGTTATAATATTGTGGTCTGCTAATCACAAACTGTTTCAATAAGGGGCGTGGCTATACTTGTTAGTAAAACTTTGGAGTATAAAATGGATCGGGTTATGGCTGATGGGAGGGGGAGATGGGTTATTGATCAAATGACGATCCAAAATAGTAAATATGTTCTAGCTGTGATTTACGGACCTAATACAGACGATCCAGGGGTATTTAATACACTTATGTTAAATTTATTAGAATTCCAGGGAGCCCTGATAGTTATGGGAGACTTTAACTGTGTAATGAATCAAGCGATAGATACAACTTCTCGGCGCCCGATCTCAAGGATGCCGAAAGTACGGGCTTCAATTTTGGAAATTGCCCGTTTGCATGATTTACATGATGTCTGGCGTTCTCTTTACCCAGATTCTCCTGGGTTTACATTTTTTCATGTCCACATAAACAATATTCAAGACTAGACATGGCCTGGGTTAGCAGTGTAATATTGGGTATCGCTAGGATGGAGATCTGTCCCAAGATCACTTCAGCCCATAATCCAATTTTATTAACAATCCAGCCGGTATCTTCTGTTAACATAAAAAGGTCCTTTTCTTTTCCACGCTACCTGTTGTCGAACGATGAGTACATTTTGCATATGGGGAAATTACTTGTAGAATATCTGCATTTTAATATGGATACTACATCTCCCCATATGATATGGGACTCTATGAAGGCGTTTATAAGAGGGGTCACCCAGCAATTTATATTAGTTAAGAATAAGTCTAAGAAGGCTTTGGGCAAAGCTGCATGCATGACCTTAACTCATCTTGAACTTGCTCATGCACAATCAGTAAGAAGTCAGGATGGAGAACAAACCCAATTTTTTTTCCAATTAATAGAAGCAAAGGAAGCGGCATTAGGGATCATTAGGGAAAGTGCGGCAGTTTTATACAATAAATCACGTGCTGAACAGTATGAATATAGTGAACAAGTGGGTAGAGTACTGGCCTATAGGACGGCAGATGAAAGATCTAAAAGTAGGATTGCCGAAATTGAGGGAGTGGACAATGTTCTACATACAGTAGCTCAAGCGATTCTGGAGCAATTTGCGCTTTTTATGAAGAATTGTATGCCTCTTCAAATTTGGTAGATCTGAGGGAAGTGTCTAACTATTTAGGCAGTGCTAAAGTACTATCGTTAACATCTCAAGATGCCGATCAATTACAGCAAGAGATAATGGCTGACGAAATCTGGCTAGCTTTGGCATCTCTCCCTTAGGGTAAGGCCGCGGGAGAGGATTTGATCCCGATCGAATTTTATAAAAAATATAAAAACATAATAACTCCACTCTTTGTCAAAGTGATACATGAAATAGACGAAACAGGGAGAGTTCCACCTTCGTGGGATAATACAAATATGGTTTTCTTTTTAAAGAAAAGGAAGCCACCAACAGTCTGCGGATCATACCGCCCGATATCATTAATTAATGCCGATGCCAAACTGTTTGCAAAGATTTTAGCTAACCGCCTCTAATCATTAATGGTTAAACTGGTTTCAGAGCAACAACATGGCTTTATCAAGGGAAGGGATACATCGACCCATATTAATACTGCTATTATGGCACTTGATCTGGCTGAACAAACTAATGCTAGATTAGGTATGATACTTCTTGATGCTGAGAAAGCATTTGATCGGGTGACATGGGAGTATCTTTGGTCCACTTTATCTGCAATGGGAGTCCCTGATCAATTTCTGGTTTGGGTAAAGGCGCTTTATCGTGCACCTCGGGCTAAATTAAGTTACATGGGTTTGCAATCCAGAACCTTTTTAATAAAAAGGGGGACGCAACAGGGGTGTCCACTGTCACCTCTTTTGTTTGCTTTATATTTAGAACCTTTCATCCGAAGACTAATGTTGAATCAGGGTATTCGACCACTCTCACAAGGATTAAACAAATTAAAACTTAACGCTTACGCGGATGATATCGCAATTTTTTCAATAGATCCAAGACGGGCACTTGAATTAATTTCTCAGGAAGCTGATAGATTTGGCTCTTTTTCAGGGTACAAGCTAAATATAGATAAGACTCAGATCTTGTTGAACTTTAAGCCGGATACCCCGATAGTAGGAACATGCCAAGAAGTTACATATCTTGGTGTTTGCATAACCCCTCAGATTCAGAACATTATTAAATTAAACTATGAGGTGTTGCTGACTGGGACTATCAAGAAATTTAAGAAATGGCATAGGCTCCCCATCAGTATTATTGGCCGTTGTAATATAGCCAAGATGACAATCCTTCCTAAGTTTCTTTATTTATTTAGGTCTATACCTTTGAAACTGCCGAATAGTTTTCTAAAAAAATTAGATGGGGCAGTAGGCAGCTTTATCTGGGGATATAGACGGGCACGCCGGGCTATTAAGTTTCTTAAATACCCATATCATAAAGGGGGATTGGCACTTCCTGATTTTAAGATCTATTACTGGGCCTCTCTCACAAGTAGATTTCGCAGCTTACTTGCAAATAAAAATCAAGATTTTAGCCACAAACTCCTGCTAAATCAAGATAGTTGTAGGTTTCTGTACCAAATACACGACTCCTAATTACTTCAAACGAGTACGTTTTAAGACAATGAGGGATATAGCTACTGTTTGGCGAGAAATAACGAAAACATACTCTTTACCGACTTTTTTCACTAAATGTCCGCTATGGGATAACCCATTTCTCCCAGGTATATTTCACGATGGTATTGCTAAGCAGTGGGCTAGACTAGGGGTAGATAAGCTTACAGATTTATATGATGAGGAGGGTTTCCGTACTTTCCAAGATCTAATGGATTCCTTTCTTATACCACGCCAACATCATTATAAATATCTCCAACTTAGAGACTATTTTGTGAGATCACAAGATCTTAAGAAGCCAGAACCCCAACAACTATTGGCCTATTTTCATGAATTTTCTCAGGGAAAATTAATTTGTACTGCCTATCGGCTATTCAACCAAGATAGAAAGGACCCTCTCGATTTATTAGCTGGGAAATGGAGTACAATACTAGCGGAGGAAATATCCCCTATAACTCTAGAGGATGCGTTATCTACAATAAAAGATGCAATATGGCCTAATAATCTAAGACTGCAGCAATTTAAAACCATCACTATGTTATATTATACTCCTGATAAGGTGGTTAGATGGAGACCTACAACGACTCATGATTAGAGCGATAGGACCAAATGTCCTAAATGTGGGGAATATGGGGCTAATATTGTCCATATGCTGGTAACCTGTTCTCTGTTGGAAACTTTTTGGCGAGAGGTTAGATCTGTTTTAAGTAACCGGCTGGGGCTGGATGAGACCCTTTCCATTAGAGAGATAATGATTGGGCACAGCGATAACCCTAATAGAGCAAAGAGAGCTTTAACTGCTATAGTGATAGTTTCTGCTAGATTAGCTATAGCTCGGGCATGGATTTCATCAAAGCCGTGCAATGTAATGGAATGGTGGAATATCTTTATTGAGATCTTCAAAAGGGAAAAAGCTTTGGCTACTTTTAGAGGCCGTAAGGCATTACAGAAGTTTAATGCTATCTGGCACGGGATGAATCAAGTTTGATTTATATAAATTTGGCTTTGTACTTTTACTGCTATTTATTTAATTATTACCAATTTTGTTTTTTTTGTTTTTGTACGCTAGGAAAACTGATATGTATAAGTGTACAACATAGTATTTTATGTTTGTATTTTTGTGATTGTCTTCCTTGCAAAAAAAAAAAAAAAAAAATAAGATAAAAAAATAAATATTAATAAATAAAAAAAATCATTTATTTATTATAATTAAATTACTTCCCACCCTATTCCCCTATAAACCCACAACCTGCTACGGAACTAAAAAATTTTAAATAAAATTGATAATTACCAAAAATGTAACACATATAGTTAAAAACATAAACAATACTTATAAAAAAATACATTACATACATTTAGAATATATACTAAAATACATAACACTAATTTAAAAATCGATATTTTAAACAACTTTGGGGTCGATTACGATGGCGGGCGGACAAAGTCCGCCCGCCATCGCAGTGGCAAAAGGGACCGCCCGCCATAGGTGCAGCGGTCCCGCTATACGAATTAGGATGCGCCTGCCACACTGGCGGGCGCATCCCGTATTTTTACATTGCGGCGGGCGGTGCTGTAAGCAGCACCCGTCGCAATGTAAAAATACATGTTGTGCATCTGCATGTACAACGTGGCAGGCACCGTGCGGTGCCTGCCACCTTGTACATGCAGATGCAGGGGGGTACCATAGGTACCCCCCATGTGCACCCCCCACCCCCCAGACACTCTGGGGGCCCGCAACGGTCCCCCGAAGGCATTCTCCGCCTGTCTTCTTGCGGCAGGTTCTCCGCCGCAGAAGACAGGCATCGTAATGCCTACGGCGGTGCCTGCACGGCACCGCGGACATTGGCCCATTGTACCGTGTCCCACAAGGCGGGAGGAAAAGGACCGCCTTGCAGGACCACGGCGGACGGTATTTCCGTCTGCCGCGGTACCATTCCCATTCCCACCACCATCCTGATTTGGCGGTGGGAATATTCAGGTGGATGGCGGATGGATCGCCCCCGCCGGGTCGGCGGTGACTACCGCCGGCCCGGCGGGGGCGATCCCCCCCCATCGTGATCGGCCCCAATATTTTTGCAAACGATATTATTTACTTCTATTTTTTTTTAAACGATATTTCTATCCTTCAAATCGAAATTCTTGACCACGATATTCTTGCTGTCGATTTTTCTCACTGACAATATTTAGGACTCAATATTTCTGTAGTTCAAAATTTCCAACTCGATATTTTGTCTGCACACCGCTGTTTGGTCATCTTGTATGGGGTTGGTGTTGTTGGCCTCCATTTATGAGCCTTATTGTGATCCTGAAGTGCAGAGGATTCCAAACCGTAATTTTTTCTTTCTAATGTGTTGCTTTTTTAAATTTCCTGCCACGCAACGAACTCCTACGTACTGCTAAGCTGATTTTCAGCACTTTCCAACATGCAAATCAGCTTTGCATCACATAGGCTGCAGTTGTGTTACAACATTTTGCGTCATCTTAATTTACTATGCGTCGGAATTTCTGATGCAACTTTGGTGCTAGCGATTTGGTGCAACGTACCATAAATATGGTGCATTGATGTTGCACAGAAGTAACGCAGCGCAGTGCAACTTTTTGTGACGCAACGCTACGGAAACGCAGTGTTGCGTCAGTTCCTTAATTTGCCCCAATATGCACATCCAGAATACAAGTGGCTGCTGTTTGCTGCACTACATTTTTTTTGCACTTTTTTCTAGTATAAAATGTATTCTAAATGAATTCAAGGACACATTTGACATTATAATATAACACCGAATGTCGCTTTTGCATTTTGTGCTGTTACATTTATTTTTTCATAATGTGGGGGTGTGGCCTAAACATCAAAGTTGGTGGATGCTCTTCGAAGAGCTCCAGCGCCATCCCCTGTATTGCCGCTTATCCTGCTGTTGACTGCCCTACCTGATGAGGAGTGGACCCCCTCGGACTCTTTGTGGCCCCTCCTGCTTCATTTCGTCTGCCTGCCATGGCAAGAGACTCCCTGATCCTGCTGGGACACGGCCCAGCCGCGGGCCTCAAGATGGTGGCCAAGGATTGGGGAGACTGACCACGCGGCCCTGGGACATGAGTGGCGGAGTGACTGATGTGGACCCTCTGTGCTTCCAAGTCCCCCCATGACACCCGACTGGATGCTTGCAACTGGGAGACCAGCGCTCGGGCTGTGGGGGCAACTGGTGCTGTGGCTGTCGTGGAGCCGTAACTGGGGCTGTACTTGAGCACCCCCTTCCTGTCTTCCCTCCAGAGGGGGTGGAGTTTTTCAGTCGGGGCTGGACCCTGTGTTTACCCCTCTACACTGCCTCCTGTGTCTGGGCTACAGGCCTGGGCTTTTGCCGTAGTGGGGAGGGCCACAGCTGGTGATTGGCCTAGTCTGGTTTTTTTCTTCCCCCGTGTTCCCCCGCCTGCGTCCCCAGAACTGTGGGTGCCCGAAAGTTGGGACTTGACCCTTTGGTGATGGGGGTGCTGCACGACGGTGCCGGAGCCACACCTGCAGTCCCTATTAGACCACATGTTGGGAGAATCCTGACCCTTGGAGCATTTCCTGGAGCCTCTGGCAGAGGGTCTGCTCCATTTGTACTCTGCGACTGACATCTTCTCCATCTCTCCTGGGGCTTAAGACACACAGCTATGGGAGCGATTAGTTGCTTGTACTGCCCATGACAACCGGTGGTGCAAGCAGGCTAAAGGACACAGTAATATCTACCCTTCCAGTGATTTGGCCTTAGCATCAGCCTCCGCTCAGGCCCAGACGAAAATTGACAGATACACAACCTCTGCGTCTGGTGCCTCTTGCTCTGCTTCAGTATCCCACCAGCCTCAATGCCCTTGGATGTTGCTGGTGTTGCATTGATCCTCCAAGTCATATGGGCCAACCTTGCAGCCCTAGAGACTAGGGTTTGTGAAGTAGGTGTGGATGTGGCGCTGTTGTGCCAATACCTGTGCAATGTGGTGGAAAGAGTTTCCGACTCGGAGGGCCATGTCGCAGAGCTCGAGGATACTGTTCAGGAACTCAGCTACACTGTCCAACACCTATCTACACCTATCTCCATTCACCAGAGTCCTGGACGAGCGTGTGGAGGATGCTGAAAACTGCGTACACAGGGAAAACCTCTGCTTCATTGGCTTACTGGAGGGCATAGAGGGTTCTCCCTCTGAAAGATTTCTGGAAGATTAGATACAATTCTTGCTCCCACAGGACGCTCTGTCTTCTTGCTTTGTCTTAGAGCGGGCCCACAAATGTGTGGTGCACGGTCCCCAGCCAGGGGCTCCCCAGGCTCCTCATAGCCAAAATTGGTAATTATAAGGACAGGGATACCATTCTCCAGGGCCAAGATCACATCATATCCTTCCAAGCCGGTTGCATCCTCATTTTTCAGACTACACCCATTTGGTACAGAAACAGTGCACGATCTTTGACTCAGTTAAGCAAAAGCTTCAAGCACAGAACTTGTCATACATGTTTCGCTTTCATGCCAAACTGAAGCTCCTTTATGACTTATGCTACTATATCTTTGAGGATCCAGAGGCAGCCTGGGACTGAGTGGCTAAACACAAGCAACTCGGGCCCCATACACCACCCCCCAGGGAGGCAGTCGCCAACTGTACAGAGCAGGTATGTGCGTGGGAGGCGAAGTGTGCACAGGCATTCACAGAGCCAGAGAGGAGCGGTGGCAGTTGGCCGAAAGCTCATCTGAGGGTGACAGAACCCACTGACAGGACTTAGATCAAGAAGCAGACCGCCTCCCCCCACTGGCCTTCAGGCTCGAATCCTGGAGCAACGCAGCCTGTGGACATGGACTGATTTCCAATAATTGGGCCTTAGAGGCAAAGCCTCCTAACTTTGCAACGCCTAACAAATGCATCTTTGCATAGCAATCTCATGCCTTAAATTTGCTTAACAAGCAGCACATTCTCCTTCTTCATGGTTTGATGCAGCGAGGCAATGGCAACCGCATCACTCCCTCTCTTTCTACCATTTGTTCTCAAGTGGGAGTTGGGCTACAGATGTTTCTGGGTTTGAAATGTAGGGTGGGGTTGTTTGGGGGTATTTTGGTGTTTGTTTCAATGTTGTGTTGTTTTTCATTCTCTTTTTCTATTTCCTGCACAGTACACACTGCTACTTTCTTCATTGTGACAATGACTTATCACCATCATTTGCTCCTTTGACCTATCACTGATCTATCGTGGCCTCTTAGTTGTACTTTACCAACCTCACTGTAAACCCCATAGCCCCATGGCATAATTCAATATTATGACTTTGAACGCTAACGGTCTCAATGACTGTATTAAACAGACTGCGGTCCTCCTCTTTGCTAAACATCATTTTCCAGCCGACTTTTCCTACAGGAGACACACTTTCTTGGAACTCACTCTTCGGCCCTCACCCGGTATGGCTATGACAGAGCATATCACGCAAGTTACACGCAGGGATCCTGGGGTGTCACCATACTCTTACACAAGTTCTTCCCTCTCTCTGTCATTCACTCAGTTTCAGACATGGAAGGGATGTATGTGCAGGTGGAGGGTCTTCTGGAAGGTAGACATTACAACCTCCTGAGCTTCCTTAAACCACATTCAAGTGGTTGTTCTAGACCTTCCACCAGGTCCTACCGTCGTTGTCCGTGACTTTAACGATGTGATAGATCCCAACCTTGATGTGACAGGAGTGAAGGCGACAAAACCCCACCCATCTGTCTCACTGGCCGACTGGGCAACGTCCCTGGGCCTCTGTGACACCTGAAGGACATAGCACTTGAGACGGTCTGACTACATGCAGCTGTCTGCGGCAAATGGGAGTCGCTCCAGGATTGACTATTTCTTCCTCCCGGCCACAGAGCTGTCCAATGTTCAGTCCCCATACATCCTACCCCGGGGCATCTCTGACCATGCCCCAGTGGTATTACAGAATGGCCAGCATGTGGCTAGTCATAGGCCTCTCTTGCGCCTCAAAGCCTGGTGCATGGTTGACAAGCAGTGTACTAATCACCTCTCCCAAGAAGCTAACTCCTAATTTGACCTTAACAGGAACTCAGTGACCTCTAAGGGCACCGTGTGGATGGCCAGCAAGGCAGTAATATAGGGCAGGGCCAAAACATACTTCTGGGGCCAGGTTTTGACTCACCTTCAGTGTGTAGCATAGCTTGAGGTAGAGCTCCTACTCCTGGAATGTCTGCACTGGCGCATCGGAGATACCTACTCTTTGCAAAATTTGGAGAACTGCCCTCCATCAATTTTGATTGGTGGAGGCAAAGCAGTGTTGGAATGGGTCTGCCAGACGGGTCCACAAATGGGCAGACAAGACTGGGAAGCGCCTCTATTGGCTGACGACCCATGATGCTGTCTCTAGACTCATCCCGATGCTCAGTACCATTTCAGGTGTAAGTCTTACTTCCTCAGTTGACATTGCATCAGAATTCGCTGCTTACTATAGCTCCTTATACGATCATCACCCCCACCCTGATCGAGAGGACGACTGCCTACTGATAGCAGATCTACTGCTGACCACCCCGACAAAAGAGGACTGAACTGCTCTTGAACATGCTCTGACTGTGGAGGAGATAGCTGATGCTATTAGTGGCCTCTACTTGGGCAAGATGCCCGAACCGGATGACTGTCCAATGGAATACAATAAGAAATTTCTTCCAGTACTGTCCCCTCCACCTTCTCAACCTCCACTTGGAGGTTGTGGATAGGGGCCACTTCCCCGCCGAGCTGGACCTCACCACAATTGTTGTCCTCCAGAAACTTGGCAAACCCCAGGACACATGTTCCTCATATTGTCCCATCTCTATCATCAATATGGAAATCAAAATCTTTGCCAAAATCATAGCCAATTGACTCCTGCCACTACTACCTTCTCTCATTAACCCAGTCCAGTGCAGCTTTATGCCTCATGGAGGTACTAGACATTGCATCCTTTGGATACACATCGCTTTGGAGCACCGACGACAATTCAGAAATCCAGCTGCACTTAAGGTTCTGGATTTTGAGAAAGCATTTGATTTATTGGATTGAAGCTTCGTGGCCCAGGTTATCATCTTTATGGGATTTAGACCACGTTTCTAGTCGCTCATTAGTGGGCTCTAAGCTCATCCCCCGCACAAGTCAGAGTTGACGGTGTAGTGTCCTCTCCTTTTTCGGGATCTGCTTGGGTACCATGTAGGGTTCCTCACTTTCCCCATTACTCTTTGCCTTGGCTATAGCTATTGGTTTGGGTTCACTGTGATGCTCAAATCGGGAGCTTCCAATGGCAGAACTTCCTAGAAGACTGCATCACACTGTATGCCAATGATGTACTGCTCTTCTTCTGACAGATTGGGTGGGACCGACGGCTGACACAAGCAACCCCCTTGTGGTTGGGCCATTGGATACCACAGGTCTCCATCTTGTAGGAATTCAATCACTGGGATCTCATAGGTATCTCCCACCTTGGAGATGTCTGGGGGGGTTCCCATATGAAGTCAGTCCGGGATCTCCAGTAGGAATTCAGCCTCCATAAGACCCAACTCGACAGATATCTGCAGCTCCGTCATGCACTGGTGGAGTATCACTAGCTGCTGTGGGACTTGCCAGAACATAGTCCCCTTGAACCCCAAATCCTCTCAGCGCCACTGGGACTGGGTGGCATCTGGAGAATATACCACTCCCTGATTGTGAACTCCCCTGAAACCTACAGGCCAAGTTGCAAAATTGACAACCTTAATGATAGTGACTTGGGGGAGGCCAGGATGGTCACAATGGAAATGCTCACCGCCTCTCGTTTACGCCTAAACCTGCTCAAATTCCTTCTCATTGTATACCATACCCCGAGATGGCTTTGGAGGATTTGCGGTCTCCCTACCCCTACGTACCCTCAGTGTTCAGCCGTGGATGATGAATTCTTCCATTTCTATGGGCCTCTCCAATCATTGGTAAATGCTGGTCCTCCATATTTATGAGATTATCTGAGATTCTGGAGAGGCCCATTGAGTGTTCCCTTCGGTTGGCCCTATTGGGTATTCTGGAGAACGTTGGGGGACCTAGGGGCGAGTGTACGTTGGTAGGCATTGGCACTGTTTTGGCTACGCATGAATGGTGTTTCATGATGGACTAGTGCAATAAGGCTGAAAAGCTAATTTTTACAGCCCGGGGGTGACTCCGGAAGCACAGGAAGGTCTTGGGGAGATGGTGGAAATATTACGGTCTTAATGGCAATTGATGTGCAAGCCTTTAATCTTTTTATTTTCTGGTGTCATGATTGGGATTTCATTATGCAGAAACTCTGCACTGTTTTTAATCTTTGTTGTAAAATCAATAAAATCTATTTTATTTTTGCATACCTTTCCTGAAATGCAATTACTGAATTTTGGCCTACTCTTATTTTAATGCCATAGTTGCATTAAGTTAGTGCTTCTTAGTATAGACTCTGCCAGTCAGCACAGAAATATAGTTTGAAGACAAGCTATAGAAATCGAATAAAGGTTAGGAGAAATTGTAGTTTCTTCCTAGACTATTCTTGAGTAAGATATGTGGTCCAAGGCATTTCCTGTCACCTCTGGATTAGAATTTGTGGTCTGTGACATTACTGAACTATTCTTTATCAGAACTATAGAGACATTACATTAACAGAAATAATAATAAGAATAAGTTTATGTATGAGGATTGTGGCAAGTGTTAAACTTCAACATTTTATGGTATGTTTATTGTGGAAGGAAAATGTGTGTTCAGAAGGTCTGTGCATAGACAGCACACAGACCCATTCCTCAGACTTATGATTCTTGCCAGTTTGTGCCAATCACCAGGGGTAACTCTGGGACTTTTCCCACAGTTACCCCTGACTTCACAGTTGGGGTGAATATCTTCATATGGTAAAGTATAAGGAAAATGAAAGAACACTATAATAAATTAGTAACAATATTTTTGCTTTATATTAATGTACGTAAGTTGTATATATTTATTTGAAATGTAGAACACTATTTAAAAAATGCTACAGCACTATTAATTTAATTTTGAATTAAAACTTTAACTAATTTAAATGTTAACATGTTAATTCATTGCATGATTTCTAATTTTTTTATGGTGGGAACAAGTGTCGATGCCATAATATGGGAAGATTTGGAGTTTTGAGAAGAGTGGATTGGTTTTTGGCCAGTATTTGGAGCATTTTTTTGGAATGTGTTTTGTATGTTTCTTGAGGTAAATTTACCCTCTCGTTTGATTTTGCTAATCCCTGTTTTCGCTCTGTGTTTGTATATGTGTACCTCTAGTATTTTATTGATTATGTAGTATCGTTTAGTAGGCACAGTTGTTATCTGTTATTCTCCTGTCCCTCAGTTTTACTTTGGTTGATTATTGTCATTATGTCTCAAGGTGAAAGAGAAGGTTGTCACTAAGTGACAGAGAAGTTGAGGCTCTCCGTTGGTTGCTGCTGCACTACCTCCTTTCCATGCTTGAGACAGAGGGAAAAGTAGGGCAAGGGAATGTTTTGCAGGAGTGAAGATAGTGCTGGGGAAAGTGCACCACAATTTATTGGAGGTTTCTATTATAAATTGATCCCTCCAGAAAGACTAGCATTGATGGGCAGATGTTCTGTTACAGGAGGGAGACTCTCTGTTCCACCTGGGAACAGAAATATGGAGAATTTGGTAGGTTTCTATATTACAACTTTTGATTATGTATTTAGTTTGCTGTTTTTGGTAATATATAAGAAAGTTTATATAATTTAAATGTAACATAATTCAAATGGCTGTAACAAGGATAATATATTTGTGAAAATAATATGTAAAATAATGCACAAAAATGTTAACTAAATGTCTAATTTAATTTAGTTTTAGAGTATTTTGTAGAGAATAAAGTATGTTTTTGTAATTATTACTTCCTAAATTGGAGTCCGGTGACTCAAAGCATATTCCGTACTAGGGATTGCTGCATACTGGGCCATATTGTAGCTGAAAGATCAATGCAAATCAGAGACAAAACAAATCTTTTGTTTTAGCTTTCACTTTATTGTGAATCTGTAATATGTTGATTTTCTGCATTAAAATCAAGGGGAATCAAAAACATTTGGAGGGCATAATATTATTTGAATTGTCAGAATCATGTCAGGTGACCCTTGAGGCATCATTAGTGTTAGGTGGATGCAACCACTACAAGCAAACACATGCCGAATAATTAGAAGTTTATATATGTGAAAATAAATTAATTTATAATAGCCTCATTATGACATTTAAAAAACCAGCATCATAAATTCTAAGGAGCAGTACAGTAATACTTACATATATTAATTAAAATACATAATAATGTTTTGCTAAACATTACCAGCTCCATTTACCAAAGTTGAAGTTACATATTTAGCAGCTGACTCAGACTCCTGTATTAATTTCCTAAAATCAATTGTCTAATATTTCGATGAAATATTTGAGTTAATTGTACCTTTTATTTCAGATTTTGGCCCTTGAAAATTGTGACTATTTTACAATAAAAATGAATATAAATAAATAAATAAATGTAGAAATCAACGGGGGAGATAGAAGTGTAAGTGTTGAATATCACTTTTCTTCCAAGTATCATAATATTGTCAATAAAAAGGGAGTGAATTCTGCTGATCTGGGAGGACCGGGGCGTTATCAATTTTTCCCCGAAACCCTCAACCAAACTTAGCCACTAGTGGCATATATTAATCACCACTGTGGTATTATTGTTGAGTGTCATCATCATTGGGTTTCACACTTAGGTATTCGCTTCCCTAGGTGCGTACTACCTCCACTCAAGGGAAAGTACTGGTGGGATCTGTCTGATAGTGTCTAAAATTGCTTCCTGTATCTTCAAGAATTCCTCTAATATGGGTGGAAGATCCGGGGGTAAGATTAAAAGAAAGGTGATGTTCTAGGAAGTGCTAATTAACCGCAACCGTACATACATACAAATAAATAAAGACTCAGCACATATATTCGCCTAAAATAAGTCTCCAAGAGACTACAATAAAATTGGTTCATGATCAAACCCCTTCATAATGGACAGTGTTAATAATTATTTGGAAACATAGGTTGATGTATAACTTTCATTTAGAGGTTCAGCATGGCACTCTAATGTGTCAATAAAGTATTATGTCCGTCAGAATCATGTTGTTATAAAGATTTCTTTTACTTCTACTTGTTCAAAACTTTGAACAATTTAAATTGGTGTTTGTGCATCTGTGCACAATTTGCATTACCAAATATCATTGAGGTTGAGGGTCTAGAAAGTTAAGGTTTAAAATGCTTAAATGCTTGGAGCTTTGGAAATGTCTTTCTTTTACTGAGTAGGGTTTTTTTAGGGGCATCCTTGCTTTCTCTCCGCCTTTGGATTCCCAAATGAAATCTTATTATGTGGGTTCTTTCCAGAATTATTACAAATGCATACACATGTTGACAAGGAAGACACATAAAGAGTTATTGCTCAGTGTACTAAAGTGAATTCCAGATGAATCCAAGTCCTTGTCTTCCTTAAGACATTCCTTGATTCCTATTATACTGCCAGATTTCTGTTGAACACATGACCTCAGAAATGTTTGGGGGTTTTACGAAGCTTGTTAGGTGGAGTTATGCATCTCACATAATGTGTAGATGGCAGACTAAGAAATCTAAATTACATTTATATCATATTTACTGCAAATTATTATTCACAAATATCAAAGATTAACTAATTTTATGGTTCACTAGAAAATAATATAAAGAAACTGCATATAACATTATTAACCTACATTAATTTAGATAGTGTATGCTTAAAAAATATTATTTATATGCCTCACACTATCAGCAAAATTGGATGTCAATACAAGAAAAGCAAGGGCCATCAGGCAAGCTTGCTTGCATATTAAATGAGTATGTTGAAATGTATTTCATATATTTTAAAACAATATATCTATAACCAAGCATATACATTTAAAATAAATAATTTAAATATGATAGACTAATGAAAAGTAGTCAAATATTTATTACTTTAAAAATTATTAAATTAACATACACTATGTGCATAATGAGATTAATAAATCATTATGAAAACAGATATAAATAAAACAAATATTCCCAGTTGTAAAAAGTAAGCATTGTCATTAAATCAAATAAATATTATGTATATTTAGAAGTATGAAAATAAACAAATGCAGAGATTTATCATGCCATTTTAACTTTTAGAAAACATAAACATATGTTTTACTAACAGAATTGAACAATTTCTGCCCTTCTCCTTTGCTCCTCATATGTGTCAGAATCCACATGTGAAGAAAACTATTAACATTCATCGTCAATGTGATTTTTAGTGTTTTCCTAAAGGGGTAAAGGTCCTCTCAAGGCAATATTGTGCAAAACTGTAAAGACAAAAAATATTTTACAAACTATTTTTGGATTGTACAATAAACTAACACCACCGAAATCCAGACAACAAATTCAAAACTTTCTTAGTACAAATAATCTTTCATTGATGGATCTAATTTTCATATGTGCCACATTGTAAGAGGCCCCGGCTACAGTTTTTCGTGCCATAAGCCATGGTTGAGGGCATAGCCCTTGCTACCTCTAAGAAAAAAAGAAACTTAAAATCACCTTTTTAATTAAGATTTTTTTTTAAAAAGCACATATAATACATACTTTTGCAATTTAATATATCTTTTCATGTTTAGGTAACCTCGGTCATTCAAGTAAACTTTATTCAATCTGCAAAAGACCATAAAATTACAATTACAATACCAACATATCATAAAAAGATTAAAACAATACACACATTTAAAATTTGTTGCAAATAAGAATAATGTTTACATGCTGCACACTAAGGGGTCGATTACAATCTCGCTAGGAAGGCCATCCCAGAGCCGTCCAGAGGCGGTCCTTCCAACCGAATCGTGCTGGGACCCCGTTTAACCAAACGACGAAGTACGATGCCATAAACCTTTCACTTACCGAACGACTCGGTCACCATGAATCCATCTTCATTCTCCAAGCGAGAAGCCGCTGGATACGTATCATCGAGTCGTCTGGAGGCATTGGGGGGGCTGATGCTCAAACAAGACACACCAGCCACCAACAGCAGCTCAAGGACTGTGTGTGTTTGTGGAGAAGCTGTCTCAGTCTGGGCTGACACACACGATGGGGGGCCGAAGACCATACAGACCTATGGGTGTTGAGTCCAATCAGAAAGTGTTCAGCATATCCTTTGATTGGCCCTGATGGAAATTGGGCATTGGTTGATGGACTGGTTCACCATGGTCACCTGTGGGCCACGATTTATAAGCCTTTGTAAACCACACCAAGAGACTGACTCAATTACACAGCGACCACCACGCTACTGCAATGTGGTGCCAGGATTTTCTCAGATTCCCACCTGTGCTGTAAATTGTGGCTGGGGAACAGCCTTTGAAGCACATTCACCTTGGTGCCCTGCCTCACATGCCTTGACAGAGGTAGTGTCTTCTTACTCACACAACCATCACTTTCAGGTCATGGCAGGTGCAGGGAGGCTGCGTTGTATGTAGGAGCCTTGCAGGGAGGCAAGTCACATCTGGACAGTCTGACCCACACACCACCCCCTTGATCAGCAGCAGTGCGCTTCATTTAAAAAATCACTTGACAGGTAAAAGCACACAGGCCAGAAGAAAAAAGATGATCACAGTTTGTGTGAAAATTACTTTCAGGGGGACTGAGCAGCATTGTGATCCCAATTGGAAAATGGGTCCATAGCATGTCGTATATGTACAATGAGGGATTGTCATCATCAGGTAGGTACACTTACCACTCAATTTACTAGGTGAAACACACATTTTACAGATTGCCATGACCACACATATGTATGTATCACAAACTGAATGCATGGATCCACAACAACACACACTGAAACATTGCAGGGCAACAGAACTACAATGTACTCTCAATAGTATGTAATTGTGATGCGTCTGTGTGCAGTAAAGCACAGAAGATATTGGCCATGACAACACACATGTCCACAGACAAAGCCACTCTGTACTGATTTCTGTGTCTCAAAATACAACAACACAAAAATGTTTGTGTCACAGTCGTCAGGGAAATATTTGTACCAAATCCAACCTGAATTTGATAAATGCATGGGCCAATATAAATGTAGGATACAGTCACCATGTGTGGACTGATGCAGCTGCACACAGCTCACAATCTGTATGAGTCTACAGTCATCTTTGGAGAATGTCTATGGGTCTACAGTCATCTTTGGAGAATGTCAATCACAGTAAGTCAGCATCTACCTCATCAGGCTGTCGTGTGTGTTTCAAATTAATAAGCCCATTGTGAATGTGCAGATTATGTCCTGGACAGCAGTCTGAGTGTGCATGAGTCTCATGACTTACGATTCACAAACAGTGTTGGTGTGTCTGGTGAACAGCTCATTGGGTAAGATAAGCTGCCAGCACGGCTGAGGATGCAGAGGGGGTGGCTCAATCTGTGGCTCAACTACACGTGACATAGTCATTTTCAAGCCACGGGATATGGGTACATCTTGTGAGGATGAAAGACATGTGCAGAATGAAGTCTGCTTTGTACACATTTGGCAGTGAAACACTGTCAAAAAAATAATGGCAACATCAAGGAGACCTTCAACAAACAAATATTACCATCAGGGCCAAGGACAGTATCTAATGGGCACAATGGGAACACTCAGAGACACACACAAGGGCTACCCTTGCAAAAACAGATCTGAGGTATATAAATGCAGAGGATGCAAACACTTATGGAACTGGCAGTACTGTTCCAGTGTCACATGTGTTTGCTTACAGTGCAATGTGTTTGCCTCAGCACAACCAGAGATATCATTACAATGATTCCTTCTCACTTGCTGTCCAGATACCACAGTCATTCAAAGTAAGAATGCCAGCAATACCCATGCATGTGTAGTGTACTGGAAAGTGTGGCAATGCGTTTTGGAGTAGTCAAACCCCATGTGGTACAACAACACACATCCATGACTTGAACATTGATAGGGCGGTACTACTCTAAGGAATGGACTGTCATTCAATGTTCTGGAATCATGACATTGCAAATTTAGCAATATCCACATCCATTACAGGTCAGTTTTCAAGGGCAAGAATGAACAATAACTGAGTATAAATACCTACAATGGGGGAAACACCACATATGCCAACACACAACTCAGACAAGGCAAAGCTAGGTGGAGCCTACTTTTCCTATGATGCCAATAGGTCTTGCATAGGACAGTGTACTCAAAGTGGCCATTAAAACAATCAGTCATGAACATCATTGGCAGATGTCAAGCTGCAGACAACACATTCCACAACTTCACATTTACTCAGGCAACAGTTTCTGACTACTTACATATACCAAATCTACACATATGCACATAGCAACCTTATCTCATGGCCTGCATGAACTCCACTTGTGCAGGTATGACCCCTCTCACATCCACCCCAAATGACATGCTCAACTTACAAAACTAACATACACACAAGCACCTCATAAGCCCCCTCTGGTGTAACTAGATGGGAAAACATGTATGCCACACAAGCTACAGCCTTGTATTCAAACTCTTCAAACATGATTGTAACACTCTCACACTGGTGCTGCACTTCTCAAATCCACACCTACATGCACTGCACCAATCTTCATCACTATGTACACAACAACTCTCACATACCTGACATGCACACAATGTAATGTGCTTATCACCTCCTCAGCAGATGTCAAACGTAATATGTCAAATGCTCCACGTTCATCACCAGTTGCACACTCAATAAGGGCTTGGAATACAATCATATCACAACTTGCAGCATCACAGCACACTCTGACATACACACTTCACACATCACTACATCTCACTCCAAGACACTTACATTGCTCAATGGATATGTCCTCAGTCATTCACATATCGTCACACACCCACTATACTCTTCTTAAGTTCTACAAATTGACATTTCTAAAACACATGCATACGCTGATGCAGAAAAAACATGCATCAACTATACAACATCTAACATTTAGCCGATCCGCACCCTAAAATACACAACTGGTGTATACCCTTTACATACACTTATCCACTTTGTCACATATGAATAGTTTAACATTGTGTCACTGTGGCCCTGTCACATACAGATATGACTTCCATGCCCAATAACCCCATTGAATTATGCACATTAACAATTAACCTCACACATTGTAAATTCACTGCTCCACTCATATCTCACAATAGTGACACAGACTACATCTCTCATCACCTGCCATAATCCAATCATGTCTAGCTGGATATATCCCTCTCACATCGAAGTATTCCTACCATAACTTGTTCAGGATTAAAACAGTGTTATGATCTTGCATACTCTGATTCACATCATTGCATGTAACACCACTCACAATGGGAAAATGTGGGTACTTCACATCTCATACACAACAACTGCTAAAAACCGTAACACATACATTACACTCCATGACAAGAGCAAAATGTGTGCTGGCTCCATTACGTAGGAGTCTCCACTCCATATCAAAGTTAGAAACACCAGTCACTCTCACCTCTACACTTGTTTGAGACAGCTTAGCACATGCAATGTCAACCTAGCAGAAAACATCTGCAGTAAGGATTTTCAACATAAATACCACCTACTCCCCTGTGTAGCAACTGAGAGCATGGATGTGACACTGGCTCCAGTGGCATCTGCATGGCAGACAGAACAACAACACTCCTGTGCACTGACTGTCCACTCAGCTTACCACATGTAGCACAGGGCAATGTGAAAGACATTACAGCACACCTAGTTCAGCTCTATGTGATATGGAACAGCATGAAGCATAGCTCAAAAAGACACCATTGTCAGTCATGTACAAAGGACAATCTACACACAAATCATATGCTCAACTGTGACTGCTCTGTGGTTGTAAATATGATATGTAAGCTTGTACAGACAAAAAACCCCATACACGTGATATACACAAACAAAAGCAGGATGGCATGAATGACATCTAATTTGGAATCCAACGGACTATTAAGTCAACACACACCTTGGCTAACATTGATCACTGCAGAGAGTGGAGTCCTTGGAGGCAACAGGGTCTGAAGACTGTGAGAATACTGCTCACCTTACACTCACCATGGTCTCAGAAAATGTATCAGATGAGTACACAGCCATGAAATGTATTTGCCTACAGTGGCATGCCACCTGTGGCAAGGTTGACATTGCCAATAGTCTACCAGCTGTAAAGGAGACAGAGACATGGCTCCATCACTATCACGTCACATACATGTTTAGTATCATTACTCTGTGTACATGGGTGTGCCAAAGTAACTACCATGTAGTCAAATTCAATATCTACCCAGGTGTATCGATGAGACAGGTGTCCTTCTGTACATCACAAACATATGCAGCATGCTCCTCCTAAACTGTAATACTTTTTAACACTTGCACTATGTTGACATATGAAAGCATGACCTATGTGCAATTGTGATGTCAAAAAGTAAAGGTTTGTGACTTCATGTCACACCCATAGCCAAAAATGATGTGGACAATGACTCCCAGCAAATGTAGACACCAAAATCTTGAATACATACTGTCAAAGTGCTCATACTCCATTGACCATATGCAATCCATGCCATACTAACATCATTGTAACTTACACTACTATTTGTACATGATTTACAGTTGACTTAAAGAACAATTGGATGAATACAGAAATCGGCAAATGCAAATTTGAACCTACTTTATTCATCATGAGAAGTTAAGAAAATAAATAACTAAAGGCCAATGGCCAGTCCATGAATGTCCATATGCCCAAAGAGCACAAACAATTTACCCATTGTCACTTGCCTGCACCAAAACTGCAAGGGGTCACCTCCCCTGGGAGGGGCATCTAGGGGGCATCCCAGGCATCAAAGGGTTAAAACTAGGTAGGACTGGATTGGGTTTTGGGAGGGATGGGATCAGGAGGGGTGTGTGGGTTCACTGCAGTGGTAGTACAAGATTGAGGGTGCGTTGGGTCCACTGCAGTGGCTGTGTCAAATTCAGGGGTAGTTGGGTCCACTGCAGAGGTTGTGTCCAATTGAGGGGGTGGTGGGTCCTCTGCAGTGGCAGGGGGAACAGGTGTAGGGTGAGGGCTTGTTGGAGACTGGGAGGGACTTGGTTTCACCATTTTGGGGATGGTAAACCCCTTAATGGCAGATAAAGAAAAAAGGAGGGGCTCAGACAGTTTTGGAGGGGTTTTTCCGGTGTGGGAAGTACTGGGCTGGTCTAGGGAACTATGGGTTGGTGGAGGGGTTTTTAACTTGTGAGGCCTGGTGGATTTGTGGGTGGAGGGTTTGGGGCTTGACTTTTTAGAGGGGGTGGGGGTGGCAGTTGTAGATGTCATGGCTGAGGGAGTGAGTTGACTCTTCTTCTTTGGAGGGGATTTGGATGGGTCGTAGGGAAGAGGCCATGGTCACAAAGGAAGAGTTTCTGGCTAGAGAGGGGAACAGGAGAGGAAAGGGTAGGGGTTGTGGAGACAGAGGGTTGTGAGGTATGCTGAGTATCTGTGGATGCATGTGTATTGTCAGCTGGTGTGTGTGTGATGGTGAGTGTGCTGTCTGTCTCATAAGTGTGCTTGGGTGGGTTTGCCCTTCTGTCTGTGTGTCTATGTGCCATGTGTGGCTGTTGAGGTGTGTGTATGTGTGTGTTTGCGTGTGCTTGGGACAGGTAGAGTACTTGGGAAAGAGTATGGGGAAGAGGTAGGAGGGGTGAGGGACTGCTGGAGCTCAGATACTGCTGCAGTCGATGTGGAGGCATGTGCCTGATTGGATCTGTGTAGGGCAGACAGTTCAGAGTGAATGCCCTCCATGAATGACAACATTTGTGTCAAAATACTGGTATGTGCATGGAGAACATTCAGCACTGATGTCTGCCCTACAGAGATCTCTGCTTCGCAATGTCTATTGCCTCCACACTGAGGGCAGCAGGGGAGACAGGGGCAGGGGGTGAGGTGCCTGGCCCAAAGGAGAGAGCTCTCCTGCCATGGGAGCGGCCACGGACAGTGGGATGGGGAGCAGCTGGGAGGATGGAGATGGGAGTTGTGGTGGTTTTAGATGTTGATGAGTCATTTCCTTGTTCCACCACCAGGGAGATATCACTCGAGCTTGTCCAGTCCTCAGATGTGTCATGTGGAGTTGCCAAACTGCCCTCAGTGTGACTCCCCTCATCCTTCCCGCCAGTTGATGACTCGATGTCCAATTAGGCATTGGTCCCAGACTGGCGCTCTGCTCCCCCTACATCCGTGGCACTGTCTCCTCCCATTGCCGGTGCTGATGCTGTGAATAACAATATAAAAGAATCACATTAGACATCTGTATGTACTTGACACATGGGTGACATCACAAATCGTCACATTTCAAACTACTACATCTGTTTCACTAATGCTATCTCCTCTACATATAATTACACACATGGCACTTTTCATTATGCAAGTCAGCCCTTGCCCCCTCACACATGTGGTTTTCTGACACATTGGGTGTATCAAGATCATTTAACAGGACCACAATGTCGACTACTTCACTAAGTAGCAGGTGATGTATCGTCTATTGCACCTGACGGTCTTGTGTCATGAAATACCTGTCTCGTCATCTGCAAGGGAGTATAGAGCTCGCAATGGGAATAGGATTCACACAATTGAATTGAGACATGGTATCCCTTCTGAGATACCTTGTCTTCCAATTGAGAAACATTGGCTGCCATGTCACAGGTTAAATGACATCCTTGTCCAACTTAAAGCTTGCATACTCATTGCATGAGTTATGTCACACAGATAACAGTGATTGTGCTCATTTTTCCTGCAACTTATGTTCTCCACTATCATGTCACACATATGACTCTGATTGAGTTCAACAAGGTAGTAGGCATAGCTAGTGTGAGAGGCTCATGGCCTACTGTCTAGTGTCATCAATGCACAGTGTCAGAAGGATGAATCAGAATGTTGTGCACATTGTAAACAGCTCACCATTTTCAGATGTGAACAATGGTCAACACACTTCCAAGTCCAATAACTGCATCTTCACAATGCTTCTGGTGGAGCACAATGCCACTGGCCCATCTGGGTGCACTGTCTGTACAGACTATCAGTACTGAACCTCCATTCTTCATGAGTCCAGTCAACATTGTGTACCAATCCTGTCTAGACTTCAGAGATCCCCTTTTGTATGCCCAAAGACTGAATGTCCCTCACTTCCATTAGACATATAGCACACTTCCAACAGCTCAAATTAATATTTTTTACCATTTCATTTTTTTAAACTACTTCAAGGTGATGCATATCTAACAACTCTCATGCTGACAGCGATGCATCATACACATGGTAACCAAAGCCCCAAGTAGGTATAGTAAACAGCGTTTACACACATGGAAACTGTTCTGAATGTGTATCTAACATCAGAAACACATTTTCAGACATGGGTCAGCCAGTGACCACCTGTGTCTGTCAGTGAATGGCATGTGTTTTCACTGTTACAGAGTCAGACACATGGACTTACTCCTCTGAATTGAGAGAATGAAATCTTCCACACAATCATGTGACAGGCCAGTGTGACAGATAACCAGAGTTAGCATACCTGTAATTGGCCGATGAGATACATATCATAACACTGAGCAGCACAGCTAGGACCTAACAGTGGCACAATGAGCAAGCAAAAATCACCATGACCTCAATCTAGATGGCAACTGCTGCGGGTATGTATAGTATGGCCTATTCACACTTGTTTGCTCCAATAACAACATGCCTCACACATTTGTGTGAACCACAATGAGAGCAGGTCATACAGTAGACAATGTGTTGGCACATGTCTGGCATTTACATTTACATTACTACAAAAGGTTACCTCCATGCACAGATTTCTGTGATTTTGTATGATCAGATGAGCATGGCTCTACGGTCACTTTCATGAACATAACAGACTCACATCTCCCTGATGACAGAAAAGTAATTGGGCATCAAATTACCCATGTGCATATGCAATTTACAAAATGGATCAGTGGGTTTGGCTGACTTACAACCAGTAAAAGGGGCAGCAGGCTAAGCTACTGTAATATGCACGTCTAACAAAGCTGTGCAACAAGGCACATACTCACCCCCTCCTTGCTGCTGTCTGGCTTTCAAATGCTCATCCAGGTCAGGGAAGACCACCTCTAGGATGCGGAGCATGTATGGGGTCAATGTCGGGCCTCCGCCCCTCTTGCCAGGATGTGACTGGCCCAGCTGGACCTCAGCAATCTTCTTGGCCCAGCTACAAAGGTCCTGCCACCTCCTGCGGCAGTAACGGACGTGCTGAAGCTCCAACTCAACGGCGCGCACATTCCGGGAGATGGTCCTTCAATTTTTGGCCTTCTCATGGGTGTTGACCTGTAAGGATGACATGGTGACAGAACCTTAATGCACATCCTAAACATTTCTGAGTCAGACACCAGCACACACTGTTAATGCTCTGTTTGGCATGAATGTCTAAGGGCTATGCATTTTGCATGGTGTGCAGTTGACCAGGGTCCTATGATGACTCTGTCCCATTATAACAGTGATGAGATGTTCTCCCAGTACACACACTTATACAGCAGTGTACCTGCCCAGAACAATTATCTACTCACTATTATAGTTACAGATAACATTTTACCTGATTGACAATGAGATTCCTAATGCTAGTAGTGCATGGTGTTTGCACATGGTCAAAGAAAATCCAGTGTAATCATCACTCACCTGTTCCTCTGGTTTGCCATGCAGCTGGCTGTGCAGTGGCAGAATGGTGTTCAACAGGGCCTTGTTCTCCTCCTCGCTAAAAGCTGGGGCCCTGTCCACTGTCCATGCCATTGCAGCTCCCAGAGGATGTGATAACAGCAGCAGGGAGATGGGGAGGTGCAGGAATGTTGCAGGTAGTGCAGGCAAGTGAAGTCTCTAGGGAACAGACAGACTTATATATGATTTGCAGAGGCAGTCTCAAATCTAGGCAGACAAAGCGATAGGTTCGCGTTGGTCGCATTATCCGAATCGATTCAATGCACAACAATGCTTACATAGGACACGCCTTCCGCGACGTTCATAAATTCATCATCTGACCACGATTGACTTTGATACATTGTTGATGGGAGGATACCGAGTCGTGTTCCATGCGATGATGACATGAACAGAAACATGCGTCGGTCACCATAACAACCAACAGCCAATGGCTGTGACTGAATCGGAACAGATGCGGCTACCGCGTCCTTTGAATACTCACCCGCGCCTTTCACCAGAACAACCAACAGCCAATGGCTGTGACTGAATCAGTCCGGATGCGGCTACCGCATCCTTTGAATACTCACCAGCGTCTTTCACCATAACAACCAACAGACACTGGCTGTGACCGAATCGGTCCGGATGCTGCTACCGCGTCCTTTGAACACTCACCCGTATCGATCAGCATTACAGCTTGCAGCGTATGCCCCAGTCAGAATCGGTTAGGATGCGGCTACCGCGTCCTTTCAGTTATCGGTCTTCAGAGCAGACAGTCCTGTGATTGATTTGTTTTTGTGGATTTTATGTGTGTGTAGATGGTTTTCCCATGATGACATAGCCCTTTCAGTATATATCTCACACTCCCACGAGGAGCTAACCTTGAGGGGCACATGAGAACACTTTTTTTGCAGGGTCATACCATCATTATGACAAATGTATTCCTTTTACCCTACTAAGCTTAATCACAGTGCCAATACATTTTAGGGTATACACATGTGTTTAAATGACATGTTCACTGCTTTTGGTGACTGTGTGAAGCCAATGTGCATTCTGTGAAGTTCCTGACAGTATATGTTGGGTGTGTGAAGTCATGTATCAAGCATAAATATTTGAATAAGTATACTGTGACATTAATCTGCCACATCGGCTGGTGTTTATTAGTTCAGTTACTAATGTATATTTGTCTCCCAGACTTAAGTGGATGATGGGGTAAATGATTCACCACCTGCATTGTTCATGTTGTATGTGTGTGATTGTATGTGTTTGGCAGACATTACAACATGACAGTGTCCTACCTGTGACACTTGTGAGCAGGATTGTCAATGTGAGACACTGAGCCCAATTCAAAAAGGCAATCTGAGACAAAAGTTTAGCTTTACGACTTTTGGTATTCACGGAGGTCATTTACGAATCGTATCTTTACGTCCACAGTCGGGCCGAAATCTCCACACCTGGACCGTACTCTCTGCACCTGGGCCGTACTCTCCGGCTTCAGCCGTACTCTCCGGCTCGGGCCAAATGAACTGTAATCAATGGGCCGGAATACAATTTTTTACAAAAAGGAACATTAGGAATATGTGATAAATGGTAGAGGAGATCATGAAAATCAGTTTGGGCAGGCAAAAGGGTGTGGCCAGACACTACATCATATCCAAGAAAAGTTTGCTCCTTTGCATCATGGTACATGCAGTCCATGATTTGCTCTCCCCTCAATGTTGACTGTAGTGTCACACCACAGTCAACACTGAGGGGAGCACAAATCATGGACTACTCAACACTGAAGAGAGCGCAAAGCCCCCAAGATCCATTTTTTTGCCACGGGGTCACTTCAATTTACTGTGGCAACAGCTGGTGGCAAGTCCCAGACCATGTTTAGTCATGTCCTGCGTGATGTGTTGGAGGCACTGATGCAGCACCTGCACCAGTACATTCATTTTCCAACAACAAGGAAATTGGCTGACTTTTTTGCTGTGGGGAGGATACCACATGTCATTGGCTCAATTGATGCCACCCATGTTTCCTTGGTATAACCTCAAGCACATAAGCAGACCTAACGCAAGCACTATCATTCAATCAATGTGCAGGTGGTATGTCTGGCTGACATGTTAATATACCATGTCTGCGCAAGATTCCCTGGCTCGGCACATGACGTGTACATCATGAGGAACAGTGTCATCCCCCACTTGATGTCACAGCTGCAACCTGACCATGCCTGGCTTGTTGGTAGGTGATGTTGTATGTTTATGTTGTGGTTTGTGTTGTTTGTACGTCAGATAGTACTCTGTTGTCAGACTACTGAAGCTTTTTCTGTGTTCAATGTAGGAGACTCTGGATACCCCAACCTTCCTTGGTTGCTGACCCCACTCCGCAACACCTGCGGAGGTTATTCAATGAGGCCCATGGAAGGACCAGGCGCATGGTGGGGAGGAGTTTTAGACTCTTGAAGACACAATTCTGCTGCCTGGATCGTACAGGAGGAGCACTTCAATATGCACCGTTGAAGGTGTGTAACATCATGAATGCATGCTGCATGCTTCACAATCTGGCAATCAGGAAGGCAATCCCTCTGATCCAGGATGACAAAGACCAACATATGCCTGCGAGGGAGGATCCTGGACTGGGACATGTTGCGATTGATGATGAGGAGGAGGCCTTGGATGTGCGATGAGACATCATCAACAACTTTTTCACATGGGTGTAAGTATGCAATGATATGAGCTTTCAAAGCCTGTTTGTTTACTTGTATGTTGTTGGTGTCCAATGTGTATGTATGCGTGTGAGTGTATGGTAATTAACAATAGGTTTTCAAAAGTAATGGTTCAATTAATGTTGTATGTCAACAGGTACAGTGCTAACATGAATCCTAGCTATTGTTCACACAGACACATTTCTGCTTTTGATGAAACTCTCTTGTAAACTTGGTCAACTCATTCATGCTTTCCTGACTCTATTCTATGTTTCTCCTTACCAGGGTACTTTGCCTTGTCTTATGCAGACTTTAGACCTCTAAGACCCATGATGCAGAGACAGATTCAATATTTCAACATTATTTGGATTCTATGGCACACACTTACTTCAGACCTAACGGTCATCTTTTGTTGTTTTCTATGTTTGTTCACAGTGTGATGCAATCTTATTTTGTGTGAAGGTGACAGGTTGTGTCTGGCGAATATACCTGTGCTCCACATTGAGGTGTGCGTTGTCTGGTTTCACAAATCCAGATATTTGTTACAAAAGAAAACATGTACCATGATGATCTGTTTTGATGACAATGTTTGTTGATTGTGCTTGCACTAGGTGCTATTTTTTTGAGACAATAGTCTTCCATTGATCCTGGAACATGTCCTACGGATTGTGTGTTGACCTGGATGTGTCTACCTGTCATGCTACGACCAGGTAAATTCACTGATTAAATGCATGAAGTGATTTGTTACCAATGTTACTGACACTTTTTTGCTTTGTGATGTTGTGCATCATTTAAATTTGAACAATTGGGAATCAAAGTCACAACATGAGCTAGTATTTTGTGCAAAGTGATTTATTTTAGTGCATGATGTGAGGAAATCAGTACACACCATGGTGGAGTGCTGAACAAAAAAAACCATAAAGTGTAGATGGGAGTTGGTAGTGTTTGTAGATGCAATATTCCAAAGTAGATCCACAGTTATTTGAGTCCATAGTCCAACTTAGACCCTCCAGCCAATGTGGGACAGTTCAATGATAGTCAACAAAGTGAACACTTGGCATACAATGGAGGATATCAGGAGCAGGTAGTCACTTCCTGGGGGTGATGCGTAGTCTACGGTCTCTCAGTGATCCTTCTTTGGACGACCCCTCCCACATTTGTTGGCGGAGCCTCAGGTGCAGGCAGCAGTGGTGCAGGGTGCTCTCTGCCAGAGTCCACTGGCGGAGGCAGGTGGCAATGTCCTGCTGCCCCACAGCAATTTCATCAATTTTGGAGCGGTACCTGTCCATTTTCTCATAGTGGGCTGCCTGCTGCAGTTGCATGGTCCTGAGGATCCCAACGACCTGGCCAAAATCTCCAGTACAATCCTCATATGCATGGAGGATTCTGGTTAGCTGTGGGTGCTCTTCCTCATCAGTACCAGCTGCATGATGGGCCCGGTCCCCACGGCCCCTCCCACCAACCTACCCACCCAAGCAGGCCCAGTTATTGTTGGCACAGTCAACACTGAGCTTCCTTCTTCATTGACAGGGATGTTGTTGTCCGCCAACTCAGGAGTGCCCTGTGTTGCTGTGCTGTCGGTGGTGGATCGGGCTGCTGTGTCTGGGGGGATAGGGGTCATCTGGGTGTTGTCAAATGAGGCAGGAGAAGTTGCAGAGGATTCAGAGGTAGTCACTGCTGGTGCTGTGGGGTGACCCATACCTGATGGGCCAGGTCGTTCCTTGTCGTCTGAAGAGGGTTGAGAGACCTCAACACCGGAGAGCTCCTGGTAAAGCAGAGTCCGGGACTGGCTGTCCTGGCTGCTTCCAGTGGTGTTTCCAGCTCACCCTGTGGGGACATGAAAGAAACAATGATTGATGTGAATGTCCACTGCCCCACATTTCATACAAATGACATAGGCCACTGAACACAATAATGAGTTACTGTACATAGATTGGAGTCCTGCATCCATGCTGCAGGACTATGTTTGGGGGATACAATGACATTCTCTTTTCATGTGTGGATGAATTGACATGTCCAGCTATGTGCATCAATGGGCATGTTGTGTTCTGTTGACATTACATGACCAGAGACATTGACTGGTTTGTCACACCCTGTGAATGGCACAGGTGGGTTGTTGTGCACATCTTTCAATTAACAGTGACATACATACTCTTTCTCTCCCAATGTATGTATTTTGGTGGCCAGGGTACTTGGCTCAGTGCATGTCTTTGGCAGTCACATTTGTGTGACTTCCAACACACTAACAGTCTGTGGATCTTCCATGATATTATTTGGGAGTGTTTGAGTGATGTGCATCTTGTTCTCATCTCATTATATGTATGTGAATGGCTGTGAGTACCAACATGTGTGACTGCTTACCTTAGTGCGTACACAGATCATGTATTTTGTACATTGACTCCATAGTCTGAAGAGTTCTCACACTTGGCCTTCTGCCATTTTGTGTCCCTGAACTTTGAAGAAGTGTGGTTTATGTGCTTGTGCTATAATTGTGAAACTTACACTCCTCCTCCCAAACAGCCACAATAGGCCACCATGAAGAGTGTTGTCCAGACAAATTTGGTGAATGTACTTGCAAGTTTATTGTCACTGATGGCTGGTGTTTGTAGCCCAGAGGCAAATGTGGTAGTTGTGAGAGGTTTAGACATGAGTCCCCAGTGTCAGCCATCTTGCTAGTACACATCACATCACTGTCATGTAGCCATAGTCCCAGATGAGCTGTGTGGTTGGTGTTGTATGAGGAGTGTTTTAACTGACTCAGTCTCCCATCAGGCCCTGTTCTACATATACCTTCCTGCCCAGCGCAAACAGCCCAACAGGACTTGAGCTTACCTCAGAGTGTGTCAGAATGTACCTGCAGGATGCCTGACACTGTGCACTTGTGTCTAACTTTACAACAAGTACCATCATGGCCTTGTGCTCCAAACACCAGTCCCCAGTCTCAAGCATCTTGTTGTAACATTTTCATTCACTGTCAGGTAAGCATGGTTCATTGTTGGCCTGTAGGGCTGTGTGTGAGGAGGAGTGTTTTCAATGTCCAGATCTCCCCTCAGGCCCTGTACTACACACACTCTTTCCACCGTGCACAACAGCACACCTGGAACTATGGTTTCCTGAGATTGAGTGGATATGTACTGACATAGCTGGCTAACACTGCTGCATGGTGTTTGTAGCACGAGGCCCTGTTGGTAGTTGAGGGAAAGTCAGAGACCAGTGTCCATTGTCATGCAGCCTGCTAGTACATTTGGACAAACTGTGGCTACGCTTAGTTCCTGTTGTGCTGTATGTGGTGGGTGGGAAGGTGTATGTTGTACAGGGCCTGATGTGAGTTGTAGCCATTACAAATACTCCTCCTCCCACCCAGCCCAGCCCAGCCCAGCTAACTCCTCTGAGACTATGGCTAACTGGCAGTGAGGGGAAGTGTACTAGCAAGGAAGCTGACACTGGTGCTTGGTGTTAAACTTGAATCTAAATCCCAACAAGGCCTTGTTCTACAAACACCATGTGCCAGTGTCAGTTATCTTACTAGCTCACTTCCAGTCACTGTCAGGTAGCCATTGGCCCAGATGAAGTGCTTGGGATGGGTGGGTGTAGTAGTGTTTGCCATTACTACAATTCCAATCAGGCTCTGTCCTACACACACTCTTTCCACTCTGAGAAAACTGACCACATAGCAGTATTGTTTAATGACAGTGTTGGACATGTATTATCAGTATGTGTGACACTTGTGCCTGGTGTCTGAGTTAGCCACAAATCACATTAGTGATTTGTTGTCCACACACCAGTCCCCAGTGTCAGCCATCTTGCCAGTACCTTTCCACTCACTGTCAGGAAAGCATGGTTCCAGGTGGGCTGTTTGTGCTGGCTGGGAAGGTGTGTGGAGGACAGGGCATGATGCGAGTTGAAGTCAGTTCAAATACTCCTCCTCCCACCCAGCCCAACAAGCCCACCAGGAACCATGCTTACCTGATATTGAGTCGAAATGTCCTGTAAAAATGGCTGTCAGTGGGGACTGGTGTTCTGGACCACTTGGCCCTGTTGGGAGTTGTGGACAAATAGGCAACAGTCATCAGTGTTGCACCTCTTGCAAGTACGATCCCACTCACTGTCAGGGAAGCTGAGTTACAGGTAGGCTTTTGGTGCTGGTTGGGAAGGTGTGTGGGGTACAAGGCCTGATGGCAGTTGGAGCCATTGCAAATACTCATCCACACACCCAGGCCAGAGAAGTCCTCTTGCTCTATGCTCACCTCACAGCGAGGGGAAGTGTACTGGCAAGGTGGCTGACACTGGGGCCTGGTGTTCAACTTGAAACCAACTCCCATCAAGGCCCTGTGCACAAAACACCATGCAACAGTCCCAGCCATCTTGCTAGTACACTTCCATTCACTGTCAGCTAGCCATAGGCACAGATGACCTGCTTTTACTGGATGGGGGTAGGAGTGTTTGCCCTGACTACATCTCCCATCAGGCTCTGTCCTCCACACACCTTCCCACACATCCCAACTACCTTAACAGAGACTCTGCTCTCCTGACAGTGAGTAGCAATGTGCTGCCAAGATGGCTCACACAGCTGCATGGTGTCTGGAGCAGTGGTCATTGATGTGTGTTGCAGTCAAGTCAAACAACAGGCACCAGTGTCAGCCATCTTGCCAGCACATGTTCAATCACTCACAGGAATCTGAATCACAGGAAGGATGGTTGGGATAGCTGAGAAGGTGGGAGTGGGCACAGGCATGATGGGAGTTGTAGTCACAGCAAACACTCCTCCTCCCACACAGCCCAACAGGCCCACCTGGAAACATGCTTTCCTGACAGTGAGTGCAAAAGTACTGGCAAGATGGCTGACACTGGGGACTGGTGTGAGGAGCACAAGGCCTTGATGAGGAGTTGGGGTTGAAGAAAACACCAGTCCCCAGTGTACTCTTACAGCATGAAAGGGGACGCATAATATTTGGGAAGTGTTGGAGTTCGAGAAGCAGGATAGCCATTATTTGTCAAGGATACAGCCGGTGGAACATGGCTAGGAGGACTAACAGACCCTAAGACAGAGGGTTTTCCAATATTTACTTTATTTTGGCTTGTAAAAACCATAAAAGTAGTACATACATAAATAGATTAAAACATTATTACGTACAGACCAATTCTCAGAACTGAAAAAGACATTATGAAAAAGATCATCCTAAAAATACATGGTTTAAAATGACAAAAGTGAAATCTCAAAGTGCAAATGCAACATATGGAGGAATGTGCATTTGTTAAAGGCTAAAGTCCCCAGTTTGAGCCACAAAGCCTCTTTTGCAAGCTTCCCCAATCTAATTCTCCATGTCCAGAGTAGAAACCTAGAGGAGGCAAAGACAATTTGCTCCTTTGTATCACATTTAAGGAGCCTGTGGGCTTCCAAGGAATGTATTATGTTTATTAGTTTTCAAATCGAAACAATCTACCATGTTCGAGAAAAAACAAAACCTGGACAAAAAAATAAAAAGTGTTCTTCTGTATCTGTGGAAGGCAGGTAAAAAGTACAGTTAATGGGTGGCGTACTGCTTTTGTCCCCTTTGCCTGTACAATATCTAAGTGGTAGGTTACCAATTCTAAATTGAATATACAAGCTTTTACCTTGCACAGGCCTGATCCTGTCCAAATAGGGCTCAAAACTGGGAATGCATTTATGCTTCAAAAAAATGTCAGTGACACTCTCCTGTTTTTGGTAATTCAATGTTCCAAATAATGTAAATTCCCAAAAAGCTTTCCTCAACTTGGTAGCTATATCTTTACCCATTGATACTCGGTATTGCCATACTTCCTCTATTGTAAAGGCTAGACAATGATATTTGATCTTCTTGAGCCATGGAGAACGTACACTTGTCTATACTAATATGTTCGCCTAGGGTGTCCCGGTAAGGGGCCAATTCCAATGTTGTCCAGAGATTATCTAATACATCAGAGTTTTCAAAAGGACCACAGAGTCTACCTTACTTAATGCTAAATCAAAACATAAAGGTGTCAGAGGGGTACTCGAAGGCAAAGTAAGAAGTGACCTGATGAATATGTTTTCGGTTGCGACAAGAGAGGACACGTCGGCACAGCCCCAAACCTCTGCTTCATATATAGCCAAAGCAGTGACACTATAGACTTCGAGAGCTTGGGAGACCATTCCTCTAGATGTGGCTTGTATTTCCTGACTACAACGGCTGCTCTTTGATATACTGTGACCCTACTTTGTTCCATCTGGGGAGCCCAAGACAAATTGTCGTCTAGTCTGACACCCAAGTAATCAAACTTTTTTACTTGTTCCAAAGGGCGCCCCACCATCAGCCTCCTGCCTCTAAAGGAACAATCAGGATCCAGTGCCATTAGTTTTGATTTTGCAGGGTTTATCTCAAGGTCCTTAGATGTGCAGAAAGATGTAAAATGATTCAGGCGAGACTGAAGACTTAGTGGGGTTCTGGAGAGCAGCAACGTGTCACCTGCAAACATGAGAACAGGAATACAAATACCTGCAGAATTGGTGCGCCATGATTGAAGTTTTCCAGCCACTCAACTACCCCATTAATATATAGACTAAACAGCGTGGGGATGAGCACACATCCCTGTCTTATGCCATTATTTATTGGTATTCAGTGCGTAAGATCCCCTCCCATATTCCATCTGACCTGAGAAAAAGTCAAAGTGCAGGACTTTCAAGATTCTTAAAGGGTCAATAGGAATGCCATAGTTTTCCAACACCCAAGGGACTAGGTCAAAGGTGGCCCTCAAATCCATGAAGGTCACGTGGAGATGGTCCTGCTTCAAGGCAATGTATTTCCAGCACGTCGTCCTAATGTGGAACACCTGGTCCAGGGTGCTGACATTGCTCCTAAAATCTGCTTGACAGTCTGGAAGAATATGGTTATCTGTTATCCATGACTGGAGTCTGAAGAAAATGTTCTGACTATTATTGATCAAGCTGCTCAGTCTATAACTGAGGGGGGCATCCCGCCTCCCCTTCTTGTAGAGGATGGTGGTGGTAGCTCTTCGCCAAAAAAGGTGGAATATCCTCCCCTCTCAAGATGGTGTTACTCAAGGTGTTTAACTAAGGGACCCAGATTGCAGGCTGAGATCGATACAAATCTCCTTAGATGCCATTGGGACTGGGAGATTTCTCCCTCTTCATTTGATGTAAAGCCTGAGCTGTTTCTATCAAATCAAATTCTAGAAAGGCTCCAATCTCGTTTTCATCATTAGACTCTGTGTGGACTTTTGTGAGATCACCGTCGCGAGGGGGTGGGTCAATAGTCAACTTACTGTATAATTCTGAGAAGTGAGCAACCCATAAATCTGGCTGTACTATAGCATCGGGGTCAAAATTTATGGTACGGCTCCCATTGGCTATTATTTTCCAGAATACGTTAATGTTCTTGTTTTGAAGACATCCCATCGTGCTGCCTCCCATCAGCTTTTACACTTGACCAAAGTTGCAATGTATCTTCTTCTTACCTCAATTATCTCCCTCAGATCACCTTTCTTGATTGCTTCCAATACAGCTGTTTGGCAGGTCTACATTCACTGACATACCACCCAAGGCAATTGCCCAGCAATTGACTCCTTCGCCTCTCCTTAATGAAATTATGTTTTATCTGGTCCATCATTTTGCAGTAAAGACTTACAAAATTATTCAGTCTTTTGTCAATTCGCTGATAAGTGCCGAAAATGTCCACAGATAATTGGTAGATTTGGGACAGAGTTATAACATTTTCTGAGATCGAAGCCCATTTGATATTCCTTCTGTTATTCATACTAGTAATCAAACTTGAAGGGATGTTACGCATAAGGCGTGTGTTCATAAAGGAACCAGCTTGAATTTGGACATAGAGCACTTCATGGCCACTGTCCATTCTGGGCACCACCTCCATATCAGCCATAAAAGGCCAAAGTTTGGTATCTAAAAAGATATAATCAATTTTGCTTGTGTACAAGCCTATTTTAAAGGTGGGATGGAGAGGAAATCAATGGGAGTGCAGTCGTTCAGTACCATCAACCCATGTGTAACTATCAGGTTATCAATCTGGTTGGCTTTTGTTCGCCAGTGGCCTATATTCACAACAGTGGAGGACACCATTCGGAATTTGCACCCCTCATCAGTCAGAGCTAGGAATGAAGTTCCCACCCCAACTGGTGTATTACAATCGACTGTGATTATTTTGGGTCAATTGTGATGTAACTGGTCAATCATGGCAGAAAGTCGGTCAATAGTGGCTCACTGTAAATTAACAGGGATGGAGTGTATGTGGACTTTTGTGATGCCAATATGCCTAAACTCACATAAACTGCCTGTGGAAATTACTAGGCCCAATATGTCTTCACAATCAGTCGAGATTCGTTTGATTTTGGCAAATATCTCCATTTTTAACCAGATCAGCAAGTCACCAGATACTCTGCCTGCTGTTGATGGTGCAGCGAGAATGAGATGCACCCAGACCTAAAACCGGCTCTATTGCCCACGTCTCCTAAAGTAACACAATGTGATGTTGATCTATAAAGGAGTCCCATTCAGGGTTGGTTAGTTTAGCTTTTAGGGTGTAAGCAGATAAATCACTACACTGAATCTCTTCAGCCGCTAGAAGTAGTGGGACAGCTGAGGATATTTGCGCCTTTCCGCATTTAGCATGAGGTACACTCATAGAAACAGTCAAGAGTGTTTTAACTGCTGGAAAGTGACTTTGGTGTGAAGATGATATAATACCCTCAATGTGGTTGTTGTGCAGTCAATCTACTTCTGAGAGATTTGTTGGGTGAGCAGGGGATTCTACAGCTAAATTGGAATGGGAAAGGGGCATAGAGCTACAGCTATTGGTGATCGCAGGTATAGGCTGTGGGGGATTTATCTTCAACCTTATACTTGACCCTATAGCGGGTCTAAACCTGTGTTCCAATGCCATAAGTCCTTCCAAGCTGTAGGCCAGTATGGCCAAATGTTGAGTATTTATCAGTGAAACGAGAAGCACCTAATATGTCCACCCTGATGATTGATCTACAGTTTCTGACTTTTCGGAACCAGTGGATAGTTTTATTAATTGGAAATTATTGTGATTCCTTGGTACCTGCTGTGAGTTTTGGGAGATTATTCATAAATATGATGTGTTGCTTAGTAGTCTCCCCTGGTGGCCTAGATCTTAGTTCAACAGCTATGGGTATGTGGTCTTTTATCCATGCATGTCAGTGTAAACTTCCGCTCACACCCTATGGATGCCTTAAAGTTGGGGTGCGTGTCCGGGTGGGGGGGAGAGAGTATCCATGCCTTATCGACATCTGGCAGATACTTGTGGTTTAAGATTCCATGCTACTAGGAGTCCATGGCTTTGGCACCACTTAAGATGACCGCCTAGGGAGAGAGCTCTGCCGCAATTTAATCACCCTCTTCTGCATCTAAGAGACTGAAGCAGGATCGTCCACCTGAAAAGTCACCATCTCATATTTTCTTAGAAATGTTACTGGAGGAAATTCGTGCATTATGTCCTTTTGTAGAAGAGACAAATAATAGAATGCAACATCTAGATGACAAGCGGTCTTCCATGGAGAGTCAGATATCTATGATGGAACAACACATTTTGGGCCTAACTGATGATACCCATAGAATTAATTCTCTGGAGAAGGAGGAACATAAACTCCAACAACACACAGAAGATTTGGAAAACAGGAATCATCGGAATAACCTCCGTATTTATTGTCTACCTGAAACTTTGGAAGGTGATGACCCTATTTCCTTTTTTACATTCTTCCTCCCAAAGTTGTTGGACATGCCTTCTACAACTGTACTTAACATTCAGAGGGCTCACAGGCTTGGTCCTCATCCTTCTTTGTCAGCGTCTTCTACTAAACCTACAGATGTCATCATGCTTTTTTTGAAATGTACAGACTTATTGGCAGTTCTTTCTGCTGCTAAAGCAAAACGTCAGGTTACTTGGCTGGGTCAGAAGGTCTTCTTCTCTCAAGATGTCTCCAATACTACTGCAGCAAGATGGAAGGAATTCCTTAACCTTCGTGCCCCACTTCGTGCTCTTGGTCTATTTCACCCAAGTACTTTTAAAGTGACTTTCTAGAATAACACTACAACATATCTGGATCCAGCAGAACTTAAGACATTTATACAATTTCATACTTTGGTTCAGATGGATGCTGCTGGTCCTTCTAATGGTTGATTTCTTTGTATTCTTTGTTTTCTGGTTCTTGTCTGAGTTCCTCGGCTTAAATTCCTTAGATGGTTTGAAACGTTAAATTTCACTTAATATCTTTTAATTGTATTTTTTGAGGTGTGTGGTGTATGTTTTGTATATGATGTCTTATGATGCTCTTGTTATCTCGTTGCAGCTTCGTTTATATATTTTTTGTTTGTACGGTCCGTCATCCTAAATGTTTTTTTGGTCCTGTTGTGGCTGAGATCATTCTCCCCCTTCCATGGGTCATCGTCATATTTGTCATCACCACCCCTTTTTTCCTCCTTTCCTGACTTCCACAGGTATGTTTATTCAGTCATCCCTTTGGGATATGTACTTTCTCTTTGTTTGGATTTTCTGTTTTCCTTCCTGTCCTTCCCCCTTGCTATCCTTAATCTCCTTTATTCTTTCTTTACTTTTCTTCTTTTTTTTCTTCTTCATTGTTTCCTGTTTTCCTTCTGATTTTAAGGGTGTTATCTTTTAGTATTTTTAAAGTTCTCAAATGGCTTACCCCTGATTCATTTCATACAATTCTGAGTAATATCATGGAATATTAAGGGGTCCCTTAATCCAGTTAAATGACAGAGAATAATATCGCATTTAGGTAAATCTAATCCTGATCTTGTTCTTCTTCAAGAAACCCACCTTACCCAGTCTGAAGTACTGAAATGTAATCGCAACTGGGTGGGGCAGGTATTTGTTTCTCCCTCTGTGTCTAAAAATAATAGGGTTGTGATATTATGTAATAAGTCTCTTAATCTTACTGTGGTTTCGCAAGAAACGGATGATGCTGGTAGGTGGGTTATTATTAATGTTCTGGTAGATAATATACCTTTAACTATATTGAATGTTTATGCCCCTACAAACCTGATCTTACTTTTTTGCCTTCTATTGCAAGAATTTGAGCACAGTACTATAATGCATACTTTATCTTCGGAGGAAATTTGAGTTCCTTTTTTGGACAGATAGTCACCAGTTCAATTTGTATCACATAAAATGTATAAAGAATTTCTTTCTATCATCTCTAAAAATGCTTTAGTTGATTCATGGTGGTTGTCTAACCCTACAGCTAAGGATTATACTTTTTACTCTACTACTCATGGTACACTGTCACGTCTAGACCATGTTTTTCTTTCTAAATCACTTTCAAAATACCTTGAGCAGTCTCATATTACTCCAAGTGTACTTTCTGATCATGCCATGGTTATCACTGACTTGGATTTGGTTCCTCTAGGATCTTTGTCGCATAAATAGAGATTTAATAATTTTTTGCTTCAGGATGTACAATTTTCTAGTTCTTTTATCTCCTTTGCTTCATTTCAATGATAATTTGGAGATTTCACCTGCCCTATTGCGGGACACGTTTAAAGCATAAGCGAGGAGTTTTATTTTAAATTACGTCTTTAAGAAAAAGAAAAGCAAAGCACAAGAACATAAAACATTACTTTCATCAATTAAATCTTTGGAGCAGCGATACTTCTCTTCTAAATTGCCTTCAGATTTGCATAATTTGTTACAGGCTAAATTGTGATTTAATACTAGCTCTACTGAGAAAGCTAACCATATTCTTTTGAGGAATAGTGCCCGATATTATGGTGGGAAAAATAAAGCTGGTAGATTGCTAGCCAACTAACCGCTGAAGGACGAGGATCGCATGTGACGACAGGCGCTAACTATAAACCCTAATGTTAAAGAGGGAGTTATAGAGGACGACAAATTGGAATAATTCGTCCTATAACAGTAGTAATTCTGCTTCCATTTAAAGGAGTTTTCTTGATACCACCGATACATAAACAAATTATCTGTGGCGGAGGTCTTGAAAAAGATGGTTTAATAATCCACCCATCGAAACGCGTCGACGCCCATCTAAATACACAATCTGTCAGAAAGGCGGAGGTCTATGAGCAGTTTATACCAGGATCTATGCCTCAAATATTGGTGTAAAACAGATGTGTAAATAACTAATGATAAATTGAGCCTGTCTGTGCTATGTACTCTCTTTAAGCTATTTTATTTTATTATTTTTTTTAATGGATTGTATTTTAACATGTGACTGTTTTCTCTGAAACTTTTGTGATCTTTGTCTATTTACAATGCTATGCATCGTGTTTATAAAGTATAGGGTTTTCTTGCCCTTTAGTTTTTAATGTCATTTTGATACACTGTTTTTTTTAACAATAAATCGATTTATATATTCTTGTACATTTTATGGTATATGACTCTCTGTGGGAGCTATATGGCACAATCCCCTCAAGTGTGCATGTGAGGGAATAGTGAAGAAGTATCGGGTGGAATGGAATGTATTGATTGGTTGAATACCAGAGTGTGATATTGGGTCCAAAGGATATTGTTTTTTTATTTACTTTCTGATCATGCCATGGTTATCACTGACTTGGATTTGGTTCCTCTAGGATCTTTGTCGCATAAATAGAGATTTAATAATTTTTTGCTTCAGGATGTACAATTTTCTAGTTCTTTTATCTCCTTTGCTTCATTTCAATGATAATTCGGAGATTTCACCTGCCCTATTGTGGGACACGTTTAAAGCATAAGCGAGGAGTTTTATTTTAAATTATGTCTTTAAGAAAAAGAAAAGCAAAGCACAAGAACATAAAACATTACTTTCATCAATTAAATCTTTGGAGCAGCGATACTTCTCTTCTAAATTGCCTTCAGATTTGCATAATTTGTTACAGGCTAAATTGTGATTTAATACTAGCTCTACTGAGAAAGCTAACCATATTCTTTTGAGGAATAGTGCCCGATATTATGGTGGGAAAAATAAAGCTGGTAGATTGCTAGCGAATTATTTAAAAATGTAAAAAAGAAAGACACATTATTGACTCTATATCCTCTTCACAAGGGCAGTCTATCACCAATCAACATGCTATTTTAGAGGAATTTGTAAAATTATATAAATCTTTATATACCCCGGAGGAAGTGCCTCCCTCTTTCACAATTACAGAACATTTGGATCAGACTTCTCACTTCACTCCTCCTGATTTGGACTTTAAGTCTTCAGAGGAAGATCTTACCTCTGGAAAACTGTCTGGGGCATTAAAGTCATTAAGGTTGGGGAAAACACCAGGCCCTGATGAGTTCACAGTGGAATTTTACCTTCATTTCTCTCACCTGCTGTTTCCCTCTCTAATTCCGTTACATAAACATTTTATTGAATCTTCTTCCACTACAGGTTCCTTTCTAGAAGCAATCATTTGTTTAATTCACAAGGATGGTAAAGATCCTCATGATTGTAAAAACTATAGGCCAATCTCTTTATTAAATGCAGACTACAAAATATTTGCTAAGCTTTTAACTCTTCAATTGGAATTCTGTATTATCTGAAATTTTTTATACCCCATGAATATTCCCTCTCTGTCCTTTCTATTTTAATTATATATAAATTGACACTCTTAAGTTTACTATATGATACATGTTTCATTTTTTCAGTATTGAATTATAAATGAGAACATTTTTCTCAGATGATTATGCTTAATATCGCATATTTAAGTCTGTTGTTATTCCCTTGTTATTTCACCCTTTTGCACCTTCCCTTTTTCCCTTATTGTAAAATGATAAAGACGTTGATGTATTCTGCTCCTATGTTTTTAAATACCATAAGTAAGTTGTTGGTTTCTCATTATAGATCTTATACTGTAATATGGTATGTATTGAACCTCAATAAAGTCTTTTAAACGCAAAAAAGAGTCCATGCTACTAGACGTGTTGGTGACCCACTAGATGCAATGGTTCTCAAATGTTTAGTTAGGGTAGAGCTTGCAAGGTCATCCTCCTCCTTAGGCTGACGGCGGTTAAGGTTTCAGTTCAATAACAGAGTTGTTAAATTGTCCATTTTGTCATTTAGAGCTTTGGAAAATCTGCCAATACAATCTCTTAAGCTGGATATCTCATCTTTTAGGCAGTGTAATTGTATCTTTGTATTACCCCTGACTAAAGCAGGAGGCTATTAAAAGAAACAGGCAGATGGATGTGGTTAGGAATAGATTTGTCAATAGTCCCCAATATGCCAAATATATTGTGGCATTCAACACCAACAGTGGGTGCAGTGGTACCCATGGCCCTTGTTTGCTCAGATGGGTGACTTTGCTGACTGGCCACAGGGGACAGAGGTGTATCAATGTGAATGTCAGCGCTAGTATGGTCGGTATTTCTATATGTAACTGGCCTATTAGAAAAGGACTTACTATCCCCCTTGCTACCTTTCCCGGCTCTTTTCCCCTTGTACTTTGTGACGAAGAGGTCCTCAACCTCTTCAGTCAGTACCAGTGGAGGCTCCTTGAGGGAGTGCTGCGGGGCAGCGGGGCGGGGGAGGGGCAGGGTGGAGGGTAGTAAACTCCAGAATACGGCCCAACGGAGTTGAGTAAATAAATAAAACGAATTACATTGCGCGCGCTGCAACGCCAAATCGGCGATGCATCACGCAATGTAATTCGTTTTATTTATTTATTTATTTACTCAACTCCGTTGGGCCGTATTCCAGAGTTTTCTACCCCCCACCCTGCCCCTCCCCCGCCTCACCGCCCCACAGCACTGCCTCGAGGAGCCACCACTGGTCAGTACATTTCTCTCATCAAGAATTCAATTACCAGCTGAGTGTCTCAGTTGCTTGTTCGCCTTCCCCAACTCTGGTAGTTTATCTTTAGCCTTCTGTTTTACCATAGTGGTGAGGTTGTGTTACTAGGGTATCTCTGAAGACCCTTAGTTGCTGTGTGTCACATCTCTAATGGATGTGCCCAGAGCAGGAGATTATTGTGGTTTCAAAAGAGTTCTCCCACCTGAGCAACATTCGATACAGTAAAGAATAGCAGATTTTAATGGCGAAGAATATAGCAACAGCCCACCTCGAGCACATGCAGTTGTGGAGACAAACAGTCTAATGTCAAGCAGCAAGGATTTAGCTTAATACATCTATTCAGACTAGAATACCGTATCAAAAAGATGTTCAATTAAACAGAGAGTATTTGATGAATCCCACAAATGTAAATAAGGTCAGTATTCCCAACCCCTGAGCAAGCGATACTTCAAAAGACACAAGGAGAACAAAGAGCCAAAAGGGGTGACCTTGGAGGGCATTAGTTAGTTTTAAATAAATAGCACCAAGCTGGCACGCTGATAACAGGCCCCACCTGTAAGATCAAGGGGCCAGAGTCCTCACACCAACAGAAAACAGCAATGATGTACGTGCCAGGCAGCAGGGTGTAGAATAGCTTAGATGGCGCCCAACTGACATGCTAGTGGCGTGTCACCGCCTCCTAGTAACCAGAAGTTCTGAGGGCTAGAGTCCTCACTCCACTAACAGCAGCAACAGTGAGCGTCTTGCCCAGCGGGATGTGAGAGGGCCCAAATAACACACTGATTGCAAGTCCCTATCTCCTGGCAGCTATGAGTTATAATGGCTAGAGTCCTCGCCCCATCTGTTAGTAGCAGCGCAGTGCCTCCTTTTTGATTCCTGATGCACTTGTCCCCCCCAATGACTAGTCCAGAAGGGGTGCAAACAGATGCAATAATAGGAGGTAAAGCTGAGTGGTATTAAGAACTCTGACCACCAATAACGTGGAGTATCCAGCAATGGAACCAAGGGAGGTGGCCTAGACCTGCCTCTTCCTGGCACTGATGGGTGCAGGATGGGCCTGCCTTTGGCCCAGGCTTTGCCTGAGCATGGCCCAGGTCCGTCCTGCACAGAGAGAGAGCAAGCCGTGCTAAGTAGCAGTGTCAGGGGATGTGGCCTACTTCGCCCCCCGGGATGCGTTGGTGCCTCCTGGAGCTTTACTGCCTGGGTCTTGTAGTCCTGCTCCACAGTGTCCTGCACAGCGGTAGGGCAAGCCGCGCTAAGTAACGGTGTCAGGGGGTGTGGCCGTTTTCACCTCCATGGTTCGTTGGCGACTCCTTGCGCTTTACTACCTGGGCCTCATGTTCCTGCTCCTCAATGTACCGTGCAGAGGGAGAGCAAGTCCTGCTAAGTAGCAGTGTCTGGGATGTATCTGTCTTTGCCCCCCAGTATTCGTTGGTGCCTACTGGTGCTTTACTGCCTCAGTCTCATAGTCCCACTGCTTAGTGACAGACGGTTATCCAACAGGAGCATTGGCTTGCTGATCACTCCCCTCCTTGTGGAGCAACGTCACAGTACTTTTGCAATTTACAGTGGGAGACATAGGGGCATATTCTCAAGGACTCATCGCCGATTTAGCGGCACTTTTCCGCCACGAAAGTGGCGATAGATTTATCGCCCTATTCACAAGCCTGCGCTAAAAGCTGACATCGTCAGTTTACCTGTGATAGCTGCCGCTAAAAACATCGCCAAGGCTGACAGCGACAACTAAGGCTAATCATATGCAGAGTAGGCGTTCCCGTGTAAAAACTCACGATAACACCACTTCGGGATATTCTCAACGACCAGCCAGATCGGCGATGCGGTCCAAAAACAGGCGATAAGGCACGTTAGCAGCAGGGACTTAAGACTTGCTTTTTTCTGGTCTTCAGTAGGACGAAAACCTGCAGTATAAAGGGAACCCAGCCCAGAGCCACATCTGAAGACCAACAGATGCCATGGAGCTACTAATCATGCATCTTGGAGATCCAAGAGGGCCACAACACCCACCGCCACCACCCCCAGGACCACCCCCACCCCCAGGACCACCCCCCCGGACTACCACCGAGGCAGAGCAGAACAAGACAGCGGACCTTCCGAAAACGCACCTTTACGGATGTGGTCCGCACTCAGCCACCTCCGTGTCGTGGCGTGCACCATGTCATGATAATTGGACTGCAGCCATGCTAATCGTCACGCAGTGTCACTTGCATTGTCAGTGTGGCTCACGGACCCACAGCTTTGGTGGGTTCAGCACATGTGCATGGGTTTGTTGTGAGATTAGTGATGTATGGGAGGGCCCCCTCTGGGCACATTGTCGACGGGGGCCTACTTGCTGTTTCTATGTGTGCTGCAGTATGCCAAGGAGATCAGGGACATGATCCAGAGTCATTGTGGGTGTGCACTGTGCCATACTTAATTGTGCATGTGTGCCATTGTGCCCATCTCCCCCCGTCCCCCAGTCCCTGGTCGTTACTGACCCTGTTGCTGTTGGGTCAGGTCATGTTGAGCAGTGTCCGGTCCCCCAACTCCTGCCACCGTCTCTCCAATGATGACTGTTGACACCATTTCCTCCATCTCATCCAGCTCCTGCTGTGGAGCTGGACTCCCACCTCCAGTCTGCATTGCTGCTTTCCGGTTGTTAGCGAGTTTCAGCTTGGTTTTGCGCTTCACATCATCCCAGCGTTTGTTGCAGTCGTCCACTTCCCTTCTCTTCACTCCGACTGCATTTACCTTGGCCAAGATGGACTGCCATATTGCATTTTTAGTTGCCAATGACACAGTGGAAGTGATGAACAGTTGTTGGTGGTGTTCTATCACCTCCGTAATCAGGATCTTGTTTTCCTGTGGACTGAATCACAGGTTCCTCTTCTTCTTCTCCTTGCCCTTCTCCTTCCCCGAGGTCCCTGGCTGGTCCTCCGGGGGGTTTGTGGGGTTCTGGTTGGCCTCTGTAGTTGCTCCAGCTTCCTCCATGGTGCTTCTCGGTTGTTTGGGTTTTGTTTTTATTTGTTTTATTTTTTGCAGCCTTTATGGTGATTTTTCCTGCCTGACGTGGGAATAGCAAGCCTGGCGCTGCTTATCGCTAATATTTTTATCGCTGTTGGGCCCATCGCCACTTTTTTCACGTTCGGGTTTCCTTTTTTATCGGCGTCCCGGTAATTTTAACGCGGACATTTGATGCATTATCAGGAATCTATCGCCTGTTGCCGGCGTGTTGGGAATACGCCGTTAACACGGCGTTAGTTTCCCGCGATAGACGGCGTTATGTAAAATTGCGTTAACCTATGTTGGCGATAATTATCGCCGTTCTTGAGAATATCCCCCATAGTGTTTGGGGAGTGCTGAAAGGGAAGAAACAAAATGACCATTATTTGTCATAGATATAGCCGAAGGAGCAAGGTGCTTAGTTCCAACATATAATTCTCCTGATAAAATGGGTATATGTGAGCTTCATGTACAGGAAAACCCCCAAGTAGACCTGGTTTAAGTAACCTACAAAACAGCCATTTTAAAAACAAATATAATGATATAAGCCCTACATTGGTACATTTATAAAAATATATCATCAAAATATGTTTTGGTTTATTTGTGTAATTCATAATGTTAGCAACATAGGGCCTAATTCACAGAACTAACTTACGTCAAAAACGTAAAGTTAGTACTTTTTGGTTTTCACAGAATACACTTACTCATTTTGGTATTCACAGAATGAACTTACTCATTTCGGTATTCACAGAAGTTAGTAGTCCTAACTTTAGGACTCCTAAATGCCTTCTGTGAATACCGAAAGTCTTAAAGTTAGTATTTTTCTCAGTTTAGGAGTAGTAAAGTTAGGACTCCTAACTTTAGGACTCCTAAATGCCTTCTGTGAATACCGAAAGTCTTAAAGTTAGGATTTTTCTCAGTTTAGGAGTAGTAAAGTTAGCCTAACTTTACTACTCCTAAAATGAGAAAAATCCTAACTTTAAGACTTTCGGTATTCACAGAAGGCATTTAGGAGTCCTAAAGTTAGGAGTCCTAACTTTACTACTCCTAAACTGAGAAAAATACTAACTTTAAGACTTTCGGTATTCACAGAAGGCATTTAGGAGTCCTAAAGTTAGGACTACTAACTTCTGTGAATACCGAAATGAGTAAGTTCATTCTGTGAATACCAAAATGAGTAAGTGTATTCTGTGAATACTAAAAAGTACTAACTTTACGTTTTTGACGTAAGTTAGTTCTGTGAATCAGGGCCATAGAGTCCACATTTAAATAATTAAAATAGGAAATTGAATAATTGTAATAGAAAATTGTATCATATTATTGTATGATACTCTTTTGACCTTTAATCTTAAATTATTTTCATCAGTAAATGTTTCAAAATATTCTTGAAATATCTTATATTTTAAAATCATAAATAATTATATATTTGGATCATCAGAATCCTAAAATGACTTACATCAAGTGGGTATATAATTTGCATGTATGTTAGTTAAATATGTTTCAAATGTTATACAAAACATTTTAACTGTTAAAAGCAAGCTACATTAATTTGTAAATTATAACATGTCTTTTAGATTTGATAATATAGTCATGTCTTCCGATATAGAGATTCAAACATTGACTTGCATAAATAAGCAGAGCAGATCTAAATATAAAATTGTTTGTGAGAATGTAAGAAGGCAAACTGGCTTCCCAAGTAGCAGGCCCTCTCTATTATGTCCACTCTCAAATCAAGATTGACTGTGCCCTTATTTGGTGTATAAAGCGCAATAGCGTCCTCATCTCTCTCATCAAAGGAGTGTAACTCTCTGTTTGAAGATTTTCTCCTTTCTTTGACATTTTCTCCTACCACGGTGACTAAGGCACTGCTGTGTCTCAGGGTCAGTCTCTCCATGGTAGTATGCCTGTGTGAGGATAGTTGTCTTCTGCCCATTTTATAGGGCTAGTGATTTTGCCCGTATGTTGCACCAGCTCTGGCCTTGCGTTCTGTTTCAGTACAAACTGACATTTATGCTCCATTGCATTACTGCTGAAAAATAATACATAGCTTCCTGAGCATTGTGCATGAATTTTGCTACAGTTTCATCCTAACGTGTCCAGCTTGCACACTTTCAAAAATATTTTCCAGCATCATGGCGCAACACAGTTTTTGCCCATGCACAGGCAAAACAGTAAAGCAATTTTCTACATTGCGCTACATAGTAATACTGCGGGGCAGATTTACAAGGCCCTTGCGCCACTTTTGCGTCATTTTTAACATGGGGAAAGTGACGCACCGGTGGCGCAAGGGGCTTGTAAATAAGCCCCTGCTTTCTCAAATGCGTTAGTCTGTGCAGTGCAATAAAGATGCATTAGCATAGTCAATCTAGGCCTTAGAGTTCCCCTTCAGTGGACAGGGCAGACAGTGAAGCACAAGTGGCCAGAACTGCATGAGCCAAAGAAGACATCAGAATGCACAGAGTATTAAAGCCTCATGAAGGGGCGATGGCAAATCATTAGAAATCCGCGGCCCGTGCAGGTAAGAGCAGTGGGGCCCAGTGGGGGGGATTTCGACAGACGATGACAAGGGAAAATTAAATAAATAAATCATTTTCCCTCGTCATCGTCCATCGAAATCCCCCCCACCACTCTTACCTGCACGGGCCGCGGCTTTAAATCCATTGTCTAGTAGTGTTGGTAGAGATGCATGCAGCAATGGTGGTGAAAGGGCATGAAATAATGCCTGTGAGTAAGCAGGCACATACCTTACATGCCTGTTTGTTCACAGATCTGCCATGTCTTGCTCCAGTGGGCTGTTTTAGGCAACAACTTCATCAAAGTACTCAAGTTTGATGGTTCCCTCAAATCCACAAATTTTAAAATGGAGAAAACCAACCTGATGACCACAGTCCAGGAAATCTCTATTTCAGAGAAACAAAATGTAGAAACAACACTTCCTTGAAAATCTAGGGGCAATAAGGACTATGGTATGGTATACACTTTATGCGTTTTCTGTGCAAGATGCCATAAATTGGCAAAGTGCAGCTTAGCACTAATTTGCTTGGTGGTACATAAACAACAGCTCATGTTTTTCTAAATAAAATAACATCTGAATTTATTGTAAATCTTTTAAGGTCATCACAATGGCTATTAAATACTCAGAAAAAGACATTTTTGAAAATCCAGATTCTAGCATTACAATTGTTTCAATGAAACCTACACCTAAGTTGATTTTTCAAGTTTTTATTTATCGATAACTAAAATAAGCACTATTTAAAAGCGTCAAAGTGATTAGCCCTGTACCCTTCCTTGCTGCCTCTTTAAATTTCAATCTATTTTGGTGCACAGTTGTTGTGTGATCACATATGTTCCCTATACTTGAATGGCTAAGTCAATACATTCCACTGAATGACACTTAAAAGGGTTGTCTACCCTTTTAAAAGTACACTGAAATATCATGCATAGTTGTTCCGACATTCGTTGAACTGTGAGCCGCAGCAAGATGTGCCTTTCTTTAATTAGGCATAGGCAGGTACAAATTAGATGAGTTAACAATCCTATTTTGTAGCCACAGAATCTGCAATGCCTGTTGGGGTATCTTATATTGATGCCTCAGTGTGGTGATCACACAGAGGGAAAAGTACCAAGGAGACAAGTTTATTTGACATCCAACTCCGCAACTCCCTGGAGACCAACTGTCCAACCACCACCCAATGCTTGAACATACACATTCCATCCTAGAACACTTCATGTCATAAGGGATGACATGGAGCCTCTGTGACCATAGAGTACAGCATACTACATCTCCTTTCTTTACAACATTAATAAATGTATGACAATGCTGTTATACAACACAGAAAGCAATGGAACAATACACTACTAATTGATCCTATTTAACAACTTAACGCTATGCAAAAGAAAAGATAAATAAAATAAGAAAAAAGAAATACAAAAATAAATAAAGAAACACCTGGAAACATAAACAGCATATGTACACCAAAAACATAAGGTGAAATTTATCCACAGAAAACATATACCAATTACCATGAATGAATGAATCAGGATTTCTAGAGAGCGTGGCTACCCTGGGGCATCCCAGCGCTGAAAACAGTCCAATCACGAACTCCGAGCAGTGTTTAGGGGAACAAAAAGGTTTTTATGAGTTTTCGAAAGGTCAAATAATTGGGCTCAAGACGAATATGGAGGGGGAGGCGGTTCCACAGCCTAGCGATGTTATAGAAAAAGAGACGTCCTCCACTTCGTGATCGTTTGATTTTGGGGACTGCCGCCAGATGTTTACTATCTGACCGCAAGGCCCTATTAGGACGGTAGGGCGAGATGATGGTACGAATAATAGGCGGTCCCTTGGATGACAGTGCCTTGTGTGCAATGCACAGAGCCTTAAACTGGACTCTCTCCTGGATGGGAAGCCAGTGGAGCGTGGCAATGGCGGGCTTTGCTGATTGACGACTGGGGATATTCAGGAGTAGGCGCGCTGCGCAGTTTTGCACAGTCTGCAATTTTTTGGTGGTGAAGCGTGGGGCTCCCAGATAGAGGGCATTGGCATAGTCAAGCCGGGAGAGAATCAATGCTTGAACCATCAGTCTTCTGGCGGGAAACGGCAACAGAGGGAGGATTTTCCGTATCATCCTGAGAATCCCAAAGCAGCTAGCTGCAACCTTCCGTGCTTGCTCCCTAAAATCAAGATTACGATCAAGCCAGACGCCCAGGTTCGTAATCTGTTTTTTAGGGGGGGGGGGATTGGACCAAAACAGCTGGGCCAGAGCAGGCCTACGTTCAGAGTGGGAGATTGACCAAGGAGCATCCGCTCCGTCTTGGCCCCGTTGAGTTTCAGGTACGAGCCTTCCATCCAGACTGCCACCTTTTCTAGACACAAGGCTAGATCAGGTCCAGTTTTGTCAAGCTGATTGACAGAAACAACCAGCTGAGTGTCATCGGCATAGGTGACAATCTGGATATCGAAAGGCTGCACTACCTCTGCCAGGGGGCTCATGTATACATTGAATAGAGTGGGGCTCAGGGACGAACCCTGCGGAACCCCACATCTAAGAGGCAAACATTCGGAGGTAATTTCATCGTCAAACACCTGGAACGACCTGTCCTCCAGAAAGGATTGCATCCACTTAAGAGCCGTCCCAACCAATCCTACCTCTCTAAGTCTCTGAATCAGCAGCAAATGGTTGACCGTGTCGAAGGCTGCGCTGAGATCTAACAGGATAATAGCAGCACAGCCTCCGTCATCTAAAAATTTTCTGGCTTCTTCTACAACTGCCAGAAGGGCGGTCTCCGTACCTTGTTGAGGTCTAAATCCAGTTTGTGAGGGATGGAGACAATTATTACTTTCCAAAAATGAGGAGAGAGCAGAATTAACATGCTTTTCAGCAACTTTGCTGATTCCTGGCAGTAATGATATGGGACGGTAGTTCCCCAAAACCTCTGGGTCCAAATTGTTTTTTTTTAGAAGAGCTTTAACCATTGCTCATTTCCACGAGGGGGGGACAAGTCCTGTCAGGAATGAGGTGTTGATCAAGTCCAGGATAACAGGAGACACAGTATCAAAGACTTGGTTTAAAATAATAGGGGGGACCAAATCTCTAGCGGAGCCAGATTTCAATTGGTTAAGAATCCCTCGCAGAGAGGTGAGGTTCAGAGGGGGAATTTCCGCCAAGGAACATTCTCTACTTTGAGGCCCATTATCCGCAGGTAATGCATTTTGTTGACCTGTGGCCTGGGGAAAAGAAGTGTAAATATCTTGAATCTTATTAAAGAAGAATGTTGCGATTTCGTTGCAGCGGGATAATGTATTATCCGATACGATGGGAGGAGAGGGAGGTTTAAGGAGAGATTTCGCAATGCGAAATATTTCGCGCGGGGAGTCGGAAGCTGATGAAATTCTTTCTTCATAGTAAAGAGCCTGAGCAGATCTGATTTCTTCCTTATACACTTTTATAGCCTCCCTATATTTAGCTTTATTTATTGCAGAGAAGTCTTTCCTCCATCTTCTCTCAAGTCGTTTACAAGATTGCTTGAGCTCACGAAGCTTGTGGGAGTACCAAGCTGTTCGATTAGCTCCTATCTTGTTGTTAGTCCATTTTTTTGGGAGAACAGTGTCCAAAGAAGATTCAAGCCATTTATCAAACTTATCGTTCGCCGTGATGGGGTTTGAATCAGGTATAGGTCTGGTGTTGTCAAGAATTGACACCCAAGACTCTGTTGTAAGTTTTGACCACTTACGAACCTGTTTTCTGGTTTGCACAGCCAGATGGTTTTCACCATCCAGAACATTTAGGTGGACTCACACTTCTGTTGCTTCTACGAATTCAACAGGTTGACCCACCTCCTTGTCACTGGTCCCACTTTGATCATTTGGCTCAACCACTATGTGATTGGGCAACTTGTACACTCTGGATACATTCCACCTATCTTTCTTATTGACCCTCACAGCAAAATAAGATACAACATCCACTTTTACTGGTGAACCAAATTTAGACAAACCCTTGGCCACTGGATGGGGATGTTTGATTCTAATCCAATCACCCACAAGCACTCCATGTCCTTTCTCATGAATCCTGGTACACTCATAATTTGTTTTATCTCCATCTACTCGAGACTTGGACTCCATTTTTGGTTATATATTGCTACAAGGCACAACACGTAAACCCCATTTCCTCACCCAGGCTGGCCACATTTCAGAAGTCGCTGTACTGCCCCTTAAGATATCAAAATTACTCTTCCCAGACAACTGATTAGGTCTTGTCCTATGTGCCTGCAACAAGCTTGAATAGCTTTCATAACCTCCATCCTATTGCTCACAGTCCACTGAATACATTCCACTAACATACGGTTCATGCGCTCAATAAAACCATTGGCCTGTGGGTGCGAAAGTGCAACACTGTGATGTAAAATTTTTGATTGTTGCAAAAACTCTCCCATTTCTTTATAAACAAATTAATCTCTGTTATCTGAGTCAATTTCTTTGGGAAATGCTTATCTCCCCATGAACTGCACCTCCCACCACTTACTGTATCATTCTGCAACAACCACAGCATATTTATATTTATTGGGCAAGATGTGAAGTGATCCACAAAATCCACTGCAATTTTCATCCACGGACCTTCTGGTAACTCAACGGCTTGACAAGGAGCAACAAAGTTTTAACGACTTTGTCGCTGGTGCAAGATGTCACACACCTCTTCACTACATCAGATATCGGAACATCCATAGACGTCCACCAGAAGATGTTCTGAATCCTCCTCTTAGTATTAGTATGATCCAGGTGTCCTTTGTGCCCTAAATAAACTGTGCGCCCTCTCAACTTTTCTGCCGGAATTAACTTGTCACCCCGCAGAACCATGTCACCCTCTTCCAAAGACAAATCATCCGCAATTTTGGCAAATGGTTGTATCTCACCTGGTAAATTATTTTCTTTGGGCCACCCATGCATCATGTACTGGACAACAGTATTAAATCTTTAAATTTGAATGTAGTTTAAAAAACACCCTGCAGTTCAATTCTCCTACCCTCATACGATACAGGTCTCCTATCAGGTGCTTCAAGCTGTCTGTTACCCACTTTTGACCAAAGAACACCTCTGTTATCATAGCCATGCGCGCACTTGAGTCTATTTTTAACCTTACATTTTTTACATCTGCATTATCTCAACATACGGAACCACACATTTATCCACTTCATCCTTCACCACTAACACAAGCTCATTCATGGAGCTTACAACATCTTGATTGTCCTCCTTTTTCCCCTCATCCATATACACCATATTAACCTTGTCTTGAGCCAGACATACCTTAGTAAAATGCCCCTGTCTGCCACACTTGCGACACAAGCATTTCTTGCTGGACATAAACGTCCATTAGGAAAATGTGATGGAAACCGACATTTAGAACAAAACTTTTTCTGATCATAACCCTTTTTCTAATTTTTTCCACAGTTTTGTTGAACTTATTGGAGCTATTCGATGTATTATTTTGTTCATAAATTGCTCCAACAACCACTTTATCTGTATGTATTAATTCCTTAGATGCTGCCTGAGAAAGCTCAATACTTTTGTCTATGGGGATGGTTTCCTGCAAAGATGGATTTTTCAGTGTATGTAGTTTCTCCTGCACTTTTTTGTCTCTACATCTGACAACAATTTGACCGCATATCAACTGAGAGGTAAATGCTTCAAACTCACATTCAGATGCTAATATGCATAATGCTGCCACATAAGCATCAATGCTCTCATCAGACTTCTGTTCTCTAGTAAAAAATGTGTGCCTTGACACCACAATGCTAGCCTGTACATCAAATTGTTTTTCTAACTTTGCTACAGCATCTTCAAACTCATCTAATGCATCTTGTCCCTCAGCAATTTCCAAAGCTGGCAAATACTCAAGAACAGCCTGCCCCTCAAATCCCAAATTTTGCTCAAGAATGTACCTTTTCCATTCCGCACCAAATCTGTTTCCCCCCACAGCATTCAAATATTAAGTGAAAGCCCTGTACCATACTTTCCACTTAACTGGTGGGTCTCCTGGAAGCTGTGAGAATGATGGCGGTGGATGCATACTTTTCCATTCACCTGCTAATAGTACAAATAATATTTTCCTCTAAAACTGAACCTTAAGAATATAAGGAGCACTTCTACAAAAAATATGACAACAGTATAAAAAGCCTGAACATTTCTAACGAGATATTAGACATACAATTGTACAACTACTTGAGCAGAAAGAAAAAAAATAGAAACTACTCACACAACCAGTCCTGTCGTAAGTAAAAACATACTTACAGTACCAATTGGGAGTACTAACTCCGTGGTGCCCCATCATGCGCCCCACAAGATACACAGTGTGAAACCCACACAAAAATACTGGTATTTTCCCTAGATACCACAACGTTTTCAGATGGATCATGATGTCACAGGAGCTAGAGATGTCCGACATCAATAGCCACCCCACAACATTATCGGAGCAACAGAAATCCAACGTTGATGCCAGTACCACGCCCCAATAGCATCAGAGCGTGTCTAATTTCAACACCTGATGTTTTGCTCCATGTACACAAACTGTACTCTGTCCAACATCAAAATTAGCCTCTCTCTCTCTCTAATCAGGCGGTGCGTTACAGGTGCTGTATATCCCTTAGCAAGCCAGCTGATGTAGCATTCCCGTTGATCGCTCCTCCGTTGTGCGCTCTATCTTCTGACATGTGGAGAGAAACGTCAGACAGATGCACTTCCTGGTTGAGTGTTCTAGTTGTACAGCTGACGTTGTGCTACTTGTAATGCTGCAACAAGTCAGGTTTCTCTTCACACTGGTGGCAAAGTGCTGACATCACCAAAACACTCTCAGCACCTCGTCAGACGGGGCTCCGCTGACCATACAATGAAATGCTAGGAGGACTCACTCAGTTGACAGTTAGTCTTCGTGAAGTCAGGGAAACCACAGCAGAGTAGGCTCACAATCTCCACTGCAGGATACCGGTAAGACTAAAAAAACTTCAGCAAAGGTAGAAGTTCAGACGAAAAGCTTAGAAAGGCCACATCCTGTAACTGCGTCTATGAGTAACCGCGCACACACACACACACACACACGTGGGTGGAGTTGAAGTCAGAATCATCGCCAAATTTTGTAGCAATGACACCGAGGCAAATTTACCAAGGAGACAAATTCATTTGACATCCAACTCCACAGCTCTCTGGAGACCAACTCTTCAACCACCAGCACCCAATGCGTGAACTTACATATTCCATCCTACCATATCATAAGTGATGACGTGGAGCCTCTGTAACCATAGTGTACAGCATACTACACCCCGTCTGCCTGTAGATCAGTAATCAAGAACATGCTGAAACGTCATTTGCCCTTATTCTGAATTGTGCAGAGAAGTAATTCTGTCAGTTTTTTTGTGGAATGACCCCCTAACTCAATAACAAACTTAACTGGGTGTGAAAATGCACCTGATAAAAACAAATGCCTTTCTGCTCATATTGCTCAGCTACCTAAGGCAGGTGGAAAATCTGAGCAGAAAAAAGGGCCTAATATTCAAGAATTGCATGCAGGAATTCAGGGGTCTCGTGTTACTCCCCATTAAAGGCTAAAAACGTTTCATAGCTGGTAACTGGGGTGGAGGAAATGGCTGAAATAGATAATACTGGGCCAGGAGTTACCATCCGTATTACCTGCCATCTCAGAATGAGGGTCTAAAAAGTCAAATTTCCTATCCCTTTGCTGCAACTTATGCCACCTATATTTCTCTTGCCTCCACTTTTGGAAACTATCCTGAACTTGCTCAAACTCCCATTCCTAATACAGTGAATGTCAAATAAAAGAATCACAAAAATATGTGTTAACTCTGTCCAATTCACATATCTGATTTATTGCCTGAAATCATTGCAACTGGAATACTCAGGGCCTGATTTACGCAGCCTAGCGTGGGAAAATAACCCTGTGTCAACGTGGAATTCACAACAAGGCGGTAGCATGCGATAGTCACCAGATAACGCGTCAAATGTCAGTGTGAAAATCAACGCCACGCCAAAAAAATGCGAAACGCGGAAATCATGCAATGAGGCCAATCGCAGTACAAAAAGTAGTGAAAAGCAGCCTCAGGCCTGCAAATCACACGCATCTGGCAGGAAATTGCACCATAAAAACCACAGAAACAACACACCAGAAACAAGCCAAAGCACATAGCAACATGGATGCACCCTGACCCAGCGCAGAGGTCAACGCGAACCCCACAACCCCCACAGAGCGCCAGCAAGGAACAACTGGGTCGGGGAAGGCCAAGGAGAAAAGGGAGAGGAAGACGGGGTGCAGACCGCAGGAAAACAAGACCAGCGCCACGGAGGTGACAGAACACTACCAGCAACTGACCCACAAGCAGACCACTTGGAATGCAGTCGGAGTGCCCAGGAGGCCAATCCAGGAGGCCAAGAGGTGCCGGCAGGACGTGACAACCTAAACCAGGTACAAACCCGCTGCCAACAGGAAGGCAGCAACAGCGACAGGAGGTGGCAGTCCAGCGCCACAGGAGGAGCTGGAGGAAACCCAGGCCACAGTCATCAGTGTCGAGACGGTGCAAGGAGTAGGGAGTACGGACACAGCTCGAGAGGACCTGACACAACAATAACAGGGTGAGGATCCAACAGGAACTAGGGGGACAGGGGGTGATGGGCACAATGCCACACATGCACAATGAGGTGTAGCACACTGCACACCCACAATTACCCAGGGACATGTCCCCCATCCCCGTGGCACACTGCAGCACACACACATAGCAATCACAGCACATACCATGACAATGTGGCACAAAGTGCAACACCCACACTGCAGAACAGGGGACACAACTGGGTCCGCCCAGGCGCAGAAACAGAACAATCACATTGGACAGAGCAGGGAACTGTGAGATGCATATCTACCCCTACAACCCCACATTAGACATGTAGGCCAAATGTACACTGTCCCAACTCAAATAGCCACCACCGCCCAAACAGTCACAATGTACATTGTCACACAGTCTGCGTGTCGACAAGAACAAGGCGCCAACACAATGCCAACATGCACCTCTCCATCACAATGCAGAGGGACGAACAACACCTCCAGCAGGTCAGAACAGACAACCCATCAGTGATGCCCGAGATGAACACCACACCCCCGACACCGACGCCCTACAACAGCCCATGGACAACCCACACAATCCACCACCAGGACCAGGGCAGACAAGCTACTCAGAGGAGAACCCAGCCCCTGCAACAGACCACACAGCATGAAGCACCCGCAATCACGGCTGCCTCACAACACTTCACCGACCCACACATGGCACCCCAATGCCAGGTGGAAGAATGCCAAAAGAAGGTGGCCCAACAGGTGAGGGTGTTGCCGATCCCATGGAATGCGAACTAGAACACATACGTGGGGTTCCAATACCCTTCAGGGACCACCTAGACCCCACAAAGGAGACCCACACCTCCACAGAGACACATGCAGATGCACATACCCAGTACAGAACCACGCCCAGGGGCACGCACATATCAGTCACACACCCACGTTGGCTCTGCACAGTCCACTCCCCTTATGAATTGAATGGGTGACGACAAAGCTACATGTCCAGGTTCCAGCCCGCTGCCTGCGGTGACATGTCTGCGTCCGCTGTACACAGCACAATGTAATGTTGTAGGGCCCAGGGCCCCCATGCATACAACAAGACCACAGGGACCCATGCACATATCATGTTGAACTGGCTACGGGCACGTGCGCCCGGCCCCTTTAATGGCAGGGCCATATGTACAGTGACACCTGTGCTGGATGTGTGTGGGGTGAGTATAAGCCAGCCCTCAGGGAGTGCTTGGTGCTGCCAACAACCTGAACAGTGGACACCAGTGTAATGGAAACAGAAAACACCAGCATAACAGAGTCAAATGCAGAGCAACATGGAGGGATCCGGAGTAAGGACAGAGGTCACCCAATATTCAGTCAGGAGGTTCCGTGAGTTGCAAGGCACTGAGGTAGGGGCACTAGAGAAGAGCACGCTCATGTGAAGAAATTGCTAGGATTGTGTCCCTTCGGGTTAGTCCTGATGCAGATGCAGTGGGGTGTGTTACACCTGCATCAACTTCCTCATCAACGTCCCAGGTCTCCCACACTGCCTGAGATGACAGTTGCGTCCACAGTCCACAGCGCAATACCCAGTATTAGATCCGGGTGTGTAGCTTGACTACCACCACCAGTCTGCATTCCTGCCTTGGGGCTGTTGCCACCTGACCTCCCATTGTCTGTGCCTTCTCCCGTCCACACACTTGACACATCCTCCTCATCATGGTCCCAGGTCTTCCCCACTGCATGAGGTGACATTGCTGCGCAACCTCACAACAGCACAAAACTCAATCAGTAACGGACAATGGCTAGCGGTGCACTGAGTCACTGGCACCAGGAGTGCTGAGCAGGGTATCAGGCCGATGATGGCATCCACGACAGGTCTGAGCAACTCTGTAGGTCTGTCAGGACCACCGTTTCGACTCTGGCAGATGGCGGTTGGAGGTGGTCCTTGCGGTGGTAGCGTGTGCCTCCTGCGGTGATGCGACGTCCGGGCCGGTCAAGACTCGATGCTTTGTGTGGGCCCTGGTGGCCCGCAGTTGAGGCCGGAGGATGTGGACAGCGCAGGGCCACAGACACATGGCGTTGATGACCCCAAGACCATCGCTACAGAGGCCATTCAATGTCCCAGAAGAAGGGGTCCCAGGCCTGAGCAGCACAGAGTTAGTGGCCCCGGATGCACTGCGGCCGGCACAGGCTCCCAGCCACGGGACGGTGACTTGCAGTGCAGTCAGATGGGCCATGCGACCTGAGCGGGTCCCCATCAATGTCTGAGGTGTATGTTGCGGAGGCATTTGGGGGCAGTGGAAGGTGTCCTCCAGGGCATGATGTGGAAGGTCTGATGTTATCTGGAAGCAGCAAATGGAGGAGTGGAAAGCGCAACCCTTGTTTCCACCAACAATTCAGTATCAGCTACATGAGGATGAAAACTAGCCCCTAGACTATAGACTCAAACGCCACCAATGTACGACCAGTGAGTGTCCATGAATGTCGGGGAACACACTTAGTGGCACAGGTGCTGAGAGGGGATGCAGTCTGCGATGATGCCGGTACACAGATGTGAACTCCAACATTGCCAAATCAAGACTCTGTGACCTACTGGACCACAGTGTAGGCCGGAGGCAGCGGTCAGCATGGGCCCACAGACACGTGTTGTGTGCCTGTGATGCATTCGTTTGCTTCACTGAAAGCAGGGAGTTTAGTGATATCACCCCTGCAGTAGACATCCGGTCACTGCCATGGTGTAATCAAGTTCCAAATGTGTGACCTACCTGACCGTGGTGTAGGCCTGAGGCAGCGGTCAGCACGGCCCATTCACCGAGTGTCACCGGCATAGGTTGGATGGCCCCACCGGCCTGCGTAGTTCAGGTTCAGTGGCACCACGTGTAGCCGGCTGGCGTTGAACAGGGTTAGTGGCACCACATGTAGCCAGCTGGCGTTGAACAGGGTTAGTGGCACCACGTGTTGCAAGATGCCCATATGGAACTATGCCTCACTGATCGGGGGGGTCTGGTGCTGTGGCCGCTGGCCCGGATTTGGGGTCACTGCCATTCATGACTCAGGACACAGTTTCACATATGGGACCTACTGGTCCGAAGAGTAAGCCTAAGGCGGCAGTGGAGTACATCAACGAGAAAGGAATAAAACGGGCCTGTGTCGTGGAGGCCGTGATGGTCTGAGGTGGCTGAAAAGGTTGCAGGCCTCGGGCTTGGAGCTTGCGCCGACACGTGGTGGGCCCTCCGTGACATACGCTGGTGTCGGCAGGTGATCAGTGTGGCCTGGCTGCGCAGGGGCGGGCCTGACAGGTTCGTGGTCCAGCGTGCCGGGGTCCGGCAGGCGCACAGCATCGCTGGCAACTCCGCTCATGAGGATGGCATCGGCCTCGTGGTGGGGTGGGAGGCGCCGCCCTGGCAGAGACGTGGGTCGTTCCGGAAGACGACCACGCCCAGGCCTACGTGCTTTTTATTCACACCCCTACGCTGGCATGGCGTACGCCGGGCCATCCCACTCCGGTGACGCTTAGGGGGGGGGCGTAACAGGCAACATTTCCGCGAGGTCCCCCACTGGCTGGGGTGACATGGTTGCGTCCACTGTCCACTACACTCCATACACCAGCGGTGTATGTCGCCATGGATAGGGGTGTGTTCTGCATACTGCGGTGTGTCCAGCACATCTCCGCCACCCATGGCATTGTGTACTTTCCCAATCATGGTTCTACTACATCCTTCACACATGCCTGGTTGCCACCTCTCCACACATTTGTCTATTATGTGGCTGTGGTGCCATGCCATTGCTGGCTCATGTTCAGGGCTTGCACATGTGAACATTGTAAGTTGTTCTGTCGTGTTTGGTGGGTGAGCATGTTGTTGTGCCTGTTGTATGTGATTTTGTGACGTGTGCATTGCCAGAGTTGTGAGTTGCATGGTTGTGGAGTTGAGGTGTGTGGGGTGTTCATTTGGATATTGCCAAGGGGCTGTGCATTTCCCTTGTTGCCATCCTGGGAACACTGGTTGATGATGGACTGTAGGAGGATGAAGGTATCTGCACACTGGCTGTGTATTTGAAGGCAACATTGTTGGGGGTTCCACGGTGTTCTGTTATTGCCTGCACATTGATGTGAGATGTGTGCTTCCTGTTGCGGTGATTGTGTGCTGTGTCACCAGGGGGTACAGGTAGTACATGTGTGCTGTGTATTGCCCCAACACGTGCGTGCATCCTGCTTGGGCGTATGGTCCTTGCTTGGTCTCCAGCGGATCCTGCGCATTGTGTTGTACGTTTGGGGACTGGGGAGCCAGGGTGATGGTGATGTCCAGGACAGGTGTGGGGGACTTGGATGTGGCTGGCTGTGAGACTCTTCCGACTCTGGTGGGTGTTGTTTGGGGGGTACCAGGGGCCAACAGGTGCAGCCAAGCCAGCAGCTTTGTGTGGGGTGGGATGTTGGTTGTCCGCTGTGTTGTTGCCGTAGGCCTGTTAGGCGGTGATGATCAGGATGCGTAGGATGTTTGTCACTTTCAGCCTGTAGTGGACGGTGACATTGTCAGATGTTGGGTCTGTGAGGCTGGTAAGCTTCCTGGGGGTCCGCTGTCTTTGTCTGCGCTGCGTCTGTGGTGGTCCATGGGGGGGGTGTTCCGGGTGTGGGTTGGGGTCCTGGGGTGGTGGCGGTGGGTGTTGTGGCCCTCTTGGGTGTCCGGGCCGCATGATGAGTGGCTCCATGGCATCTGTTGCCCTTCGGTTGTGGCCCTGGGCTGTGCTCCCTTTTGTGGTGCTGGCTGCCGTCCGACTTTACACCAGGTCAGAGCAGGTGTAAATTTCCTGGTGCTAACGCGCCTTATCGCCTGTTTTGTGTTCTTATCGCCGATGTGGCTGGTCGTTGTGAATGTTGAGGTGTGATGTTGTCTCGGCTTTTGTCACGGGAACGCCTACTCTGCATCTCATTAGCAATATTTGCGGGGGTCCTCTGTGGCGATGTTTTTTGCGGCTGCTATCGCGGGTAAACTGGTGCTGTGGGCTGTTAACACCGGCTTGTGAATGGGGAGGTAAATTTATCACGACTTTGGCTGTGATAAAGTGCCGTTAATTCCGCGATGGCTCCTTGTGAATATGCCCCTATGAGTTAATAGTAAGTTTACAACTGCTGTAACTCGACAGGCGAGGCAGAGAACTCCCCACATGAAAAGAAAATCATTCTCATTGGGCCCGATTCACAGAACTAACTTAAGACAAAATCCTAAACTTACTACCATTTTGGTATTCACAGAAGGCACTTACTCATTTTGGTATTCACAGAAGGCACTTACTCATTTCAGTATTCACAGAAGTTAGTAGTCCTAACTTTACTACTCCTAAACTGAGAAAAATCCTAACTTTAAGACTCTTCGGTATTCACAGAAGGCATTTAGAGTCCTAAAGTTAGGACTCCTAACTTCTGTGAATACCGAAATGAGTAAGTGCCTTCTGTGAATACCAAAATGAGTAAGTGCCTTCTGTGAATACCAAAATGGTAGTAAGTTTAGGATTTTGTCTTAAGTTAGTTCTGTGAATCGGGCCCTAAGTTTTAATATAATTTCCAACTATACATCACATAAGTTACACCTTCAAGGCTATTACAGTCTGATATATAAATGCCAGAGACAATATCACACAGCTTAAACAATTTTCAAAGCCTATGCCATTGGATATAACAAGTGGCAGTCACATATTGATCAACCCTCATTCAATTAGCCATATCAGCCATTGTCTCATTGTAGCTGTCACTCATGGAGAATTACATTTCCCTCTGCACAGACATGTAGGCATTTCACTGGAACAGTAATAGCATGAATCTGCAAAAGGAAGAGACCTATCATATTTGTTTTCTGTTGCCCAAAATGTACACCATAAGTTGTTTTTTTTCATTTGTTTTTGCGTGGTGCTGTTTGCCCCTTGGTTGTCATTGCGGCCACCAGTACAAACATACGCTATGGCATTATACATTAAATGGAAACTAATACAAAATGGTGGTAAAGAGAAGTGAAACTATTTAACACTGACTGATTCACTGCCGAGGTCTTCATTCTTGCCTCTCCTTTTAGCATGAGCTTCGAAACTACAGCCGTTCCCAAATCTGCAAGGTTGACTGAGAAGAGACATGCTCTCCTTTGAAGCCAACAGCACTTTGGGGAATGCTCATCATTATTTGACATAATTATCTCTCACATCTAATTATCTCATTGTTGTTGAGACTGTTTGTGTTAATTGAAGCTGACAACATTTGTTGGCTCTCTTGTGCGTTGGAGAAAAAAAGCCTGCCTCGATGGAATTTGTTCTAGTTGTTGATAGGTGAAGGCATATATTGTTTTTATTCTTTGAGTACACAGTGCCCAATTCTTTATCATCCAGATGGCGGTGACATTTCTAAATTACAAATATTCTATTGGCGTCAAACAAAAAAGAGAATCTATTGCTGTGTGAAAAGTAGGTTGTGAAGATGACTTGTGCCGGCAAACTGTGCGTTACAGCGAGAAAAAAACTTTGGGGCAGATTTGCAAGCCCCTTGCGCCACCGGTGCGTCACTTTTTGTGACGTACCGGTGGCGCATTTTTCTGCCCCATATTTACAAGCACAGGAAAAGCCACCCTGCATGACTTTTCCTGTCCTTGTAAATATGGCCCCTTTGCACGCAGCACTTTGTGTGAAAGGGGCGTTCCATGGGTGTTGCTGTGGGTGTTCCCACGCAACACCCTAGGAACCAGACACATTTCCAGATTTACCAGGAATCGTAAATCTGGAAATGCGTGTGAATGCTATGCCTCCCCAGGGGAGACGTAGGGAGGTGCAACGAGGAGAAATGTATTCATTTCTCCTCGTTTTATTTTTCCTCTTTTTATGCGTGCTGCATTCTGCAGCACACATAGAAAGAGGAAATCACCTCTAATGATTGTTTATGTACAGGAAGGTGTCCCTTCCTGCACATAAACAATCATTGAAACAATGCAGTTTTTCAACTTCTATGTGTGCTAATGCAGCACACATAGAAGTTGAAAAACTGCATTTCAGATTGTTTTTGTGCAGGAAAGGAACTCTTCCTGAACAAAAACAATCTCCCCACGACGAAGGCATCCTTGCACCATGGTGCTAGGGTGCCTGCGCCGGCGCATGACAGCAGTTTGTGCGCCAGCGCAGGGGGAAGCACAGAGATGCGACATGTTGTTGTATATATGTCGCATCCCTGTGCTTTGAAAGGGACTCAGTGCGGCGCAGCCAAATGGCTTGCGGCACACACTGAGTCACTTTCTTGTAAATCTGCCCCTTTATGTTCTGAAATCTACATTCTCTAGCTGATCATTTCCAAGCAATAGAAATTAGACGAGTTAAAAGGAAAGTCTGATTGTAAACAATACCTGGCTGAAATCTTTCAAACTACACAAAAAACTTTAGAGATCGTAGTTTGACTGTAACTCTGGCCCTTCGTTATACGTCATCTATACATTTATTTAGATTTGTGTACTTAGTTCTAGTATGATTCTGCCCAATGAACAGTTCTACAATAATCTGTTAATCCAGTGTCAGCGGTTCTAACCAATTGGACAGGAAGGGAGCTACATATGTTAGTGCTATAGTAATAAGTGTAGGCATAAAAGTATTTTTTAGAGTGTGGTGTTGGAATTCTCATGGTAAGAGATTTGGGGCCAGATGTACGACCATGTAATTTAGCGACTCGCAAATTGCGCTCAATTGCGAGTCGCAATTTGCAATTCGCTAAATGCCATGTATAACAGTGTCTGAGACACTGTTAGCGATTCCAAATTGCATGCCTCATGCATAATAATGAGGCACTTGCAATTTGCGACCCCATTAGGAATGGCTGGCCCTCCCAGGTATGGTGGCCTGCTGTGCTCAGCAGACCTCCATGTCTGGGACTGCTTTTAAATAAAGCAGTTTTTTTTTTTTTTTAAATGCAGCCCGTTTTTTTAAAGGAAAACGGGATGCATTTAAAGAAAGAAAAATGAAACGTTTTCGTTTCATTTTTTAAGGGCAAGTAGTGGTCCCTAGGACCACTGCCTGCCACTAAAAAATATTTCCCCCTGCATTTGCCAAGGGGTATTTATTTGCAGAGTATTATATAGCGCTGGCTAGACCCGGAGGTATCAGAGCGCTTTACATGAGGATTAGCGAGTTACAAAATTACGTCAGTTACAGGGGCCTAGTATAACATAGAGGAAAAAAAAAAAGTGTTACACAGTAACATGAGTTACTAGAGCATAGCTTAACATATACACACATCCTATGGGGTATAGAAGGAAGAGGGGAAGAGTAAAATGGGGTTGGAATGAAGATCAGGTCAGAAAAGACCGGCAAGGGGGAAAGTAATTCAGGAGAACCAAAAAGACGAAGTGAAAGTCAAACAAGCCGGCTGATTCGTCGGAAGGCGGGGGAAGGAAGGAGACACGGCGGAGAGAAGAAGGAAAGTCTGACCAATGTCCAGCTGGGTAGGTGACGACCGAGGGGGGTGAGCCACAGCCAATCTCCTCTATAGCTACCTAGGTAGCTCCACCGGGCATCGGCCAAATTGCTAGGTCTGCTGCCCCAATTCTTGTCTGAAATTGTTTGAAAAGGGTCCCAGTGGGGAAGTCCTTAAGATGTGGAGGCCAGGCGACATTAGGTAAGGAGATTGGGGGTTAAGTACGGCCACTCCTGAGTCTTGCAGCAGCCGGCGCACTCTACAGAGGCTGTGATCCTGTCAGTAGTTGATGATATGCAGAAGGAAGCTGATAATGGCAATACTCGGGCCCCCGCACCGGCACCATCACGTCTCAAGGGCCTCGTGGATTAGAGGAGGGAGCGCTGTACCGTCGTGGGAGTTTTACAAGAACACCCAGTTCTAATTACCCCCTCCGCCTCCCAATGGGCCACCTGGATCCCTGGAGCGCGTAGGCAGATGGTTACCTCAGATAGGTATAGTGCGTGACTTCAGGTGGCTCTCTTCCTGCTGGGATCACCGTGTACCGATTGCGAGGACCACCGGCGCCATCTTGGAGTCAGGCGATATGCCAGGCAACTTCTCCGGGGACACTCATCTCCCCCCAGCGCACCGTGGGACCCAACAGGACCGGCCAGGGGAATCAGCCTCTCCTCTGCCCAGGCTCGGGTGAAGCATCTCCCTGTCTGCCGCCCTGGTGATCGAGCGCACTGCGGGGGCGGAGGCCACTCTCACCTGCTCATGCGTGTCTGAACTGGGGGTCTGATCCACGCCTCAGGGTCTCCTCGCACCGGCTGCCGTCTCTCGGGAGCGACGCGCGTCCAGTAGCCCCCGTCTAATGCCCAGTGCACTCCGCATCTCTGGGGGAGCACCATTGCAGCCAGTCGCGCCCATCGGGCGTGGTCGCCATCTGGGGACCCCTTCCCATTTGCAAGTGCTTTACCACCCTCTTGAAGAGGGCTGTAAATTGCGAGTGTTTCGCAAAACATTCTTACATAGGCCGCTGACTTGCTATTAGGAAGGGACGCCCTTGGAACCCCCCTTCCTAATAGCGACTTGCAATTCCTATTTACCCAGCCACAAAAATATTGTGACTCGCAAAATAGGGATTGCACATGGCCCAATTAGATTTTGCATGTGCAAACGGGTCGCAAACCTGTTTGCGCATGCAAAATAGGGTCGTACATCTGGCCCTTAGTCTTTGGGGCTTATTGATGGGAGGCTTGCGCCGCCGGAGAGTCACTTCTTTTGACGCTCCGGCAGCGCAAGCCTCTAAATCAAACTATGAGGCCATGCAAAGCCACTGTGCGTAGCTTTGCATGGCCTCATAGATATGGATTAAGAAAAAGCAGCACAAGTCGCTGCCTTACCTTACTCTGCATCAGGGCGATGTTCCATGGGCATTGTGGTGGGTGTTCCCAAGCAATGCCCATGGATTTTGACGCTGCCCCAGATTTACTTAATCACATGAACCTGGGACAGTGCCAAAACCTTACGCCTCCCCAGAGCAGGCATAACAAGGAGAAATATTTTTATTTCCCCTCATTGAAAGAGGAAAACACCTTTCAAATTGTTTTTGTGTAGGAAGTTGCTCCATCCTGCACAAAAACAGTCCTGCCTACATTGACACTTGGCAGCAAATTGTGTGCCAATGCAGGGGGAAAGGATAGGAATGCACTGTATTTCATAAAAAAAGTGCATTTCTGCCCTTTCACATTGGCGTAGGGCAGCGTAGCAAAAAGACTTGCAGGACTTCCATATGCCAATTGCTCATAAATGAGGCCCCTAGTTCTCTGTTGGTAGAGCTTGGTCCCTCGGGAGATGGAAGTCCTTACTGCTTTCAAGGAATCTGACGACTAAATACCCACACAACACTTATTACAATGACCTTGTGGAGGCGTGTGTGTCCCACTAGACCCCCCTAAGAGGACAGAATATCAATACTTCCCTCCTGCAGATTGCTGTTCAGGAGGGAATGATGCATAGTCAGTGTATAATGTATCCATTGTACTTGATCTAACACTACTGGTGAGAGGGCAATAATGCTAACACCTAGGGGCTTATTTATTAGAGGCTTGCGCCACCGGAGCGTCACTTTTATTGACTCTCTGGCAGCGCAAGCCTCTCAATCAAATCTATGAGGCCATGCAAAGACACTGTGGGGCCTATTACGATCTCTGTCAGAAAGCCTCCGACCTTAGGTCAGAGGTTTTCTGACCGAGATCGTCGGTTTCAATTCCGACCGCCAAATTACAATATAGGCGGTTGGAATTGAAACCGGCTGGTCATTCCGGCCGGATACCGACGGGCTCAAGTAGCCCATCAGCCAGTTGGAAACCGGCCCAAAATCCCAATGGACGGCATTTCCGCAGTTGGGATTACGATGCTCGGTTTCCGTCAGCTTTCCATGCCGGGTTTTCCGGTATGGGAAGTCTTTCGGAAAGCGAGTTTGGGGACCCCTAGCAGGGTCCCCTTCTCTTTGTGGCCTCCGGTTGGGGGCACCTATGGTGCCCACCTTTTGATCCCTGCACCGTGTGGCAGGCACCATGAAGGATGAACACAATCTCCCATTTCCCTATGGGAACATTTTGCATGCTGATCTAACTTTGACAATTTGACTCAATTCAATCCAAAATCTTTATTCGGTTGATAAAATCACAATAAAAGAATAAAAAACAAAGACAACACTGTCAAATTCGTAAATGCTAAATACAGAGATAACATTACACATACAACAATGGATAATGGGACAATTTGACTCAACATAGTAATGTCTCCCATTTCAAACCCAAACTGACAGGTAATGCTCTGACATTGACAGAATATGCTGATCTCCAAATACAAAGTATTTCACTCACTGTCACTATAATTTTAAGCTACATCACAAGTCTCTCAATGTAAGCAGAAATTCTGCTTCTTCTCCAATGGAACAGATCTCTTTATCCATAAAATAATTGATTAAGTCTGTGGCAAGTTAAATAACTGGTGTTGTGACCATATTGAGGAAACAGGGAAGAAACATGGTGGGAATTTTAGATAACCACCATTAAAGTCTCTATCATGGCCATTGGTAATTTAGTGGTTGCTTGGAAACCTGTTTTTCTCAGGGTTCACTCCATAGAAATTATTCAGTAGTGGTGATCTTTAAAACATTCTGTAATAGGAACCCTATATTGACATGTATGAAGAAATGTAATTTAAAGGAAATACCAATTAGGACAGAACATGTAAAACAATTGAAAGCACTGAGATTTGTTATTCCACATAATGAGAACTTATCCATTCTTGCAATGCAGTAAGTGCAACAATGTCATTAAGAGTTGAATATTTTACAAAGACGATTATTTAATCAAATTTCATTGAAAGGATTTGTGACCAGTGAAGCTGGCATTTTAATGTATTTAATTAAATGCCCACAAAGCAAATATTATGTAGGACAGACGTCAAGAAAAAATACATAACTTATTTAACACCAATCAACTATACCATGAGGTAAGCGGTAGGGTTAGTCAGAACACTTATTAATGTGATTGTTTCACTTATTGACCATCAAGCTTACAGTAAGTAATGACTGAGTGGGCTCTTTATAATGAATAATAAATATTTTTGTGTATAATCCCAAAATCATAAACTCTAAAAGTCTCATATTTTATATGTAGAAAACAGTATCTATGATTCTCTGTGAAAGAGTAAGTCAGAGACTTGAAAGGCTGGACAAAAGAAAAACATTGATTATCAATAATGAGAATTGATTTCACCAAATCAATTTGATTTCTAAACCTGATTTGAATACGAATACAATTAATTGAATTAAAATGTATGATAGTAACTGAATGAAACATATTAGAAGAACTCTACAAAGTGCCTTCATTGCAGGTTAGAGCATAACTGAGCAGTATTGTAATAATTCAGTTGTGTAGGGGTTCTGAATAGCATAATCAATTTTTACAGCATATTAAGTAATAGGTACAATGAAAGGATACATTGATTTTTAGATCCACTTGATAAACGTTTTCAGTTTCTTGTCCAACAGCCCAGGGCCAATACGTGTGATTACTATCCAATTTAAGGTAAAACCATGATGCTGAGAAGTGATAGATTTATCTTATACATTTCATCCCTGCATTGCTGTGCGGTATTGATACTGTCTCATTAAAAGTAGAGTAGCCTTCCTGTGTAGAAAGGAAAGAGCACAAATGTACAATAAAGAGGCTCAGGGTTTAAAATGACTTAAGACCCCTGGTCATTCTATGCATTGCTCTCTCTGCTGATTTTCCAAACAAGTGAGAGTAACCTCTTTAGATGCACAATCGAACACACCCTAACAAACAAAACATCTTTCTTCTCAGTCAAGCAATTTTCGTTCACTGTAAAAAACAGATATGTCGCATTTGTCAGTTCTTGTTAATGAATGTCCCTGCACATTAAATTTATGGAATTAAAAAACTTTTTTCAAATCAAGAGAGTATATATTTTTAACAAGCAAAACATTCTCACTCAAGAAACATTAAGACCAGATCAGAATGTTGATCGATTTGATCGATTTGAAGAAACTATAATAACCAAAAGATGTATGTTGAGCAGAGAGAGTAATTTGGGGATGCCCAGAACTTTTGTTCTTTGTTTGTGGTGCCGTGGCTGGGACTTTGTCTCCCTGTATACCTGCTCGCAGAGGGGGCTGATCCTGCCTGCTCCTCACCTGTTGGTCATCAAGCGCTCAAAGCGCTCCATGTTTCCTACAGCACGGGGCACCCAGGACTTGTGGTCTTTGTTTGTGGTGCCGTGGCTGGGGTGGGACTTAATCCCCCAGCATTCCTGCTCACAAAGGGGGCTGACCCAGCTTGCTCCTCACCTGTTGGTCATCAAGCGCTCAAAAACGCTCCGCGTTGTACACAGGACATGCCCGGGCTTGTGCCTAGGCAAAGACTGGGTCAAGACTGGACAGTCTTAGCCAGTCACAGCCTGGGCCATCCCCCTTGGCAGCCATTCCACCTTCTCAGAGCCCCTGCGAGCTCAGGGGATTGTGCTCAATTATGATTCTCTTAACCCATTATAGTCAATTTGGTACCAATGTGGAAAAGGAAAGTCACCACCACAACCATCTTGGGTTCTCAATACCAATCCCGCACTAGAATTAATAGCTTTTTGGTGCAGGCTATGGACGTCATCACCAATTAGATCAAGCTGCAAGATTGTCGGCTCTCCCTCACAGCCTGCAATGCTGCCCTGATTCCTCTCCGCCTTCTTGGTTCTCATGGCTATGCTCCGACTGACTGCAACTCTGGAGCACCATCTCCACTAGAAAGGTATGGGAATGGCTGCAACACTGGGGATGGGCAGAAGGAAAGGGAAGGTTTAATCAGTCCTGTGCCAGCAGTTCACTTGCGTGATCCTAGCCCGGTGGTCAAGCGAAGGTAAAAGCCACTAAAACACAAATAGGGGAACACAAAACCCACAATAGCTTCACGGGCCACACAAATACAGAATCTCTTGGTCAATCCTCCTCCATCGCAATCTGCTTTCTAGGTGGATATAAGTGGCCATTTTCATGATCTACTCGACCTCAAGCTATGACCCCATATATGATCGGCTCAACACCATTGAGGCATGTTTAAAAAGCCTGACCTGCACAGGATGCACTGCTGGCCTGTCACAGGAGCAGCCCAGTGGAGATTTGGGGCCAACTCTCTCTGCAACATCTACACAACCCAGTACCACGGAAATACACAGAAGGAGCGACAATAGTATCCAGAGATCTGCTGCATCTGCAAGAGTCGTCTCTAGATCCCTAAACCGGTGGACAAACATCTTGCTCCCTCGTCGCCAATGGGCAGTCAATCAGATGGGAGGCAAGCCAGCATAGGCCCTCTTCCTGTGATTAACCTCCCCCTGTCTCCTGCCTGTATGTGTCAATTCTAGCCAAGATGCCACGCTTGCATGCTGAGTCAGACGAATAACAACTAGCCCTAAAAAATAAGGTGTCTCTTTGGCTTACCACCAACGTGAGAGGTTGCTGCTACATTTATAAAGAAATCCTCCTTGTGTGCATGGTTGAGGGCTTCAGGCCCCTAGCAAGACAATTTCCTGGGGACTGTATAATCATTAACTTTCAAAGGCACCCGGTCGGTAGGGAGATTTTGACTTAAGCTATGGCTAGTGCTTTTAAAACAAGCCCGATAAAGATCCTGCCCCTGGACTTCTTTTACACCCATTTAGCCCCCATTTATCCTGCACACAATGGAAATGCACCCCCCACTTACTTCTACAACAAGTGGCATACAGCATTGCAGATGATGTCTGGGAATAGATTCATGGTGCTTTCGGGCATGGATGACAATGATTGACAATCTACTTGGGAAAGCGATAGAGGCACTGCTGACACTATACCTAAAAAACATGTCTAGCAGTGCATGCACCCTCCCTGCCCTAGAAACTGGAGGCACCCAGGCAGAAGGGAAGGCTGCTTAATCGCCCCTGCTGGCTTCACCGTGAATATCTGTACGCAAATGTCATCCACTGAGGAAAATTGCAATAGCCCCCTACCAGGGAATTGGAACATCTTATCCTGGAATATTTCTGGGCTCAAATCCAAACTTGCTGATACAGACCGGGGACACTTGATTGACTTGTTTGATATTTGCATATTTCAAAAGACATGGTTTACAGCCCCCGAATTTAGAAGAGGGTTCAACAATTTCTCAAGCAATGCTGTAACCTTGGTTACAGCATTGCTGTAGCCCTGATAGCGGGCTCACTATTTCAGTCAAAACCATGTTCATTTGTGAAATTCGACACCTATCCCTGAATTCATCTGATTTCCTAGGGTTAAAATTATTCCCTTCCAATAGGGAAGCCATCTTTATTTTTAATGTGTACAATAGACCTGGGAATAACCGTAAGGAATCACACACCCTAAACAGTCTGGGGAAGTGTCTTTCAGGGATTTTACCAGGTGTTGTGGCCATTGTTGCAGGTGACTTTATGGTCACTTATGAGCCCATTGTTTGTGGAGGCCCCTGTATAACAGAGGATGAGGCTAAGGCACTGGCCATTCTGCAACTCGACCTAGAGCAGCTGAAACACCACTCCTCCTTAGGGCTTTCAATGTCACTGGGCATTAGAGCATGCAATGGTTAGACACCCTCAGACATGGGAGCAGGGCACACTTTCAAGCGCAACAATTCATTGAGCAGAATCGATTATATTTTGGTTTCTCTGGATTTATAGCAACTAGTAATGTACATGAGGATGATCACCTGGTGTGACAGCGATCATAAAGCTTTGCACCTGGAGATGAGAAGTGACCTTTTTTCTGAAAGAGATTGGCCCCGTCTAGGCAGAAGGGAGAGCTTGCTCTTACCTACAATAAGCGGGCCTTAAAATGGTCCACCGTCACTAGCGACCCCGACTTTAAGGCCCACTTGTATGTGAAGGTCGCGGATAACATAGCAGCTATGATTGGACCAGACTCCAAAGCGATCACTTCAGCGGAGTGTCTGATTCTGCAGAACACTTTTTTTAAGCGCTGGGCACCCACCTCCACAAAGAATAAAAAGGGCCCCTCAAGGAAGGGACTAAGCACCAATGGTACACTAAGCAATGTAGCCTAGCCAAGTCGGAAGTAATTAGTTCTAGTAAATCTAAGAATAGGGACCAAATAATAAAAGCCAGAAGGGAGTATAAACAACAACTAAAAATAGCCAGATCTGCCTGGGAGTACGATGCATGGGATGACCTTGTCATCGCAGTGAGAGTTAGAGACTCAAAATCCTTTTGGAATACTATAGCTAATGGCAGTAAATCTGCTACATCTCAAGACACCAACTTCTTGCAACTTAAAACGTAGGTTGACCATTTCGAAAAACTCGATTCCGATAAGGAAATATATTCATTCACAGTCCCCACTCTGGGCCAGGCTACTCGTAGGGAACAGTGCAGAGTACTCAAATTCGGTCTTGGCGAGTCGCTTGAGGCTACAGCAGCCCTGGTACCCAGAAAAGCTCCAGGCCCGATGGCATTCTGGGTGATTTATTTGCTGCAGAGCCCCAAGTATGGGGCTCTTATTTAAATGTATTGTCTTATTTTATGTTGTGAGGTGCCCCCATGCCTAAGTCATGGCAGATTGCAGAGATAGTGCCAATATACAAAAAAGGCAATAGGGGCGACCCTTGTAACTATAGGACGCTCAGCCTAATCGATGGGCTACAAACATTGTTCAGCCAGCAGAACTTAGGTAAGCTAACCGACTAGATCAAAGAGCACAATATACTCTCTGACCTACAGACAGGGTTCCAAAAGAGCATAAGCACAATGAACCAATTATTTAGGTTCACCACTCTTTACTGGAAGACAGTGACAAAAGATGAGGGACATATATATGCAGTGTTTATGGACTTGAAAGCGGCCTTTGATTCAATCTGTAGATGCAAATAGTGGTCAGTTCTGAGAAATATGGGTGTCCCTGCTGAGATTTTGTCAATCGTTGTACATCTTCACATTGAGAATTCTGCTCGGGTCAGATGTGGCAGGAAAGGTGAATTGATGAGTTCCTTCCAACTACAGAAGGGACTCAGGCAGGGCTGTCTTTTAGCCCCCACTCTCTTCTCGTACATAAATGATCTAGTAAAGTATTTAGACATCCCAGACAGCGATGCTCCCAAAACTGGTGGAAGAAAAGTTTCAACCCTGCTATTTGCAGATGATTCCTGCCTCATTTCAAAGACACCTTCAGGCCTACAAATGTTAGTGAACAGGTTTCTACAATTTTGTAATGAGAGGGGGCTCAGAAGACCAAGTTCATCACCTTTAACTCCTACCACTCCAAGGGGTGTAACATCAGTGCCCAGGAGATTTTACTAGAGCAAGTGCAGGAATTAGACTATCTGGGGCTAAACTCACTATTACTTTTTCATTGCATGCTCAAATACTTAGAAGCTCCCTCAAGTTACAGCAAGAGTCGAAGGCGATTCTTAGGGTGCTCCAGAGAACCAAAGCTAGGCTACTTTCTCCAGCTGTGGAAGTGTACAATGTAAAGGTTAAGAGTATAGCACTATATGGCGCAGAGCTTTGGGGTCAAGAATCAGTGAAATGTCTCTCCTTGTAAGATCTGTGCTGAACCTTCCCCAGAGCACCCCCTGCCTTCCACATTTCATAGATGCATGTCTACTCCCAATTGCCTTGCTCTGTAAAATAAGGCCTGTATTATACTGGCACAGATTGTGGCCCAAGGAGGAATTCCCTTTCTATGGAATCCCCTTGGGAGACATTATGTGTCCTAGCATTGTTAGAAAGATCCCATGCCTTAGCCATATAAAGGAAATGGTCTACAAACTAAACCTGGCCATTCTCTGGGATTCATCCGATTCCACACCCACAATCGCCAGGTCTACTTTTAAAGAGAAACTGAAATCTTTGCTCTGGAAGAGGAGGTTAGGAAAAACTACCTGGGGAGTTGTACTGACAGGGCCTCATGCAGCATTTTTGCAGTGCCGGAATGTCACTTTTTGGACTCTCCGGTGGCGCAATGTGCTGCGGCATATTTACAAGGCCACGTAAAGCCACTTTATGTAGTTTTTCATGGCCTTGTAAATATGTGCCCCTTTCATGCAGAACACTGCGTGAAAGAGGCATTCCGTGGGTGTTGCTGTGGGGTTCCCATCTAACACCCATGAAATCTGAAGCGTTCCCACATTTACGAGATGTTAGGGAGGCGCAACGAGGAGAAATGTTTTTATTTCTCCTCGTTTTTATTCCTTTTTCTATGTGTGCTGAATTCTGCAGCACACATAGAATGAGGAAATCACCTGAATTGATTGATTTTGTGCAGGAAGGTGTTCCTTCCTGCACAAAATCAATCAGCCCTGCAATGCAGGCACCCATGCACCATGGTGCAAGGGTGCCTGCTTTGGAGCATGGTAGCCCATTGTGCGCCACTGCTGGGTAAAAGGACCCATTCCTGCCATTTTATTTTGACATAGGGCAGCACAGCAAGATTCCTTGCGGTGCTGCCCTATGCCAAAACCTCATAAATGAGGCCCACAGTTTTTTGGATCACATATTTGTCCCCTTGTTCAAGCCCTTTTTAGATAAGATAACATTTCCTTTAGCCAAACAGTTGTACCTACATTTTAGATATGGTACATTGCCAATTAACTGCTTTTGTTTTATCAGATGGTGTACTCACTATTGCACTAGTACACAATGTCCGGCCTGCAATCAAGAAGATGAAACACTTCACCATTTCTTCTTCTTCTGCCCAGCCTATGTCTTTGCTCGCAGGAAATGGATGAAACCTATGAGACCACACACTAAGATTGATGAGGTCGGCCACTGTTTTTTAATTTTTTTTTTTTTATTAATATGTTTTTATTATTTCCAAAACAGAAATATTCAATCATGATCAGAATACAAAGGCAAGCAGGTGCTCATTTAACGACAACACACCCTGGACGCACCCAGGTATAAGTGACATAGCCCTAGTCAACAGATATTGTGTACCGGTCTTCAATATAATAGTACCAACTGTTAACAAGATCATTGATAAGCAAACATATTAGTAACGTCCAGTCATTTATGAAAAACAGGGGAGAGACACCTGTGTCGCACACTGAAGTATACAAAACAAGACTTTCCCCCCTCCCTCTTATCCCTTCCCCCCTCCCCGGCATATCACACATACCAGAATTTATGGCAACAGCAAGGTGTAGCTCAAAGGAACACAATACAGGTATACTGTAGTAAATATCAGGGAGTTCTGCAGCGTCAGAGGCAGACGTAGTCAGGGGTACAATAGGTACAGACAGCCAGTTATTGAATATACAGTGGTCAGGGCAAAACAGCCGGGTCTCCAACCGTGGGGTCTGCATCCAGATCAACGTCTGGGACTTACAGCAAGACTACTAATGCCTCCCAAGCCCTTGCTGCCTCCAAAGCTTTCTCGCTATTTGCCCGGTTAGCCAGCTGTAATCTAACGGTGCCTTCACATTCCGCCCATTTAAGGAGGTCAGCCTTCCATCTTTGAACACTTGGGCCCTTCTTGGATTTCCAATGTGCTGTAATGTCTCTTTTAGCCACTGATGAGATGATCTATATTGGTGTCTCAAAATTTCTAGCCTCAGCATGGCTGATCCATAAAAGTGCCATAGTGAGGTAACCGATTATGAGCGTTTAACGGCCAGGCAGCTACTTCGATCAGGTTGCATTTGTCGCACCGTCATGGAGTACTAAATCTGTGCATTCCTTGTTCTGACACTTTCAGGGGGTGGTTGAGATGCTCTAGTATGTAACATGTTGTCGCACTAGCCGGTCCTTATTGGCACAAGCTGCTGAGGCATGAATCACTTTAGGTTGATTTGATGATGGTGCTACTAGAGAGCTTATGACAGTACCAGCTAATGCATTTTATATGTTCGCTATCTTCTCAGATTGAAGGGTTATCACAATGCAGTGCACTGTTTTTACTTATCTATTTTATATGTTTTATGCAATGTAAACTACTTTTCACACTTTTAACAATATTTTAGTGTACGTGCAAATAATTCCCAAATGCTATTAATTTTACGTGTTTTAAAGTTGCGCTTCATTTTTTTCTTTTAATGTGCTGTGTCTATGTATTTATGTGGTTTTAAAGGATCCTTAAATCCGAAATAAACTCTTGCTGATGATGATTTGGGAAAGCCTTAGGCCACATGAAGTGTTATTTGCAAAACAAGAGAAGAAGGGAAATGGAAGGGAAAGAGAACAGAGGTCAGATCTTGGATGTATGTTGTACCAAGAGCATAGATGGAACAAAGGTTGGCCCTGGGAGATTTGTGGCTCTTTTCTTGATTTAGGTGATGGCGCTGGCTACACTGCCTAAACAATTTTCGGTTTCTAACAAGGGGCTTATGTACAAATCAATTTGGTCTCAAGGTGAATTCAAAAGCTTTGCATCCACAAAATATAATTTTAAATGTACAAAACTCTAATTGTGATTCACCAACATGTTATCGTATTGGAATAAGGGTTTGTAAGTAAATATCAAATCAGCAAGTGGAAGGGACGTGTTAAGGATGCCCATTCCTAATACAGATGACTTAATTTATGTTTTAATGTTTCACCACCGAAATCCGGTCACAAAATGTTAATATTTTACCACCAAATTAAAGGAGATTGAAAGCATTCCCAAACAGAAAGAGTTCCCGAAAGTACCGCTTCCGCTTTGCAAATATGTACAAAAACAATATGTTATGTTTTTCAACACTTCAACGGAAACAGAAGACACAGCCGGTAAGTTGAAGTGATTTATTCGTGGGTATTACAAGCCACTGCTCCTCTCACAACCGGTAAGAGGCTCCAACTGCCAGACCACAGAACTTCTCCTACATAAACCATCTAGAACCTACAGAGTTCTAGATAGAACAATAACAAGCCTTAGTAAATACAACATTACCTCTTTTTACATAAAAAACAAAACAAAAAACAAAACAAACAAAAGAAAAAGAACAGAGGGATACAAATAGGAAATCATATAAATGCAGACCATCACATAAAACAAGATGGTAGTCACCGAAGCTTCCAAGGAAGTCGTCTAACACGGCTAGACCTCCTTGGTACTTCCGCCTCACATCTCTTACAGTTTGAAGAGTCAGAGTCATCAACAGTTAACGGATGAACTTTCACAATCTTACCAGCGTTCCACCAATGCCCACCCTTAACCATAACTGCACCTCCACACACTTTTTCAACAGATACAGGTTCACCAAAAGATGCTCCCCCCTTTCTAACAAAGTTGGTATTTTTTATTCGAACCATGTCACCCGGATGCAAATCAACAGATTTCACCGACTTCTTTTGATTATACCTGTCGGACATCCTCTTCTGCGCAACCCCAACCCTGGACTCGACAGCAGCCAGATCCACCCAACATGACACTTTGTTGCAAACAGTTCTTAAAAGCCAAGCTGGGTACAAAGCAGAAGTGGGCACTCTCCCTCTGAGAGATACAAAGGGCGCCACTTTGGTGAGAGAATGCAGCGTAGTACGGTAAAACCATAACATGGATCTTACTGCATTTTCCACATCATATCCATTCTGCTTTGCCCATTTGACACACTCCACAATGACCCTGTTCATTCTCTCAACTAAACCGTTGGTTTGTGGATGTCCAACTGAACTTCTCAAATGTTTAACACCAGATTCCTTAAAAAATTCACACATTTCCGCATTGACAAATTGCACACCATTGTCTGAAACAAGCGCTTCAGGGAAACCTTCCCTCATAAAAGTCTCTCTGAGAAATAAAATCGCACTACTTGCCGTGGGAGAAGCACAAAACTTGACTTCCGGCCACTTGCTATGAAAGTCCATCAAGACAAACGCAAAGCGTAAATTGTGGGGAAGAAAATTGAATGGACCCACCAAATCAACCCCCACCTTAAGCCATGGCTTTTCAGGGAAAGGTATGGGGTGCAAAGGTGGCGCAACGACTTTCAAACCTTTTTCAGCACCATTACAAATCATACATTCTTTAACTCTCAAATCAATGTCCTTATCCATTGATGGCCACCAATAATGCAATCTTACTCGTCTTTTAGTCATGGTAACTCCCAAATGACCATCATGTGCACAATCAACATGGAACGTACACCAAAAGGCGGAACACACCTACCATCCCTCATAACAACCCCATCTTCAATGGACAACTCTTCAGCCACTTTCCAGAAAGGTTGAATTTCTGAAGGTACACACCTCTCCCTAGGCCAACCGCTCACAATAAATTCTTTGACTCTTCTAAGCACCAAATCATCATAAAGCGCCTTTCCCCACTCATTCTCACTACATGCTTTCTTATCCACTGCATCAACATACGCAATAAAGCAATCCTCTTTGTCTTCTTCAACATCAACGACTTCATCTCCACTTAGAGGAAGTCTGGACAACAAATCTGCTCTCACATTTTCTTTGCCAGGAATATGCTTTACCACAAAATCGTACTGAAGAAATTTGGTAGTGAGCCATGCAATGCCTGGAGTGGCATACTTGAGACGTTCTCCACCCATAAAATACACAAGTGGCTTGTGATCAGTCTGTATGAAAAACTTCCTACCCCAAATGTATGCTCTGAACTTCTCACAAGCCCAATAACACGCCAAAAGCTCCTTTTCTATAACTGAATAATTTAATTCAGGATCACGATGCGTAACTGATAGTAACCTCCTTCTCCCCTGAGGACTGAGTAAATACTGCCCCTAATCCATAATTACTGGCAACGACTGTGATGGTACAAGGCACTTCTGGATCATAAGGACTAAGGGTCTTGGCACTAATCATCTCAGATTTAATCAAGTCAAACGTTTCTTGACAACTGCGGTCCCATACAAAAGTGACATTTGTCCGTAGCATGTTGGACAGAGCTTTCATTTTACCAGCATAGTCAGGTATAAAACGTGAATAAAATAAACAAAGCCCCAAAAATGAACGCAACTCATCCTTAATTTTAGGACATGGACATTCAACTACAGCCTTCACCAATCCTGGCCTCGGGCTAACACCTTTTGCAGAAACCAGATGACCCAAAAACTCTATCTCTTTCTTCCAAAACTCACATTTACTTTTCTTGACCACAATACCTTTTCTTTCAAAAATCCCTAGCACATTCCTCAAAATCTTATCATGTTCCTCTAAAAGTTTGGAAAAAATAAGTACATCATCTTGAAAAATGACAACTCCCATGACATCTTGAAGTACCTTTTGCATAATGTGTTGAAAAATGGAAGCCGCCGAGGCTAACCCAAAGGGCATCCTGCAAAATTGGAAAGAACCAAAGGGAGAGTTGAAAGCAGTATAATGGTGGGACTCTTCGTCCAACAAAACTTGATGATAAGCTGAGGCAAGGTCTATTTTCAAAAACCACTCAGCACCCCTCAGCTCCTCCAACAAGTCCCCGATTCTGGGTAAAGGATGTGAATCGATCCAAATCTCCTTATTGAGACTCCTCAAATCAATGCAAAGACGAATCTCGCCATTTTTTTCCCTTGCGACAACCAATGGACTTAACCACAAACTAGACTCTATTGGCTCAATAACCCCATTATTTTGTAATTTGACCAATTCCGTCCTAAGATCTTCCCTGAGACTAAAAGGAACAGTCGTTACCTTATGCTTCACTGGCAAAGCATCTTGTTTGACCTTGATTTTGTGCCTAAAACCTACCACCATATCTAGAGAGTCAGAAAACACCTTGGGGAAACTCTTTCTCCAAACCCAAAAGATCAGAATTTTCCTTGATAACTAATACCTGTTCACTCGTACCTGGTCTTAACACCATTCCAAAAAGACCTTGATGGTACCAACCCAGAATATTCAACCCACGTACAGCCACATAGATCTTACCTTGGATTTTCCTCCCTTTGAATTCCAAGACATCCTCAATGAATCCTTCCAACTCGATCTTACGTCCTTCATAAGAAACAGGTGCTCTGTCAGGTGGAAAAAGAGACCTATTTCCCCAACTTTTTTTAACAGATCAAACGTGATCATTGTAATACGAGCACCCGAATCCACCAGCAACTTCAAACAAACTCCACCTACTAACACATCAGCATAGGGATCGACACACTCAGAGGGATCACCATTAACAACTCCATCATCTGTAACCGCAACAATCATGTCCTGGAACGTTTGTACCAAATCATTCTCAGATGGCTTTTCATCCAGTGCCACACAATTAACTTTCTCAGATTTGTTGATAAACGATTGACACACTTTAGCCAGATGTCCTAGTCTACCACACTTGTGGCATTTAGCATTCTTACCCGGACAAAACCTGTTATCTTTGGTATGTGGAGCATACCCACATCTAAAACAAATATAAGTTATTTAAAAGAATGCTTTTTCATCAGTTTTATCTTTCCGTACTGCATTAGAAGGGACATTTGTTGTGGCAATAACGTTCACAGCATCCTTAAAAGGACCACTTACACTTAGCTCTTTAATAGAAAGTTGTGCAAGTTCAACACTTTTAGCTACCTTTAAAACTTCATCCAAGCTTGGATTACCCATGGTAAGTAATTTTTGTTGTATATGCTTATCACAACAATTTGCAATAAATTGATCTCTGACAAGCTGATCACGATAATCTCCAAAATTACACTCTGCACAAAGCTTACGTAAAGCACTGACATAAGAATCCACATCTTCACTTTGAAGTTGCACAGGTTTAAAAAATGTGCGCCTTAAAACAACCAAACTAGGCTGTACATCAAATTTGATGACCAATTTTTTTACAGCTTCTTGGTAATCATCAATAACTTCCCCCTCCCCCAAAACGATATCAGGCAAATGTTTAAAGACCTCTCTTCCCTCAAACCCGAGAGAATGAAGGAGCAAACATTTTTTTCTTTCAGCCCTAAAGCGCAAGGCCCCAATTGCACCTAAATACGTTTCAAATGCGTCGAACCATTGCCTGCATTGGATTTGAGGGGGACCCGGACTTTCTAAAAATGGAGGAGGTGGATTGACTGATTGCATGTTGTGAAAACTAACTCACCTAAAAAATAAATAACCACACATCAATATTGAAACATACGATGACACAATGACAGATGGCAGGCAAACATTCTCCTAGATGACGCTCTATGCATCCATCAACATAAAAGTATGCAATAATACCTAAAATATCAAATACAAACGGTTGTCTTAAGATGAGCACGGGAGCGCTAGTACCTAATGACACAAAGATGAAGTTTCCGATGTGTGCATAAAAGAACGTTGAAGATATTGTTGAGGAAAAAAACAATGTCAAACACAGGATTAACCAATATGGCCGCACGTACAGTACGCGCTGCCGACTGGCTCACGGTACGCTGAAGCGCTAACGGAGCTGACGAGTGGCCCAGAGAACGCCGAGACGCTGACAGAGCTGACGTCAAATGATTACCAATCCCCTAAGCAGTTCTACGACGTTATCAGAAGCTGGCAGGGAGGCAAACCGAGCGGAGCTCCAGTTCGCGACGACCGGAATTGGTGACACAGCAGGCAGAAGATGGAGATGAGGCGGAGCAGGCACCCAGCGATCAACAACGTGCCAGAGCGTTACTGGAGGAAGAAATACCACTGTACATGCACACAGCAAAACCACACAGCAGTTTGTGTCACAGAAACACAAAGATCTCCTCTCCAAAACACGCAGAAACACCATCAGCCACTGGAGAAGGAAGCAACTCTCTCTACAAAACCAAACAGCCGCTGGAGAAGATCAACATGTCAACAAGGTTCCAGTGTGCAGGTTGAGGATGAATGGTCCAAAAAGGAACACGAAGCACAAACTCAGTGAAAGCACCAGGAATACATCAGGTGTTGCAGTGGCTTGCTCGCTCGTCGCCAAAAAGGATGTTATGTTCTTCAACACTTCAACGGAAACAGAAGACACAGCCGGTAAGTTGAAGTGATTTATTCGTAGGTATTACAAGCCACTGCTCCTCTCACAACCGGTAAGAGGCTCCAACTGCCAGACCATAGAACTTCTCCTACATAAACCATCTAGAACCTACAGAGTTCTAGATAGAACAATAACAAGCCTTAGTAAATACAACACAATAGAAAGCCAATCTTCTACAATGTCAAAACTAGTCTTTTTGTTATGTCTATAATATTTTGGAGTATTTTCCTGTTTATGGAAACACATTTCATTCCCTTTTTCCAGGTTGATGTTGTTGATGCACGTTTTAGCAGTGTTAGCAGAGTACATTCACTTTAAATTTTTGGGTGGAGTTCAATTTAAACTTTACATTATTCTTTATAGAATTGTGCTATTTTCTTGTTATATTTTTAGTTCCAAGATAGCAAGAATGTTTTAGATTAGTATCCTCTTTTTTTATTCACACAGAAATGTGTTTTTGGTTTTTTCAAACCTGGTATATTTTAACTTCTGGATTGCTTCTAGTGTGCTTTTGTCACCATTTTCCAAATGGTTGGTACTGCAGGTGTTTAATTTTAGCTGTCCTTATAAAATATCATCTGAGGACTGAACTGCTTGACACTGCTGTTTCTGTTTCCTGCATATTTTTTTTGTATTTCTGTTTAAATGTTTCCTTTGAAAAAAGTATTTACTTATAACATGTTTTTATGGCAATCCGTCACTTTGACACATTCCTAAACTGAAGAAAGTCAACCTAACGAAAACCGGATGACGAAATACCTTTTACAGAAGGACAGTGTGCCAAAGAGGGAAAAGGGGAGGTTATGGAGGACAGGAGTAGTGTAGAAGTGGAATAAAAAAGAATAAAGTGGGAGTGGAAGTAGTGGAGTACAGCTGGGGAATGAGCGATTGACAACAAAAATAAAAGAGTGTAAATCAGGAGGAGGAATAAGGAGTTAGCAAAAAATGTTGTTAAAAGATGAGGGGGAAAAAGTAGTTTTAAAATAAAAGGAAGCAACATGGAAGAGGAAGAAAGTTTTTTTTTTTTTTAAAGTGGAGAAAAGAAGGAGTAAGGACTTGTTACAAGAGGGAGTAAAGTGAGAGATGGAGTAAGGGGTTTAAAAAAAATTAGTAAAGTGGGAGAGGAAAAAAGGATTTCAAAACCAGTGGGAGGTAAGTGGGAAGGGTAAGTAATGGGTTTGATAAAAAGGAGTAAAGTGGGAGTGGAGTAAGTGGTTTGTAAAAAAAAGCAGTAAAGCTAGATGAGGAGTAAAGGGCTTAGGAAAAATGAAGTAAAGTGGTAGTGGGAATAAGGGATTCTAAACAAGCACTGGCAAAGACAATAGGTCTTGCCTATGCGAGATCTATTGGCTTTGCCAATGTTTTTAGCCATGTTGCAAATGGCTGAAAGTGAAGAAAGTGTAGAAAAAAAGCTTTATGACAAATTCAGCATTGACTGCATTATAGTGTTTTGTTTTTTTACTTGCAGCTATGCTGCACTGAAGCCAGCGCTACTGTATAATCTATACTATAACATCCCTGTTGATCTATAGTCTGGGGGCCGCAAGTGCACTCCTGACCTATGCGTGTGGTCCCCTGTTTAAAACGGGCAAGCATTTATTTGCAAGTTAATCGACGTGAAAGAAAGCAAGTAACTAGGGTGTCCTGCACAGTTAACTTTTGGGCCACCTTCATTTTTAAAGACATTCTGAAACAAACGTGCAAAACATGAAAAAGCCATTTTTGAAAAATTTCAAAAATGTATTTTATTCACATGCAGAACTGCTTGATCTTGGTAGTAGTAGCAGCACATCAGAATAAATCAGTTCAAGTATTGTTTTTTGAGGAATAGTTTTCAAACATGAATTTTGAAATGTTCTTGCTTCCACCCACCTTGACAATGCCAGTAGTGAACTAAGAGGCAAGTCAGTTACGGGCACTCTTTGGATGGCCTGGGTTGCTATTCTACATGGACAACATTTTAGTAAAATGAAATGTTGGAGAAGTTTTTGTACAGTGCACAATTTGAAGGTATTTATTTCAAGATCATATTAAATGTAATAATAAAGAACAAGCATGGCCAAAGCCAATAGGTTTTGCATATGTGAAATCTATTGTTTTTTGTCAATATTTTTTGTACATGTTGCAGATGACTATAATAAAGATTTGAAATAATGGAAAGATCTGCTAATTTGGGGATCCGGGTCAGAGTCTCGGCATTAGATTAACATTCTCTCATTCTACCCAAAACATGTAATCTCCTCAGTGCCACACAAAAGTGTCTTTGTGCAATATAACTGGTGCTCTTATAAAGCGCTGAAATACTTTTTTTCTTATATTTTATTTTTGAGTTTATTATAATCTCACATTGCATACATGTGCACCAAAGTGCTTACAACAAGAACACAGTAAACCAAACAACCCGGGGCTTCCCTTTTTACATTATCCATTTGCCCATATATACACTTGTTTTTGCAATAACACATGTCCGATTGATGTCTATACATGTACAGTACGATCCATCCTCACTTTCGGATGATGCCCCTTGGTCTCTTGTCCGCAAGTATTGCAATAGTGGTTCCCATATGTCCCTCGACTGAGAGGGGGCCGGTAGCTCCTCAGCATACAGTTTGAGGTTTTCCTTGCAATATACAAGGTCCTTTAGCCAGTGTTCTGGCAATAGGGCAGCCAGACTCTCCCCTTTTATTGATACCCTCCTTTTTGCCATCAGCAGAGCAATTCTTTTGAATTTCCCACTTATACCTTTCAGGTGCGGAGTAAGACACAGTTACCAAACCTGTGGGGTACATTGTAGATCTATAGACAACATGATATGAAGCCTACGTGTCACTTCCACCCAGAATTCAGCCACTCAATTGCACTCCCAGGCCAGGTGCCAAAAGTCTGCTCCCTGAAGCCCACATCTTTTGCATGCATCACTCTCTTGAAGGCCATATTTATGCAAGCTGAAAGGTGTATGATATATTTGGTGCAGATATTTTAAGTGAATGATGCATAAATTGCCGTTAGAGGTGAGGGCACTAGTGATTTGACAGCAGTAATCTCACTCCTTCTGTGTTAACTGAGATTGAAGTCTATTGTTCCATCTAGCCAGGCTTCTATCACCATCCATAGTTTTCTCATCCCTTGCTGCCCTGTATAGTTTCGTTATCAGCTTGTGTCGTGTAGGGCTAGTCAGGAGCGTCTGAAGAGTTTGCAGTGTTGGTGGCTCATCAGGAAAGGCGGAGTAGTGTGTCTGAACCGCCCTCTTAAGCCTATGAAATATAAACATAAATAAAGGTGATTTGTTATGTACGTATTGCAGCTCTTCTTCTGTGATGAAACCACCATTAGGGAACAGATCCTGCATGCTATCCATGCCTGCCATTCTGAGGATGTGCATAGCCCCTGCTTCCTGTGTTACCGATAATTTTGCATGGTGTACTAAAGGGAGCAAGGGGGCATATAGTGGGAGTTTTCCAGCCAATTTGCCTATAGCCTGCCAGGCTGCAATTGTGGTATCTATTGTGTTAATTTCCTTTTGAGGGGTACCTCTGTGTATATGCGATATTATGTATCTTAATGGAATCGGGTGTGCGTCCATGTCTTCAACCTTCAACATGCGGAATGAAATCATGATGATTGTACCAGTAATGTGCATATTGCGCTTGCATGCATAGATAGTACAGATACATGTCTGGTACTCCAAAGCCGCCTCTATTGTAGTCCTGGGTAAGTGTATCCCAGCACACGCGGGGTTGCTTCCCTCCCCATACCAGCCTCACTAGTAGAGAGCGTATGGTTCTAAAAAATTGCTGGGTCAGTTTTATGGGTATGTTGCTAAACAGGTACAAGAAACGGGGTAGAATGATCATCTTGATTAGTGCTATGCGATCAGCTAATGAGAAAGGGATCCCTATTCACCGGGCAACTTGGTTTTCCAGTGTAGTGCATGCAACTCCGTAATTTTCCCTTACGGCTATGTCCGGGTCTCGGTGCACCCAGACCCCCAAGTACTTAACAGGCTCAGTCGACCATACAAGGGGGAACTCCAAGGCATGGGCCACAGTTTTTGCGGTCAGCGGCACCACCAGTGATTTGCTCCAGTTGATACTGATCCTTGAGAAAAGCCCAAATCTGATATATTCACGTACAACCGGCGCCAGGAACGTCTGCGGCTCCCTAACAAAAAGCAGAATGTCATCGTTGTATAATGATATGCTCACAGGCCGATGCGCAAATCGCAGGGCTGACTCCCTGTGTCGCTGCCTGATTATACAAGCCAGCGGTTCCAGCATTAGGGAGAAGAGAAGTGGTAAGAGAGGGCACCCTTGTCTGGTACCTCTCCTGATCCAAATTGGATCCGAGGTGAGTCCATTTACCCGGACATGTGCCGTGGGGTCTGTATATAACAAGCGTACCCATCTCAGAAAGTATTCAGAGACCCCTATATGTTGTAATATTTGAATCATATAGCCCCACTCGATAGAGTCAAATGCTTTGGCCACATCCAGCATAACTGCTGCAGCTTGGAGATCAGGGTCAAGTATGTGGAACATTGCAAATATTGTGCGCAAATTATGTGAAATTGATCTGTCTGGAATGAACCCTGATTGGTCAGGCAGGACCAGTTTTGGCATTAGCGGTTAAAGTCTAGTGGCTAAGATTTTTGCTAGTATTTTCGCATCTATAATAATAAGTGAAAATGGGCGGTATGATTCACAGTGAGAAGGCTCCTTGTCTTTTTTTAACAAAGTAATGATCAAAGCTTCTCTAAGGGTTGGTGGCAGTCTCCCTAATTCACAGGCCTTCTCGTACATATCCATATGTAGGGTATCAGTTCATCTGCAAACTCTTTGTAGAATTCACACGTGAGGCCATCCGGCCCGGTGCTTTCTTGTTGGGTAGCGAGCAAATCGCCTCACGGATATCAGCAGCTTCGATCGGCTGACATAACTACTCCTGCTGCCCTTTAGACAGCCAGGCCATGGTGATATCTGCCAAACAGTCGTCTAATTCCCTGGTTTTGAGTCCCCCCCTTGATGTGTACAACTCAGCGTAGCAGCTCCGGAACTGCTCAACTATTCCTTGCCTGGCATAATGGTCACGTCCTGTGTCATCTGTGATTATTATTATGTTTTGATGTTCTGCTCTGTATTTGATCTTGGTGGCTAAGTTATGACCGGGCCTACCACCTTCGCTGTCTGCACGGGCTACATGTCTCCTAGAAAGGTAGCGCACCTCCCCAGCTGCCAATTCATTATATTCCAGAATGAGATCCTTGATTTGCGCTAGTGTGTGCGCATGGGAGGACATCGTAATCTCGCTCAAGCTGCACAAGCTTAGTCTCCACCTTAGAAAGTTGGCCACGGGTATCTTTGAGTATGCCTGATGTGGTGCTGATGCATGTGCCCCTAATAGTGACCTTAAAGGCCTCCCAAAGAGTAGCAGCCTCACTCATCGAGCCCTTATTTAAATCAAAGTATTGTGTTATGGTTTCTCTGATCGTGGTAACGTACAGCGGATCGAGCAGTGCCTCTGATCTGAAGCGCCAGGTAAACTGTTGTAAACTGTTGTAATATTCTTAACTGCTTAGTATTCTGACTTACTCCCCTCTCTTCCCCCCTAGCATTGGCTCTCCTCTCTCTCAAACTACTTACCCTCCAGTATTTCACTCCCCTTCTTCTTATTTCATTATATCTCTCCTCCTCTTTCTTTCCCCCCAGTCTCATCTTGCGACCTAACATGTCCTCACCTAATCCCATCCCCACTCCCCCTGACCCAGCTCTCTCCAGACATGGCCCCAACTCATGGAACATCTTATACCCGTCCAATCTTTCCAAAAACGCCAAGAAACATTTTAAACATAAATTATTGATTCGTCACCCAGAAACATTAATAGTTGATACCTACAACAGCCTCTCCTCTCCTATGAAAACAAACTTCATTTTCTACTCCAAACGCCCCTCCAAATGGAAAAACACTTTCCTTCTCCAACTTACAATCACCAAATCAAGTAAAATTCCATATGGATTCAAATTGTCTACAACCCCATACCCAGCCTTTCTCGGTGAAATTGATATTTCCATATTCAAAACTGGTAATATCCTCATTCAAGCCCCAGAATACCACCTCAACATCTTTGATAACCATTTCAGTACCTTGTCCTACCAATTCTCCAAACTAGTTCTTAACCCTTCTTCCACCCAACTGCCCGACGTCCATTTGTTGTCTCCCACCCCCCCGGTTCTGACCCTCCCTCCCTACACATCACAACCGCACACACCGTCATGCCAATTCTTACTCTCTCTAATGACCGATCCCTCCAGCCTCTGTTCTCCTTCCTCACTCCACCTCTAACCTCACTCCTACTTCCCGGCCCCGCACCTGGGATTTCCTGCTGTACCCCCCCGGCGCCAATCTCTCCCTCTCCTAACAGCATCTTCCCCCTCAACCCGAAGTGGCTTATCCCTACATCCCTCACTCCCTCTTATCCTCTCCTACCACATGGCCTGACTCTATGACTGACACGTCCCTCTCTACACAGAATACTTCGTCCAACAGCCTGAACACTGTTCAGACTTCCTCTCCCAACCTCACCCCTCCTCCGCATATCAGACTTTCTTCCCCGGTCAAAACAGAACCCACCTCATCCCCCCTCCTCCGCAACTGAGTTCCCCCTCAATCTCATAGCTCAGACACTAACATCGAATGTAATCTCTCAACCCTGACAACTGAACTTACATGACTCAGAGAGGATTACAACTCCCTCAACTCCAGAACCCTCCCAATTACACTGATTCCGTTTGTTCTTGCTTCCAAAACATCTCCCAACACAACTGATGGAGAACTACACCCCTGTACAGTTGAACACATAGGCCACTCCGTGCTGTGAGCTACCTCTCCACTTCTGACCTAATTGACCTATGCAACTCCTACCTACCTAAACCTTTGATTATTGATCATCCCCTCCCGTACGTAAGCATCCAAGTGATTGTGGGCACTAACAGAATCCCTTCCTCACCCATCTCCCCTAGGCCTCCAGCTCAACTTACCACCATCCACACTTGCAAACCTACCAAAGACAACCCAAATCCCCTTTCCTGCATGTTTGTTAACTGCCGATCGGCTGTCCGACATGCAACGAAAATATCAGAAACCATCCTCAGCGAAGCTATTGACATCGCCTTCCTTACTGAAACCTGGCTCAATGACCACTCGGCGGCTATTCTTGACTTACTCACCCCCTGGTTACTCTATCATTAGGAAAGACAGACCCGACAGAAAAGGGGGTGGACTAGCTATAATCTATAAAAAAGAACTTCAACTCACCCTTTTAAAAAACACGGACCACTTAACCTTTGAATACCTTGGCGCCAAACTCACTGTTCAGGGCTCTTCCCCGATTCGACTACATAACATTTACCACCCTCCGGGTGAACCTCTTCTCTTCGCTGATGAATTATCTGACCTTCTTACACAATCTTCAGTCTCTGACTCGAAATATCTATTCTTAGGAGATTTTAACATCCACTGGAATAATGATGATGATCCCATAGTCATGCGCCTCATCAACCTTTTAGAGATGAATGACCTTAAGCAACTATTTCATAATCCTACCCATACCAAAGGGGCCACACTTGAGGCCATCATCTCCAACATAGACTTGGACTCCCTTTCCAACATCATCCCCATCGACTGGTCTGACATCACCTCATTCTGTTTAAGATCGCAACCAGTGCCCTACTCCACCCTACAAAAAATATCAAACCCATGAAACTGACCAGAAACCTTAAACAAATCCCCCCAGGTGAACTTGAGTCTAAACTCCAAGCACAACTTCATCTCACCCCTCTCACCCAAAATGCCATTGAGCTCACTGAACATTTCAATAAGACCGTTAATGATGTCCTGGACCAAATAGCCCCTCTTAAACTTAAACAACAAAGAAAAATTCCATCCAATTCTTGGTTCAATCCAGACCTCAATAACGAAAGACGATCACTTAGACTGGCTGAAAGAACATGGAGACAACAACTCTCTCCCTCCATCTCGCCCTCCTCAGATCTGCAAGATCAACTTATAAGAAACACATTTTCAATGAAAAGGCAACCTTCTTTCGAGCACAACTTGATCGTGCCAAAAATAGGCCCAGAGAACTGCTTAACATTGTTAGAAAACAAACATCTTCTGCCCCCCACCTCCCAGAGCTGACAGCCTCAACAGAGAGATGTGAGGAAATTGCTAACTTCCTCTCGGACAAAATCGCCAAAATAGATCAATCCTTCTATCTAACTCAGGTCCCGCTCAGCCCCCAATTTGCCATAGACGTGGCCATAGACTTACCTCCCTTGTTGCCTCCACCCCTACCACGTAATCCTTCCACTCACCTACCTGTTCCAACAACTCCTGATGACATCATTTCCAACTTACAGCTGAAAAATAATGCCTCCTGGCATACTTTCCATCCCATGACTGAGCTCGAAGTCTTTAACATCATTGCTAAATTAAAGCCTACCTCTCACATCAAAGACCCTCTCCATTCTAACCTTGTCCAAGATCTAAACCACATCATTGCCCCTTACTGGACTACTATCATTAACACCTCCATTGCCACGGGATGTGTCCCCGACTCCCTCCAACTCGGACAAATCACTCCCATTCTTAAAAACCTCACTGCTGACCCTAACAATCTCCGCCCTATCTCTAACCTCCCACTTATTTCTAAAGCCCTTTAAAATGTGCCCTGCTTCAACTGGATAAACACATTGGCAACTTTAACCTACTCGACTCCTTGCAATCCGGCTTCAGAAAAGGCTGCAGTACAGAAACCGCCATGCTAAACATAGTGGATGACATCCATTGTTCCCTTGACAATGGTGAGACCTGCCTACTTATTCTCCTCGACCTCTCTGCTACCTTTGAAACAGTTAACCATTCTTCCTTACTTAACTTGCTTAAAGCTCGCTTTGGCCTAAATGGTCTGGTCCTCAAATGGTTCGCCTCTTATCTTTAACACAGAAAACAACAAATCAAAATCAATGACTGCCTCTCTAATCCTACACCTGTCTCCCTAGGTGTCCCTCAGGGTTCTATTCTCTCCCCCTCTCTCTTCAACCTCTTTATGGAACCCCTTACCCTCATTCTGAAACAAGCTGGAATCAACTATCACCTCTATGCTGATGACACCCAACTTTACTATAAGATCAGATCCCACTCTGATGTACTTCATCTAAACAATACCCTGAGTAAGATCCAATCCTGGTTCTACTCCAACCATCTCAAATTGAACCCTAAAAAAACTGAAATCATTCTCTTCTCTCCAAAAAACAACCGGCTCCCCATCCAAGGCTGGATCTCAGACCTTAATGCCCTCAATTGTTCGCTCTCCTTATCCAACTCGGTGAAATCACTTGGTTTCACTATTGACAAAAACCTAACTCTTAATGACCACATAAAAAACTCGGCCAAAGGAGCTTTTTTCACTCTCCGACATCTCAAGAAAATCAAACCCTTCATTCCATCAAACGACTTCAAATGGGTCGTCCAATCACTAGTCCTCTCGAAAATTGACTATGGTAACGCTATCCTCACCGGAACCCCCAAAGTACACCTAGCCCCCCTCAGATCTGTGCTCAACCTAGCGGCTAGGCTCATCACTGACTGTATACGATTTGACCACATCTCCCCAGCCCTTAAAGCCCTTAATTGGCTACCCGTTGAAGGAAGATCCTTCTACAAGACTGCATGCATTACGCACAACGCTCTTCACCAACAAACCCCGTTGTACCTTACTAACAAACTCAACAATGCGGGATGCTCCCGACCGATGAGAAGCACTAATTCACTCCTCCTCGTCACCCCACTGTTAAAAAAGAAAACCATCCAATCTCGCTCCTTCTCCGGGAACGCCCAGAACATCTGGAATGCTCTCCCTAGGGACCTGCGCTGTAAACCCTCCTACCTCAACTTTAAAAAAGACCTAAAACTTCACCTTCTCAACAAATTCTGTGGTCCATAACCATAACCTCTCCTCTGACCTTACAGTCTGCTTTCCCTGCTTTGGTTTTCCTTTACTTTCTTCCTGGCTCTCACCTCTCTCCCCCCCTTCTTCCTACATACCACCCTGTTTACTCTCACCCTACCCCCCTTTTTTTTTTCCTACCCCCCGTCTCCTACCCTTACCCCCCAGCTCTTCCTATAATCTTTCTCCTTCGATAATCTCTTCTCTCCCTTAATGTGTTCTCACCCATTTATATTAACTAACTATTCATTACCCGCTAATCCGCCCAGAATTTTTGTTCCCCCCTTTACTTGATTATGAGCTGTACCTGCGTTTTTTTGTTACCATGTCAAATCGCTTTTCGTGATTGCCTCTACTCATGTAAATTGCTTTTTGCCACTTTTTTACTTAATATGTATTAGTCTTGCCTGTCTGTGTTTTTTGCCACTGAACAACCGTTTTTCCTGAACTGTCACTGCTCATGTAAAGTGCTCTGATACCCCCGGGTCTAGCCAGCGCTATATAAAACCTTTCAAATAAATAAATAAAACACATGTCGGGACATGTAAGGAAAGCTTAACTGGGTTGTGGTCAGATAGCGTTCTGGGTAATGTATCTATTGTAGAGACCCATGTGTTCACTTCCTCGCTTCACAGCCAATAATCTAGTCTTGACCAGCTGCCATGCGTTGTGGACGTGTGTGTGCCTTCCAATTTATCCGCGTTGTGGAACCGCCATGAGTCTACAAGACCTAGCTCCACCATCCCGTTGTTTATGAACTGAGCTGGCTTAGGTGACTGTCCTCCCTGTTTACTCGATTTATCTTTGCTAGGGTCTAAGTGCGTATTCAGGTCACCTCCCCATATAATTTTGGCTTCAGGCAACTCACACAGCATATTAAAAATGCTTTCAAAGACCTTAGGCTCGTCAGCATTTGGTCCGTATACATTCACTATAGTTAGGAACGATCCAGCCAGTTTCCCATGAGTGATAGCGTAGTGGCCCCCAACATCCGTGCAGGATTTGATAGCAGTGACCAAGAGACCTCTTTTTATGAGTGTAATTACCCCTCTTGCATATGATGAGTACGACGATGCCAGACGATACCCAGCCCATTGTGAACCCACCCTGGCATCAGTCTGCCTGGTCAGATGCGTCTCCTGGAGGAGAGCAACCTTAACATCATGCCTGTCTAAATATGCTAGTACTTGTCTAATTTTTTTGGGCGAGTTCAGCCCCCGTACATTCCATGTCATGCATGTAATCTTTTCTTTATCTAGCACTGTCATGTTAATATATGGAACAGTATGCAAATTGCGTCTAAGATATCAGGCAAATGGTAACACATCAATTGTGTCCATGGATACCAGTTGGCCACATATAACAAACCCATGCTACCCCTCCTCCCACTACCACCCCCACCCACTTCAGCACCCCCAACTTGCTAAAGCCATCCCATTTACAAAAAAACACACCCCAAATGCAAAACATAATCAAAGGTGAATGCAGGGTACACCTGTTGGGGAACGCTTGAGCACTTTAACCTCCACGGTGAGAAGGGAGGTGGCCGAAAATAGCTTAGATGAATCTCCCATATCTACTAAAATGCTAAACAGAGGGGGATGCAAAAGTATATATCTACTAGTTACATCAATAAACAGTATTTGTAGTGAAGCAAGTTAGCAGACGTTACAGGGAGGATGCAGTAGAGAACGCTAACCAAGCACCCCGCCCCAATCTCCACGAAGGCAACCAAATTTCCTAATGCTTGGGACCGCTCCATACAGAACCATAGGACTTTGTCAATTACAACAGTACACATATTTCGGCATTGATCAGACCTCTTCGTCGGGTGTGTCAGCAGTATCCCTACCCCTGCACTTAATATTTTTTGCATAGTCCATGGCTGATTTGGGGTTAGTGAAAATTTGTATGTTGCCTTTCGCTCCAATGCGCAGACGGGCTGGGTACAACATGGAATATGGTACTTTATCCGCTATCAGCAGTTTCTTTACAGGTTGATATTCCCTTCTTGCCGCTTCAACTGCGGCTGTGAAGTCCGGGTAAAAAGCCAAGTGATTGCCCTGGTATGTTATGTTACCTTTTTCACAGGACATGCGCAGTATAGAGTCACGATCTCTATAATTTAGTAATCGGGCAATGATCGGTCTTGGTGGGGCACCTGGGGGAGGGTGAGCCGCCAGAGAGCAATGGGCCCTCTCAGCTATCAGCACCTGGGATAGGTGTTCTGTCCCAAAGATCTCACACAGCATTGTTTCGACATAGGATTCCAGTCTCCCAGTGTTAGTTGACTCTGGCAAGCCGTTATCCATAGATTATTATGTCGAGACCTGGCTTCCAGGTCTTCGTTTTTGGCTTGTATGACTGCGAGCACCTTCTCCATGTCAAGAGCTTTAGAGGTCACCCGCTGCAGGTTGTCCTCTGTGTCAGAAATGCGTTTTTCGGCTTCCCCTGAACTGGCAGCATGTTTGTCCAATTTCATGGACATGTGGTCCATACGAATGTTTAGAGTGTCAATTTTCCCGTCTATGGACTACAGACTGCTTTGCATGACGAGAAGCATAGATTTTATTGAAGGCGGGTTCTCCGAGGGGGTGTCGAGCTCCGAATCCGAAGTGGCTCTCTGCCGTGATTTGCCTGGCGTTCGCAGCTCGAAAGTAAGGTGAGACTGATTTTTGTCCGTTTTTCCCATGTTTTCTTTTTCTTGTAACACAGCAGCGTGCTATGGGCTTGCGTAATATATTGAGCGGTTGTGTCTTAAGTAGGTTACACACTTTGCCCGCAAGTGTTCAGCACCGTACTTCAGATGGGGGTAGCAGCCAGCGGTCCGGCGCGTGTCACTCACAGAGAACTAGGGCCGTCATCCACTGTGTTCCTCAGCCACGATTTCACTGCAGGAGGATCAGCTGTATCGATCATGATTCCGCAATCATGCACAGGCTGCACCGCACACAGTTCAGCTTTATTGCGTATTCAGAGGCCCAACCTCATAACAGAACACACCTCTCCACAGAGTTCAAATGTCCGCATTAGACTGTGCTTGCTGGCAGCGGGGAGACCAGGTCATCCTGCCCACGCCACAAGCATGCACCTTTGGCCAATTTGGGTGTCGGGTGCCACGTTCGTCGCCAGTCCCTGCTTCAGTGTTTTGGGGTGAAGATCTCAATCGGCCCCACAGCGCAGTGTTTGTTGGAGGGCCCGATGCCGGCGCCACATATGCAGGGAAGATAGGGGGAGGCCGCATTCATAGGCCTCAATAACCTGGGCCTCGTGCACTCCAATTGCCCCGTATCGCTGGATTAAACCGGGAGCTTTATTTCATACGCGACCGCCCGGCACGGGCTACTGCTCAGAGCGTGTCACCCTTCATGCGCTCCCGCACTCAACAGGGAGAGGCCCCGCGGGCTTCGCAGAACCAGCGGCAGAGAGGGGGGTAGAGCTCGCGGCCTCTTGCAGCACCTCCCCTCCAGCCAGGCCGTCGTCCCCGCACTCACCGCAGGCCCTCGGCGGGTAGCCGTGTTAGCAGTTCGGTCAGCGGTCTCGCGTGGGCCCCCGTGTCCCTGTCAATGGCCCCAGTGTTTCCTAGACAGTCGCACCGCTCAGGATCAGCAGGAAGCTCCGGCAGTCTGCATGGCCGCCATGTTGCTCGCTGAGGTCGCCGGCACGTCGGGTCGTCCCATGGGTTATTCCGGGCAGCTCATCACCTGTGAATAGCCCCCAGATGTTCCGCTGCAGTTCAGGAACTCTCCCCTCTTTTTATCGACTCCAGATGCCACCGGGAGAGCAGGATTGTTAGCGGATCAGTATTTCGGCCGGCAGAGCTGCACTACAGCGCAGCCATCTTGCCGTGCGCCACCTAGCGGCCCCAAAGCACTGAAATGCATTATAGAATTTTTAAGTGCTTGTTATAAAAGCTGCCCGTACTGCGAAAAAAGGGCATCCATACACTTTTAAGGAGTACCAGGTGTGTCTGTGTCATAGGTGCGGAGAAGAGGAAGCATGCGAGGGAGGAAGCCTGTGAGGGAATAGAGGAATGGTAAGAAAGCACAGCGGTGGAGAAGGCGGCGCTCACACTGTGTCACAGGGAACACTGGGACGGCAGATGGTTGGTAGGGAGCAAGGAGATATCGTCCAGAGCTGGTTCCGAGTTGGGGCTAGTAGTAAAATATAGCAATAATCAGTATTCAGTGGATTTCCTAGACCTTTTGGCCCCTGTGCCACTGCACCAGCTTCATCACTCAAATCATGACCTAGTGCTTGCAAGTTAATTGCCTGCAAGGTAACGGCACTTGTGACTGCTTGTTTAGCAGTGAAATAATGCAATAATCAGTGTTCAGTGGGTTTCCTTGAACCATTGGACCCTGTGCCACTGTACCTGCTGCACCGTTCAAATCATGACGTAGTGCTTGCAAATTAATTGCAATTGTGACGGCTTGTTTAGAAGTAGAATATAGCAATTATCAGTTCTCACTGGGTTTCTTAAACCTTTTGGCCCCTCTGCCACTACACCTGCTGCAACATGACCCTGCTGCCTGCAAGGACAAATGAGGAAATCATTTATATCCAGTAATATATGTGTTCCGAAACGAGCACAATTTCAGACGAAATACATCATTATTGTGTAGCTAAACATAAACACAAAAGCTTTCATAAAAAGTGCCTTTAAACTTCTCCAACTCTCCAAAACAAGTTGCCACGAATTTCATAAGTAACGCATATGCATTACACATCAGAGTGAAAACCAAGCATTATTAAATTGTGTTACCATATGGCTGGCTCTTTCCTGTGCAAAGTTCTTATCCTGTGCTTGACAGTGAATAGGCCATAAACAGTGTAAATTTATGCACTTGCGGTTTCATCATAATAGTTCAGAACTTTTTAATTTCTTATCTGCATTTTATTCACTATTTTGCACTGAAAAGGTACCCATGTGCTGAATTCAGTGCTTTTGCAGCAAGAATAGAGTAGGGAAACAAAGCAACAACATCTAGGAAAAAATATACTGCATTAGGTCTGTATGCTTGATAAACAAGCATTGGCATAGCCAATAGGTCTCGCCTTTGGGACCTTATAAGTGTTTAGCCATGCAACAGTTGATGTTGTTGCACCAAGGATATTGTACTGCATAACTAAATACTTATAAGGTTCCAAAGGCGAGACCTATTGGCTATGCCAATGCTTGTTTCCGTATGGTGTGGAAATGTCCTGTAATAATCCAATTATTGAAGGGAGTAATTGTACACCTCATAAGGACATTAGCAAAGAAAGGACTTTGCACCCCAAAATGCTGCTTGTTGGGACTCTTTCCATGTCCAAAGAAGAAAAAGACAGGTAATGACTTTGTGGACCTGGCATTCTTAATAGCAAAGAGGGCAACTGCTATGGAGGGGAACCCTGCGGAGGGTCCCACCTAGAACAGATGGCAGTAGATGCTAGAGAAATAGACCAAGCCAGACGGCCAGAGAGGAGAAGCATGGTCTGCGTAGGACTTGTGCTAGCACACGTTTGGGACGAAGTATTATTTTCCTTCGTATCAGAGAGAGAAGAGATCTGGGAATGGATGGGGAACAGACTTTTGAGGGTAGGACAGACAATTTGGTAGGTAAAGAGCATTAACGGGTATGTGCAAGTTCACTGCTGATCCCTTTTCTAATGCCACTGCACGAGCTAATGTCTGAGGGGACTCCCTCGTCGAGACACCCAAGCATGTCAAATAAACGTGAAAAGCGTATGCCCCTCACGACGGTGTAACCACAAACGTTGTATGGTTGTCTTTGACTATTCAAGTAGTACATAGAAAACATTAAGATAAGAGTGGGCTGTACTTTCCCCTTCCTTCCTCCTTCTATGGGCCTGTGGCTCTGATGTGCTTGATTCCATAATGCACTGTGAATGCTGCATTGTCAATGTTACAAACTACTAAACACAGATAAAAAAGGTATCTCTCTGAGAAAACTTCAACTAAAACCGCTATCAAACAGCACTTGCCTCAAACCATGCGAGGACTGGAGGTAGAATACTAACTAAATAAAATGAACCTAGTCCTGCAATAGGTAAGACGTGCATTTTTCTGAATTTAGGAATTTAAATACAGGCTTGTTGCCATCTAGTGGCTGTCTCATGTTACAACAAAACATAAAAAAAGCAAATTGCATGCCGTCATCGAATGAAACTGTTCCACGGCAGTACCACTACTGAAATAAAGTATTTTCATTCGCATTCATGCTGCAGGGAAGGAAGGCGAAATGAACCAGAAATGTAATTAAACTCCGAATACACGGAAGTTAAGTAAAACTCGGATAACTGACGGTCTTCAACCACTAAACAAAAACGTTTAATGACAAATTAAGAGTTTTTAAAAGTATTAACGGATCACGATTGACCCAATGTTCTGGTGGTATTTAGTGTAAAAAAATTAATTGAGTTTTGTCCGTAAAGCTTATGAATGATTGCAGTGCACTTATGTTAGGACCGAAGCCACTATCACCATGGTTCACTCAGAGTCAATTCCTTTCAAAGGCAGGAAGTGAAGAACAGGTAGGCACGACAGCTCCAACCTCAATTCAATTACACCAAACTATTATGAGCATTACGTCGGTACAGTCAACAGCCAAGGTTAAGCTATTAAGTCAGCAAACACTGCGCACTAAACACACTGGGGCCTTTTATTAGAAAGAATCATGGCGTGATGAATCACAGATGCTGAAAACATCAGAGTGGGAGAGAAAACAAACAAATGACACATGCCCAGCGACAACACGTTTGTAAATGGCAGTGGTTCAGTATATCTCACAGGCGCATACGTACCGGCAGATCTGCATAAAAATAGTGCTTTCTGTTCTACGCACCGCCTGTTGAGGACCTACGGGGGAATAATGTATAATTTACATGCCGCCAATACTCCGTATGCATGCAAAAACCTTCAAAGACAAGTACACTGCTTCATGAACATCATCATTGCATTATCTGAGAACGCACCTATCAGAAAAACAAAAAGATTCATAAAACAAGTAGGAGTACAGGGAAACAAAACAAGCTCAAAGGGCCTTGCAGCGATCCCAGTGCTAGGGGAGGATTCTAGAGCTCTTGTCACTTGAACAAGCTCTAAGAAACTTGAAGCGATCCCAGAGCTAGGGGAGGAGTCGAGAGCCGTCATCAGGCGATCAAGCCCTAAGGGCATTGCAGCAATCCCAGTGGGAGAGGAGGAGTCGAGAGCCCTCATCATGCGATCAAGCCCTCTGTGCCTTGCAGCGATCCCAGAGCTAGGGGAGGAGTTGAGAGCCCTTGTCACAAGATGCTAACAGCTCTTTTCAAACACTCGTGCTTGTGCTGGCATCCACCTTGTGGGAGCGAGCAGCGGTGCACGCGGCCACGCTAATTGAAAACAGATGGCCCGCGCGCCGCTGCTCGCTCCCGCAAGGTGGATGCCAGCACAAGCACGAGTGCTTGAAAAGAGCTGACCAATTTCTAAAGGTCATCTCCTAGTGTAGCGCATGCGCGCTGCCTAGGCGAGACCTAAAAAGGGGGTTCTTTGTCATGTTTTGTCATGTTTCCAAAATCCTTCTGACAGCTCAAAAGCAGCAAAATTCAAAAGAGCTTTGACATCTTCATGAAGCAACTTGAGTTTGGTGGGAGCTGTAAGAGACTGTTTAAAAATCCCCTTCAGCTTAGACAGCAAAGAACATGTGACAGTTTTGCATTAAGAGAGTGAAATATAATTCTGTCAGTTTTTGAGAGAGAAGCAAACAATTTGCATGCATTTTTAGGCCTTATTGCAAGGTTTACATTTTATATTAAGTGATTATACTCAATGCACAAACACATAGCATGTAAATATATGTACCTTCTCACGTTAAGTTATGGGCTGAATGATAAGTCAGTGTCAAAGATAAACCTGTCTCTTTTATGGATGCCAAGGAAGGTTATGAGTGGAGGCATACTGGACCAGAAATCAACCAAAAGTAGGAAGAATTATAAGATCAACAACAAGTCATGTTATTAATTTCAGAGATTAAAGGATGAGATTCGCCTATTTGTGTGACTTGATGCAAATACCTGGAGACACAGAGGGGTTTATACTGTGATTCTGCAGGAGGTCTCCAAACATGTCAGAAGGATATTGAGGTCTAAAGCGTTAAATGTCACAGATAAGTTGAGGATGATCAAGGACTATCACATAACCCAGTCAGAGGCTCAATCAATACTACCCAGTTGTTCATTAGGGTGGCTTATGTTCTCTTGTGAGATTTCATGCCAGACTAACAATTGCTGAGAATGTTGATTATTTTGAAGGGGCCTAGATTTGCAAGATGACCACTATTTGAACATCTTTGCAGTAGTTGGTAGATCAGAGATCGATCTAAAATTGGCTGGGCCATGGGGATGTCAGACAGCTTCTTTGATGGTGGTGTGACAATGAAGGGAATTTAAGGATGCATTAAAGAACCATGTGATGGTTAGCATGATAACAGACTAGTGCAGTGAAGGATTCTGCAAGATTGGTTTGTCATGTTACAGGCTTGGTGCAGTTAAATTTGCACGGTTAGTTTGTTGCAATGTAAAATGACTTCTGAAAAAATGACATTCTAAAGCCATTTAGCCCAGCTCCTCAATTCAGGTCAAAAGACCCCCGCCCTCGAATAGCATTAGCGCTAGTTGATTCTGGCATCTATTAAATTAATTGAGAGATCATTGCTGAAAATGTGGAATAATGCGCACAGGTTGTATTCAGCCTTTTTTTGATGCATTATTACAGCATGGTGGTTTGCATTAACAATTAACTCCAGATAAAATGACTACACACTTACATAAGCAAAAACCAGAGGGAGCAGAATCTCCTCTGTGGACCTCTGCCATCTCTCAAACAAACCTTTTTTTTTACCTTCACAAAGAATGGATTACCCTGCTATTTTGAGGTGTCAGTAAAATATCAAAGTTTTGCAACCGGATTTTAGTCACAAACAATTGATGCATTAGATACTAATTCATTATTTGGAAGGATGGCTACAAGACGCACCTACCAGATACTGTATCAGGATCCATTCCGAATACCATTGTAGGACTCAGAAAGAAAAACAACTCTGAAAAAGGGGTTAGTACACAAGAAAAAGCATTTTAACTGTAGGAAAAAAATGAAATGGAGCTTTTTCAACCATTAAAATGCTTTGTAAATGTGGCTGTATATTATTAATTCTGAATTGATTTAGCATTTAATATACTGTGATTCTCTTTTGATTTATATTCCATCTAGTCTTTATTGTCTGCCCACTTACCATATGCATCACTGTAGTCGGCATATCACTGCATATGAAATGCAGCTGACCTCCAAGCCTAAACTGAAATTGCACTTATAGTTTAGAATTAATGCAAACCCTTCAATATTGGTAACAATCAGTCACAGATAGAAGACCCCAATAATGCTCTTTATTCCTACAAAGCAAACATTGTTTACTGAACAAAAAAGGCAACTAGAAGAGGACTAGAATATGTAGAGCTGCTCACAGTACAAATAAAGCTTTTAAGCTTTCAATGGAACTCATAAAAGTACTACTAATCTGCAAGTTAAGCCAATGAGTGAATCATCAGATTAAAGCTATCGCACTCTCATTTCCACAGCTTGAATTGACAAAAGGCATTTATTTGACTTCAACATATTCCTTTGACAGGTAAGGAAAAGTGATAGGTTCATGAACCTGTGTTTTTGGATGTCTGCTTTCAATTTTTACCTGAATTGAAGTGAGATGCAGTTGAGAAGAAAGGGTAAAAAAGATCTAAACAAAAAAATGGGAACAATTTCTTTCAGACTTACCTGGACTGTACTGCCTGAATTCCTCTTAAATCATAGTTTGTGTAATGCTTTTCCTCCAACTCCTTTACTCTTTTTATTTGTGTTTTGGCATGAGTCAGACAAGTAGATAACATCCAAAACTGATAGGGGCAGAAAATGTACTAACATTTGATGCATCGCAGTACAGCAATCAAAATTGGTCTGCTGAGTTGCCTCAAAGGGAGCAAGCAGAGCAGCGCCAAGTATGGTTCTGTTTCCCCCTGCACTGGCACACTATAGGCTGCCTTGCACTACATGCGTACTCCTGAACCGTAGTGCAAGGGTGTATATGTGATGTCTAGCATAGATTTTGTACTGGAAGGTTATCCTTCCAGTACAAAACCTATGCTAGACATTATGGTATAATTAGGCCTATACATAATTGGCACATTTAATTTACATGTAAGTTCTTATTGTGTGGCTGTCTGGGAAGAGGAAGAATAACAAGGTCCAACTGCCAACTACTCTTATTCATGTGACCCTGGAACAGGTTGCTGGGGCAGGAAAATGACAACTTCGTAAAAAGTGGCATTTTCAAAATTGTAACTTAAAATCCAACTTTACCATTAAAAACGATTTTAAATTACAATATCTCAGACACCAAACATGAAATCGCTACCTATTCCCAATCAAACGTTAGCACTTATTAAATGTAATAAAGGAGCCCAATGTTATTCTTTGTGTGAGGTAAGCCTCACAGTAGTAAAAAACGGATTTAGGAGTATTTCACTACCAGGATATGTAAAACTTAAAAGTACATGCCCAATCCTTTAATTACACTGCTCCCTGCTCTTTGAGCTACCCAGGGACTAGCTTCGGGTGACACATGCAATAAAAAGGGAGTTTAAAGCTTGGAAAGGGGGTTGTATTGCCTAGTCAAATTGGCAGTTTAAAACTGCATTCCGGCTGCAATGGCAGAACTGGGGCTGGTTTTAAGGGGCTACTTTAAGTGGGTGGACCAATAAGTGCTGCAGTTCCACTAGTAGCATTTAATTTATAGGCCCTAGGTATATGTTATACCACTTTACTAGGGACTTATAAGTAAATTAAACATGCCAATCGGGTCTAAGCCACTTTTACCATGCTTTACGGAGTGAGGACAAGCACTTTAGCACTGGTTAATAGTGTTAAAACTCACAGAGTCCTAAGGCCAGCAAAAACAAATTCAGAAAAATGAAAAATAGGAGAGTGAAGGCAAAAGGTTTGGGGGTAGGCCACTCTAAGGCTGACAGGTCTGACAGGTACACTTTAGTTCCTTCTTTGTTGCAATACACCATAACACATCTTTTGCAGTGCAGCATTTTTGTGACTTTGTGGTAATGCTGCATGACATCACTCTGCACATGCAATTTGTGGCAATCTCATGGGGAATCTAAGGACGTTTACAATAGTGGATGGTGGTTCATGTGCATAGATGATTAATTTGCCTCAGTTACATGTCCCTGGCAACCTTAGGAACTGTAAAATAATCACCTAGTACAAGCTTCGGTGGCTGTGTGGCTCCTATATTGGGGCAGTGAAGCAATTCTCTTTGAAGAAAGCAGGCTACTTGTTCTGTAAATGACTGTTGATCAGAGGAAGGGCTTGCCTAGGCAGTAGATGTGCTGTTATTCGCAAACCTCCAAGAAAGCACTGCAGGCCATGCATGTGCTAATCACTTTCCTATAGGGTATGTGTTAGAAATGTGCCCTTGGCTTAACTGATTTTCTTGTGAAAAACAATGAGGTTGGTGATTTACATGCACATAAGTCATACTATTAATTATAGCCACGCTTAATAACCATAATTGTGCATGAGGCAGTATATGGCAGTCAAATATAGTTTGTAGTTTGCTCCCTTTTTGACATTTTATGGTATGTTCCATAACTTGCTCTGAGTTGGCATGTCCTTTAGTTTGGCAGTGTGGATGCTATTGCGCTGCTGTTCCTGGGCGTTGACCTGCATTTGTACTTGCAGGCCACCCCCAGTGGTCATGGCAGCCCGCTGATTCTACGCTGAATTCTCCTTAGTTTTTCTCTTCATGCCATGCAACCCTGTCCTTATTTCATCAACAGTCCTTTGTGTGGGGGAGACACTTTTCAGTTGGTCACGGATAAGACCCTAGAGCGCAGCCTCCTTAGAAGGGAGAAGTATAGAGGTCACAGACACCTGGATCTGCTGTCCTGTGACTTCGCTTTCGCTGCCATGGTTGTTGCTCCTGATGTGCATAAAAAATCGTCAATTTGTTTAATTCAAACAACACTTTTTGGTCCTCATTTATGAAAACTGTTGCATTGCTGCGACAAAACAGCGATGCAACAGTTTTCACTGCGCCCTCCTTGCGACACGATGAATGCATACGGAGCTCCATGTCGCAAGCAGTTACAGATACATCAGTATTACTGACGAATCTGTAGGTGCAAAAGTGACGCATTGCTAGGGTGTGTCTGAAAACAGACGCAACTCCAGCAATGTGTCCTTTCACATGTGCCAAGCCTCATGTGAAAGGGCCTGCGTCAGTATTATGACTGCTGTGAGGCAGGCGTAAGGTTTTGATGCAGTGGCGTCCTAGAAGTGGCGCAGTGAAATCTTATAAATTTTAGTGCCTCTTCTACAAGGCTTTTTGCGGGGAACGCCCACCCTGCATACAATATACCTGACGGAGGTTTAATGTAGTGCAGGGCTTTACAAAGTGACGCATCTGCTTAGATGTGTCACTTTGTAAATAGGGCGCAACGTGGTGCATTTTCTTACGCTGTCGGTGCGTCACAAAAAGTGCAGCAATGGCGGCGTAAAAGTGTTGCAAGGCCTCATAAATAAGGCCCATTGTAAATATGGCACTGCGTAGCGCTAATCTCTGTAAATTTGGCCTTTAGTTTCTTGTGCTCTCAAGACTTCTCACATTTTGATACAGAGTATGATAATAGGCTCTTTATTATAAGGTAGTGGTGTGCAGCCCATATTTTAGCAGGATTTCCCTGAAACGGTCAGACCACTTCGCCCTCTAGTCATTACACTTTATTTCAACGACTTAAATAGTATGTTCCCCAGCCATATTGACATTTGTTCCCTAAAACAGCTTTTAAGCTAAAGGGTAAAATTAAAAATACATTTTATCTGTCTCCTTTGCACAGCGTGCTTTAAACTACTGAGAAGCATTGCTTCAAAAGGCACACATATTTAAAAAACAGCTGAAATAGCAGGTTGGACTGCTTGGTAAATGCTGAGCTATGTTTAAAGTATATGCAGTTGGTTACAGTAAGCACCAGTTTATCACTAGATAATTGACATAAAGATGCTCACTATCTTCAAATTGCCTTGCTTGAAACATTCCTTTGAAAATGAGATTAAATTGCAATATGCCAGCAGCTTGCAAAAAAACTGATTTGACAAGGTAAAAGCCTAAAAAACTCACACCAAGGAATTCAAAACACAAGTCTGGCGTGCATCAGGATTTAAAGTAACATTTTTTTATTTGCAGGTGACTTAGCCTGTTCACGTCCCTTTCTCATTTTATGTTCTCTGCCTCAATTCTGTTAAGCCTTTGCTCTGTCTGCCATTTTACAGAAAGGTAATGCCAGAAAATATGTTTGAAGAAGCTACTGCACATTTTTATGGCATATGCGATTGATCATGTAAGTGCTTTCTTACGCCACCTATTTGAAAGTTTATTTTATTGAATTATGAAGTAAGTTTATTTTTTTCCGTGAATTATTTGTATGTATGTAAAATATTTTTTATTAGATATACAGGTTAAATCAGCCCCCCTCACCAGGTCGATGATATTTGCCACCACAGCAGCCACTGTCCATCACAACTGGAAGGTGGCATGTGCTCTATTCATGCTGTTTTGAAGGGTGTAGCTCCAGGCAGAATTATTTTTGTTTCCTACTGGGGCTACTAGTATAAAGAGAATACCGTGTTAAGGAATTGTGAACAGAGGTCACTGATGACAAATCCAAAGTCACTATTATAAATCTTAATCACCAGAATATCTTATCTTTGATGCCAGATATTAGAAAAGACGATTGCTATCTGAATGTGGTAGACACCTCTCAATAAAACCTAGCTAAAGGGACCAATTTTCAGTAGGGTGATAAAGAAAAACTCTCTGATGTTGTAATTGTATTTGCATTTACAGTGGAGGAAGCTCCCAGCACAGAGAATAATTCACCAGTTGAATTTCCTCCTGCATTGCAAATTTGGCAGCAGGTTCTCCTTCAGATATAGTACGTCTGACTTTAAAATATTCTAGAATAATTTCCTCTTCTCCACAGTTCATAGTCTCCAAATGCCTAGGCACAACCATCATATGACCACACAAAGTCTTAAATTCCTGGCCTAACTACTGTATGTCCAGGCGCAGCCTCAATTGACTAATTGTATCCTCAATTGGGACACTGTGGTATACCTGACCTAGCATCAATGCAAGGCAAAACATCAAGAAACAGGTCCTCAACGAAATACCAGGCACACAGAGTTAAGTGCTCAAGCGCAACCTATTTTAACCAACAGTTCTTGTGGAGCTGACTGATCACCTCCTTGCTAACCTCAATGGGCAACAGAGGTAGAGGCAGAGGGATAAAAATACTGATGTCAGGTGTGTCCGTGGTGGGTTACTGGAGTGGGAACTGCAACTGCAGCTAGGAAGGCAGCTCGGTGATGGTTTTGACTGCAGCAGGGGTTGGAGCAATGGTGGGTTGTGATGTGGGAGGAATGCCTACTTGGGAAGGTACTAATTAGTGTTTTTTATGTGTGCGTATATTTCTACCACTCAGAGACACAATTAAACAATCAACCAATTATCATTGTAACATGAGAGGTGATAGGACTCTGGCCCAGATTTACAAAGGTTTTGTGCCCAGTTTACGTTACTTTTTCAGAGCGGACAGACCCAGCACAAATTATTTTTGTAGTCTACAAACCATCGCAAATTGGTATTTGTGTTAGTTTGTAAGAAAAAGTAAAGAAAACAACTGCAAAGCGTTGCTTTGCGTAGCTCTACGTCAAGAGTGAATTCCATGGTTGTTACGAGAGTATTCCAATGCTTCCACCCATGGTTTTTAATGCAAAACCCTATCTAATAACAATATGAGACAGGATTTTACACCAAAAATTAACGCCACTTGAAACAGGCATTAAAAGGAGAAATGCTTTCTTTTCTGACTTTGCATGTGTGCTGCACTGCACAGCACACTTATAACAGAAGAAAAGTTTTAAACTTAGGCTAGGCGTAGAATTTTGTACTAGAAGGATACCCTTCCAGTACAAAACAAAACCTATGCTAGACTCAGCAGACACCTTTGCACTATGGCGCAAAGGTGTGTGAGTGGCACTAGGCAGCAAAATTCTGTGCCGGCGCTAGGGAGAAAGGGAGGTGAGATATGGCACTTCCCCCTCTCGCCATCAAGCTACGCAGCTCAGCAACTTTGGGTGCTGCACTGCTTTGTTTGACAGGTACCTACATCTGGCCCTTTGTTTACCCATCATGGATACCATGTGGACTTCCTACCTATATAAAACACATAATTCTCCTCACAACAATGTGTGGTATTTTAAGTTTTATTTGCTGAGACAAGGAAGCCAAATAGTGTCATCTTTTCTCCAATGATTTTCCTCCAACCATTTATGCATGTGTCATCTAGAGTATGTAAGTGTAGCACACATTTTTGTGGTAGGCCTATTGTACAGGGTTTTCATTACTGTATGAGGTTATCCTGAAATCCTGTCTAATGAATGTACCATCACACACAGCCCAGGATAAACCCACTATCAAATGATTTCCCATGCATCTTTAGTTCCTCTCGATATACACCCTTGACTAGTACTCTCTTCCCAACACAGATGTTGTTTGCCACTTACCATACTCTCTGGGGAGCACCAGTACTCCTGACTCTTCTACATTTTGGGTATTTCTCCTGCAAGATCACAGTCAACCCATTCTAGACATAACATGTTCCTAGATCTTCACTGATGCCTTCAGTATTGTCATGTCCAGGATTCCAAAGATCTTCTCCCAGATTTTCGCAGGGAGACCTCCATCTATGGTCAGACTGTTAAGTACTTATCCTACTGTCATTTCCCTGTCCCTCTATTTCAGGCAATTTCACTATCGTTTTTGTCTACCTCCCACAGGAAGATGGTCACTGAATTGAACAAGCCTCTGATGCACTTCCAATTTTCTGAGCACCCCTTGTAGAGACTTAACATGAGGTGCCTCTTCACCACCTTCTTGCACACCATCTACTAGCCCAAAAATATAATGTTCTACTGCCTGCAAGCTGCCGTGGCACAATGTATTGGGGGTTGAGTTCCCTAGATGGCAGAATATGAAGAAGGATGGCATTGGATTGATCCATATGCTTTGTGTGCTATTGTGCCCACGAAATGACTACCGTCTTCCTTGTGGTTGTTTTTGGAGCTCAGGATGAGGCTGATGGGATGCTGATGGGATTTCCAGTGTTGTCCAGGAATAAAAGGAAACACCCATTTTTCTGGCCTTCCAACGTCATAAATGGATCCAAAGACTGAATCGAAGGGCTGCAGTACTTTACAAGTGATGGTAGGCCTGTCTCTTGGGTCTTGATACCAGAGACCTGAGGGAGTTGGTGAAATGAGGATGGTGCCTTTATCCTGAAAATCACAATTTATTTTGTTAGCCTCATGTATGCTCTGACCCAAGGGCCAACAAGAGAGAACATTCATTGAGTCAGGCATTGCTCTCTCAGAGCCTCTATCCACATGATGGCAAATTCTCTGCTTTTTAGTAGAAGGTGGAGCCCATGGTGGTCGGGGGGTCCAGAAACTAGACAGGGAAGATCTAGAGGGGGTGAAGTGGGGTGCCAGGAGTAAATTCCAAGTAACGCCAGGTATACAGATTTAAAAATATATTATGACAGAGCTGGTATTTGTCAGTGTCAAGGGTGAAAATACACAAATTATATCTTTAAAAATATTTTAAAGGGGCGAATAGGGGCACATATTTGTGGCTGGTGCAATGTAGGTGGTTAGTAGAATGGAATTGAGTGGAAAGGAGAAATCATTGGGTGGTGTAGGGCTCCACAAGATTCCTCCTTCTTTCTCTTTGCACAGGTCCTCCATCTTTATGAGAGTGTAGATCTTTGCATCTTTGAGGATACATTAAGAGCCTGATTTGGATGTCCGGAGGAGAGCCTCAGACCAGCGATCGGAGTCTCGCCACCCGTCATAATGAGCCTCCCCTCTGACTGCCGTATTTTGATTACGGCAGTCAGAGGGAAAACCATAAGGGGATTCCGCTCCTCTTCCAATGGGCTCTGTGAGCCCGTCAGAACAGGAGCGGAATAGTAATCCCTTCAATGACGGCAGAGCCAGACTCAGCTCCGCCGTCGGGATTATGATGTCGGTTTCCAACAGCCTTTCCATGTAAGCCTTTCCGACATGGAAAGGCTATTGGAAAGTGACATTAGTGGCCCTGCTAGGCCCCCTTACCCCCTGGACTTCCACTTAGGAGCCTGGGGGGCACCTATGGTTCACCCCTGAATATCCCTGCACTGTGTGGTGCCTGCCACACGGTGCAGGGATTTTCACAAACTCACATTTCTCAATGGAAGCCTGTGCTGCGGGCAGTTTCCGCCCACTGCACAAGCTCCATAGAGAAATGGGAGTTTGCGACCGCACATGTAATCAGGTGTGCGGAACCGCCGGCGTATGGTCGGGAGGCTCCCTCACCGAAATGGTGTCGGTCGGAGGCAACTCTGACCAACATTGTAATGAGGGCCTTCGTGTGACAGCAAAAATGTAGGAAGGGTGGGCAGCGAAAGAATAACATTTTATAGGACAAGATACTATTGGTAGGATAACAATAGCAGTCTGGTTACTCAAACAGTAGATTTGTTTGAATGTTTTTTCTTTAAAATATGCTACCCCAGTCGGTACTACCAATCATTGCTCTTTTTTATCCTAACCTTTCATGATGACCACAGCCTGCTGATGATAGAGAGGCTACGTCAGGGCCTGCAGAAGGGCCTATTAGTGGAGACAGTGGTGGTAAGTTATCTTTATTCTTTCTTGATTTTAATATAAAATCATAACCACCTGTTTATTTTGCAGCATGTCTCTGCCATTGAAGTTGCAAAGCCACATACTTTGCAACTTCACATATTCTTTCTAAAATGTCACCAGATCCACACAGTCGAGGAGCTGGCGATGTTTTAAAAAATGTTACAGAGGCAGCAAATAAAGGTTCATGGTCTGCCTATAGGGGGCTTGATGTGCCTACTGAGTACCAAGCTTCCAAATGTTCCTGCTGCCAGAGGTATACCAGGAGGAGAGGCTGCAACAGGGAATCAATATACTGCTAGTCGCACACTAATTTTTCCAAATATGTTTCCCCACTACCTGACACTATGGCGTGGGGTGGGGGTGCAAGGCAATGACAGCCCTGAGTAAGAGTTGAGAGAAATATCATGTGCAGTCCAGCGGTAACCCACTGCTGGACTTCTTTGTGCAAACATCTGGGTAATATGGGGATATTGTGCTGTTTAAACATTGACTTGGCTGCAGTGGTCCTGAAATATTGCCCATTTGAGTGAAGCTCAAAGTTTTGTGACTTTGGAAACATGCTGAGTGAGATCGAAAAAATTTATAATAACTGTTGTGAAGGAATAGTATCTGTACGGTACAGAAAGAACTGTTCGTGGAATGTGGAGAAAGAGGGCAGTAGAACAAGTGATAGTGACTGAAACAGCAGATTCATTTCCCGGTTGGTGTTCTTCTTTAGTGTATCTCTTTTGTGCAACGTTTGTACTTCCTAATAGTACATGCACAGATTTTTTTTACAATTTAGTACTTGTTTGGCTCCTTACTTCCTTTTTGCTCCAGATGTCCCATTTGCCTTCCATTCTACGTTATTTGTTTTGTCTTTTTACTTCCACTTTTGTCTTACCTTTGTCTTATCTTTTCCCTGCTACTTTCTTTTTTCCTTTCCCACTCTGCGCTGTTCTCAGTCTTTATTGTATTTACTTTTTTTATTACATTCAATTTTTGGGGCATATGTACAAGCCCCTATCGTCACGGGAGCATCACTTTTTGTGACGTGTCCATGGCGACAGGGGCTTCGCCTTATTACAAGGCAGCTTTAAGCCACTTAACGTGGCTTAACGCTGCCTTGTAAATAAGGCCCCCTTTCACGCTATGATTACCGTGAAAGGGGTGGGCAGTGGGTGTTGCGGTGGGCGTTCCACCGCAACACCCATTGATTTTGATGCTGCCCCCTGTTTACAAGGGCAGCGTAAATAGGAGGCAGCGCCAAAATTAAGACCAGGGAAAACCTGGTCTTAACTTGGCGAAACAAGGAGAAATGCTTTATTTCTCCTCGTTTTTGCTTTTTCCATGTGTGCTGCCTTCACTTCAGTTCTTTACATAAACTCCCTTTCAAATCTACCCCGAAACAGAACCTACATCGTCCATTATAGTTGGGAGGGGGGTTACTGACAATGTCCAGGTTTCAAACACTCATTCGCCTTTCATGACTTGTCTTGTTACTAGAGTCCTAACTAAACTTCTATTAATAATAAATCTGTACTGCACTCTTCTCTTAAACCACAACCAAGAAGTATTCAGAACCCATGAGCATATGTCATGGTGTCCATCAATTGTTGTTTTTGCATTTGTCACCCCGAGTGGGACGGGTATGCCCAGACGTGGGTCCCGTGCTCTCCATGCCACTGGAATCAAGCTATCCTGGCTGAAGAGGGGTGAAACCCCGAAACCGGTCCTAGGATGCTTGTTTCCAGTCCAGGGAGGACCTGGCTTGGCAGTTCGGGCTGGACTGTTCCCATGAGGCACAGGGTCAAGACTGATTTGCATATGGCTGGGTTCAAACTGGAATGGCATGGTGAGCAAAAAAACGATGGATTTAGGCCCAGATCTCTGTACTGGGGTGAATGTATGACATTGTTCTGCATTCTGTCCATCAATTGTTGTTTTGCATTTGTCACCCCGAGTGGGACGGGTATGCCCAGACGTGGGTCCCGTGCTCTCCATGCCACTGGAATCAAGCTATCCTGGCTGAAGAGGGGTGAAACCCCGAAACCGGTCCTAGGATGCTTGTTTCCAGTCCAGGGAGGACCTGGCTTGGCAGTTCGGGCTGGACTGTTCCCATGAGGCACAGGGTCAAGACTGATTTGCATATGGCTGGGTTCAAACTGGAATGGCATGGTGAGCAAAAACGATGGATTTAGGCCCAGATCTCTGTACTGGGGTGAATGTATGACATTGTTCTGCATTCTGTCCATCAATTGTTGTTTTTGCATTTGTCACCCCGAGTGGGACGGGTATGCCCAGACGTGGGTCCCGTGCTCTCCATGCCACTGGAATCAAGCTATCCTGGCTGAAGAGGGGTGAAACCCCGAAACCGGTCCTAGGATGCTTGTTTCCAGTCCAGGGAGGACCTGGCTTGGCAGTTCGGGCTGGACTGTTCCCATGAGGCACAGGGTCAAGACTGATTTGCATATGGCTGGGTTCAAACTGGAATGGCATGGTGAGCAAAAAACGATGGATTTAGGCCCAGATCTCTGTACTGGGGTGAATGTATGACATTGTTCTGCATTCTGTCCATCAATTGTTGTTTTTGCATTTGTCACCCCGAGTGGGACGGGTATGCCCAGACGTGGGTCCCGTGCTCTCCATGCCACTGGAATCAAGCTATCCTGGCTGAAGAGGGGTGAAACCCCGAAACCGGTCCTAGGATGCTTGTTTCCAGTCCAGGGAGGACCTGGCTTGGCAGTTCGGGCTGGACTGTTCCCATGAGGCACAGGGTCAAGACTGATTTGCATATGGCTGGGTTCAAACTGGAATGGCATGGTGAGCAAAAAAACGATGGATTTAGGCCCAGATCTCTGTACTGGGGTGAATGTATGACATTGTTCTGCATTCTGTCCATCAATTGTTGTTTTTGCATTTGTCACCCCGAGTGGGACGGGTATGCCCAGACGTGGGTCCCGTGCTCTCCATGCCACTGGAATCAAGCTATCCTGGCTGAAGAGGGGTGAAACCCCGAAACCGGTCCTAGGATGCTTGTTTCCAGTCCAGGGAGGACCTGGCTTGGCAGTTCGGGCTGGACTGTTCCCATGAGGCACAGGGTCAAGACTGATTTGCATATGGCTGGGTTCAAACTGGAATGGCATGGTGAGCAAAAAAACGATGGATTTATGCCCAGATCTCTGTACTGGGGTGAATGTATGACATTGTTCTGCATTCTGTCCATCAATTGTTGTTTTTGCATTTGTCACCCCGAGTGGGACGGGTATGCCCAGACGTGGGTCCCGTGCTCTCCATGCCACTGGAATCAAGCTATCCTGGCTGAAGAGGGTGAAACCCCGAAACCGGTCCTAGGATGCTTGTTTCCAGTCCAGGGAGGACCTGGCTTGGCAGTTCGGGCTGGACTGTTCCCATGAGGCACAGGGTCAAGACTGATTTGCATATGGCTGGGTTCAAACTGGAATGGCATGGTGAGCAAAAAAACGATGGATTTAGGCCCAGATCTCTGTACTGGGGTGAATGTATGACATTGTTCTGCATTCTGTCCATCAATTGTTGTTTTTGCATTTGTCACCCCGAGTGGGACGGGTATGCCCAGACGTGGGTCCCGTGCTCTCCATGCCACTGGAATCAAGCTATCCTGGCTGAAGAGGGTGAAACCCGAAACCGGTCCTAGGATGCTTGTTTCCAGTCCAGGGAGGACCTGGCTTGGCAGTTCGGGCTGGACTGTTCCCATGAGGCACAGGGTCAAGACTGATTTGCATATGGCTGGGTTCAAACTGGAATGGCATGGTGAGCAAAAAACGATGGATTTAGGCCCAGATCTCTGTACTGGGGTGAATGTATGACATTGTTCTGCATTCTGTCCATCAATTGTTGTTTTTGCATTTGTCACCCCGAGTGGGACGGGTATGCCCAGACGTGGGTCCCGTGCTCTCCATGCCACTGGAATCAAGCTATCCTGGCTGAAGAGGGGTGAAACCCGAAACCGGTCCTAGGATGCTTGTTTCCAGTCCAGGGAGGACCTGGCTTGGCAGTTCGGGCTGGACTGTTCCCATGAGGCACAGGGTCAAGACTGATTTGCATATGGCTGGGTTCAAACTGGAATGGCATGGTGAGCAAAAAAACGATGGATTTAGGCCCAGATCTCTGTACTGGGGTGAATGTATGACATTGTTCTGCATTCTGTCCATCAATTGTTGTTTTTGCATTTGTCACCCGAGTGGGACGGGTATGCCCAGACGTGGGTCCCGTGCTCTCCATGCCACTGGAATCAAGCTATCCTGGCTGAAGAGGGGTGAAACCCCGAAACCGGTCCTAGGATGCTTGTTTCCAGTCCAGGGAGGACCTGGCTTGGCAGTTCGGGCTGGACTGTTCCCATGAGGCACAGGGTCAAGACTGATTTGCATATGGCTGGGTTCAAACTGGAATGGCATGGTGAGCAAAAAAACGATGGATTTAGGCCCAGATCTCTGTACTGGGGTGAATGTATGACATTGTTCTGCATTCTGTCCATCAATTGTTGTTTTTGCATTTGTCACCCCGAGTGGGACGGGTATGCCCAGACGTGGGTCCCGTGCTCTCCATGCCACTGGAATCAAGCTATCCTGGCTGAAGAGGGGTGAAACCCGAAACCGGTCCTAGGATGCTTGTTTCCAGTCCAGGGAGGACCTGGCTTGGCAGTTCGGGCTGGACTGTTCCCATGAGGCACAGGGTCAAGACTGATTTGCATATGGCTGGGTTCAAACTGGAATGGCATGGTGAGCAAAAAACGATGGATTTAGGCCCAGATCTCTGTACTGGGGTGAATGTATGACATTGTTCTGCATTCTGTCCATCAATTGTTGTTTTTGCATTTGTCACCCGAGTGGGACGGGTATGCCCAGACGTGGGTCCCGTGCTCTCCATGCCACTGGAATCAAGCTATCCTGGCTGAAGAGGGTGAAACCCCGAAACCGGTCCTAGGATGCTTGTTTCCAGTCCAGGGAGGACCTGGCTTGGCAGTTCGGGCTGGACTGTTCCCATGAGGCACAGGGTCAAGACTGATTTGCATATGGCTGGGTTCAAACTGGAATGGCATGGTGAGCAAAAAACGATGGATTTAGGCCCAGATCTCTGTACTGGGGTGAATGTATGACATTGTTCTGCATTCTGTCCATCAATTGTTGTTTTTGCATTTGTCACCCCGAGTGGGACGGGTATGCCCAGACGTGGGTCCCGTGCTCTCCATGCCACTGGAATCAAGCTATCCTGGCTGAAGAGGGTGAAACCCCGAAACCGGTCCTAGGATGCTTGTTTCCAGTCCAGGGAGGACCTGGCTTGGCAGTTCGGGCTGGACGGTTCCCATGAGGCACAGGGTCAAGACTGATTTGCATATGGCTGGGTTCAAACTGGAATGGCATGGTGAGCAAAAAAACGATGGATTTAGGCCCAGATCTCTGTACTGGGGTGAATGTATGACATTGTTCTGCATTCTGTCCATCAATTGTTGTTTTTGCATTTGTCACCCCAGTGGGACGGGTATGCCCAGACGTGGGTCCCGTGCTCTCCATGCCACTGGAATCAAGCTATCCTGGCTGAAGAGGGTGAAACCCCGAAACCGGTCCTAGGATGCTTGTTTCCAGTCCAGGGAGGACCTGGCTTGGCAGTTCGGGCTGGACTGTTCCCATGAGGCACAGGGTCAAGACTGATTTGCATATGGCTGGGTTCAAACTGGAATGGCATGGTGAGCAAAAAAACGATGGATTTAGGCCCAGATCTCTGTACTGGGGTGAATGTATGACATTGTTCTGCATTCTGTCCATCAATTGTTGTTTTTGCATTCATATGTCATGGTGCACCATGAGCCCCAAACCCAACACTCCCCTTATCTGAGCAGAGATCTCAGTTGAAATCAGTCAATCAGGGTTGGTGAAGCGCAGCTACTCACCCTTGAGGGTCTCAAGGTGCCAGGGGGATGAAGGGCAGCTCAGTTGAGTGCTGAGGTCATCCGAAGAGCCAGGTGTTGAGGTCCTTCCTGAACTGGAGCAGTGTAGGGACCTGCCGGAGGTGGAGGGGGAGGCCGTTCCAGGCATTGGCTGTGAGGTAGGAGAAGGACTTTCCTCCGGTTCTGGTCTTGTAGATGCGTGGTATGGAGGCCAGAGAGAAGTCAGCTGATCGGAGGTGTCTTTTGTGTGCATGGAAGGAGAGCCGGTTGTTTAGGTATGCTGGTCTGATGTTGTGGAGGGCCTTGTTTGCGTGAGTGAGGAGCTTGATGGTTATTCTTCTTTCGATGGGGAGCCAGTGTCAGTAGCCTTCACTGCATGAATCGTGATTTACTTCTTAGACCTGGACTGTTGTATGATGGAGTGCATTGAGGGCAATGTTATGGAGCGTGCCAAAACTGGCCAGAATGTCACCAAGTCCAATGTTCTATGAGTAGAAAGCTAAGTTAGACAAAGTTGGATGCTAGGGCAGATCTTATATGGTCCTAAGTGACCCCCTAGAAGGACCAGATAGGAACAATGTTTTAGAAAATTTGATTTCTTGTTTCAACAAGGAGAATCAGTAAAAAGATTCAACAATAACATGAAAGAAGACAAAGTCTGTGGCAAATCCAAAACTAAGGCCAGCATCATAAACAGTTCTCCTGACTGAAACAGACAACTTAACCCCTTCACTGCTAGGCCTTCCCCCCGTGCTAAGCCTTTTTTGGGCTATTTGGGGTAGTTTGGCTTAGGCCCCAGTAACGTTTTGTCCACATAAGGTAACCACATCAAATTTGCATCCATTTCTTCCAGCATCCTGAGGATTCTAAAGGTACCCATGGTTTGTGGATTCTCCTGGAGGGGACCAAGAAATTAGCCGAAATACAGCTAAATTTTTTATTTTTTTTGGCACAACGTGGAAAAAGTGCTGCAGAAGAAAACGTCTGTTTTTTTCCTTGCAAATGGAATCAACACAGGGTTTGTGGTGCTAAAATCACCATCTTATACACACACACTTACCTCAGACTCGGCTGAGGATGGGAACTAGAGGCACGGGGCCAAAGGGCAAGCCAGCCTCCAATCTCATATGCAAACACAAAAAGGCTGCCCCTCACGTGGGTTCCTACAGTTTCCTACAGAGTTATGCTGAGATGCAACACCAGTGGGGGCATCTCATAAAAAGTTTCGGACTGGCCTCACACACCACCCGGTGTCATGCTTCATCATAGGCTGTCCTCGCCCTCTAAAAACTTCGTTTGATAGAGGGCGGGCATACACCTGGAGACAGGGATGCACTTCTACAACTAAGTGATGGCCGTGTGAAAGTGAAAGGTGATTTAAAAACCATCACACCTGTCACTCAACTGTGTTTTATTCAGGGAACAGATGTATGGTATTAAAATAGGTGTACGGTGATCTGGGACATTATTCTCCCTTCACCGTATTAAGTGTGGTCAACATGTTTCTGCGTTAGTGTCCCCGTAGGGTACGTCGCATTCGTCAGGACCAAAGGGTTTATCCTTTTTGCCTCTAATGCAAAAAGGTGCTGCTGATCTGGGGACGGGGATAAAAGATAAATAAAATAAAATCGCCCGTCTGGTGTAGTACCACTGTGAAAGATTCCTAAAATATTATCCTCTATACTCCATGGGAGGGCGAGGGTGGGAGGGCCTACTTGTGACTTTTGTCTGACTTCAGCGCTCCCATCGGTTCTCTCTACAGGCATCCTCTCGGTCTCCCCGTCGATGGACCGACCGAGAGGACGCCTGTAGAGAGAACCGATGGGAGCGCTGAAGTCAGACAAAAGTCACAAGTAGGCCCTCCCACCCTCGCCCTCCCATGGATAGTATTTTAGGAATCTTTCACAGTGGTACTACACCAGACGGGCGATTTTATTTTAATAATGTCCCAGATCACCGTACACCTATTTTAATACCATACATCTGTTCCCTGAATAAAACACAGTTGAGTGACAGGTGTGATTGTTTTTAAATCACCTTTCACTTTCACACGGCCATCACTTAGTTGTAGAAGTGCATCCCTGTCTCCAGGTGTATGCCCGCCCTCTATCAAACGAAGTTTTTAGAGGGCGAGGACAGCCTATGATGAAGCATGACACCGGGCGGTGTGTGAGGCCAGTCCGAACTTTTATGAGATGCCCCCACTGGTGTTGCATCTCAGCATAACTCTGTAGGAAACTGTAGGAACCCACGTGAGGGCAGCCTTTTGTGTTTGCAAAATCACCATCTTCCCAGCTTTCAGGAACAGGCAGACTTTTGTCAGAAAACCAAAATGTTCTCAACAGTTTTTGCATTTTACTGGGACATAGCCTATTTTTCCTATTTTTTGTGCATTCAACCTCCTTCCAGTTAGTGGCAGAAATAGGTATGAAAGCAATAACAGATCCCGGAAAGTCATACATTTCTGAAAAGTAGATAACATTCTGAATTCAGCAAGGGGTCATTTGTGTAGATGATTCAAAAATATTTAAATTGAGTTGAAAAAAACTGCCATTTGTGCCAACATTTTCATCTGTAATTTTTAAAAGCTATATACGTTATGTCCGCTGGACCCTTCTGGCTGTGGTGATATATAGGACCTGTAGGTTCACCAAGAACCCAAGGTACCCAGAGCCAATAACTGATCTGCTCCTTGCAATGGTTTTTAATTGTGTACCGGGGATATAGCAATTCATTTGGTAAAATATAAATTTCCGAAATGGGAACAAAATATAGAGTTTAGAAGCAGTAGTTATTTGCACCTCTCTGAAATTGTGGCTACCCATGCTAGCATGTGAATTAGCAGACATTTTTCAAAATGACTACTTTTTTACACATTGTCTTACATTTGGAAGGCAGAAATGCATAGAAATTCAATTGGTAATAGCACTTGTTCTACAATTCTGTGTTCCCCTAAGTCTCCCCAAAAAAATGGTAAATCACTTGTGTGGGTAGGCCTAGTGCATGCGACAGGAAACAGCCCAAAACGCAATGTGGACACATCACATTTTTCCTGTGAAAACGGACCCTTTTTTCGCAATGTGCCTAGCTGTGGATTTTGGACCTTAGCTCAGCCAGCATCAAGGGAAACCGAGCAAACCTGTACATTTTTGAAAACTAGACACCTAGGGGATTCCAGGATGGTGTGACTTGTGTGGCTCTCACCAGGTTCTGTTACCCAGACTCCCTTGCAAACCTCAAACTTTGTCAAACAAAACGGATTTTCCTCACATTTCTGTGATGGAAAGTTCTGGAATCTGTGGGTAGCCACAAACTTCGACACACCCAGCATTCCCCTTAATCTCCTGATAAAAATGGTACCTCACTTGTGTGGGTAGGCCTAGTGCCCGCAACAGGAAACGGCCCAAAATGCAACGTGGGCACATCAGATTTTTCCAGTGAAAAAGGACTCTTTTTTCGCAATGTGCCCAGCTGTGGATTTCGGACCCTAACTTAGCCAGCACCTAGGGAAACCTAGCAAACCTGTACATTTTTGAAAACTATACATCCAGGGAAATCCAGGATGGGGTGACGTGTGTCTCTGAGCAGGTTCTGTAACTCAGAATCCCTTGCAAACCTCAAACTTTGTTAAAAGAAACACATTTTCCTCACATTTCTGTGATGGAAAGTTCAGGAATCTGCGGGGAGCCACAAACTTCCACCCACCCAGCATTCTTCTAAATCTCCCGATAAAAATGCTACCTCACTTGTGGAGGTAGGCCTAGTGCCCATGACAGGAAACGGCCAAAACACAATGTGGGCAAATCACATTTTTCCTGTGAAAAAGGGCACTTTTTCGCGATGTGCCTAGCTGTAGATTTTGGACCCTAGCTCAGCCGGCACCTGGGGAAACTTAGCAAACCTGTACATTTTTTAGAACTAGACATCTAGGGGAATCCAGTATGGGGAGACTTGTGTGGCTCTCACCAGGATCGTTTACCCAGAATCACTTGCAAACCTCAAACTTTGTAAAAACAAAAAACACATGTTCCTCACATTTCTGTGATGGAAAGTTCTGGAATCTGCGGGGAGCCACAAACTTCCACCCACCCAGCATTCTCTCAAGTCTCCCTATAACAATGGTACCTCATTTGTGTGGGTAGGCCTACTGCCCGTGACAGGAAACGGCCCAAAAAGCAACGTGGACACATCACATTTTTCCAATGAAATCGGACACTTTTTTCGCAATGTACCTAGCTGTTAGTTTTGGACCCTGGCTAAGCCAGCACCTGGGGAAACCTGGAAAACATGTACAGTTTTAAAGACTAGACATCCAGGGAAATACAGGATGGGGTGACTTGTGTGTCTCGGAGCAGGTTCTGTTACCCAGAATCCGTTGCAAACCTCAAACTTTGGTAAAAGAAACACATTTTCCTCACATTTCTTTGATGGAAAGTTCAGGAATCTGCGGGGAGCCACAAACTTCCACCCTCCCAGCATTTCCCGAAGTCTCGCAATAAAAATGGTACCTCACTTGTGTGGGTGGGCCAAGTACCCACAGCAAGCAAAGGCCCACAATGCATTGAGGAGACATAAAAATTATCTATCACAAAAAAACCTAGCTTTGCAAGGGGGTCACATGTGTTTTTGGTCCCGGGCTTGGCGGCCATCTAGGGAAATCTACCTAACCCAGGCATTTCTGAAAACTAGACTAGAAGGGGCGGCCCCTTCTCTAATACCGATAGCGCTAGTGCACATAAAGCATCAGCGCTATCGGCAGGGGGCGGTCCCTCATTTGCATGGGGGTGTGCCCAATGCAAATGAGGGAATCCTTTTGCCTCTGCGCCCATGCCATATTACAGACGCAGGCGCAGAGGCAAAGAAGGACAGTGCGCCTCCTGATGGAGGCCCTCTGAAGGGGGAAAGGAGGTCCCATGGACCCACCAGACATACCCTTCTGTCACTGACTGCACCCGCCTGCAAGGGGATATCTAATCCCCTTTAAAAGTGCAGGCGGGTTGCCGCCTGCACTGTGAAAACACGGAGCAGCTGTAAAGAAGCTGCTCCATTTTTCACAGGAATGCACTGCCCTGGGGGCAGCACCATTTCGCGGGTGCCCTGGGGCAGCGCATTCATGGTAATAGGGCGTATTTTCACTGTTTGCGCCCAATGCGCAAATAATGAAAATGCTCATTTACCATAATACGGCCCCAGATGTACTAAAGAAATAGTTTGTAATGTGTTTGTTGCAAACAATAATGTAGCAGAGTTTTAGAATCCTAATTTGATATGTGCATCTATAACCTGCTTTAAAACACTGATTCTGTAGTATTTACATCCACAAATTACCAATTTGCTAATTTAGAATTGGTGAAATATGAAAATAGCAACTGTTGGAGAGCCTTTAGGGGTAAAGACATCTCAAGGCACTATCAGTACCCAAATTGAAGAATCCCTCAGTTATGGATTGCATTGGAGAACAGGATTGAAGCTCAGCAAGTCGAACCTTTAGAAGGACAAATCAGGAGCCTCACGGAGGAGATGAATCCATTGGAACAAGGAAGCGTAAATTAATTGACACTGAATTATAGATAATTGTTGTTTTCACCCCCAAACCTTTTGCCTTTACCCTCTACTTTTTGCTGAAATTCGTTTTTGTTTGTTCTAGGACTTTGTTCCGTGTACCACTGCTAACCAGTGCTAAAGTGCTTGTGCTCTCTCCTTTAAACAGAGTACAATTGGTTTACACTGATTGGCATATTTCATTTACCTACAAGTCCCTTGTAGAGTGGTATACCATAGACCCCAGGCATGTAAATTAAATGCTTCTAGTGGGCCTGCAGAACTTATTGTGCTGCTCACTCAAGTAGCCCCTTAAAACATGTCCCAGACCTGCCATGGCAGCCTGAATGTGGTTTGACACTAACTGCCAATTCAACTTGGCAATATAACCCCCTTGCTAAGCCTTAAATCCCCCTTTTATTGCCCATGTCACCCTAAGGTAGACCCTAGGTAACCCATAGGGTAGAGTGCATTGTGATTAAGAGGTTGAACATGTACTTTTAAGTTTTACATGTCATGGTAGTAAAAAACTCAGGTAGTTATACGATTTGGCTCCTGAGATTTTTAAGGGTCCCAGAGACCAGCTGCAGCTTGTTTGTTTTGGCGTCCTTCCGAAAGATAACACCTTTGTTTTGGAGGCGTTTACTATCATCTTATTTGCTATATTGTATGTGTGAAGAGTGTTTAATGCTCTCTGGATTCCTATTTTTGAGTTGTTGAGCAGAACAATGTCATCCCCGTACTGCAGTATCGTGATCTTAGTTTTACCTATTTTTGAGGGGGATTAGATTGGCGTTGTTAAGTGCCCGGGACATGTCCGCTTTATATAGATTAAACAACATTGGAGCAAGGACACACCCTTGCTTTAGCCCTTGGTTGGTATTGATCTTCCTGGTTAATGCAGTACCTGACAACTTGACCCTCACCCAAGTTGATGAATATAGTGATATAATGGCGTTAAGCAGGCCACTTGGAATACCCACACCTGGAGTTTGCTCCATAGAATATCTCTGTCCACCAGGTCGAATACTGACAAATAGTCTACAAAGCAGGCGTAAAGAGCTGTTTGCCTGGTAGACAAGATAGGATAGAGTAATTATGTTATCCAGTGTGGAGGAGTTGGGTCTAAAGCCTGTTTGACAGAAAGGAATTATTGTGTTTGTTGTTGCCCAGGTCTCTAGATCATTTACAATTGCAGCTGCATGGATCTTGGCCTCAATATCCAATAAGGCTATCAGGCGGTAGTTGATGGGGTTCTTTCTGTCGCCATTTTTAAAAATTGGATACAGTATTGAACCTCTCCAGCTGTCGGGCACTTGATGGAACTTAAAGCAAATGGTAAACAATGGGGTAAACAATGGGGAAAGTATTGCAGGTCACAGTGCTAAATCTTCTTTTAACAGATGGGCAGGTGGGCAGGGAGGCCGTTTGGGCCAGGTGCACCTGAAGCTCGTGTTTTACGTAGTGCTTTTTGAATGCTGTTGATTGGATACATAGGGAAACAGCCCTTTGAGTCGTCAACGGGGTCTGAGAGTTCGAGTGGAAAAACTCTCGGTTGATCGACTACCTATAGCTTTTTTACGTGCGAGGACCACATGGCTTCATTGATGGCATTACTCCTTATAACTTCCTTCAATGTTTTGTTTTTTGATGTGCCTCCATAAATCGGCCTGGTTATGCTTGCTCATTATCGAGTAAACATATTGCCAATCCTTTTCCCTCTGCTGATTTTTTTCCTGCCATAGCAATTGCTTATGTTGTTTTCTTGCGCCTTGAAGTTCCAATTGCAGCGCAGCATTGACTTGTTCGTTCTGGGTTTTCTTGCGTGCCTTCGTCAACTTTCTAATTAGCCCTAAGCTAGACAGTATAGATTGATTTTGATTAGAAGATTTTGACTGAGGTCGCCCACGACCTGAGTGGGAATTCAGTGATTCATGGATGCCCCTGGTTAGAGATGCCCAGTGAGTTAATAGGTATTCGCCACTTTGGGCCTGCAGAGACTCTCCAGAAATGACTTTCCATGTTACTAGTTTCTGTGGATTGACGTGACCCTATTTTATTCTCCGAATTAAATGTACTGATTCGGCATTCCAGGAGGTGCCCAGAACCTTATGGCCATTGCCTTTAGGTAGGTGAAGATTAAAAATTGTACAGAGGTGGTCGCTATCATTTGAGGGATGCACTTTAAAACTCACAAGATGGTTCATGAGTTTTTCGGAGGCAAAAACATAATCGATGGTGCTTATCCCCCTAAAGGTTTTCAAAAGCTGTGTTGATGGCTCAAGGTTATTAGCTATGCTCTGTGCGGACTTAAGTCCATGTTTGCTTAAAGTTCTGTTTAATTGAGTACATAAGGATTTTAAAGGTGAACAGACAGTGTTGGATGATGCTAGGTGTCTCAGGTTAAAGTCACCACAGATTATTATTTCATGGTTAACATTATCACAAAGAATTTGATCCAGATTGTCGCTCAGCTGGCTCAGTCTTGTAGCTCGTACTGAGCCAAAGCTCTTAAAGTAGACGTTAATCAGGAGGATCTTAATTCGGGAGGCAGATGTCTTGGGACTCTCCTATACGAGCGCTTGGAGCATCTCATCTTGGGTTGGAATTGAGTTTATTGTTATTTTCATGTTCAGATTAAGGTAAATTGACAAGCCTCCAGAGAGCCTCCCAAAATGTTTTTTTTCTTTGCTGCTTGGTGGACCCCTTGAAAGCCAGCGATTGTTAATGGAGTTATTGACCATGTTTCTTGTAGGCAGAGAACGTCGGATGCCATTAACATTGATTTTGCTGTGTTTAAGCTTAAAAGTCTTGATAGCCCAGCTACATTCCATGATAGAAGAGTTATGAGTTGTTGTGGTTCTGATGAGCACTTTTCACTGCTAGGAATAAGCTGTGGCTTCACCAGACAAATTATGAGGCACCCAGTTCCAGTCGGATTGATGTTCTCCCCCAATATGTCCTGTTGCAATTTTCCTGGTGGGGCCCTTGTTGATGAGTAGGTGCAAGCTAAATGTATGTTATCTAACTGTGGGTGACGGAGCGAGTGCCCGGTCCCCCTTAGTATGCTGTAGGGGTGAGCTTTTGGGTTGGATGGATCAAGTAGCTTTTTTAGTGGCCCTGGATATTTAGGCGCTGAATTTGTTTTTAATTCCTATGCCCCATTCCTCAAGGATAACCTTGCACTCTAATATAACTTCTGCCAGTGAATTTGTTTTTAGCTTTAAGAGTGTGGCTTCCTTCCCGTTACTGCACTCTGGGGTGGTTTTGAATTCCACACTCGAAATGTCCTCAGACGTTATCCTAGACTGAATGGGAATGGCCTGGAGCAACCTTAAAATATTAGAATGATTCAATACATCGTGGCTCCCTTCCGAAGGATAATGTGGGATGAGGGCCAGCTTAGTCGGTCAGTCCTCACCAGAACACTTTTTTGTTTGACCTTCATTGTGGGTATGGACAGGGGGGAGGTGATCATTAGTGATTGATCTGATCAGGTCACGCCCAGGCTATGTTCTCCGTGGATCAGCACTTTCTATAGTGGATGAGTTGACTTCCTGCGGGACATATGTCACCGCCCATCCTGAAGGTTGCTGCACCCTCTGCATATGGGTGGTAGACACTGAGGGTCGAGATAGGGGGCGTTGGTCAGTACTGAAGCTTACATTGTTCTTGAATGAAGAAAGAGCTAATGTCACAGTGCCTTGAGCTGGGGAAGCAGTCAATTGTCCTGATTCAGGTTCTTTTTTCATATTACCACTATTTCTGGGCTGGATTTCCCTCTGGTCTTGCATAGTTAGTGGTTGCTTCCCCTGCAGGTGTGTTCCTGGTATGGTGGATTGTGTTGCTGGACGTTGTACCATGGTTTAATCTGTATTTGGTTTGGGTAAAGTCGGTGGCGAGGCCAGAATTGAATGGAACGAGAGAGCAGGAGATTGAACTGATTGGAATACGTCCTTCGTTTTTCCACTACCTTTAAACAGTGGGTATACATTAGACATGTTGTTATCTGGTTTTATTTGCTTAAGTGGAAACAGATTTGAAAAACGTTGTTTCTCTGCTTTGCTTTTGGCCTTCTTTTATCTTTTTTTTGCTATTTTTGATAAGGTTTTCTTCAGTTGTTATTTTGCCATTATGGTTGCCTGGCGATTTTTTGTCGTTCGCTTCTGGGGCCGATTCCTGCACTATAGAAGATAGAGCAACTCCCTGGTTGTGGTTTCCTACTAGGGTGTGCGGTGGAGATTTTGTCAGAGCTGTCTTTGGTAACATCACACCCAACTGTGAGATTTCCTTGTCGGCTGCCTCCGATGAGATGGTCACTCTTTCCTCGGTTTGCCCAGCTTTAGTGTCTGTTGGTTTTTGGTCAGGCCTGCTGACACTACTACTTACTTGTTGTTGTAAGGCCGACTTTATATCCATTATCATTAGGTTCAAGGCATCTGGCAAGGTGCATAGTTTCTCCGCAATCTGATGGCAAGAGCATGATGCGCAAGGAATTTCTTTGCATCCAACATTTTTTAGCCTCTCTTGCAAGGAGCTGACTTTTTCCTCTATCTTTAAGATTGAGATGACCAGAGTTTGGATTAAGTCAAGTTGCAATTCCAGTTTGTCTGACTGCCATGTCAGGGCATTTACTGTGTTGGCTAAGGTGGCATTTTTAGAAGCCAGTAGGGAGTCTTGTTTTTAATCTTTTTGGTGGCAGATAATATTAGGTTTTTCATGATGCTCGTGCTCATCTTAGAGCTATGGTTTGTTGGTAGTTGGAGCTCATGCTGCTCAGGTGCTTTCTCGATCTCTGTGAGATTCAATGTTTCTTTGCCCTTGCTACGAGGAAGAGCCCTGGACTGGCCCTGACCAACGTCAGATCCCCTTTGGCCTCCTTTAAGGATTTCAGGGTCTACTTGGTCGGTGAACCTACTGTGCCCTGTTGTCCTGTGCCACCTTTTCTTATTTCCCCGTGGCTGTGGATCTGAGCAGCCGTGGTTATGTTTATTTTAAGCGGGTTGTGCCTTCAACAAGCAATCCATGGGGGTTGGAAGGTAAGTTGTAATACGAGTATCATTTTCTCCTCTTTGGTCTTTTCCCATCATGTTAGTTGATAGATCAATGTCTGCCAGCAAACTATCCGGAAGGCTTCCAGAGAATATTTCAATTACTGTGTTATTTATTAATTGTTGGTGTGCCTGGTTGTGCCTGTTATTTATTCTGGGGGATGGGGTTATGAGCGATATTATGTCTACCGTAGGGGCAGGGGTGGCTACTGGGCCTCCGTTTTCCCTAATTGAGTCTGGGGTATCTGGATGGGCTAGCTGAGGAGATTTTTTTTAAAGTAATCAGTTATTGAAGTTTTTTTTTGCGATTTCTAGAGTGCCTCCGCTACTGATATAACTAGCCCTTTTCCTGGCCTTGTAATCCCTTGCTGTGGATGCGTATGTAGTTTTTAGGGTTAATGGAGTATGGGACAGGTACGCAGGCTGCATCTTTGATGGGCTTAATAGCTTCCAAGGTCTCCGTAGTCATTGGGCTTGTCTTGTTAAAGCTGAGGTTAGGCACTGCGCCAAAGGAGAAAAGTGTGCTTAGACTGTCATAAGTTGTCATCAGCGCTTCAGTTACTTCAGGTGATTTTTGTTTTAAACTGTGTTTCTTGGGTTTTAGGTCCTTCCTTTTTTCAGTGGCATTGGCTCGTCGTTGATTAAATATTCTATGTGATAATTTCCATCCCTGGAGGAAGGGATATGCCCTCCTGGTTACTTCATGATTGGGGTCCTTGGCTGCTCTGTGGTGGTAACGATTTCTCTGGGTTGTCTGGGCCTCAGGTGGAGACATTAGGACAGTCGTGAGAGGTTTAGCTGATTTGGCTATGGTGAGTTGCGTTGAACAGGCTAAAGACTGTGGTGATGACTGTAGTTATAACTGTGGCGGAGAGTGGGGTTGTATCTTTGATTGTGGTGGCTATAGCTAGCAGGGTATGGTTGAGCTGCGCCCCTACAGTAATAGTTAATCCGGGTACCACCACTCGCTACCAGAGTTCAGGCCGCTGTTCGCCAGGCAACTGGCAATGTACTCCCAAAAAGAAAAAAAGCAGTGGGTTTCTCCAAGTTGGGGTTGAATGTGTTATTCCCTGGTGCACCTTTTATAATTTGTTTCCCGGGAGGCTGGTCACACTTTACTATAGAGGACCCAATTTGGCCCGATTTCACCCAGTTTAGCCAGTTGACCTAGTTTAGCCAACCTGCTGTCCAGATGTCCTCTGGCCCCCTCCAAAGGTCCTTCAGCAGTTTTCCCAGGCAGTATAGGAACCAATCCTGATTATGGAGGAGTGGAGTAAGGAGGACTATATGGCTGCACCCCCTAAAACCCCTTTGCTATTCTCTCTGCTCCTCTCTGCTCCTCTGGGTCAAGCTGGGGGGGGTTAACTGGTCCGACAGCAGGAACAAAGCCTGAGCAGGTGTGCAATCCACTTGCGGCAGGCAAGGAGAGGAGAACTGGCAGGTGTCCACACCGCACTCACATCGACTAGCAAGCCGCTTCCGCTAGGTCGGGCGGAGGCGAGGCTCACTCTAGCCGTTAGTGCGCCCTGCCCCTCCCTGCCTCCAACAGTTTCCTCGGTGGTGCCTGGAGACTGCAGAGTTGAGCCCCCACGTAATTTTCCCCGCTGCCGTTGGCCATCGGCAGGAGCAGGGCAGTGGGGCAGCAGGGCAATAGCAGTCGCGGTGCCTGCCTTCCCTCGCAGTCTCAAAGATCACAGCCTGGTCTCGACGGTCTTCGGCGGTATCAGTAATCTCTGGGCTCAACGGTCTCGGTGGACTCCAAGGACTCCGCACTCCGCTCTTGCACCACCTGCAACAGCGTCCTGGACTACTGTGGAAGTGATTCGGTCAGTCAGCCAAGAGGTGCATTTCCAGAGTGGTATAAAAAGGGGCATACATGTATTTGCACATTTAAATATGGCCTCGGTTAGTTTTTCATTTACTGACATTTGTACGGTCACGTGATTTTCACGTGATGGGAGTTGCCGTATTCAAAAGCATTAGCTCTGACACCGTTTCTGTTCCGTCTATTTTCCTGACCATCTCGTCACGGCAAGACATCGTTCGGGCTGTCTGCATGGTTCATCGCCTTGAAGGTAATTAATACTCTGCTCAAAATGCTCGAGACACCATGTCTCTGTCGTTATCGTCTCTTATCGTCAATGCTGTTTTACAGCATTTGCGTAGCGCACTAGCATTTCATTGCTTCTAGTTCCACCATGCAACTTCTTTTACTTTCTACTTATCCGTGTAGCGAGTTTCATCTATTTCTTAAATTCTGTGTTATCAGGCACATTTCAGACTGGGTCATTGTTTTTTAGTGTTTGACTTTTGTCTATCTTTACAGAATTTGTACTGTTATATCGAGGGAATTACAGTCCGCCCGGCACTTTTTCCACGATAAGTTTAAGGTAGTGTTTGTATTTATCTGTCATATGAACATATTGCTGTATGTCTTTTTTTTCATAACTTTTATACTTGATGGAACATTTTCCTGTATCGGCACGACATTATTGTTAAAGACATGGCTAAGCGATGCATTATTTCATCTATATTGATATATATCTCCATGTATGCTGCAAGCCAGGCCGTTTTGGGCTTTATTATTATTTTTTTGGCACCAGACTAATTTTAGTCAATGCCATTTTTCTTTAATATTTTCATGTTTTATCTCTATAGAACCTTCATATTTGACATCCTAAGAATTTCAGCCCGTCTAATTCCCGCACTTCAACACTACTTAAGGTATCTCTTCCATCATTTCATCTATTTATTCTGCTGTCTATAGCTAGTGGATGATTTGATGACAGGAACTATGTTATTGCTCTTCTAGGTACATATAGGGAAATCCTCATGTGACCTTCTTTGTATCCTCTTATTAGTATCAACTCTGCTGGGACTGAAACTTACGGTATTTTGAGCATTTTTTCCGGATATTATTTATAGACAACTCCTGTGTCTTTATCTTTGAATCTTCAATAGATTCTTTTTCCTGCAGGTTATTTTTACCAGTGTTTGGGATACGCTAATCCAAAAGTTGGAGATCCCTTGCAAACCTGCTTTCAGGTTTCCGCATTTCCCAGGATGGTAAGATAGTCGCTGTATATATTTTTTTCATTTTTCACCACCTTTGCATGAGACGTATTTCTTTCTTTTTCTTGGAGGTTTGATGGGTGTTTCCTGACTATATTTTTCTAATATTTTCATTTTATCTCCTCCCACTTTAGTGCTTGTTTTTCACTACACTCTTTTGACATTATTATCACTGGTTATTGGTACTTACTTTTATATCTTTTCTATATTTCTTTCTCATCTTGGATCTTTTTAAGTTATATACAGGAATCATCATTCCCTGCATAAACATCTACTCTGTTACATTATTATGACTGAAGGTTTTTCTGAAGGTCTGTCATTCTCAGATTTATATGTTCCTCAAAACATATAGGGGCATATTATCAAGGGCTTTATCGCCGATTTAGCGGCACTTTTTGCTGCTAAATCGGCGATATTTTAACGCCCTATTAGCAAGCTGTCGCTAACAGGCGTTAGCGACAGCTTTCAGGCGTTAGAGGCCGGGAATTACATCGCCTTGCATGTCAGCGATATTTATCGCTAATGACATGCAAGGTAGGCGTTCCCCACTAAATCGACTGTAAACAGTCGCTAACACCACTAACCCCTATTATCAAGGCAGGCGAAGCGATAAAATAAATCGCGCTAAGCGCGTTTATCGCTATATTTTATCACCTGCTACTGACTATGACTTACCTGTTTGTAGTATAGGAGGTGGATTCTAATGCTGAATCCACCTTAGCGTTAATGCGAGAATATCGCTGGTTTTCCAGCGATATTCTCGCATTATACGCTATTGCTGGAATAATCATCGCCATAGCGCTAATTGTTGCTAATATAGCGTTAGCGTGGCGATATATTCCAGCGATAGCTGGCGATAGAATATTTCGCGCTAAGCGCGCTCTGCGATATTTATCGCATTTTGTTGCTAATATGGCCCTCAGTTCTTTTCATGTTTTCTGTTTAATGGCATTTTTTGTAGTGTTTCAATCATTTGTATTGTTTTGGCTCATTTCTTAATTCATTTTATTCAATAATTCGAAATGTGGACTATGTACTGTCTAAACTGGTCTGTACATATTTAAATAGGTTTTGTTTGTATATATACTTTAGTGACACTAGTACCCTATTTAGAGCTTTTGTGTTCTTTTTTCAGAAATTGTAATTGGAGGTGGCTCTTCTGAAGAAGGCAGTTTTACTGCCGAAACGCTCGTTGAGACATCTTGGAAACCACCTAGTTTTTAAATTAATTTGATTTATACTTTGTCATATGGATATCAGGAAAAAGAAGAAAAGATAAAATATGTAAAAGTGATTGATTTCTTTATGCAGGCCATGTAAATCATGTATCTAGCAAAAATGCATACTAGGCCTCTGCATTTTAATGAAGTATTTTTCTATTAAAAAAAACTTTTTGTAATTTCCCAATTTCAGTGTCACTATCATCATTTATACAATTATGGTTTTATATTTTGTTATGAAGTAGCCCTAGGAATTTCACAGCATAAAAAGGGGCATGGCCTCGGTCCACCTCTCAGCAATCCCACTGTGTGGGGCTTACTGGAGGGACCTGGTGGGCTAGTTGGCCCCTAAGAACCCTTAGGATTCAAGGGAACTTAATCCCCCAACCCAGAATGTGCCAGGAGGCACGTTTGCAGAGTGGTGCAGGGGCCTCCGGCGAGATGCCGGCTTCTCTTTCCTGTTTTTTTTTTTAGATGGGGGCTGTGTGGCCCCCCTTCTCTTAATATTTTTTGGGCCCTGGGGACCCCATCCTCCAGGGCCTGAGACTTTTTTTATTTCTTTTTTTTTAAATGGGAAGGGGGCCATGCGGCCCCCCTCCGGAGGCTGATTTCAGCCCTGGGGACCCCATCCCCTAGGGCATGATCAATTTTTTATTTTAAAAAAACCTAAATTTAGAGGAGGTGGGCCGCGCGGCCCCCCTTCCCTGAGACACTTTTGGCCCCGGGGACCCCGTCTCCCAGGGCCTGGCCTCACTTTGGGGTCAGCAGGGGGAGCCCCAATGCCCCCGTGGTCCCTGCCGGCACCCTGCCTCCTGCGGGAGCCGGCATTGCTTTTAGGCAAAGGGAGATGCTGACATGCAGCTCCCCTTGTCCAAGAGCAATATGCTTTGCTTCATGGAAGCAAGAGCAGGTTTCCTGCTCTTGCTTCCATGAAGCAAATCAGTGTTTGTTAATGTTAATGTTAACTAGACTTATATAGCGCACAGCTGCCTCAGCGAAGAGGCGTCCCGGCGCTGAAAGCAGTGTAACATAGAGGCTAAGAACTAGGCGTCCCGGCGCTGAAAGCAGTAACATAGAGGGTAAGAACTAGGCCACGGGGAAAAGGTATGTCTTAATGGCTTTTTGGAAGGCCAGCAGGCTATCCAGACTCCGAATCTGAAAGGGCAGGGAGTTCCATAATTTGTCCGCCAAACAGCGGAAGGACCGTCCCCCGGCACGGAGACGGTTCACTCAAGGGACAGCAACCAAATACTGCCCCGAGGAGCGCAGCTGGCGCATAGGAACATAAGGTACCAGCAAGTTGGCCAAAATCCCAGGAGACGCAAGCTTCAAAATTTTAAAGGTCAAGCAGAGAGCCTTGAAATCGATCCGCTTGGCCATAGGCAACCAGTGTAACCGCCGAATGGCACCGGCTGTTGAGCAGCTGCGCGGGAGCCCCAGCAGGGCTCTGGCAGCTGCATTTTGAACTCGCTGCAGGCGCACCACCTCTGCCGGATTAGCCCCTAAGAGGAGCGAGCTGGCATAGTCCAGTCTAGATAAGATAGCTGCTTTGACGATCAACTGACGGGTGGGTGGATCAAAAAACCCCAGCAGGGCCCAAGTCCCCGGAGGAGGCCGAAACAAGTGCCGGCCACTTTCTTGGTGTGCTCCTGGAAGCTGAGTGTAGAGTCCATCCATACCCCTAGGTTTTTTACCACCGCCTTAGGGGTGGGTGCACTACCAAGGGTTTTGGGCCACCATTGCTCCCGCCCTGTCATAGCAAACTGCAATGTCCCAGGGGTGGGCACCCCAGGACATTGCTAGAGCCGACCCTGGGGGGTGGCGGTCCCCACGGCCATGAAGGGCTCCTCGAGGGGGACGCGCAGCCCCCCTCCATCACACTTAAAGCCCTGGGGAGGTGGTGGTCCCCGGGGGTCCGCTATGGACTCCCGTATTTAATTTACTCAATGCCCCGGGGAGGTGGTGGTCCCTGGGGCAGTGTGGGGGGGCAGGAGCCCCTCCACACTTGTTCATATCAATTGAAGCCCCGGGGAGGTGGCAGTCCCCAGGGTCTTTGGGGGGCCCATGAGGCCACCCTGCACGTAATAAAAGTCATACCTCGGGGAGGTGGCAGTCCCCGGGGCTGCAGGGGGGCCAATATGCTCCCGCACATTAATAACAAAGCCCTGGGGAGGTGGCCATCCCCGCAGCTTTGGGGGCCCCCGCGGGCCCCCACATAACAATTATAAATTGCCCCCGGGACCTGGCCCACCCGGGGGCTTAAAAGAAACGAAGCATGAAAGACTGCGCTTCGTTTTAAAAAAAAAATCGGTGGGATTCGCGCACCGTAAGCGATTCCCACCAAAAATATTTAAAAAAAGGCTTTTTCTGGCCCTGGTGGTGTCCCTACCCTGTCCCTTTTTCTTTTTTTGCATCCTTTTCTTATCTTTTTTCTTATGACTCGGTTACCGAGTCACAACGAATTTACAATATTTATAGAAAAGCGTGGCTTTTGGACTAAAACCTACCTTTTTGCCAAATTTGGGGTAATTCCGTTCAGTAGTTAAGGCTGTAGCCGTGTCTAAAGTTTCCTAAGGAAATTAAAATGGAGAAAACATGTTTTGGGACCCCCTTTTTTCTCGGCCCCTACTTGACGAATCACCCCAAAACCTTTAAGACAGGAGCTGACCGGAGCGCCCCATTATTTATTAAAATTTCGTGAAGATTCGTTAACTGTTGCCGAAGATATTGGCAAAAGAAAAAATGCTTTTTGAATAGAAACAAGGTTCTAGCTATAACTACCTACTGGCGACCGGCAGTAGGTATATATAAATATATATATATATATATATATATATATATATATATATATATATATACGTAAGTAAAAATACAGGTGTGTGTGTGTGTGTGTATATATATATAGCAAGGCAGCGTGAGACTGCTGAAATGCGTTGATGTATCGTCATCAATAAACTATCGAGTGACCAAACCCCCTTGGAGTGCTGAATGATTATTTTTTTATGGGGAGAATCCTATGCTAAATATAAATATATATATATATATATATATATATTCACTGAAAAAACCATAGGTTTCAGGGACGTTATAGTTACAAATTAGCATTTAAAAAACCTTTGAAATTCACTGAAAAAACCATAGGTTTTAGGGACAGTTATAGTTAGTTGGACATTGCACTCGTACAAAACCCGTGAAATTCCCACGTTATAGTTAGTCCAGCTAACTATAACTCGCGCCCCGCAATGCACTGCTGATGACGTCACATATTACATCACTCATGACATGGTCAGTGACATCACTGATGACATCACTGATGACATCTCAAATGACATCACTGATGACATCATCCAGTGACTGTGTGTTTCTGTAAAGTTTAAATATTTTTAATATATATAGGAAAAGACGTATTGAAGAATGAGTGGGTGTGTAAGTGTCTGTATGGATGATTTAGTAGGTGCGTGACTGACTGTATAAGTGAGTGATTTAACGTATCTTACTGAATGCATGGGTTAGTGACTAAACTGGGTGAATGTCTGTATCCGTCTGTCTGTTGCTGTGTAAGTGGCTGCATGTGTTTGTGAATAGCTACATGAGTGTCTATATGAGTTATTGAATGCTTGTGTGAGTATCTGTATGGGTGCCTGAGTGTTTGTGTGGGAGGGGTGTGTGCGACTCTGTGCATAGATGTGTGAGTGGGTGATTCACTGGGTGGATGGTTTCAAGAGTGCATCTGTGATAGACTGTATGGGTGGGTAAGTGTGTGTAAGAGTGTGTTAGTGAGTGAATGTATGTCCCAGTGGTACATGTGTGAGTAACTACATATATGAAAGGCAGTATATATGTGTGTTGGAGTATATAAATAGCTATAAGCGAGAGTGAGTGATTGTGATAGTGGCTGTATGGATGAGTGTGTGCTTGTATCAGTGATTGTATAAGAGCGTAAGAATGTGCTAGTATTTGTATGAGTAAGTGAGCTGGTGTGTGTATAACTGTATAGGTGAGTAAATGGTAGTGTGTTTAATTATTTGCATGACTGACTAGGTGTGTGAGTACCTCTATGGATGAGTGGCGGTGTTTGAGTGTCTATATAGGAGTATGAGTGCATATGATAGTCCTGTACTGAGTGACCGTAAGTATGAGTGACTGTACGGGTTAGTGAGTGGATGTGTGCGTAGACCTAAGAATCAGTGAGTGGGTATGTAGTTATTGGTTTTGGAGTATCTATGGTTTTGCGAATGGCAGTCTGTAATTTAGAGTGGGTGTATCAAAGGTTATATTAGGGTGTGAGAAGATGCATGAAATTATCACATGGATGATGTCATCAGTGATGTCATCAGTGATGTCATTTGAGATGTCATCAGTGATGTCATCAGTGATGTCACTGACCATGTCATGAGTGATGTAATATGTGACGTCATCAGCAGTGCATTGCGGGGCGCGAGTTATAGTTAGCTGGACTAACTATAACGGGGAATTTCACGGGTTTTGTACGAGTGCAATGTCCAACTAACTATAACTGTCCCTAAAACCTATGGTTTTTTCAGTGAATTTCAAAGGTTTTTTAAATGCTAATTTGTAACTATAACGTCCCTGAAACCTATGGTTTTTTCAGTGAATTTGAAAGGTTTTTAAATGCTAATTTGTAACTATAACATGTCTGAAACCTACGGTTTTTTCAGTGAATTTCAAAGGTTTTGTAAATGACAATTTTTAAATGTATTAATTGTTATATAAAAAAATGTTCATACTGATTTACTACATTTTTAGAAACAATTTTTTTTTACATATTTTATTTTTTAAATTACATTGTAATTACATTATACATTACATTACAAAAAATACTTTCTCAGAATGAATTACTTTAGTTTAAATACTTTGCACATAGGCAATAGACTTTTAAGTACAGTAGTTACAGTTGTTGCAATGGGCAACACATTTTCAAACACAATGCAACATTCAGCTCAATGTGAATTTCTAGTTAAATGCAATTAGTTACTTTATGGATTACTTTTCTAACCACAGGACTGGATCCTAGATTCAGTCCTGGAACATCTCCTGTAAACAGTTGAGTAAAAGCGTTTTGGTTACAGTCGTGATTTTTAAGGAATATTATTGTACTTTAAAAGTTGACACTTAGAAACTTTTTCTCATAGAATCACCAATGTTATCCTATGGAAGGAAATTCACTTAGAAGGTAAAAACTGTTATCGTTACTTTTTCTTACTCAGTGTTGGATCCTGGATCCAGCACTGGTGCATCTCCTGTAAACAGTTGAAAGAATGCGTTTAAGTCATACAGGCGATTTTTTAGGAATATTTGTAGTTTGTGAAAATCGACACTTTGAAACTTTTCTGCTGAAAACCAGACAATGGATTCCTATGGAAGAAAATATAAGTTACTGGTAAGTACGGTTAAAATTACTTTTCAGGGTCAGTGCTGGGCTAAAAGATGCAGCACTGGGTTCTCTCCTGATAACAGGTGAGTAAATTGGAATTCGTACTTTGGTTGATTTTAGAGGAATATTATAAAGTTCCAAAACTCCACACTTAGAAGAATTTCCAAGTGAAACCAGTCAATGTTAGCCTATGAAGGAAATTCAAGTTACCGGTAAGTACGGTTAAAATTACTTTTCAGGATTAGTACTGGGCTGAAAGATGCAGCACTGAGGTCTCTCCTGATAACAGGTGAGTAAATCGGAATTCGTATTTCGGCTGATTTTAGAGGAATATTTTAAAGTTCCAAAACTCCAAACTTAGAAACTTTTTCAGCAAAAAGCAGGCAATGATATCCTATGGAAGGAAATTCAAGTTACTGGTAAGTACGGTTAAAATTACTTTTGAGGATCAGTACTGGGCTGAAAGATGCAGCACTGAGGTCTCTCCTGATAACAGGTGAGTAAATCGGAATTCGTATTTCGGCTGATTTTAGAGGAATATTTTAAAGTTCCAAAACTCCACACTTAGAAGAATTTCCAAGTGAAACCAGTCAATGTTAGCCTATGGAAGGAAATTCAAGTTACTGGTAAGTACGGTTAAAATTACTTTTCAGGACCAGTACTGGGCTGAAAGATACAGCACTGAGGTCTCTCCTTATAACAGGTGAGTAAATCGGAATTCGTATTTCGGCTGATTTTAGAGGAATATTTGTATGTTTCAAAAATCAACACTTAGAAACTTTTTCAACAAAAAGCAGGCAATGATATCCTATGGAAGGAAATTCAAGTTACTGGTAAGTACGGTTAAAATTACTTTTCAGGACCAGTACTGGGCTGAAAGATACAGCACTGAGGTCTCTCCTTATAACAGGTGAGTAAATCGGAATTCGTATTTCGGCTGATTTTAGAGGAATATTTGTATGTTTCAAAAATCAACACTTAGAAACTTTTTCAACAAAAAGCAGGCAATGATATCCTATGGAAGGAAATTCAAGTTACTGGTAAGTACGGTTAAAATTACTTTTCAGGACCAGTACTGGGCTGAAAGATGCAGCACTGAGGTCTCTCCTTATAACAGGTGAGAAAATCGGAATTCGTATTTCGGATGATTTTAGAAGAATATTTGCACAATGGTGAAGGGAGGGGCGGGGCCTGAGGTGACATCTGTGCAAACGCGCCCCGTGGCGCGTTTTAAGTTGGGGGATTAAGTCCCCTTGAATCCTGAGGGTCCCTAGGGGCCAACTAGCCCACCAGAAACCTCCAGTATGCGCCAGAGGGCTGCGTTGCAGAGACGTGTAGAGAGGCCACGCCCCTTTTACACCTCTCTGCAACGCAGCTCTGTGGCGCTTTCTGGATGTACCTGTTGGGCTAGTTGGCCCCAAGGGACCCTCAGGATTGAAGGGATTTAATTCCCCATCTTAAAACACGCCACGGGGCCTTTTGCACACATGTCACCTGAAGCCCCGCCCCCTCCCTTCACCACTGTGCAAACGCGCCCGTGGCGCGTTTTAAGTTGGGGAATTAAGTCCCCTTGAATCCTGAGGGTCCCCGGAGTCCAACTATCCCACCATATACCTCCAAAAGCGCCACAGAGCTGCGTTGCAGAGAGGTGTAAAAGGGGCGTGCCCTCTGTACACCTCTCTGCAAGGCAGCCCCTGACGCATACTGGAGGTTCCTGGTGGGCTAGTTGGCCCCAGGGACCCCCAGTATTCAAGGGGAATTCGTTCCCCTCTGCAAACGCGCCAGGGCGCGTTTGCAGAGTGGTGAAGGAAGGGGCGGGGCCTGCGGGCCCGATCGTTTTTTTTTGTCCCCTGAAGGGGGCTGTGTAGCCCCCTTCCTTTTTCCAGTTTTTATGCCCTGGGGACCCCATCCCCCAGGGCCTTACCACTTTTTAAATTAAATATTATTAAAAAAAACGGGAAGGGGGCCGCGTGGCCCCCTTCCCTGGGCCTGTATTGGCCCGGGGACCCCATCCCCGGGGCATGGCCTCGATTTTTGTTTTTCTTTGGAGGGGGCTGCCTGGCCCCCTCCTCAGGCCATTTAAGGCCCCGGGGACCCCATCCCCCGGGGCCGGCCTTTCCTTTTTTTTAAAATGTATTTATTTTTATTATTTGGCCACTACTTGCCCCGGGGACCCCATCCCCTGGGGCTGGCCCTCTCCGTTGGGGACTGTGGGGGGGTCCCCAATCCCCCCACAGTCCCGCATGCTCCCCGTGTCCTACGGGAGCCGGCATTGCTTTTACACATGGGGAGCTGCTAAGATGCAGCTCCCCGTGTGGAAAAGCAATCGGCTTTGGATATTGGAAGAGAGGCAGGTTTCCTGCTCTCTCTTCCAATATCCAAAGCAGTTTGCTATGGCAGGACGGGAGCCGCGAGGCTCCCGTCCTGCCATAGCAAACTACAGTGTCCCGGGGTAGGCACCCGGGACACTGCAGGAGCCGGCCCTGGGGGTGGTGGTCCCCAGGGCCATCAAGGGCTCCAGGAGGGGGCCGCGCGGCCCCCTCCCATTCAGTTCACAGCCCCGGGAGGTGGTGGTCCCGGGGCTCTGGGGTCCGTAACGGACCCCCATATTTAAATGTTTAGTGCCCCGGGGAGGTGGCGGTACCCGGGGTGTGTGGGGGGGCTGGAGCCCCCCACACAGGTTTTTAATTTATAAAAAAAAGCCCCGGGGAGGTGGTGGTCCCCGGGGCTGCGGGAGGGCTCAGAGCCCTCCCGCACCATTTTAAAAAAAGCCCCGGGGGTGGCGGTCCCGGGGCTTGGGGGCCCTTTGAGGCCCCCACACATTAAATTATCCCCCCACCATGCCCCCAGGACTTGGGCCACCCGAGGCAAAATACAATCGAAGCGCGGAGACCGCGCTTCGATTTTTCGGCAGGATTCGCGCACCCTGAGCGCATCCTGCCGATTTAAAAAAAATTATTTATTTTTTGCCCAGGGGTCCTTGTGGGACCCCCTGAGCAAACCTAGGGGTCAGGGTGTTTCTACCCTGCCCCCTTTGTGCGCTTTGCGCACTTGTTTCTGTCCCTCGGTTCTACCGCGGGACAAAATGGCTGCCAACATTTCCTGAATCGGAATGTTGACAGCCAGCTGACAACCAATTAACATGCAGCTCGTGATCGGGAGAGTGCGCGGACCCTACTCGGCCATAGATATCACTATCTTTTTACTTTTGATTTTCTCAGCAACTACTGAACGGATTTACACCATTTAACAAAAGGGTTCTTTCTGAAACAAGAACTACCTCTTTGCCAAATTTGGTGTAATTCCGTTCAGCAGTTCGGGCTGTAGCCGTGTCTAAAGTTTCCTATGGAAAATTGCATTGGGAAAACGCGTTTTGGGACCCCCCTTTTTCTCGGCCCCCGCTTGACGAATCCCCGAGACTTTCAGGGTAGGAGCGGACCGGAGCGGGCCATAAAGTTTGAATATTTTGCGAAGATACGTCAACCGGCAAGAGAGTTATTTCAAATAGAATGTCACGGATTTCCTATGGATAATAGGTTGTAACTATAACTATCTACTGGCGACCGCCAGTAGATAATATAAATATATATATATATATATTCACTGAAAAAACCATAGGTTTCAGATATGTTATAGTTAGAAATTAGCATTTAAAAAACCTTTGAAATTCACTGAAAAAACCATAGGTTTTAGGGACAGTTATAGTTAGTTGGACATTTCACTCGTACAAAACCATAGAAATTCCCCACGTTATAGTTAGTTCAGGTAACTATAACTCGCGCCCCGCAATGCACTGCTGATGACGTCACATATTACATCACTCATGACATGGTCAGTGACTGTAAGTATAAGTGACTGTACAGGTGAGTGAGTGGATGTGTGTGTGTAGACCTAAGAATCAGTGAGTGGGTATGTAGTTTTTGGTGTTGGAGTGTCTATGGTTTTGAGAATGGCAGTCTGTAATTTAGAGTGGGTGTATCAAAACTTATATTAGGGTGTGAGAAGATGCATTAAATTCTCACATGGATGATGTCATCAGTGATGTCATCAGTGATGTCATTTGAGATGTCATCAGTGATGTCATCAGTGATGTCACTGACCATGTCATGAGTGATGTAATATGTGACGTCATCAGCAGTGCATTGCGGGGCGCGAGTTATAGTTACCTGAACTAACTATAACGGGGAATTTCTATGGTTTTGTACGAGTGAAATGTCCAACTAACTATAACTGTCCCTAAAACCTATGGTTTTTTCAGTGAATTTCAAAGGTTTTTAAATGCTAATTTCTAACTATAACATATCTGAAACCTATGGTTTTTTCAGTGAATTTCAAAGGTTTTTTAAATGCTAATTCCTAACTATAACATGTCTGAAACCTACGGTTTTTTCAGTGAATATATATATATATATATATATATATATATTCACTGAAAAAACCATAGGTTTTAGGGACAGTTATAGTTAGTTGGACATTGCACTCATACAAAACCCGTGAAATTCCCCATTATAGTTAGTTCAGCTAACTATAACTCGCGCCCCCGCAATGCACTGCTGATGACGTCACATATTACATCACTCATGACATGGTCAGTGACATCACTGATGACATCACTGATGACATCTCAAATGACATCACTGATGACATCATCCAGTGACTGTGTGTTTCTGTAAAGTTTAAATATGTTTAATATATATAGGGAAAGGCGTATTGAAGAATGAGTGGGTGTATAAGTGTCTGAATGGATGATTTAGTACGTGCGTGACTGACTCTACAAGTGAGTGATTAAATGGATCTTACTGAATGCATGGGTTAGTGACTAAACTGTGTGAATGTCTGTATCCGTCTGTTGGTGTGTAAGTGGATGCATGGATTTGCGAATAGCTACATGAGTGTCTATATGGGTTATTGATTGGTTCTATGAGTATCTGTATGGGTGCCTGAGTGTTTGTGTGGATGGGGTGTGTGCGACTGTGCATAGATGTGTGAGTGGGTGATTCACTGGGTGGATGGTTTCAAGAGTGCATCTGTGATAGACTGTATGGGTGGGTAAGTGTGTGTAAGAGTATGTTAGTGAGTGAATGTATGTCCCAGTGGTACATGTGTGAGTAACTACATATGTGAAAGGCAGTATATATGTGTATTGGAGTATATAAATAGCTATAAGCAGAGTGAGTGATTGTGATAGTGGCTGTATGCATGAGTGTGTGCTTGTATCAGTGATTGTATAAGAGCGTAACAATGTGCTAGTATTTGTATGATTAAGTGAGCTGGTGTGTGTATAACTGTATAGGTGAGTAAATGGCAGTGTGTTTAATTATTTGCATGACTGACTAGGTGTGTGAGTACCTCTATGGATGAGTGGCGGTGTTTGAGTGTCTATATAGGAGTAAGAGTGCATATGATAGTCCTGTACTGAGTGACCATAAGTATGAGTGACTGTACGGGTGAGTGAGTGGATGTGTGTGTGTAGACCTAAGAATCAGTGAGTGGGTATGTAGTTATTGGTGTTGGAGTGTCTATGGTTTTGCGAATGGCACTCTGTAATTTAGATTGGGTGTATCAAAGGTTATATTAGGGTGTGAGGAGCTGCATCAGATTATCACATGGATGATGTCATCAGTGATGTCATTTGAGATGTCATCAGTGATGTCATCAGTGATGTCACTGACCATGTCATGAGTGATGTAATATGTGACGTCATCAGCAGTGCATTGCGGGCGCGAGTTATAGTTAGCTGAACTAACTATAACGGGGGAATTTCACGGGTTTTGTACGAGTGCAATGTCCAACTAACTATAACTGTCCCTAAAACCTATGGTTTTTCAGTGAATTTCAAAGGTTTTTTAAATGCTAATTTCTAACTATAACGTGTCTGAAACCTAGGGTTTTTCAGTGAATTTCAAAGGTTTTTAAAATGCAAATGACAATTTTTAAATGTATTAATTTTTATATTAATTTTTTCATACTGATTTACTACATTTTTAGAAACAATTTCTTTTACATATTTTATTTTTAAATTACATTGTAATTACATTATACATTACATTACAAAAAATACTTTCTCAGAATGAATTACTTTAGTTTAAATACTTTGCACATAGGCAATAGACTTTTAAGTACAGTAGTTACAGTTGTTGCAATGGGCAACACATTTTCAAACACAATGCAACATTCAGCTCAATGTGAATTTCTAGTTAAATGCAATTAGTTACTTTATGGATTACTTTTCTAACCACAGGACTGGATCCTAGATTCAGTCCTGGTACATCTCCTGTAAACAGTTGAGTAAAAGCGTTTTGGTTACAGTCGTGATTTTTAAGGAATATTATTGTATTTTAAAAGTTGACAGAAACATTTTCTCATAGAATCACCAATGTTATCCTATGGAAGGAAATTCACTTAGCAGGTAAAAACTGTTATCGTTACTTTTTCTTACTCAGTGTTGGATCCTGGATCCAGCACTGGTGCATCTCCTGTAAACAGTTGAAAGAATGCGTTTAAGTCATACAGGCGATTTTTAAGGAATATTTGTAGTTTGTGAAAATCGACACTTTGAAACTTTTCTGCTGAAAACCAGACAATGGATTCCTATGGAAGGAAATTCAAGTTACTGGTAAGTACGGTTAAAATTACTTTTGAGGATCAGTACTGGGCTGAAAGATGCAGCACTGAGGTCTCTCCTGATAACAGATGAGTAAATCGGAATTCGTATTTCGGCTGATTTTAGATGAATATTTTAAAGTTCCAAAACTCCACACTTAGAAGAATTTCCAAGTGAAACCAGTCAATGTTAGCCTATGGAAGGAAATTCAAGTTACCGGTAAGTACGGTTAAAATTACTTTTCAGGACCAGTACTGGGCTGAAAGATACAGCACTGAGGTCTCTCCTGATAACAGGTGAGTAAATCGGAATTCGTATTTCGGCTGATTTTAGATGAATATTTTAAAGTTCCAAAACTCCACACTTAGAAGAATTTCCAAGTGAAACCAGTCAATGTTAGATTATGGAAGGAAATTCAAGTTACCGGTAAGTACGGTTAAAATTTCTTTTCAGGACCAGTACTGGGCTGCAAGATACAGCACTGAGGTCTCTCCTGATAACAGGTGAGTAAATCGGAATTCGTATTTCGGCTGATTTTAGAGGAATATTTTAAAGTTCCAAAACTCCACACTTAGAAGAATTTCCAAGTGAAACCAGTCAATGTTAGCCTATGAAGGAAATTCAAGTTACCGGTAAGTACGGTTAAAATTACTTTTGAGGATCAGTACTGGGCTGAAAGATGCAGCACTGAGGTCTCTCCTGATAACAGGTGAGTAAATCAGAATTCGTATTTCGGCTGATTTTAGAGGAATATTTTCACAATGGTGAAGGGAGGGGCGGGGCCTGAGGTGACATCTGTGCAAACGCGCCCCGTGGCGCATTTTAAGTTGGGGGATTAAGTCCCCTTGAATCATGAGGGTCCCTACGGGCCAACTAGCCCACCAGGAACCTCCAGTATGCGCCAGGGGCTGCGTTGCAGAGACATGTACAGAGGCCACACCCCTTTACACCTCTCTGCAACGCAGCTCTGTGGCGCTTTCTGGACGTACCTGTTGGGCTAGTTGGCCCCCAGGGACCCTCAGGATTGAAGAGGATTTAATTCCCCATCTTAAAACGCGCCACGGGGCCTGTTTGCACACATGTCACCTGAAGCCCCGCCCCTCCCTTCACCACTGTGCAAACGCGCCCCGTGGCGCGTTTTAAGTCGAGGATTAACTCCCCTTGAATCCTGAGGGTCCCTGGGGTGCAACTAGCCCACCATATACCTCCAAAAGCGCCATAGAGCTGCGTTGCAGAGAGGTGTAAAAGGGCCGTGGCCTCTGTACACCTCTCTGCAAGGCAGCCCCTGGCGCATACTGGAGGTTCCTGGTGGGCTAGTTGGCCCCAGGGACCCCGTATTCAAGGGAGTCGTTCCCCCTCTGCAAACGCGCCAGGGGCGCGTTTGCAGAGTGGTGAAGGAAGGAGGCGGGGTCTACGGGCCCGATCGTTTTTGTTTTTTTCCCCTGAAGGGGGCTGTGTGGCCCCCTTCCTTTTTCTATTTTTAGGCCCTGGGGACCCCATCCCCCAGGGCCTTACCCCACTTTAAAATTAAAATAAAAAAAAAAACGGGAAGGGGCCGCGTGGCCCCCCTTCCCTGGGCCTGTATTGGCCCCGGGGACCCCATCCCCGGGGCATGGCCTCTTTTTTTTTTTTTGGAGGGGGCTGCCTGGCCCCCCTCCTCACGCCATTTAAGGCCCGGGGACCCCATCCCCGGGCCGGCCTTGCACTTTTTTAAAATTTTTCCATTTTTTACTTTGGGGAGGGGTGGCTGCGTGGCCCCCCTCCATGGCCACTTATGGCCCCGGGGACCCCATCCCCCAGGGCCTGGCCTCTCGTTGGGGACTGTGTGGGGGTCCCCAAGCCCCCCACAGTCCCGCCGGTTCCCCGTGTCCTACGGGAGCCGGCATTGCTTTTACACATGGGGAGCTGCTAAGATGCAGCTCCCCATGTGGAAAAGCAATCAGCTTTGGATATTGGAAGCGAGAGCAGGTTTCCTGCTCTCTCTTCCAATATCCAAAGCAAGTTTGCAATGACAGGACGGGAGCCGCGAGGCTCCATCCTGTCATTGCAAACAGCAGTGTCCCGGGGGTAGGCACCCGGGACACTGCAGGAGCCGGCCCTGGGGGTGGCGGTCCCCAGGGCCACCACAGGCTCCAGGAGGGGGCCGCGCGGCCCCCTCATTACATTTGAAAGCCCGGGGAGGTGGTGGTCCCCGGGGCTTGGGAGTCCAAAACGGACCCCCATTTTAATTTTCTTAGTGCCCCGGGGAGGTGGTGGTCCCGGGCGTGTGGGGGCTGGAGCCCCCACACAGGTTTTTAATTTAAAAAGAAGCCCCAGGGAGGTGGTGGTCCCCGGGGCTGCGGGAGGGCTCAGAGCCCTCCCGCACCATTATACATAAAGCCCCGGGGGTGGTGGTCCCCGGGGCTTGGGGGCCCTTAGAGGCCCCCACACATAAAATTAACCCCCCAGCATGCCCCCGGGACTTGGCCCACCCGAGGGCCAATTAACATCGAAGCGCGGAGACCGCGATTCGATTTATTTTTCGGCAGGATTCGCACTCCCTGAGCGCATCCTGCCGATTTAAAAAAATAACAAAAAAATTTCTTTGCCCAGGGGTCCTTGTGGGACCCCTGAGCAGACCTAGGGGTCAGGGTGTTTCTACCCTGCCCCCTTTGTGCGCTTTGCGCACTTGTTTCTGTCCCTCGGTTCTACTGAGGGACAAAATGACTGCCAACACTTCCTGATTTGGAGTGTTGACAGCCAATTAGCATGCAGCTCGTGATCGGGAGGGTGCGCGAGATCCGACGCGGCCATAGATATATATGTACTTTTACTTTTGATTTTCTCAGCAACTACTGAACGGATTTACACCATTTAACAAAAGGGTTCTTTCTAAACCAAGAACTACCTCTTTGCCAAATTTGGTGTAATTCCGTTCAGCAGTTCAGGCTGTAGGCGTGTCTAAAGTTTCCTATGGAAAATTGCATGGGGAAAACGCGTTTTGGGACCCCCTTTTTCTCGGCCCCCGCTGACAAATCCCCGAGACTTTCAGGGTAGGAGCGGACCGGAGCGCCCCACAAAGTTTGAAAATTTTGCGAAGATACGTCAACCGGCAAGAGAGTTATTTCAAATAGAATGTCGCGGATTTCCTATGGATAATAGGTTGTAACTATAACTATCTACTGGCGACCGCCAGTAGATAATATATATATATATATATATATATATATATATATATATATATATATATATATATATATATATATATATATATATATTATCTACTGGCGGTCGCCAGTAGATAGTTATAGTTAGGACCTATTATCCATAGGAAATCCGTAACATTCTATTCCCAATAACTTTGGCGTCGTTTGACGAATCATCACGAAATTTTCAAAACTAGTGGGGCGCTCCGGTCCGCTCCTGTCTTGAAAGTTTCGGGGTGATTCATTAAGCGGGGGCCGAGAAAAAAGGGGGGTCCCAAAACGTGTTTTCTCCATGTTAATTCCCATAGGAAATTTTAGCCACGGCTACAGCCCGAACTGCTGAACGGAATTACACCAAATTTGGCAAAAAGGTAGCGCTTAGTTCAGAAAGCGACCTTTTTTTTAAATGGTGCAAATCCGTTCAGTAGTTGCTGAGAAAATCCAAAATAAAAGTTTCGATATCTATGGCCGCGGTGGATCCGCGCACCCTCCCGACCACGAGCTGCATGCTAATTGGCTGCCAACACTCCAAACCAGGAAGTGTTGGCAGCTATCTTGTTCCTCGGTAGAACCGAGGAACAAGAAAGCAGTAAAACAAGTGCGCAAAACGCAAAAAGGGGCAGGGTAGAAACATCCTGACTCCTAGGTCTGCTCAGGGGTCCCACAAGGACCCCTAGGCAGAAAAGCATTTTTTTTTTTTAAATCGGCGGGATGCGCTTAGGGTGCGCGGATCCCGCCAATTAAAAAACAACAAAACACAAGAAACAAGTGCGCAAAACGCACAAAGGGGGCAGGGTAGAAACACCCTGACCACCTAGGTCTGCTCAGGGGGTCCCACAAGGACCCCCTGGGCAGAAAAAAGCAACAATTTTTTTTTTTTTAAAAGACCAGCATCGTGCCGGAGGCCCCGCCCCCTCCCTGCAGCAGTCTGCAAACGCGCCCCCTGGCGCGTTTTAAGAAGGGGAAGTAATTCCCCTTGAATACTGGGGGTCCCTGGGGGCCAACTAGCCCACCAGGAACCTCCGGTATGCGCCAGGGGCTGCGTTGCAGAGAGGTGTACAGAGGCCACGCCCCTTTTACACCTCTCTGCAACGCAGCTCTGTGGCGCTTTTGGAGGTACATGGTGGGCTAGTTGGACTCCAGGGACCCTCAGTATTCAAGGGGACTTAATCCTCCAACTTAAAACGTGCCACGGGGCGCGTTTGCACAGTGGTGAAGGGAGGGGGAGTGGCTTCAGGTGACATGTGTGCAAACAGGCCCCGTGGCGCGTTTTAAGATGGGGAATTAAATCCTCTTCAATCCTGAGGGTCCCTGGGGGCCAACTAGCCCACCAGGTACCTCCAGTAAGCGCCACGGAGCTGCGTTGCAGAGTGTTGTAAAAAGGGGCGTGGCCTCTGAACACCTCTCTGAAACGCAGCTCTCTGGCGCATACTGAAGGTATCTGGTGGGCCAGTTGGCCCCTAGGGACCCTCGGGATTGAGGAGGAATTAATTCTCCAACTTAAAACGCGCCACAGGGCGTGTTTGCAGACATGTCACTTCAGGCCCCACCCCCTTCCTTCACGATTGTGCAAATATTCCTCTAAAATCAGCCGAACTACGAATTCCGATTTACTCACCGGTTATCAGGAGAGACCTCAGTGCTGCATCTTTGAGCCCAGTACTGATCCTGAAAAGTAATTTTAACCGTACTTACCAGTAACTTGAATTTCCTTCCATAGGATATCATTGCCTGCTTTTTGCTGAAAAAGTTTCTAAGTGTCGATTTTTGAAACATACAAATATTCCTCTAAAATCAGCCGAACTACAAATTCCGATTTACTCACCGGTTATCAGGAGAGACCTCAGTGCTGCATCTTTGAGCCCAGTACTGATCCTGAAAAGTAATTTTAACCGTACTTACCAGTAACTTGAATTTCCTTCCATAGGCTAACATTGACTGGTTTCACTTGGAAATTCTTCTAAGTGTGGAGTTTTGGAACTTTATAATATTCCTCTAAAATCAGCCGAACTACGAATTCCGATTTACTCACCTGTTATCAGGAGAGACCTCAGTGCTGCATCTTTGAGCCCAGTACTGATCCTGAAAAGTAATTTTAACCGTACTTACCAGTAACTTGAATTTCCTTCCATAGGATATCATTGCCTGCTTTTGCTGAAAAAGTTTCTAAGTGTCGATTTTTGAAACATACAAATATTCCTCTAAAATCAGCCGAACTACGAATTCGATTTACTCACCTGTTATCAGGAGAGACCTCAGTGCTGCATCTTTGAGCCCAGTACTGATCCTGAAAAGTAATTTTAACCATACTTACCAGTAACTTGAATTTCCTTCCATAGGATATCATTGCCTGCTTTTTGCTGAAAAAGTTTCTAAGTGTCGATTTTGAAACATACAAATATTCCTCTAAAATCAGCCGAACTACAAATTCCGATTTACTCACCGGTTATCAGGAGAGACCTCAGTGCTGCATCTTTGAGCCCAGTACTGATCCTGAAAAGTAATTTTAACCGTACTTACCAGTAACTTGAATTTCCTTCCATAGGCTAACATTGACTGGTTTCACTTTGGAAATTCTTCTGTGTGTGGAGTTTTGGAACTTTATAATATTCCTCTAAAATCAGCCGAACTACAAATTCCGATTTACTCACCTGTTATCAGGAGAGAACCCAGTGCTGCATCTTTTAGCCCAGCACTGACCCTGAAAAGTAATTCTAACCGTACTTACCAGTAACTTGTATTTCCTTCCATTGGAATCCATTGTCTGGTTTTCAGCAGAAAAGTTTCAAAGTGTCGATTTTCACAAACTACAATACTCCTTAAAAATCACCTGTATGACTTAAACGCATTCTTTCAACTGTTTACAGGAGATGCACCAGTGCTGGATCCAGGATCCACCACTGAGTAAGAAAAAGTAACGATAACACTACTTACCTGCTAAGTGAATTTCCTCCCATAGGATAACATTGGTGATTCTATGTGAAAAAGTTTCTAAGTGTCAACTTTTAAAATACAATAATATTCCTTAAAAATCACTACAGTAACCAAAACGCTTTTACTCAACTGTTTACAGGAGATGTCCCAAGACTGAATCTAGGATCCAGTCCTGTGGTTAGAAAAGTAATCCATAAAGTAACTAATTGCATTTAACTAGAAATTCACATTGAGCTCAATGTTGCATTGTGTTTGAAATTGTGTTGCCCATTGCAACAACTGTAACTACTGTACTTAACAGTCTATTGCCTATTTGCAAAGTATTTAAACTAAAGTAATTCATTCTGAGAAAGTATATTTTGTAATGTAATGTATAATGTAATTACAATGTAATTTAAAAAATAAAATATGTAAAAATAAATAGTTTAAAAAAATGTAGTAAATCAGTATAAAAAAAATAAATATAACAATTAATACATTTAAAAATTGTCATTTACAAAACCTTTGAAATTCACTGAAAAAAACCATAGGTTTCAAACATGTTATAGTTAGGAATTAGCATTTAAAAAACCTTTGAAATTCACTGAAAAAACCATAGGTTTCAGGCACGTTATAGTTAGAAATTAGCATTTAAAAAACCTTACAAATTCACTGAAAAAACCATAGGTTTTAGGGACAGTTATAGTTAGTTGGACATTGCACTCGTACAAAACCCGTGAAATTCCCCCGTTATAGTTAGTTCAGCTAACTATAACTCGCGCCCCTGCAATTCACTGCTGATGATGTCACATATTACATCACTCAATCAATCAATCAATCACGGCATTTATAGAGCGCGCTACTCACCCGGGAGGGTCTCAAGGCGCTGGGGGAGGGGGTAAGTTACTGCTCGAACAGCCAGGTCTTGAGCTGCTTCCTGAAGGCGAGATGGTCCTGGGTTCGCCGAAGGTGAGTGGGGAGGGAGTTCCAGGTCTTGGCCGCCAGGTAGGAGAAGGATCTTCCTCCGGCGGTGGTTCTGCGGATGCGTGGTACGGTGGCGAGGGCGTGGCTGGTTGATCGTAGCTGGCGTGTGGGCGTGTAGAAGGACATGCGGTCGTTGAGGTACTTTGGGCCCAGGTCGTGGAGGGCCTTGTGTGCGTGGGTGAGGAGTCTGAACGTGATTCTCTTGCTGACGGGGAGCCAGTGCAGGTCTTTCAGGTGTACGGTGATGTGGCTGTGTCGGGGGATGTCCAGGATGAGTCGTGCGGAGGCGTTCTGGATGCGCTGGAGTCTCTTTTGAAGTTTGGCTGTGGTTCCGGCGTAGAGGGTGTTCCCATAGTCCAGTCGGCTGGTGACGAGTGCCTGGGTGACGGTCTTCCTGGTTTCAGTGGGGATCCATCTGAAGATCTTGCGGAGCATGCGCAGGGTGTTGAAGCATGAAGATGAGACGGCGTTGACTTGTCTGGTCATCGATAGGGAGGAGTCCAGGATAAAGCCCAGGTTGCGTGCGTGGTCCGTTGGCTTGGGTGCGGTGCCCAGGGCCGGGGGCCACCAGGAGTCGTCCCAGGCGGAGGGTGATGAGCCCAGGATGAGGACTTCCGTCTTGTCTGAGTTCAGTTTAAGGCGGCTGTTCCTCATCCAGTCGGCGACGTCTCTCATCCCGTCGTGCAGGTTGGCTCTGGCGGTGGTGGGGTCGTTGGTGAGGGAGAGGATCAGCTGGGTGTCGTCGGCGTAGGAGATGATGTTGAGGTTGTGTCGGCGTGCGATGGCTGCGAGGGGCTCATGTAGACGTTGAAGAGGGTCGGGCTGAGTGAGGATCCTTGTGGAACGCCGCAGATGACTTCGGTGGCTTCGGATCTGAACGGGAGAGGCGGACTCTCTGGGTTCTTCCGGCGAGAACGAGATGATCCATTCCAGTGCTTTCTCTCGGATTCCGATGTTGCTGAGGCGCTTCACTAGGGTGCGGTGGCAGACGGTGTCGAACGCCGCGGAGAGGTCCAGGAGGATGAGGGCAGCTGTTTCCCCGTTGTCGGTTAGGGTTCTGATGTCGTCGGTGGCTGCGATAAGGGCGGTCTCGGTGCTGTGGTTGGCCCGAAACCCGGACTGCGAGGGGTCGAGGGATCCATTCGTCTCGAGGAAGGCGGCAAGCTGTCTGTTGACGGTCTTCTCGATGACTTTGGCCGGAAACGGAAGGAGCGAGATGGGGCGGTAGTTCTTGAGGTCGGTGGGGTCCGCCGTTGGTTTCTTCAGGAGGGCGGTAAGCTCGGCGTGCTTCCAGCTCTCCGGGAAGGTGGCGGTGTGGAAGGAGGAGTTGATGATGTCCCGGAGATGGGGTGCGATGGTGGCGTCGGCTTTGTTGAAGACGTGGTGTGGGCAGGGGTCGGTTGGTGATCCGGAGTGGATGGAGTTCATCGTGCGGGTGGTGTCTTCGGTGTTGATCGGGGTCCAGTTGCAGAGGGTGGTGGTGGCGGGCATTGGTTCGGCGGTAGGGTGCGTTGTTTGTGCGTCGAAGCTGTTGTGTATGTCGGTGATCTTGCGGTGGAAGAACGCGGAGAGTGAGTTGCAGAGGTCTTGCGAGGGGTGATGTCGTTGTTTCCGGTGCTGGGGTTGGAGAACTCTTTGACGATGCTGAAAAGTTCCTTGCTGTCATGGGCGTTGTTGTCCAGTCGTTCTTTGAGTGCCGACTTCTTGGTGGCACGGATCAGCTGGTGGTGTTTGCGGGTGGCGTGCTTGAGGGCGGTCCTGTTGTCTGTGGTCTGGACGAGTCGCCAGGTTTTCTCGAGAGTGCGGCAGTTCTTCTTGGATTCCTTGAGTTCGTTGGTGAACCAAGGGGTTTTCTTGCTTCCGGGTCTGCTGGGAGGGTTTTTAGTGGTGCGAGGTCGTCGGCGCAGGCGGTCAGCCACTTGGCGAGGTTGCTGGCTGCTTCGTTTGGGTCCGTTGTGTCGGTGGGTGTGTTCTGGCTGAGGGAGGCGGTGAGCTGCTCGGCGGTGATCTTGCTCCAGCTCCGGCGGGGAGCCTGTTGCGGGTGGTGGTGGGTCGCAGTCTTTCTGAAGCTGAAGTGGACGCAGCTGTGGTCGGTCCAGTGGAGTCCGGTGGCGTGGCTGAAGGAGATGTGCTTGCTGGACGAGAAGACGGGGTCAAGCGTGTGGCCGGCGTAGTGGGTGGGCGTGTTCACCAGTTGCTTGAGTCCGAGGTTGGCGAGGTTGTCCAGCAGGGCGGTGGTGTTTCTGTCGTTGTTGTTCTCCAGGTGGAAGTTGAGGTCCCCTAGGAGGATCATGACATGGTCACTCATGACATGGTCAGTGACATCACTGATGACATCACTGATGACATCTCAAATGACATCACTGATGACATCATCCAGTGACTGTGTGTTTCTGTAAAGTTTAAATATTTGTAATATATATAGGGAAAGGCGTATTGAAGAATGAGTGGGTGTATAAGTGTCTGTATGGATGATTTAGTAGGTGCGTGACTAACTCTATAAGTGAGTGTTTAAACGTATCTTACTGAATGCATGGGTTAGTGACTAAACTGGGTGAATGTCTGTATCCGTCTGTCTGTTGCTGTGTAAGTAGCTGCATGGGTTTGTGAATAGCTACATGAGTGTCTATATGAGTTATTGATTGGTTGTCTGAGTATCTGTATGGGTGCCTGAGTGTTTGTGTGGGTGGGGTGTGTGCGACTCTGTGCATAGATGTGTGAGTGGGTGATTCACTGGGTGGATGGTTTCAAGAGTGCATCTGTGATAGACTGTATGGGTGGGTAAGTGTGTGTAAGAGTGTGTTAGTGAGTGAATGTATGTCCCAGTGGTACATGTGTGAGTAACTACATATGTGAAAGGCAGTATATATGTGTGTTGGAGTATATAAATAGCTATAAGTGAGAGTGTGTGATTATGAGTGGCGGTGTGTGAGTGTTTATATAGGTGTATGAGTGCATATGATAGTCCTGTACTGAGTGACCGTAAGTATGAGTGACTGTACGGGTGAGTGAGTGGATGTGTGTGTAGACCTAAGAATCAGTGAGTGGGTATGTAGTTATTGGTGTTGGAGTGTCTATGGTTTTGCGAATGGCAGTCTGTAATTTAGAGTGGGTGTATCAAAGGTTATATTAGGGTGTGAGGAGGTGCATCAGATTATCACGTGGATGATGTCATCAGTGATGTCATCAGTGATGTCATTTGAGATGTCATCAGTGATGTCATCAGTGATGTCACTGACCATGTCATGAGTGATGTAATATGTGATGTCATCAGCAGTGCATTGCGGGGGCGCGAGTTATAGTTAGCTGAACTAACTATAACGGGGGAATTTCCCGGGTTTTGTACGAGTGCACTGTCCAACTAACTATAACTGTCCCTAAAACCTATGGTTTTTTCTGTGAATATATATATATATACATATATATGAAAGCCAAACAATGCTGCAATGAAAGATGACTCAGAAACTCCTGGATGCAGGTTTATTTCATCAAGTGAAACCTCTCTGACTCGTTTCGATCGTAGCCTTGATCACGATAATATATTGAGGCTGATGAGACTATTTACACATTCATGGTCATCAATACAAACAAAGGACTACAATCAAGTGATAAGCTGAGAGGGGCCTCCATTTTAACATATGCAGTGATGATACAAAATCCACATAAATGTCATGCATCATAACAGTACAGAACCCTACTCATGCTAAAATGTATAATGTGATACATGATATAAAATGATTCATAATACAGCAAGCACTGTAATGGTGTAAGACACTCTGATATGGATGCGGTGTATTAGACGTGATTCCATATGTCTATGTTTATTATGAATCAATTGCACCCACAGAACATGTTACATAGAGTCCAATGTATAATGGGTTGATCTTGCAATCGCAGAGGAGATGTAACAAAGCATGTGCTAAGTATATACATATATATATATATATATATATATATATATATATATATATAACGCGTCTGACCTGGTATAATATGCGGATGCTGACATTCACGCTGCTGCTTGTTTGCGAGTTGCTTCAAATAAAGGATTGAAATACTCACCTGCCAGCTGGCTCTTTCCATGGGGCTACCTTGTTTGTTGGAATATTAGCAGCTGAGCCCAGCCGCGGAGAGAAGCCCACCGCTTGTGAGCGGGCCTGAGCTGGCATCAAGATGGTGTCAGTGTGATCGGGAGGCAGCATTCAATTGGAGACAACTGCAAAGCGTTACAGGCAGTGTTGGCAGAATGCGCATCAACGCACAAGGGCAAAACTGCTTTTAATTTGTTTTACCAAGACGGACTCACAAGAGGGTTATATTGCTAGCACTACAAGACCCAGAAACGCCATGAAGATGGTCACGCCCACTGTGGCGGGTTCTTGAAATTCAAAGGAGTGCGCAGAAAAACTGTCTTGGTAATTAAGCAATACAAGCCATTGAGGAAGGGAACGCTGTTCCCGAAACGCGTCTGGCCTGGTATAATATGCGGATGCTGACATTCACGCTGCTGCTTGTTTGCGAGTTGCTTCAAATAAAGGATTGAAATACTCACCTGCCGGCTGGCTCTTTCCATGGGGCTACCTTGTTTGTTGGAATATTAGCGGCTGAGCCCAGCCGCGGAGAGAAGCCCACCGCTAGTGAGCGGGCCTGAGCTGGCGTCAAGATGGTGTCAGTGTGATCGGGAGGCAGCATTCAATTGGAGACAACTGCAAAGCGTTACAGGCAGTGTTGGCAGAATGCACATCAACCCACAAGGGCAAAACTGCTTTTAATTTGTTTTAGCAAGACGGACTCACAAGAGGGTTATATTGCTGGCACTACAAGACCCAGAAATGCCATGAAGATGGTCACGCCCACTGGGGCGGGTTCTTGAAATTGAAAGGAGTGCGCAGAAAAACTGTCTTGGTAATTAAGCAATACAAGCCATTGAGGAAGGGAACGCTGTTCCCGAAACGCGTCTGGCCTGGTATAATATGCGGATGCTGACATTCACGCTGCTGCTTGTTTGCGAGTTGCTTCAAATAAAGGATTGAAATACTCACCTGCCGGCTGGCTCTTTCCATGGGGCTACCTTGTTTGTTGGAATATTAGCGGCTGAGCCCACCCGCGGAGAGAAGCCCACCGCTTGTGAGCGGGCCTGAGCTGGCGTCAAGATGGTGTCAGTGTGATCGGGAGGCAGCATTCAATTGGAGACAACTGCAAAGCGTTACAGGCAGTGCTGGCAGAATGCGCATCAACCCACAAGGGCAAAACTGCTTTTAATTTGTTTTAGCAAGACGGACTCGCAAGAGGGTTATATTGCTGGCACTACAAGACCCAGAAACACCATGAAGATGGTCACGCCCACTGGGGCGGGTTCTTGAAATTCAAAGGAGTGCGCAGAAAAACTGTCTTGGTAATTAAGCAATACAAGCCATTGAGGAAGGAACGCTGTTCCCGAAACGCGTCTGGCCTGGTATAATATGCGGATGCTGACATTCACGCTGCTGCTTGTTTGCGAGTTGCTTCAAATAAAGGATTGAAATACTCACCTGCCGGCTGGCTCTTTCCATGGGGCTACCTTGTTTGTTGGAATATTAGCGCCTGAGCCCAGCCGCGGAGAGAAGCCCACCGCTTGTGAGCGGGCCTGAGCTGGCGTCAAGATGGTGTCAGTGTGATCGGGAGGCAGCATTCAATTGGAGACAACTGCAAAGCGTTACAGGCAGTGTTGGCAGAATGCGCATCAACCCACAAGGGCAAAACTGCTTTTAATTTGTTTTAGCAAGACGGACTCACAAGAGGGTTATATTGCTGGCACTACAAGACCCAGAAACACCATGAAGATGGTCACGCCCACTGGGGCGGGTTCTTGAAATTCAAAGGAGTGCGCAGAAAAACTGTCTTGGTAATTAAGCAATACAAGCCATTGAGGAAGGGAACGCTGTTCCCGAAACGCGTCTGGCCTGGTATAATATGCGGATGCTGACATTCACGCTGCTGCTTGTTTGCGAGTTGCTTCAAATAAAGGATTGAAATACTCACCTGCCGGCTGGCTCTTTCCATGGGGCTACCTTGTTTGTTGGAATATTTTTATATGTATATATATATATACATATTTATTGAAAAAACCACAGGTTTCAGGGATGTTATAGTTTGTTGGACATTTCACTCGTACAAAACCAGAGAAATTCAGCCATTAAAGTTAGTTGCAAAAGACACACAATTGATGGACGGAATGCAGAACAAATCAAAACATTCACCCCCAGTCAAGAGATCTGGGTTAAATCCATCATTCTTTTACTCACCATGCCACCCCAGTTTAGACCTGGCCATATGCAAATCAGCCTTGACCCTGTGCCTCGTGGGAACAGTCCAGCCCAAACTGCCAGGCCATGTCCTCCCTGGACCGGAAAAAAGCATCCTAGGACCGGTTTCGGGGTTTCACCCCTCATCAGCCAGGATAGCTTGAATCCAGTGGCACAGTGAGCCCGGGACAAAAGTCTGGGCATACCCGGCACACTTAGGGCGAGGAAGCAAAAGACACACAATTGATGGACGGAATGCAGAACAAATCAAAACATTCATCCCCAGTCAAGAGATCTGGGTTAAATCCATCATTCTTTTGCTCACCATGCCACCCCAGTTTAGACTTGGCCATATGTAAATCAGTCTTGACCCTGTGTCTCATGGGAACAGTCCAACCCGAACTGCCAAGCCTGGTCCTCCCTGGACCGGAAACAAGCATCCTAGGACCGGTTTCGGGGTTTCACCCCTCATCAGCCAGGACAGCTTGAATCCAGTGGCACAGTGAGCCCGGGACCCACGTCTGGGCATACCCGGCGCACTTAGGGTGAGGAAACAAAAGACACACAAATGATGGACGGAATGCAGAACAAATCAAAACATTCACCCCAGTCAAGAGATCTGGATTAAATCCATCATTCTTTTGCTTACCATGCCACCCCAGTTTAGACCTGGCCATATGCAAATCAGTCTTGACCCTGTGCCTCATGGGAACAGTCCAGCCCGAACTGCCAAGCCAGGTCCTCCTTGGACCGGAAACAAGCAACCTAGGACCGGTTTCGGGGTTTTACCCCTCATCAGCCAGGATAGCTTGAATCCAGTGGCACAGTGAGCCCGGGACCCACGTCTGGGCATACCCGGCGCACTTAGGGCGAGGATGCCCAGACGTGGGTCCCTTGCTCACTTTGCCACTGGGTTCAAGCTAGCCTGGCTGATGAAGGCTGGTAGCCCGAAACCGGTCCCAGGATGCTTGTTTCCTGTCCAGGGAAGACATGGCTTGACAGTTCGGGCTGGACTGTTCCCATGAGGCACAGGGTCAAGACTGATTTGCATATAGCTGTGTCTGAACTGGGGTGGCGAAGTGAGCTAAAGAACGATGATGGATTCAACCCAGATCTGTGACTGGGGTGAGTGTCTGAAAAGTTTCAGCACTCCGTCCATCATCTCCTTGCGCCCCCGCAATGCACTGCTGATGACATCACATATTACATCACTCATGACATGGTCAGTGCCATCACTGATGACATCACTGATGACATTTCAGTGACATCACTGATGACATCACTGATGACATCATCCAGTGCCAGTGTTTCTGAAAAGTTTAAACATGTTATATATATATATATATATATATATATATATATATATATATATATATATATATATATATATATATAGGCCAAGGGGTATTGAACAATGAGTGGGTGTATGAGTGTCTGAATGGATAATTTAGTAGGTGCATGACTGACTGTATAAGTGAATGATTAAATGTGTCTTACTGAATGCCTGGTTTAGTGACTAAACTGTGTGAATGTCTGTATCAGGCTGTCAGTTGGTGTGTGAGCGGCTGCATGGGTTAGTGAGTAGCTACATCAGTGTCTATATGGGTTATTCATTGGTTGTCTGAGTATCTGTATGTGTGCCTGAGTGTCTGTGTGGGGGGTTGGGGGTGTGTGTGACTGTGCATGGATGTGTGAGTGAGTGATTCACTGGGTGTATGGGTTCAAGAGTGCATCTGTAAAGGGTGTATGGGTGGGTGAGTGTGTGTATTGGTGTGTTGGTGAATGAATGGATGTCTCAGTGGTACATGTGTGAGTAACTACATATTTGAAAGACAGTATATGTGAGTGTTGGACTATATAAATGACTATATGTGAGAGTGAGTTATTGTGAGACTGGCTGTATGGATGAGTATGTGCTTGTGTCTGTGATTTTAGAAGAGAGTAAGTATGTGTTAGTATCTGTATGTGTAAGTGAGGTGGTGTGGTATAACTGTATAGGTGAATAAATGTGAGTGTGATTGATTCTTTGCATAACTGAGTAGCTGTGTTTGTAACTGTATAGGTGAGTGGCGGTGTGTGACTGTCTGTATAGGTGTATAATTTCATATGATAGTGGCTGTATTGATGAGTGACTGCATGTATGAGTGACTGTATGGGTGAGTGAGTGGATATGTGTGTAGATCTAAGAATCAGTGAGTGGGTATGTAGTTATTGGTGTTGGTGTGTCTATGGTTTTGAGAATGGCAGTGTGTAATTTAGAGTGGATGTCTCAAAGATTATATTAGGGTGTGAGGAGGTGCAACAGAATATCACGTGGATGATGTCATCAGTGATGTCATCAGTGATGTCATTTGAGATGTCATGAGTGATGTCATCAGTGATGTCACTGACCATGTCATGAGTGATGTAATATGTGATGTCATCAGCAGTGCATTGCGGGGGCGCGAGTTATAGTTAGCTCAACTAACTATAATGGCCGAATTTCTCTGGTTTTGTATGAGTGAAATGTCCAACTAACTATAATGTCCCTGAAACCTGTGGTTTCTTCAGTGAATTTCTAAGGTTTTTTAAATGCTAATTTCTAACTATAACGTCTCTGAAACCTCTGTTTTTTTCAGTGAATTTCTATGGTTTCTTAAATGCTAATTTCTAATTATAATGTCCCTGAAACCTATGGTTTCTTCAGTGAATTTCAAAGGTTTTTTAAATGCTAATTTCTGATTGTAATGTCCAAAAAATGCTTTTTCTAAATTTTTAAACTTTTATAAAAATAATGTGATGTTTTCTCCTGTCTAAAATATGCATTTACCTTTTGTTTATTAAAAAAAAAAAGTGGATTTGCGTACCGATCGTGTACCAGTCACAGTGGTTGCGCGAATCCAAGAATTTTGCCGCCATATTGGTTAAGTCATGTATGATACGCGTTGCGTATGCGGAGGGTGCGCGGTTCTGGACACCGCGCAACGTCACGTACGTATTTCCGGGGGTCATGCCGGGTGCGCGTATCCATCGCACATCTTTAAGTTTTAAAAGTATATGTATATAACTTTATTATATATATTATAGCAAGATATTGTTTAATATAACTGTAAATATCATATATTTGTAATGTAATAAAGATATATTATTGTTAAATATATTTTTCGGGATTCGCGCCGGGTGCGTGCCGGTTGCGCGCCCGGTGCGCGAATCCCATGTGACTTCAAAAGAAACAATTTTATTGGTTTAGAAGCTTTCTATTCTAGAACTTGAAGGACCCCACCCATTTTTTTCATTCTTCCAGGAGCATCTTTTCAAGAAACACCTCTTGTGTTTTCTGTGCTTCTTTATTTTATTTTTTTGGTGTTTTTTTCCAAGAGAGGAAATGGCATCTCAAAATCCACCACAGGATATTCCTACAGATGAAGAGGAGCTGGAAGAACCCATTAAGAAAAGTAAAGAGAGTATTGTGTGGCCTTTCTTCTCTATCCCAGAAGGAGAGAAGAAGGTGAATGCGCGCAAAGTCACCTGCACTGTGTGCAAGAAAGTTTTATCTCGTGGATCACAAAAGAAGTATTCCTGCGGGACTTCATCTATGCTGAAACACCTTCAGACCATGCACCCAAACCGCCTTGCGCGTGAACAACATCGGCGCCAAATGCAATAGTCACAGCAAGATGATGAGGTCGCAGGACCTAGTACTTCTGTGGGATCCACTGCATCCACACAAATTGTTCCAGAGTTTGCAGGACTGGAACAGCACTGCATAAAGTGCAAGAAACTACTTTGTGCAGGCGAGCAATCTGTTGCAGCTGTTGTTGCTGCAAAGAATCATCCTTTTTAACTTTTGTATTTGTTTTTGCAATGAGTTTCTAATTGCAAAATGTTTTGAAAAGTTTTTTTAGTTCATTTCTTTGTTTTTTTCAATCTTTTGTTAAAAAAATTAATAAAAGATTTACAAAAACACCAAAAAATTTAAAAACAAAAAAAGAAGAAAGAAAATGGTTCTTTTTAGAGCTGCCTAATTGGTTAAAAATAGACAAACTTGTGTGTGTTCTATGAATGACTGCAAGGTAATGTCTGAGTCATTGCATGAGTGACTAAGTACTGTCTGAGTAAATGAATGAGTGCAGCAATAGTGCCTGAGTGATTGCATGAGTGCATGGGTAGTGCCTTGCTTATTGCATGATGCTTGGGTAGTGCCTGGGTGATTGGAAGAGTGCATCGGTAGTGCCAGAGTGCATGGATAAGTACATGAGTAGTGTTTGAGGGAAAGGATGAGTACAAGAGTAGTGTCTGAGTGATTAAATGAGTGCATGGGTAGAGTCTGAGTGCATACAAGAGTGCATGGGTTTTGCTTGAGGGAATGGATGAGTGCAAAAAGATTGCCTGAGTGATTGGATGACTGCAGGCATAGTGCCTGGGTAATTTGAGGAGTGCATAGCTTGTGACTGGCTGATTGCATGACTGCAGGGGTAATGTCTGGGTGATTGGAGGAGTGCATGGGTAATGCCTGGGTGCATGGAAGAGTGCATGGGTAGCACCTGGGTGGATGTAGGACTGCATGGGTAGTTCCTGGGTGATTGGAGGAGTGCATGAGTAGTACCTGTGTGATTGCATGAGTGCATGGATAGTGCCTGCATGACTGGAGAAGTGCAAGGGTAGTGCCCAGGTTATTCCATGAGTGCATAGGTAGAGCCTGGGTGATTGCATGACTGCAGGGGTAGTGTCTGAGTGATTGAAGGAGTGCATGGGTTATGCCTGTGTGATTGCATGAGTGCAGGAGTAATGTCTGGGAGATTGAAGGAGTGCATGGGTAATGCCTGGGTGCATGGAAGAGTGCATGGGTAGTGCCTGGGTACATGTAGGGCTGCATGGGTAGTTCCTGGGTGATTGGAGGAGTGCATGAATAGTACCTGGGTGATTGCATGAGTGCAGGAGTAGTGCCTGGATGATTAGAAGACTAGATGGGTAGTGCTTAGGTGATTGCATGAGTGCCGCAGAAGTGCCTGAGTGCATGTATGAGTGCATGGGTAATGCCTGGGTGATTGCATAAGTACATGGGTAGTGCCTGGGTGATTGGAGGAGTGCATGGATACTGCCTGAGTGAATCAAGGAGTGCATGGGTAATGTCTGGGTGAATGGAGCAGTGCATGGGTACTGCCTGAGTGATTGAAGGAGTGCATGGGCAATGCCTGGGTGATTGAAGGAGTGCATGGGCAATGCCTGGGTGATTGGAGGAGTCCACGGGTACTGCCTGAGTGATTGAAGAAGTGCATGGGTAGTGCCTGGGTGATTGCATAAGTGCACAGGTAATGTCTGTGTGATTGAAGCAGTGCATGGGTACTGTCTAACTGATTGAAGGAGTGCATAGGTAATGCCTGGGTGATTGTTTAAGTGCATGGGTAGTGCTTGGGTGATTACATGACTGCAGGGGTACTGCCTGAGTGATTGAAGGAGTGTATAGGTAATGCCTGGGTAATTGCATGAGTGCATGGGTAATGTCTGGGTGAATGGAGGAGTGCATAGGTACTGCCTGAGTGATTGAAGGAGTACATGGGTAATGCCTGGGTGATTGCATGAGTGCAGGGGTAATGTCTGGGTGATTGGAGGAGTGCATAGGTACTTCCTGAGTGATTGAAGAAGTGCATGGGTAGTGCCTGGGTGATTGCATGAGTGCACAGGTAATGTCTGTATGATTGAAGCAGTGCATGGGTACTGTCTAACTGATTGAAGGAGTGCATAGGTAATGTTTGGATGATTGCATGAGTGCACAGGTAATGTCTGTGTGATTGAAGCAGTGCATGGGTACTGTCTAACTGATTGAAGGAGTGCATGGGAAAAGCCTGGATGATTGCATAAGTGCATGGATACTGCCTGAGTGAATGAAGGAGTGTATGGGTAGTGCCTGGGTGATTCCATGAGTGCAGGAGTAATGTCTGGGTGATTGGAGGAGTGCATGGGTACTGCCTGAGTGATTGAAAGACTACATAGGTAATGCCTGGGTGATTGCATAAGTGCATGGGTAGTACCTGGGTGATTGAAGGAGTGCATGGGAACTGCCTGAGTGGTTGAAGGAGTGCATGTGTAATGCCTGGGTGATTGCATGAGTGCAGGTGTAATGTCTGGGTGATTGGAGGAGTGCATGGGTACTGCCTGAATGATTGAAGGAGTGGATGGGTAATGCCTGGGTGATTGCATGAGTGCATGGGTAGTGCCTGGGTGATTGGAGGAGTGCATGGGTACTGCCTGAGTGATTGAAAAAGTGCATGGGTAGTGCCTGGGTAATTGCATAAGTGCAGGGGTAATGCCTGTGTGATTGGAAAAGTGCATGGGTAGTGCCTGCATGATTGCATGAGTGCAGGGGTAATGTCTGGGTGATTGGAGGAGTTCATGGGTACTGCCTAAGTGATTGAAGGAGTACATGGGTAATGCCTGGGTGATTCCATAAGTGTATGAGTAGTGCCTAGGTAATTGGAATAGTGCATGGGTACTGCCTGGGTGATTGCATGAGTGCATGGGCAGTGCCTGGGTGATTCCATGAGTACAGAAGTAATGTCTGCGTGATTGGAGGAGTGCATGGGTGCTGCCTTAGTGATTGAAAGAGTGCATAGGTAATGCCTGGGTGATTGCATAAGTGCAGGGGTAATGTCTGGGTGATTGGAGGAGTGCATGGGTAATGCCTGGGTGCATGGAAGAGTACATGGGTAGCACCTGGGTGCATGTAGGACTGCATGGGTAGTTCCTGGTTGATTGGAGGAGTGCATGAGTAGTACCTGTGAGATTGCAGGAGTGCATGGATAGTGCCTGCATGACTGGAGGAGTGCAAGGGTAGAGCATGGGTTATTTCATGAGTGCATAGGTAGTGCCTGGGTGATTGCATGACTGCAGGGGTAGTGTCTGAGTGATTGAAGGAGTGCATGGGTAATGCCTGTGTGATTGCATGAGTGCAGGAGTAATGTCTGGGTGATTGAAGGAGTGCATGGGTAATGCCTGGGTACATTTAGGACTGCATGGGTAGTTCCTGGGTGATTGGAGGAGTGCATGAATAGTACTTGGGTGATTGCATGATTGCAGGAGCAGTGCCTGGATGATTAGAAGACTAATTGGGAAGTGCTTGGGTGATTGCATGAGTGCCGCAGAAGTGCCTGAGTGCATGTATGAGTGCATGGGTAATGCCTGGGTGATTTCATAAGTGCATGGGTAGTGCCTGGGTGATTGGAGGAGTGCATGGATACTGCCTGAGTGAATCAAGGGATGCATGGGTAATGCCTGGGTGATTGCATGAGTGGAGGGGTAATATCTGGGTGATTGGAGCAGTGCATGGGTACTGCCTGAGTGATTGAAGGAGTGCATGGGCAATGCCTGGGTGATTGCATCAGTGCATGGGCATGGACTGGGTGATTGGAGGAGTGCATGGGTACTGCCTGAGTGATTGAAGAAGTGCATGGGTAGTGCCTGGGTGATTGCATGAATGCACAGGTAATGTCTGTGTGATTGAAGTAGTGCATGGGTACTGTCTAACTGATTGAAGGAGTGCATAGGTAATGCCTGGGTGATTGCATAAGTGCATGGGTAGTGTTTGGGTGATTACATGACTGCAGGGGTACTGCCTGAATGATTGAAGGAGTGTATAGGTAATGCCTGGGTGATTGCATGAGTGCAGGGGTAATGTCTGGGTGATTGGAGGAGTGCATAGGTACTGCCTGAGTGATTGAAGGAGTACATGGGTAATGCCTGGGTGATTGCATGAGCGCAGGTGTAATGTCTGGGTGACTGGAGGAGTGCATAGGTACTGTTTGGGTGATTGAAGGAGTGCATGGGTAATGCCTGGGTGATTCCATGAGTGCAAGAGTAATGTCTGGGTGATTGGAGGAGAGCATGGGTACTGCCTGAGTGATTGAAGGAGTGCATAGGTAATTCCTGGATGATTCCATGAGTGCAAGAGTAATGTCTGGGTGATTGGAGGACTGCATGAGTGATTCAAGGAGAGCATGGGTAATGCCTGGTTGTTTGCATCAGTGTATGGATAGTGCCTGGGTGATTGGAGGAGTGCATAGGTACTGCCTGAGTGATTGAAGAAGTGCATGGGCAGTGCCTGGGTGATTGCATGAGTGCACAGGTAATGTTTGTGCGATTGAAGCAGTGCATGGGTACTGTCTAACTGATTGAAGGAGTGCATAGGTAATGCCTGGATGATTGCATGAGTGCACAGGTAATGTCTGTGTGATTGAAGCAGTGCATGGGTACTGTCTAACTGATTGAAGTAGTGCATGGGTAATGCCTGGATGTTTGCATAATAGGATGGATACTGCCTGAGTGATTGAAGGAGTGTATGGGTAGCGCCTGGGTGATTCCATGAGTGCAGGAATAATGTCTGGGTGATTGGAGGAGAGCATGGGTACTGCCTGAGTGATTGAAAGAGTACATAGGTAATGCCTGGGTGATTGCATAAGTGCATGGGCAGTACCTGGGAGTGCATGGGAACTGCCTGAGTGGTTGAAGGAGTGCATGTGTAATGTCTGGGTGATTGCATGAGTGCAGGTGTAATGTCTGGGTGATTGGAGGAGTGCATGGGTAGTGCCTGGGTGATTGGAGGAGTGCATGGGTACTGCCTGAGTGATTGAAAAAGTGCATGGGTAGTGCCTGGGTAATTGCATAAGTGCAGGGGTAATGTCTGGGTGATTGGAAAAGTGCATGGGTACTGCCTCAGTGATTGAAGGAGTGCATGGGTAATGCCTGAGTGATTGAAGAAGTGCATGGGTAAGGCCTGGGTGATTGCAACAAAGCATGGGTAGGGCCTGGGTGAATGGAGGAGTGTATGGGTACTGCCTGAGTGATTGAAAAAGTGCATGGGTAGTGCCTGCGTGATTGCATGAGTGCAGTGGTAATGTCTGGGTGATTGGAGGAGTGCCTGGGTACTGCCTAAGTTATTGAAGGAGTACATGGGTAATGCCTGGGTGATTCCATAAGTGCATGAGTAGTGCCTGGCTAATTGGAATAGTGCATGGGTACTGCCTGGGTGATTGCATGAGTGCATGGGTAGTGCCTGGGTGATTCCATGAGTACAGGAGTAATGTCTGCGTGATTGGAGGAGTGCATGGGTACTGCCTTAGTGATTGAAAGAGTGCATAGGTAATGCCTGGGTGATTGCATAAGTGCATGGGTAGTGCCTGGGTGATTGGAGGAGTGTATGGATACTGCCTGGGTGATTGCATAGGTGCATGGGTAATGCCTGGGTGATTTAATGAGTGCAGGTGTAATGTCTGGGTGATTGGAGGAGTGCATGGGTACTGCCTGAGTGATTGAAGGAGTTGATGGGTAATGCCTGGGTGATTGCAAGAGTGCAAGGGTAGTGCCTGGGTGATTGGAGGATTGCATAGGTACTGCCTGAGTGATTTAAGGAGTGCATAGGTAATGCCTGGGTGATTGCATGAGTGCAGCGGTAATGTCTGGGTGACTGGAGGAGTGCATGGGTACTGCCTGAGTGATTGAAGGAGTGCATGGGTAATGCCTGGGTGATTCCATGAATGCAGGAGTAATGTGTGGGTGGTTGGAGGAGTGCATTGGTACTGCCTGAGTGATTGAAGGAGTGCATACGTAATGCCTGGGTGATTGCATTAGTGCATGGGTAGTGCCTGGGTGATTGGAGGAGTGCATGGTACTGCCTGAGTCATTGAAGAAGTGCATGGGTAGTGCCTAAGTGATTGCATGAGTGCACTGGCAATGTCTGGGTGATTGGAGGAGTGCACGGGTACTGTCTAACTGATTGAAGGAGTGCATAGGTAATGCCTGGGTGATTGCATAAGTGCATGGGTAGTGCCTGGGTGATTGGAAGAGTGCATGAGTAATGTCTGTGTGATTGCATGACTGCAGGGGTAATGTCTGAGTGATTGCATGAGTGCAAGTGTAATGTCTGAGGATTAGAGGAATGCATAGGTAATGCCTGGGTAATCGTATGAGTGTAGGGGTAATGTCTAGAGGATTGGAGAAGTATATAGGTAATACACTAGTTCATATTATCATAGTTTTAAGAACACAACATAATTTCAGAATTACATTACATATTCAGTTTCCCTTTTTTGCTGTTCTCAGACTCTACTGAATTTCACCATACACAGTGATTTTAATGTAGATCATCATACAACAGCAGGGAAAAAAATTCAATCAATGAGTTTGTAAACAAAAAACAAATCTGCGTTGAAAATATTTACAACAAGTGCAACTATCTGTTTACCTATCTACAGTTTGTAAATTACATTCTTCAACTACAGTAAATCTTTTACTTCTTTCAAGTACATTTTGTAAAATATACACTCTCATTTACATTGCGTATTATATAAAGATCAAATATATAAACTACTTCTTTCAAACACAATTTTGCAAATGCAATAAGAATTAGCACAAACAGTAATTGTTCACATCTTCCCAATAGGCCGAATAATGTTTCCAAAACCATTTGCATTGAAAATATCCAAAATAAACTCGTTAATTCATGTTCACATCTTCCCAATAGGCCGAATGATGTTTTCAAAACTTTGGCATCAAAAATATCAGATATGAATTTGGTAATTCGTAAGTCAACCGACATTTGAATTCCAAATGGGCATCGTTACAATGAGTCCATCCTTTATTGCACTTTAAATACACAGTGTTGGGCCCGATTCACAGAACTAACTTAAGACAAAATCCTAAACTTACTACCATTTTGGTATTCACAGAAGGCACTTACTCATTTTGAGTATTCACAGAAGGCACTTACTCATTTCGGTATTCACATAACTTAGTAGTCCTAACTTTAGGACTCCTAAATGCCTTCTGTGAATACCGAAAGTCTTAAAGTTAGGATTTTTCTCAGTTTAGGAGTAGTAAAGTTAGGACTCCTAACTTTAGGACTCCTAAATGCCTTCTGTGAATACCGAAAGTCTTAAAGTTAGGATTTTTCTCAGTTTAGGAGTAGTAAAGTTAGGACTCCTAACTTTACTATTAAACTGAGGAAAATGGTAGTAAGTTTAGAATTTTGTCTTAAGTTAGTTCTGTGAATCAGGCCCTATAGTGTCCAGATGTTGTAGTAGGTCCATCATGAAAAATAATAGCCACTGCTTTAAAAGTTCTTCCTTAAATTGATACTTGACTTGCCACAATTTTTTTATTTTGGTTACCAATTTTTTTCCATCTGCTCTACAACGTTGTAGCATTAAAATTACATATTGTCCAAATCTGTCTATAAATAATGTTGACAACATTTCTGATTTGCAATGAGAACATTTCATATCTTGATTAGCTGTTTTTACTAATTTGTTAAAAGACACTGTTTTGCAATCTGGTATTGTCAAATATATGAATCGTTCGGTGTCTATTTCAGTGGTAGAAGAAAATGAACACACTTCACATTTATGATACCATCTGTAACTTAATCCAAACAAATTTTTCAATTTCTATTCCTTCATCTTCCAATACTGCAAGCATAAACATAAGAAATTCTTGTGCATCTTGCTGTACATTAAGTGTAAATTGCAATGAACCAGTACATATATCCAAAAGATGCCGTATGCCAGAAGCAGTATGGATTTTAGTTCTATCAGTTACCAACTTTTGAAAAATATAATGTAATAAAGAACAGAATCTTTTTTCTCGATTTTCCATAATTTCATGATGAAGATCTTCTAGATAAAACACAAAATTCACAATTACATTAGCATAGCAGTTGATACCTGAACTATTTTCTAACTGGTATCCTACAATATCATCAACAATGTCCATTTCCATTTTCTTTGCAGCTTCATCATTCTCTTGAAACCTCACTAGAATGTTTGTCATATTTTCGTTTTGGACACACTACACATTTTTGATATACGACATATTCACCTAAGTTAGGAGCATTTAGTCTTCTTAACCGATTATACTCTCTTACACAATTTGCATCAGCACTAACCTTTTTCTCATCAAAATCAATCAAATACAAACCAGATAATGTTCTTACTCGAGACAATGCACCCGGAACAGAATACGATACCGTTGCCGCGAGGGAAATCAGTGCACCCGCTAGAGATCCAATTTCGGAGCGGTCCACTCACCCTCCTCAGAATTCACGGCACGGACAGACATAGGATCACCATTAATGGGGTGCATCCCCTAATCACTCTACGTCTTTACAATTCACGAAATCAACCAAAAGTTTACCTTTTCCATTGACCAGCCGGGTCGGAATTATCACCGGTGGAGCGATTATAAAGATTCCATATCTCCAAGTTCAGCCCTGAAGAAGTCGCGGGACTATCTCCTTTTGTTACGAAACAGGTGTTGGCTGGTTGCTTTTTTCGCTATAACAAAGAATAAAGACGAAGAACCTATTCACCTGGACTTCAATGACATTTCTTCGAATGTACACAATTGAATGAACCTTTTCATTATATAATCGCTAAACGTGTGCCCAGGACCTTGGTTTTTAAGCTTTGTGCAGGATCTTTCCTACACACACATAGGGGTTATAGGGTGTTTCCCCTAACCTGGTTGCACCGTACTTATTAGGTATCACTAAACACTGTACGCTTACACGGCAGAGCGTCATACTTCCTTGATCACTAAAAAACCCTACAGTCAGAGATACACTTAAACCTTGAGATTTATGAATGGTTAGAGCATATGCTAAGGAAAGAGGAAACTGTTTTCTACAAACATACAAGTCTTTTACAGGCAAAAAACGAACAGCACAACGTCCAATCTGTTTTACCTCTTCAATCTGATCAAATTAAATCTTCAAAAATTCAATTCCATCTCTGTTGTGAAAATTTAGAAAACCAACAACTTTTCCCATTGCTCCATTTACTTTTTTTTTTTTCTTTTTAAATATAGAGTACCAAGACAAAAAACCAGAGTGAAAAAAAATCATACAACCACCCGACCCTCCCACCCCACCCCACCCCACCCCTAAGACGACAGAAACAATAAGGTTGACTCGTGGTGGAAAGAGCCAGTTACATAAATGCTATAGTCACTTTTCTCGGTCCGTAAAAAGTATAAAACAGAGCATAAAAACAGAAGAGTGGTTAATTTTTACATCCATATTGATAGCAATAGGCAATGTAGAAAAAAAAGATAAACATAGTGATATCCCTGCCATGAATCATTAGAAAACAGGTAATTTAAGCCTTTATACAAACATCGCATACAAACAGGCCAAGCAGAATTGATAAGAAGCTGCTACCATAAAGATAAAGAATAACAACCAAGCTGTGTATTTGTCATGCCATAATAAAAGAAGTATGCCTTACAGGGGCCCTAAGAATGTGTCTGGCTGAGCCACGCAATTAATGGTTCCCAAATAACTAAACCCTTCTTTTTTCCCGGATGCCTTTTTTAGCGTAAATAGCCTTCTCGAGGTTACAGGTCGCGACCAATCTGGCCAGCCATTGGGAAAACAGTGGAGGAATTGGATCTAGCCAAAAGGAAGCAATACAGATCCTCAAAATGGTCATGGCTATGAAAATAAGCGCTCCACCATTCTTTCTATTAAGCTTATCTTGTATACCCAACAGAATAATCGTGGGGGTTAGCTGGATATCCTGAGATAGGATTTTGCTTAAGAAATCTTGGGGCATATTAGCAAGACCAGCGATAAAATTATCACAGTTTTAGCGGCAGGAAACTGCCGCTAAAACTGCGATAATGGGCTTGCTAATATGCGTTATAGAATTCCAATAGAAGCCCAGGTTAGATGTGCAGGACATCTAACCTGGGCTTTATTGAATTCCATAACGCATATTAGCAAGCCCATTATCGCCGCTTTAGCGGCAGTTTCCTGCCGCTAAACGGCGATAATTTTATCGCCGGTCTTGCTAATATGCCCCCTTGTATTTTACCAAGGAATGGTGCTAATTTCAGACAGGTGGCAAACATATGCACAGAGTCTGCACTAAACTCAGAGCACCTAGGACAAAGCTTTCCTTTACCTGTTCCCCATTTGGCGATTCTGCTAGGTGTGATATACAAAAATAAGGCAGTCTTATAAAATTGTGCCTGCAATTTGGCCGACAGCAGGTCGCTCTGGGCAGATTGCAAGGCAAGGTAAAAGGTATTGTAAGGAACATTCAGCTTCTGCTGCCATTTGCTTGCTGTCTTGGACATGTCGTCGGGCATTTGGCTATTCAATGTGGAGTATATATATCCAATACGGGGTAAAGCGGGATCCTTTAGTTTGTCAATGAGATCAATCTTTGCAAACCCAACAGACCCACCAGCCTTACGGGCCAAGAAATCCCTAATGGCAATATATTTAAAAGCCTCATGTTCACTCAGATTGTATTGAGTTTTAAGGTCGGTAAACGGCCGGATTCCTTCGGTGGAAAACAAGTATCCAAGCTTTAGGATGCCCGCTTTATACCAGTTTTGGAGGTAAGATCTCCCGAAGATAGCTGGCAGGTTGATGTTATTATTGATGGGAGAGTAAAAATTCAGTCTGCCCAGCCCATAAAGTCTACGTATATTAGAAAAAACCTTATAGGCACTCATCAGGGTCTTAAATCTGACCCGTTTGTAGTATCCAAATGTCAATTGCCGCCACAGGCACCCCCGAGCCTCAGCCCCAAGTAGTAGTTGAAAGGGAGACGGGAGTCCTGTGGTTGCGATATAAGAATGTTCATGTAACAGTTCCGCGCTATACTGTAAAACCGTGGCCCAGTAATACAATCTTAAATTAGGGAGCGCCCATCCCCCTCTCTCCCGAGGAAGGGAAAGCAACTTAAAAGCCCGCCTAGGCTGAGAATATGCCCAGATAAATTGAGAAAAGAGCTGTTCAACCTCTGAAACATTGTTTTACTGATCTCTAGAGGGATAGCCCTGAAAAAATAGAGTAGTTTGGGGAAATAGGTCATCTTGAGAACATTACACCGCCCCACTATAGTCAAGTGTAAGTTATTTATCCGATTAAGCTCTCTTAGTTTCTACGGCTAGCGGGATCATATTTTCTTCTATAATCAGGTCGGTGTCAGCAACAATGGTAACCCCAAATATTTGGCTTTCTGGACAACCCGCCTGTCCACCCAATTAATTTCTTTATTTAAGATGATCTGCGTTTTTCCTTTATTGAGTGCGTATCCCGAGATTTTCCCTAACTCTTGAGCCTCCTGCTCCAATGCTAGAATGGCAATCTCAGGGTCAGGGGTCACCACGGCCTGGTCGTCGGCGTAGGCCATGATTTTAGTATCCCAGCCAAATCTGCTCACAGCCCGAATTTCTTGATTATTTTCAATTTTCTTGATAAAGGGGTCGATATATAAAGTGAAGAGCAGCGGAGAACACGGACAGCCTTGGCGAGTGCCCCGTGAGATTTCAATCTGCTCCGTCAATTTCCCATTTATTGAAATGCTGGCTGTGGGATTAAGATAGAGAGCTTGAATGGCTTGAATCACCTTGGGCCAGAAGCACATCCTCCTCATGACGCCCCAAAGAAATTGCCAGGAGACCCGATCAAATGCTTTTTCAGCATCGAGTAAAATTAGCGATATCGGGTCTCCTGAAATATGAGCTGCGTCGGACAGGGTGATGGTCCGTCGGATGTGTTCAGTAGTACCTTTCTTGGGAATGAACCCATGTTGCCATTTAGAAACAAGGGGCTCTATTCTGGAAGATAATCTAGACGCAAAGATCTTGGAGTATACCATAGAATCACAGTTAATGAGAGTAATTGGCCTGTAAGAGCCCATTTCCAGTGGCGAATTATCCTTTTTCAGAAAGATTACAATCTTAGCTGTGGACCAAGAAGCAGGTGGAGAAGCCCCATTAAAGATTGAAACTACTAATAGGTCTCTTATTTGAGGAGAAAAGATTTTATAAAACTCGACCAGTATGCAGTCGGCACCAGCCGCTTTGCCATCTGGTAAACTTGCTAGGGCTACGGAAATTTCTTCCCAGGTCGGAGGGTCTTCTAGTTGGTCATGATCTTCTGCACTGAGTTGAGACAGAGAGATCACATTAAAGTAGTTAGAGATCTCATCCTCTCTCAAGTCCGGTGACCTAATGTTCTCCTCCGAGTAAAGATTCTGGTAAAACTCTCAAAATGCCCTCTGGATTTTAGTCGGGTCATTAGTAATCTCTCCTGTAGGGAGTTGAATAGAGAGTGTTTCACTAGAGGAAACCTGCTGCCTAGTTCTGAGAGCCAATTGATGGCCGATGAGCTTGTTACACTCATAGATTTTCTCGTGAGCAGAAGCCCATTTAGCGGCCACCCTCTCTGCAAAAATTGACCCAATTTCGGCCTTAGTGGCAACCACTACAAGCTGTGCAGCTTCAATTTCGGCCTCCGACAGAACTGCCTGAGTTAGTTTCTCCTCTGCCTTTTTCATCTTGTCTTGAAGTTTCGAGATCTGCATCTTTTCTTTCTTATTTTTCCTTACGGAAAACCGTAAGGTCTCCCCGCAGATACCTGCCTTCAGTGCGTCCCATACAACCATAGTTGTGGCTGACCCTGTGTTTAACTCGAGGAACTCTTGGATCCACCCCTGCATATGCATTCGGTATCCGGCATCATATAGCAAAGCTTTTTCAAAGCTCCAATTCGGGATTTCCCCGCTGGATCTCAGTCCCTGATGTTTAAGATAAGTGGATTGTGGTCTGACATAAATCGCGGAGTGGTATCTATAGAACAGTCCCGAACCAAGGAAGATGAAACCAGAAAGTAGTCCAGCCTTGCTAAGGAGAGATGCGGGGCTGAGAAATATGTAAATCCCGGCTGATTAGGTTTTAAGCTGGCCCACACATCCCTGAGCCTGTGAGTTTGCATTAGGTTTAATACAGCCTGAAATACTTTGGGCTTTCCACCTACGTAGGTCCATTGGTCATTCGCTTTCCAGTTGCTAGGTAAATTGATGTTAAGGTCACCACAGATAATAACTGGGAGAGGCCAATGGGCCATTTCTCCTGTGATCCAGTTAATTACCCCAGGATTGTCCGTGTTACTCCCATAGATGGAGCATATAGTGAAAGGAGAATTGGGAGATAGGCAACATTCCGCTATGACCCATCTTCCAAGAGAGTCGGATTTCACACGGACGGACTTCAGTGAATGCCTCCTTTGAACCATAACCCCTACACCTCTTACCCTCGCACCCTGAGAAGTCCCCTCAATAACTCTATACCCTAATGAGTTCAGCAAATGTTTCTGCGATCCCTCAATGTGTTTTTCCTGAAGGCTGACAATGTCAGCCCTCAGCAAGTGCAGTCCCTGTGCCACCTTCTGTCTTTTCAAGGCATCGTTCAGGCCACAGATGTTAACTGAGACAATTCTAAGATTGCTTAACTTATTCATACAAGAGTTTTATCAATTGGCCATAGTTAAACAACATGCAGATTGTATACACCACAAAATCAGAGATACAATCAGTATTATCCTGTATGCAGAAAAGCCTTAAAAGTTCCTTCTTCTCTATCGCCGCAAGCTTACTCAGAATTTTCTCCCTTTTTTGCCCTTTCATTTCCCTTAACCGCCCTTCCATAAATGCTGTAGTTTCATACCCTAACTTCCAGTATAGCTTCACAATGACTAAGACCAATGAGGTGAGAAAAAGTATCATTAATCCCCCCACCACAGTGCGGGTAGCCGCCCAGCCCTCCCAAGCCCACCCCCCCTAATATAGAGCAATCAGGAAAACTCTGAGTGATGGTTATCAGATGTGGATCCCCGCCGCCAAGCCACGCCGTATATAGCAACCAAGAGGATTCAATGTGTACCAATACGTGAAAAAACAGTAAAGAAAAGAAAAAAACAGGAAGGAAAAAAAAAAAAAGAAGAGGTTTCCCCCGTTAAACCAAAGCCCTCTAGTCGTTCCGCTCATGAGACAGACAGTAGCGGGGAAATCAGAAAAATAGAGAGAGAAAGTAATAGGTTGTGGGAAAGCAATGGGTCTAGTATATTACTCTTGGACAGAGAAATTTCAACTAAAAATTAGCTAGGCCCTTTCTTTGCCTTAATTTCCCCCAGAAATTCACCGGCCTTAATTTCTGACAGAAAGATCCGAGAGGACCCATTTAGGATAACTTTCAGTCTGGCAGGGTTCATCAAGAACACCTGAGCACCCTGCTGTTGAAAGGGGGCGATTAGTTGACGAAGGCGCCACCTCCGCTCTACTGTAGAATGACAGAAGTCGGGCTTTGCGAAGAACATTACCCCATTATACCCCTTCTGAGAGTTCGGGCGGGCTTGATCATAGACCAACTGTCTAAGGAGAAAGTTCCCAAAGAACACCAGGAAGGCCCTGGGTTTTTCTCCGGGAAAGCTGCTGCCGTAGCGCCGTTGCTTTAGATTGAAGGGGAAGCGGTGTGCCCTCTGAACCTCTTGATCCCAATTCCAGTTTGAATGATCGGGGAAAGCCTCTCACAGGAGTTTCACAATGTAGCGCCTTGGGTTGTCCCCCTCTACTCCTTCCGGAATCCCTAGTAGGCGAAGATTGTTCCGGTGCTGTCGGTTCTCCTGCTCTTCCATCGTCGTCATTAGATCCGACAGACATGCAGCGTGGGAAGAGCCTTGATCTTTTAAGGTGGTTACTTCAACTTCTAGGCTTTCTGTATGGCCTTCCACCATGGTGACACGATTGCCAATGTCAGTGCAGATTTTGCTTAACTTCCTCATACCCCCCTGTAGTTTTTTGGCAGCCCCTTTAGCTAGACGACAGTCAGAACGAACCTCTTCTTGGAATTGCTCGATTGAGGCCAGGATAGATGCTAAATAGTGTTCTGCCGTGGACTCTGGTGTGGTTTTTAGATTTTCCCAAAGCGAGGTCTGAACAGCTTCTTCACCAAGGGGGAAAGACATCTGAGAGTCTGAGTAGTCCCACTTGAGCTGACTGCATCTTTTTGCCTTGTTGCGTAGCTTTTTCTGGTGCTGAATGGTCCCAGTGTCTTTAGAAGGATCAGTGTCATTGTCTTCACTTGAACTGGTTCCGCCATCATCTGTCGCGGACATAGAACCATCCGACACGGAATAGAAATGTTCACCAATACGTTCGGGAGTCCGAGGAGCTTGAGGGCCTGGATTAGCTTCCAAGCTATGGATATAGTTGGTAGCACCGCCTGTTTGAAGTTTGGACCCTCTCCTCTGCTACACAAACAGCCGAAGCAGGGTCTAGGGCTAGGGCACTGGAGGCAGATGGTGTCGTTAATCCTGAATCCACTGTGGTTCCCATATTTCCTTTAGTAGGAGCTGGGCTAAGATCTATTGTTTTGGTAGAGTTCATGGGATCAGCCAGCCCCTCTGTCCCGTACAGTTGGTCCCTAGGTAGCACAATTTCCTCGGGCTGGACAGAGGTGCGGTTTTCCTTTAGGGTAACTGCCGATTGCCTATTGTTCGAATCCCCTAGTTTGCCTATTGATGAGCAGCCAAGTTCGCTCTCGGGGGGCAGTGTAGAGTCCAGTATAGGGAGCGGTACCTTAACCGCCGAAAAATGTTTGGAGACAGAGGGCTGAAGGCCTGCACCCTCCTTTGTAGCTCCACCACCCCCAGGTCTCCCCGTCACCTTTTTAAGGCATTGCTCCATTTACTAAACCTTCTTCTACATTCAAATTACGCCGTAAAATTACCCGACAATTTACACATACATATAAAGCCTTTTCCAAACCTGTAGTCTTAGGCACCAACTTTTCTAAAGAATCCAATTTTGACTGTAATTTCTCTGAGAGAAGAATAGTAACTCCTTCGTGTTCCATTTTATCAATAGCTTCCATTTTCACTATTGGTTGTTTTTCAAATTTCAAAAGTTCTTGATTGAACGTAGAACACTTTTGCAGTGTAGGCATTAGGCAAACTATAGACTTCTTTCTCCAATTTTTTTGTACATTATTTCAGGTGCTATGTTTTCATTTACAAACAAGTTTGATAAAAGCCGACTTTGTAAAGCTTCTTTACCATCTTTAGTCAAAACCCCAATTCTAATATCTTGAAGAATGTTTCCATAATGTTCATCACTTGCTTGTCGCATATTCTTAATAAGTTCTTTATATTCAAAATGAGACCAAATGTTGACATTTGCAATACTTACCAAAGATTTTCTAGTGTCTTCATGGACAAGTGTTTTAAAACCAGGTTGCCCTTTTACAGGAGTATGTTGTAGTAGGTCGCCGAATACAATTACATGTTTTCCTCCAAATAGAACATCATAATCTGTTTTTAAAATCTGTTGCATTCTTAAATGCACAAAGGCAAGCATTAAGTTTGACACCATGCTCACCTCATCAATAATTAGAAGTTTCATTTTCTTGAGTACTCTTGAAACTTCATAACAAGCTTCTCCAGATAGCTTGTGATATTCCAACCTATTTTCATGTTCAACTGGTAGCATGAGTAATCGATGTAATGTAATCCATTTAATGTTATGTGCTGCTAACCCAGTTGGAGCGGTTACAAAACAAGATAAATGTGATTCAGTGGTTTTGTGTAGATAATTGGTCAAAACTTTAATCAAGGAACTTTTTCCTGTTGCAGCTTGCCCACTGATATACATTTGAATAGGTTTAAATGATGTGCATTGGCATTCTTTTTCTTCATGCAGTAAACCATGCTGTATCTGTTGTTTCACTTGTAGATATATTTCTTTCTGTTCAATATTTAGTTGTTCTTCTAACTTTTCCAACTCAATAATATCCTGTTTTTCTTGTTGCATTGCCGTTTCTACTTCATTCATGGCTATTGCTGCTTCATTTTAAAGAATTGGTTGTCCTAGTAGATCTTAACTTAGTGGAGCAGAACTTTGACTATCTTGAGAACTGTCTCTAGCTATTTCAGCTGCAATAGTAGTTTCTTGTTCAATCTCTTCATTCAACATTTGTAGATAATTTGGAAAAATTGTACATTCAATGCTATCTTTACATGCATTAAAAGAATCTTCATAGCAGTCAAAATCTCCTAGTAATTCCATTTTAGTACGCCAAGGCTTGAAAAGTTGCAGAAGTGCTCAATAGAAAAATTCCCTTTTATCTGGAGTATCACAACTGAGTTTCTTGTGATTAATAAGATTTCCTTTGGCATGTTTTACCAAACATCCATTACATCCAATTACGGCATATTTTTCTTCATTTATATTTTCTGTAACATTTCGCTTAAAACTATAATGTTGCAATACTTCATAGAGACATATGTTTTCCAGATGTGGTCTCCTTTTGGGATGGTACGTATCCAACATATTTGTTTTAACAATATCTGTACTTTCCGGCTCATTCAAAGCTAAGTATTCAATTTCTTGTAGAGATTTCAAAACTTGATTTTGTGTTGCAGCAAGACCTAGACTTACCCAAATGATTCCTCTAGAATTTGAATATAAACTTGCAGATGTCAACCGATCCGAACATTCGTAGGTTCCAATCTCTCAATGGGAAAGCATTGTCAAATTAAAGCTGTACAATTTATTACTAAGAGTCTTCTCTTGTGAAATTTCTTCCCACATTTCTTTCAACTCCGTATTTTCAGATTTTGTTATATATGATGTAACATAACAAGCAACAGCAATCGAATTATCTGCAACATACTGGATATCCATGTTTGCATTCCACATTGTCAAAATCACTGGATTGTAGCCATTAATATACTTTGAATCTTCACTTCTTTTTATGTTGTAAGTATTCTTCAGAGATTTTCGAGTTATAGTATGTCTTAGTGCTGACATAAAACTGTTGACTCTTCCTTTTGAAATTACTGGACGTGGGAATCCAAATTGACATTTTGTATAAAATGTTCCCTTTGATCTGTATTTCCGTCGACAATACTTTCCACATCGATGACTTTGAAACCGTAAAACTTGTTGTCTTAAGCTGTTTTCTCCTCCTTTTTTTGTAATGGCCCAGGTAACATAGTCTTCAATGAAAGACAAAACAGTTTAATCAGAATTGGTTCCAAATTGAGGTGCATTCTTGATCCATAATAACATGTGTATATGAGGAGCACCTCTGGCTTGGTGCTCCTTTCTCCAAAAGAAATCAGTTACTTCTCCAAGAGGTGGATTTTTTTTATTGCAGATAAAAGACATCATAGCTTGAAATCTATGATTAAAATATCTGCACACATTTACAGGATCCAATGAGCACAGTTCTCCAGCTGTCTTCAAATCAATGTTTTTACATTTGAATTTGCTTCTCGTAGAAATTCAAGTAAATCGTCCCATGCGTATTCAGCACAGCTAAGCATAACGAACCATGTAGGGGTTCCTAAGTTTCTTAACATACATTTAATTTCTCCCTGACGATGATACCAATACTCATTGGTACCACGTTGACACGCCATCAAATTAATTAACTATGATTCTAAATGTTCATCTCTTTGTTGAACTTTATCCAAGAATTCCTTTGCAGAAGCAGGTGTAAGATGAACTTCTGTTTTTAATATGTGGTTCACTGGATATGAAAGTCCAGACAAGTCACTTTCAAACAGAAGATGAAATAAATATGGAACACACTGTCGAAATCTTGGATCTTCTGAGTACAATCTTGTCGTATGATATTCTGAAGCTGGAATCTGTACTGGTCGTTTATCCTATTGTCTGCCTTTTCCAGTGGGGAAGAGCTGTGGAAAACAACGAGCTTCTAAACTTTTTTCCCAAACACTCATGGGAGTTCCTTTCGCTTTCTTCATTCGGAATAATTAAATAGTGTTTCCGATCATTTCTTTTGAATGTAGAGGATGTATACTGTAATGTTCGTAAATTTCTTCACTCCTGGAGTTGTCCACTTTTTCGATTTGGCCAGTTGAAATTTCTCTATCATCTTCTAAAGATATTTCTTGTTCTTCCACATATACATTTTTATAATAAATATTGTTTTGTATAAGATATAATGTAGCCTTTTGAAGTTTGGTGACATCTACTAACTCTTGCCATATTTTCCGACTCTTTGTTGGTACAACATTAACTAGAATAACTACAGGTTCACTTTCCTCTCTCTCTACACCAACAGTTTCAATATTTTTCTTAAAATCTAAAGGTAAATACACAACTCTTCCTTTTAAACCTCTTTGTAAATCTGTTGGAGGCAGCTTACCTGTTTTAGGCTCCATACTAACTATAGCCTGAAACGGGTGCACAGATTGAATAAGAATGGACTCATACGTATTTAAATCTACCAATTCCAGAGGAATAGCTGCCAACTCTAGGTTATTATGTACAGCTCTAGCTGGCATTTTGTTCTCTTCTAATTTGTTGTAACAATATTTAGAAATATGTTGATCACTACCCAACTCAAAATGACCTTCCACCAACAAATAAGCACCAAATTGCTCCCACTTATTATTGTTTTCCTTTTCACTTTTTAAATACACATCAACATTCCTAGTTTGACTTCTATAGTGAGTTCGTCGACAACAAATACAAACATAGGGGCTCATTATGATAGTTGGCGGACATCAGTCCGCCCGCCATCATAACGGTGATGGGACCGCCCGCCAGACGTGCAGCGGTCCCACCAGCCCAATTAGGATGCGCCCGCTAGTATGGCGGGCGCATCCTGGCCTTTTAACATTGCTGGCGATGCTGCTGGCTGCAGCACCGCTCGCAATGCCAAAATGCCATGATGTGCATCTCCACTGCACAACATGGCAGGCACCACGTGGTGCCTGCCACCTAGTGCATGGGAATGAAGGGGGTACCATGGGTACCCCCAGTGCACCCCCTCCCCTACACACAGAGAGGGCCCGCAACGGGCCTCCAAAGCCAGTCTCCGCCTGCCTTTCCATGGCGGAATATCCGCCGCAAAAGACAGGCTGGAAGCGGCAGCATCATAATCATTACGGCGGTGCCTCTTCACGGCACCGCCACCATGTTGCCCTGGTTCCGGGTCCCGCAAGGCGGGTGGAAAGGACCGCCTGTGCGGGACCATGGCGGACGGACTTTCCTTCCGCCGCAGTACCTTCATGATTCCCACCGCCATCCTAATTTGGCGGTGGGAATTTTCATTGTGATGGAGGAAGGACCGCCACCGGCGGCCCGGCGGTGGCGGTCCTTCCACCATCATAATGAGCCCCATAGTTTGGTTTTTCACAAGAAAGTACCTTAAACTTTGTAATTTCTTCTGCAAACTTCTCAGTAGTACTATCTTCCACCTCTTCTTCAACACCTACACTTATCAAACTCTCACTTTCTCTACACTCCTCTTCAGGACCAAAGAAACAAAACTGTATGTCATCAGAAACTTTTTTTACATCCAATACTGAACCATGCAAAAGAGCTGTGTGTATTTCACTTAAAGATGATGCAGGACTTTTTACATAGTACAATCTTCTTACTAACTTCTGCATTTCTGAGTGATGTACTACTAACATTCTTAAATGATGAAAAGTACTTTGACACACTTTTCTAGAAAGACAAGCCAGAGAATGACCCTGCAAGTTAGTATATTTTCTCACCTTACAAGGATCTAGTCCTTGCAATATCTTAATCTTTTGTTTAACACTTTTTTTTACCATAATCTTGTAAGAAATTTCGGAATATATCAATAGATTCCTGTTGTATACTACAAATACTACTACAATCCCACTTATACACTTGAGCTTGTGCACGTCTCCCTTGAACTTCTTCAGCTATTACTTCTTCCACAGTTCTAGGAACCATCTTTTCTTTTTCAATTGGACAACCGTTTTTAACCTCATAACAACGAACCCTGGTATCAACTGCATGAACTAATGTATTTTGTTGAAAATAGCTTTCTTCATTAAAAAAGGTTCAGTACTAGAAGTGTGCTTCCATTCACCCGAAAATAGTTTGCAAAAGTTAGTTCTATTAACCAGTCTTTTTCTTTTACTTTTCTCCTTCACAAAGTGCATTGTTTTATTCAATGTTTTCATTCTCTTCAATACTAATATAAACAATTTTCTTTTCAATTCAAAAGCCTTTTCGACTACACTTTCAATCTGTTCTTTCTTCTTGTAAAATGTTGTTCTTCTTTTATATTTTTTGTAATCTTTCAATACATTTTGTAGTACTCTACTTTTATACATTCTCTTCCTAATGTCTTTATATTCTTTCATCCTTTTTTCAACATGGATTGTTTTCCTATAACCTGATTTTGCATTAATTTCTCCTTTTTCTTTTCCTTCTGATTGCTTGTAGTACTTTTCTTTCTCTTTCCCCATTTTGAAAATTGATTACATTTTTTAAAAGACTTTTAACAAATTCTTTCGTTCATCTTACCAGAAGACTTTTTCTACAACATCACATGTTGTACTTCATCTACTTTCTGCTTTTCTCTATCCTTTAAATAGTTCTGTTTTCTTTGTTGTCTTTTCTTTTGAACTTTTCTTGTCATACTGAATATTTCTTAATAATTATGGAGAATTTAAAAAAAAAGAAAAGTGTATTATCTTTAAAAAAAATATTTAATATTATTAAAATAATTATATACAAATATTGTCATCTATAAATAAAGAAATACATTGAGTAGTGCCTAGGTGAATAGATAAGTGCAACAGTAGGACCTGGATGATTCTACAACTGCAAGGGTAGCACATAACTAGTGCCTGGGTGATTGCATGACTGAAGGGGTAATATCTGGAGGATTACTGGAGTACATAGCAAATCAGTGGGTGATTTTATAACTGCATGAGTACTGCTTGGGTGATTGCAGGAGTACTGAGGGAATGCCTGAGTGATTGGAGGAGTGCAAAGGTAGTGCCTGGGTGATTTTATAAGTGCATGAGTACTGGCTGAGTGATTACATAAGTACAAGTGTAGTACCAGCATGATTGAAGGAGTGCAAGGGTAGTACCTGAGAGATTATATAAGCTCATGGGTAGTGGCTGGGTGATTGAAAGAGTGCATGGGTAATACCTGGGTGATTGCATGAGTGGATAGGTAGTGCCTGGGTGATTTCATGAGTGCAGGGGTAATGCCTGGGTAATTGCAGCAGTGCATATGTGGTGCCTGGATGATTGGAAGACTGCATGGGTAGTACTTGGGTGTTTTTATAACTGCATCAGTGTTGGGCCTAGCCAAATATAAAGCAGCACACTATTACATGACTCAACCATAAGTCTCTCCATATTGTTAAAAGCATGCATACATACGCCTCTACCTTTTCAAATCATCATCATATCTAAAAGAAATATGTATACAATATTTCTAAAATATAGTGAAACCTAGAAACTGAGACATGTAATAGATCTGTCTGAGTGATTGCATAACTCCATGCGTAGTGCTTCGATGATTGTATGACTCCAAAGGTAGTCGCTAGGTAATTGCAGGAGAAGATGGATAGTGACTGGCTAATTCATCAGTGCACACATACAGGTTGAGTGCATGGATAAGTGTATTAATAGCACCTGAAGGCATAGATGAGTCACGGAGTAGTGCCTAGGTGAATAGATGAGTGCAACAGTAGGACCTGGGTGATTCTATGACTGCAAGGGTAGTGTGTGGGTTATTACATGACTGCATAGGTAGACACTGCATGATTCTATGACTGCAAAGGTACTACATAAGTAGTGCCTGGGTGATTCCATGACTACAGGGGTAATATCTGGGGATTACTGGAGTACATAGCAAGTGAGTGAGTGATTTTATAAGTGCATGAGTACTGCTTGGGTGATTGCAGGAGTACATGAGGTAATGCCTGAGTGAATAAAGGAGTGCAAAGGTAGTGCCTGGGTGATTTCATAACAGCATGACTACTGGCTGAGTGATTACATAAGTACAAGGGTAGTGCCTACGTGATTGAAGGAGTGCAACGTTAGTGCCTGAGTGATTATATAAGTGCATGAGTAGTCACTACATGATTCAAAGAGTGCATGGGTAATACCTTGGTGATTGCATGAGTGTATAGGTAGTGCCTGGATGTTTGCATGAGTGCAGGAGTAATGCCTGAGTGATTACAGCAGTGCATATGTAGTGACTGGATCATTGGAAGACTGCATGGGTAGTACTTGGGTGTTTTTATAACTGCATGAGTGTTGGGCCTAGCCAAATATAAAGCAGCAGACTATTACATGACTCAACTATAAGTCTCTCCATATTGTTAAAAGCATGCATACATATGTCTCTACATTTTCAAATCATCATATCTAAAAGAAATATGTATACAATATTTCTGGAATATAGTGAAACCTACAACTGAAACATGTAATAGATCTGCCTGAGTGATTGCATAACTTCATGGGTAGTGCTTGGGTGATTGTATGACGTGCAAGGGTAGTCGCTGGGTAATTGTAGGAGAAGATGGATAGTGACTGGCTAATTGCATGAGTGCACACATAAACGTTGAGTGCATGGATAAGTGTATGAATAGCACCTAAAGGTATAGATGACTCATTGAGTAGTGCCTAGGTGAATAGATGAGTGCAACAGTAGGACCTGGATGATTCTACAACTGCAAGGGTAGTGCCTGGGTTATTACATGAGTGCATAGGTACAGCCTGCATGATTGCATGACTGCAGCAGTAGTACATAAGTAGTGCCTGGGTGATTGCATGACTGCAGGGGTAATATCTGTGGGATTACTGGAGTACATAGGAAGTGAGTGGTTGATTTTATAAGTCCATGAGTACTGCCTGGGTGATTACAGAAGTACTAAGGTACTGCCTGAGTGATTACAAGAGTGCAAAGGTAGTGCCTGGGTGATTTTATAAGTGCATGAGTATTGCCTGAGTGATTACATAAGTACAAGAGTAGTGCCTCCGTGATTGAAAGAGTGCAAGGATAGTGCCTGGGTGATTGAAGCACTGTATAGCTAATGCATTGGTGATTGCATGAGTACAGAGGTAACGTCTGGGGGATTAAAGGAGTACATAGGTAATGCCTGGGTGACTGCATGACTACAGGAGTAATATCTTTTGATTTACATGACTACATAGAAAGTGACTGGGTGATTTAATAAGTGCATGGGTACTTCTTGGGTGATTTCAGGACTACTGAGGTAACGCCTGAGTGAATAAATGAGTGCAAAGGTAGTGCCTGGGTGATTTCATAATACCATGACTACTGGCTGAGTGATTACATAAGTACAAGGCTAGTGCCTCTGTGATTGAAAGAGTACAATGTAGTGCCTGAGTGATTATATAAGTGCATGAGTAGTGGCTACATGATTCAAAGAGTGCATGGGTAATACCTTAGTGATTGTATGAGTGCATAGGTAGTGCCTGGATGTTTGCATGAGTGCAGGAGTAATGCCTGAGTGATTACAGCACTGCATATGTAGTGACTGGATCATTGGAAGACTGCATGGGTAGTACTTGGGTGTTTTTATAACTACATGAGTGTTGGGCCTAGCCAAATATAAAGCAGCAGACTATTACATGACTCAACTATAAGTCTCTCCATATTGTTAAAAGCTTGCATACATATGTCTCTACGTTTTCAAATCATCATCATATCTAAAAGAAATATATATACAATATTTCTGGAATATAGTGAAACCTAGAAACTGAGACATGTAATAGATCTGCCTGAGTGATTGCATAACTCTCATGCGTAGTGCTTGGGTGATTGTATGACTGCAAAGGTAGTCACTGGGTAATTGCAGGAGAAGATGGATAGTGACTGGCTAACTGCATGAGTGCACACATAAAGGTTGAGTGCATGGATAAGTGTATAAATAGCACCTGAAGGCATAGATGAGTCATTGAGTAGTGCCTAGGTGAATAGATGAGTGCAACAGTAGGACCTGGATGATTCTACAACTGCAAGGGTAGTGGCTGGGTTATTACATGAGTGCATAGGTACAGCCTGCATGATTGCATGACTGCAGAAGTAGTACATAAGTAGTGCCTGGGTGATTGCATGACTGCAGGGGTAATATCTGTGGGATTACCGGAGTACATAAGAAGTGAGTGGGTCATTTTATAAGTCCATGAGTACTGCCTGGGTGATTACAGAAGTACTAAGGTACTGACTGAGTGATTACAAGAGTGCAAAGGTAGTGCCTGGGTGATTTTATAAGTGTACGAGTATTGCCTGAGTGATTACATAAGTACAAGAGTAGTGCCTGGGTGATTGAAAGAGTACAAGGATAGTGCCTGGGTGATTGAAGCACTGTATAGCTAATGCATTGGTGATTGCATGAGTACAGAGGTAACATCTGGGGGATTAAAGGAGTACATAGGTAACACCTGGGTGACTGCATGACTACAGGAGTAATATCTGGTGATTTACATGACTACATAGAAAGTGACTGGGTGATTTAATAAGTGCATGGGTACTTCTTGGGTGATTTCAGGACTACTGAGGTAACGCCTGAGTGAATAAATGAGTGCAAAGGTAGTGCCTGGGTGATTTCATAATACCATGACTACTGGCTGAGTGATTACATAAGTACAAGGCTAGTGCCTCTGTAATTGAAAGAGTACAACGTTAGTGCCTGAGTGATTATATAAGTGCATGAGTAGTGGCTACATGATTCAAAGAGTGCATGGGTAATACCTTAGTGATTGTATGAGTGCATAGGTAGTGCCTGGATGTTTGCATGAGTGCAGGAGTAATGCCTGAGTGATTACAGCACTGCATATGTAGTGACTGGATCATTGGAAGACTGCATAGGTAGTACTTGGGTGTTTTTATAACTACATGAGTGTTGGGCCTAGCCAAATATAAAACAGCAGACTATTACATGACTCAACTATAGGTCTCTCCATTTTGTTAAAAGCTTGCATACATATGCCTCTATGTTTTCAAATCATCATCATATCTAAAAGAAATATATATACAATATTTCTGAAATATAGTGAAACCTAGAAACTGAGACATGTAATAGATCTGCCTGAGTGATTACAAAACTCCATGGGTAGTGCTTGGGTGATTGTATGACTCCAAAGGTAGTCGCTGGGTAATTGCAGGAGAAGATGGATAGTGACTGGCTAATTGCATGAGTGCACACATAAAGGTTGAGTGCATGGATAAGTGTATAAATAGCACCTGAAGGCATAGATGAGTCACTAAGAAGTGCCTAGGTGAATAGATGAGTGCAACAGTAGGGCCTGGGTGATTCTATGACTGCAAGGGTAGTGTGTGGGTTATTACATGACTGCATAGGTAGACACTGCATGATTCTATGGCTGCAGGGGTAGTACATAACTAGTGCCTGGGTGATACCATGACTACAGGGGTAATATCTGGGGGATTACTGGAGTACATAGCAAGTGAGTGGGTGATTTTATAACTGCATGAGTACTGCTTGGGTGATTGCAGGAGTACTGAGGGAATGCCTGAGTGATTAGAGGAGTTCAAAGATAGTGCCTGGGTGATTTTATAGGTGCATGGGCACAGGCTAAGTGATTGGAGGAGTGCGTTGATCCTGACAGGGTGATTGGAGGAGTGCAAAGGTATTGCCTGGGTAATTGAACCAGTGTATAGCTAATGCATTGGTGATTGCATGACTGCAGAGGTAATGTCTGGGGGATTAGAGGAGTACATAGGTAATGTCTGGGTGATTGCATGAGTTAAGGGATAATATCTGGGGGATTATAAGAGTACATTGGAAGTGCCTGGGTGATTTTATAACTGCATCGATACTGCCTAGCTGATTAGAGTACTATTGTGGTAGTGCCACAGTGATTGCAAAAGTGCAAAGGTAGTGCCTGGGTGATTTTATAAGTGCATAGGCACTGGCTAAGTGATTATAGGAGTGCATAGATCCTGACAGGGTCATTGGAGGAGTGCAAGGGGAGTGCCTGCGTGATTCAACCAGTGTATAGCTAACACATTGGTGATTGCATGATTGCAGGAGTTATGTCTGGGGAATTAGAGGAGTACATAGGTAATGCCTGGTGATTCCATGATTTCAGGAGTAATATCTGGGAGATTACAGGAGTACAAAGAAAGTGCCTGGGTGATTTTATAAGTGCATGTGTACTGCCTGGGTGATTGGAGTAGTACTGCAGTAGTACCTGAGTGATTGGAGGAGTGCAACATCCTGAGTAGTAGCAGAATACTGAAATTGGAGCACAAAAGTCAGGTCTATGACATGGTGTACACTTTTGTACTGCAGCTTCAAAATTCTGTAACTACTCAGGGTGTTGGGAGTGCTCAATATAACGCATAAAAGCTAAACATGAGTCTGTTATAAATCTCACCATATTCCTGAAACTATACATGCATATATGTCTACCTTTTGAAATCATCATCATATATAACAGAAATAAACAAGTAGACTGAACTTTACATTTCAAAGACACACCTACATTTCTGCAGTGTATTTCAAGTGTACCTTTCCCCAGACTCATAGAAAGTAGCCTAATCAGTAATTCCTTCTGCCAACATGTCTTAAAACTCACTTTTATTCTACAGCTTCACCATTCTACGAATATTGGGCCTAGTCAAACATAAAGCAGCAACCTATCACATGTCTCTACCATAACTCTAACCATATTCCTAAAAGCATGCATGCTTCTATCTATACCTATTGCCAAAAGCATTACACATATTAGAATACATGAGCAAGTAGAAACATAACCACACTCACAAGACCATAAAGGCCTTAAAACTTGACAGACTACACTTAACATTTCAAACACACCTAGATTTATGCAGCAAATTTCAAGTAAACTTTCACACAGACTCTTATAAAGTGCCATAATCAATAATTCCTCTCCCAACATATCTTAAACATCACTTTTCTACTACTACTGCTTCACTATTCTATTGCTAATCAGGTATTGAGCATAGCTAACAGCAAAGCAACCCTTCACTTATCTTTGATGAAAGTCTCCCCATATTTCTAAAACCATGTATGCATATGTCTGTACCTTTTGCTAGCAGCATCATATATAAAAGTAATACACAGATAAATATATACCTATGTTTTATACATCTATCATCTTCAGACGCATAACACATACCATAATATATGTGCAAGTAGACACATATCTCAGTCACAACACCATCCACAGCTCAAAACTTCACAGACTACACTTCAATTAATAAACAGACACTGAAAATTATGCAGTATATATGAAATATAACTTTCCACACATCATACAAATTACTCTAATAAATAACATCTCTACAAACATCTCAAACCTCACTTTCGGGCTGCTACTTTACCATTCTACAACTACTTATAATGTTACACCTACCCAAATACAAAGCAGGAACCCTTCACATGTCTTTACTAAAAGTCTCACCATATTCCTAAAAGCATACATGAATATGTCTGTACCATAACACTATCCAAACCTTAAAAATTCACAGAACAAACTTCCGATTTCAAGCAAACACCAAAAGTTATGTGGCATATTTCAACTGTACCTCTCTAGAAACTTAAAAAAGAAGCCTAATCAATAATACATTATGCCAACATCTTTTAAACCACACTATTATGCTGCATCTTCACCATTCCACTACTACTCACAGTCTTGAGCCTACCACATAAAAAGCAACAACACCTCTTTGTTATACATCATGCACCTTCAAATGTATAAGACATATGAAAATACATATACAAGTAGAGACACACTTGAGACAGAAGTCCATGCACACCTTAAAACTTGACAGACTCCACCTCCAATTTTAAAGCAACACCTAAAATTATGCGGTATACTACAAATGTACATATCCACACACTAAAACAAACTACCATAATCACTAATCCATCTTCCAATATACACATATTACTATACAAAATCTATTTCAAACAACATTTAACTACAATAAAACAAACTACAATACACATCTCTACATTTAATAATATATTTCAAACATCACAGTTCATCAATAATTTTTAAAGATTAAAAATAAACCTAATACATAATACACCTCACAAATTTATAACTCACCTTCCAAATTGATTTGTAGAATTTAAAATATCACAAACTCATAAAAGATTTTCTTATGCACACAATCAATGTAATGCACCACTCTCAGCAAGGTAAGAACCAGTAATGGCAAACTTTCCCTCTCTTTCTCCACACAAATACATGTAAGTAACAAATCACATTGCTTCCTACATTATTTCAAATTATAAAACACATTTCTATTGGTTAGACATATTAACCCTTACCAACTGACTTCTAAAAGTGCCCAAACTGGTTCTGGAATTTTTGGAGTCGCGACTCCACCGTGCACCAACGCGATGGAGCCGCGAATCCATACTGGAGTTCAAAAATATATTACAAATAAAAATACCACTATTTTTTAACAACACACCACTTCTAAAGATAGTACTGACTTGTGAAATTATACTTTAATAACATATCACCTATATATAAATTACAATTTCACATTTTAAGTCCACAGTTAAGTTTCAACCCTTCCCCCATTCTGCTTAATGCCAGTTTCCATAGTAACAGTTCATGGAACATTCAACTGAACAAACAGGTCACAAGTTCACCATATTTTCAAGTTCAGCACACAAGGTTACAAATGCAAACCGCAGGTGTGGTTGACTTGACTTTTGCAAAATATGAGCTAATCCTATCTACTGTACCTTTCAAACATTTTTTACTAACCAATAACGAACATGCTTTTTAAAGAAAGTAACATGCATCCTATTTTTGAGTGTACAATGTTCTTAAACAGCCAATCAATTCTCTACTTTTTAAAAAACAGCATATTGTCCACCATTTTAGATACCTCTCATTCTACCAACTGACTACCTCAGCTACAGACATCTTTTCATTACTTCCAGACATCCCTTCAAGATGCTTACAGTATGGATTGTTGGACACAGCTATGTTTTCTGGTGCAAAAGGTATGCTGAACGCAGAGGTATTGACAAAGACCTAGCTTTGCAAAATGTGGATATTAAATGGATTGCACAGAGAGGATTAAAGTGGCACCAATTGATGCCTTTGGTTAAAACCTTTTTGCATTTCCAACCCCCTGACCTCATGATTGTGCACTGTGGTGGCAATGACCTAGGCACATTGACTGGGGTAGGTCTGGAAATGCTAATGAAGGACACCTTTGCACAATTGATGTTGCTTTTACCTCAAACTGTCTTTGTATACTCTAATATATGCCAAAGACAGAAATGGAAGTGGTCAAATCAATTCTGTCCACAGATTGAGAAAGCTAGAAAAAATGTCAATAAAGCTGTTTCTGCTTACCTCAGAGACCATAGGATGGGCTCCATATATAACAACAATCTACGTTTTGATATGGATGACATCTACAGAAGTGATGGAGTACACTTTACAGATCAAGGAAACAGAGTCTTTCTCAACAACCTAAAGCTGTACATCCGCACTTACATGTAGCAACAACAAACTCATAATGAAAACAAGGGCTCTTTTTAGAGCCACCCTATAACATAATAGTGAATATACGATTTTTTTTACACATACATATTTTTTTTAAATTTTTGTGGAATTCGCGCACCCGACGTGAATCTGCAAAAGCATGAATTCAATGTACTACAACACAATACACTTTTCAAATTTAACTATTCACTTTTAATTTTACATATTTTTTAAAACTCTATCAATTGTAATCTTGTCACTAACTTCAATCACAGTAACTCTTTAAAACAACTTCACAAATACAACACTACCTTCTAAATTATATACTACTTAATTATTTATTTAAGGTGAATTCGTGAATCCAACGCAACGTTACATGGGGGCCACGCTGAGAGCCGCGCTGGGGTCACGACTCCAAACTCGAAAGAAAAAAAGCACCCCACTTCCATTATTCGCTATTCACCCCGGGGTCCCCATCCCCTGGGGCCTGCCACCATGGACCCCATCCTCAGGAAGGCCTGCCATCATTCATTTTTTAAAATAAATATAGGAGGGGGACCGCGTGGCCCCCTCCTCAGGCCAATAATGGCCCCAGGGACCCCATCCCCCGGGCCTGCCACCATTTAAAAAAAAAATAGAGGGGGACTGCGTAGCCCTCTCCTCAGGCCAATAATGGCCCCAGGGACCCCATCCCCGGGGCCTGCCACCATTTAAAAAAATAAATAATAATAAGGTAAGGTGGGCCACATGGCCCCCCTCCTCAGGTGCCACATTTAAGTGGCCTCCGGGGGACCCCATCCCCGGGGCCTGGCCTCAGCATTGGGGACCGTGGGGGAGCCCCAATGCCCCCATGGTCCCTGCCGGCTCCCCGCCTCCTGCAGGAGCCGGCATTGCTTTGGGCAAGGGGAGCTGCTAACATGCAGCTCCCTTGCCCAAAAGCAATTCTGCTTTGCTTCGTTGAAGCGAGAGCAGGTTTCCTTCAACGAAGCAAAACAGTGTTTGCTATGGCAGGGTGGGAGCCGTGCTCCCGCCGTGCCATAGCAAACAGCAATGTCCTGGGGGTGGGCACCCTGGGACATTGCAAGAGCCGGCCCTGGGGGGTAGCGGTACCCAGGGCCATCGAGGGCTGCAGTCCATTCGTGAAAATAGCCCCGGGGAGGTGGTGGTCCATGGGGCCGGGGGTCCACAACAGACCCCCGTATTTACATATTCAACGCCCCGGGGAGGTGGTGGTCCCCAGGGCAGTGTGGGGGGGCTCAAGCCCCCCCACACTAATTATTTGTCAAAGCCCTGAGGAGGTGGCAGTCCCCAGGGCTTGGGGGGGCCCATGAGGCCCCCCCACCCTATTTTAATAAATCCCAGGGAGGTGGCAGTCCCCGGGGCTTGGGGGGGCCCGCGAGGCCCCCCACCCTATATAAATAAAGCCCCGGGGAGGTGGCGGTACCTGGGGGTGCGGGGGGAGGCTGCGTGCCCTCCCCGCACATTATGTATAAAGCCCTGGGAAGGTGGCGGTCCCTGGGGCTGCGGGGAACCCCGCGGGCCCCCGCTATATAATTGCACATTGCCCCCGGGACCTGGCCCACCTGGGGGCTTAAGGAAGACGAAGAGCGGGAGAACGTGCTTTGTTTTTTTTTTTTTCTCGGCAAGATTCACGCACCCTTCCACCGAAAAAACAAAAGAAAATGATGTATTTGGCCCTGGCGGTCCCTGTGGGACCCCCTGACCAACCCTAGGGGGTCAGGGTGTTTCTACCCTGACCCCTTTCCTACATTTAGAACCTTTTTCTACCTTTTTGATATGGCTCGGTTATACAGAGTCTCAAAATGGCTGCCAACACACTCTGGTTTGGAGTGTTGGCTGCCAATAAGAATGAAGCTAGTGCTCGGGAGGATTCGTGGCTCCTCCTTTATTTTTTGAATTTCTCAGGAACTACTGAACAGATTTACACCATTTAAAAAAAGGTCACTTTCTGAACCAAGAGCTACCTGTTTGCCAAATTTGGTGAAATTCCGTTCAGTACTTCGGGCTGTAGCCTGTTCCAAAATTCCTATGGGAATTAACATGGAGAAAAGGCGTTTTGGGACCCCCCTTTTTTCTCAGCCCCCGCTTGACGAATCAGCCCAAAACTTTCAAGACAGGAGATGACCTGAGTGAACCATTAGGTTTGAAAATTTCGCGAAGATTCGTCAAACGGCGTCAAAGATATTGGCAAAAGAAAAAACGCTTTTTGAATAGAAACAAGGTCCTAACTATAACTACCTACTGGCGACCGCCAGTAGGTAATATACATATCCGGTCCAGCCGTGGAAGTGCACCCCCGCCTACATCTGAAATGGCGGGTTTGGGGCTTTACTATTGTTGAGCCTGGCAGAGCGTCAGGTTGCGATATTTTGCATACCAAAGTAACGGATGGACCTTCAAACTTATCATGGTTTACAAAAGAACATATTGCAAGTATTTTGACGACAAATGAGTATGGTGATTTTTATCATGGACTTCTGATCCCACAATGCATGGAGGCTATACTTACTCACTTGAGTGTTATCAATGAAATATGTGGGTATTTAATGAGAGTCTCTAAAGACAATTTTTTGTTTCATATGCCGTCTGCCCGTGAGCAAGGATATTGAATTTGAAAACGCGTTGGACTGATCTATTAAAAGAAGCAACATGCTGACTCTGGTTTGCTGCATTATTAGTTTTCCTGATGCGAGTGTGCTTCGCCTTTTGGACAAATTGTGGAACGTTACATATCACAGCGGTCCGGCCGTGGAAGCACACCCCCGCCTACATCTGAAATGGCGGGTCTGGGGCTTTACTATTGTTGAGCCTGGCAGAGCGTCAGGTTGCAATATTTTGCATACCAAAGTAACGGATGGGCCTTCAAACTTATCATGGTTTACAAAAGAACATATTGCAAGTATTTTGACGACAAATGAGTATGGTGATTTTTATCATGGACTTCTGATCCCACAATGCATGGAGGCTATACTTACTCACCTGAGTGTTATCAATGAAATATGTGGGTATTTAATGAGAGTCTCTAAAGACAATTTTTTGTTTCAGATGCCGTCTGCCCGTGAGCAAGGATATTGAATTTGAAACTCGTTGGGCTGATCTATTAAAAGAAGCAACATGCTGACTCTGGTTTGCTGCATTATTAGTTTGCCTGATGCGAGTGTGCTTCGCCTTTTGGACAAATTGTGAAACATTACATAACACGGCGGTCCGGCCGTGGAAGTGCACCCCCGCCTACATCTGAAATGGCGGGTCTGGGGCTTTACTATTGTTGAACCTGGCAGAGCGTCAGGTTGCGATATTTTGCATACCAAAGTAACTGATGGACCTTCAAACTTATCATGGTTTACAAAAGAACATATTGCAAGTATTTTGACGACAAATGAGTATGGTGATTTTTATCATGGACTTCTGATCCCACAATGCATGGAGGCTATACTTACTCACCTGAGTGTTATCAACGAAATATGTGGGTATTTAATGAGAGTCTCTAAAGACAATTTTTTGTTTCAGATGCCGTCTGCCTGTGAGCAAGGATATTGAATTTGAAACGAGTTGGGCTGATCTATTAAAAGAAGCAACATGCTGACTCTGGTTTGCTGCATTATTAGTTTACCTGATGCGAGTGTGCTTCGCCTTTTGTACAAATTGTGGAATGTTACATATCACGGTGGTCAGGCCATGGAAGCGCACCCCCGCCTACATCTGAAATGGCGGGTCTGGGGCTTTACTATTGTTGAGCCTGGCAGAGCGTCAGGTTGCGATATTTTGCATACCAAAGTAACGGATGGACCTTCAAACTTATCATGGTTTACAAAAGAACATATTGCAAGTATTTTGACGACAAATGAGTATGGTGATTTTTATCATGGACTTCTGATCCCACAATGCATGGAGGCTATACTTACTCACCTGAGTGTTATCAATGAAATATGTGGGTATTTAATGAGAGTCTCTAAAGTCAATTTTCTGTTTCAGATGCCGTCTGCCCGGGAGCAAGGATATTGAATTTGAAACGCGTTGGGCTGATCTATTAAATGAAGCAACATGCTGACTCTGGTTTGCTGCATTATTAGTTTACCTGATGCGAGTGTGCTTCGCCTTTTGGACAAATTGTGGAACGTTACATATTACGGCGGTCCGGCCGTGGAAGCGCACCCCCGTCTACATCTGAAATGCCGGGTCTGGGGCTTTACTATTGTTGAGCCTGGCAGAGCATCAGGTTGCGATATTTTGCATACCAAAGTAACGGATGGACCTTCAAACTTATCATGGTTTACAAAAGAACATATTGCAAGAATTTTGACGACAAATGAGAATGGTGAGTTTTATTATGGACTTCTGATCCCACAATGCATGGTCCCACAATCACCTGAGTGTTATCAACAAAATATGTGGGTATTTAATGAGAGTCTCTAAAGACAATTTTTTGTTTCAGATGCCGTCTGCCCGTGAGCAAGGATATTGAATTTGAAACGCGTTGGGCTGACCTATTAAAAGATGCAACATGCTGACTCTGGTTTGCTGCATTATTAGTTTACCTGATGCGAGTGTGCTTCGCCTTTTGGACAAATTGTGGAACGTTTTATATATATATATAGTTAGGACCAAAGTTTCCATAGGAAATTCGTTTATTGTTTTGCGAATAACTTTGCCGCCGCTTGACAAATCTTCACATTTTAAAAAACACATCCCCTTGTTGGTTCAGCTGCTGTGTTGAAAGTTTTAGGGTAATCCGTCAAGCGGGGCAGAGAAAAAAGGGGGGTCCCATAACAGGTTTTCCCCATGTTATGTCTAAGGGGATTTTTCATTTTTTGATCACAACTACAGACCAAACCGCTGCACCGAAGTACACCAAATTTGGCAAAAAGCTCAGTTTTTGTCCAGAAAGTGTGCTTTTTGTATTTTGGTGTTAATCCGTTCAGTAGTTTCAAAGATATTTAAGTTTAAAAATATAGATATCTGGGGACGCTAGTCCTTGCAGTGGGCTCGCGGATCCTACTAAAATTTGATTGACTGCCAACACTTTAACCAGATAGTGTTGGCAGCCATCTTGGGACTCAGCTTGAAGCCGGGGGATATAAGCATTTTTTTTTATTTTGCTGCGATTGTGGGTGGATCTCCGGATTCCCAGCAACATTTTTTTTAAAAAAGAGTGCAGGCTTTCACGCTTCTTTTGAAAGAAGTCCCAGGTGGGCCAAATCCCAGGGGCATGTCTATAAAAATATGCAGGGGGTGCTCATGCGGCACCCCCATTCCCCAGGAACTGCCACCTCCCCGGGGCTATGTCAGAAGTTAGTGCGGGGGAGGCCTGTATGGCTTCCCCCGCAGCCCCAGGGACCGCCCCCTCCCCAGGGCTTTATGAATTACTGAAGGCGGGGGGTGCATGGACCCCCCGCAGCCTCGGGGACTGCCACCTCCATGAGGCTTTACATGTAAATAATGCGGGGGGCACCTCCCCAGGGCAATCAGTACTATAAATGCAGAGGGCCCACTAGGCCCCCCTATAGCCCTGGGGACCACTCCCTCCCTGGGACTCAAATAATATCTAGGGGGTACGTTGCAGACCCCCAAGCCCGGGGACCACCACCTCCCCAGGGCAAATTAGAGCAAAGGACGGGGCCACACAGCCCCCTTCCTGGAGCCCTAGGTGGCCCTGGGGACTGCCACTCTCCGGGGCCGGCTCAAGCAATGTCCCATAGTGGCCACCCCTGGGACATTGCAGTTTGCTATGACTTTCTCCCGCCAAGCCATAACAAACTCTGCTCCGCTTCTAGTAAGCGAGAGCAGAAAATGCTCTGGCTTACTAGAAGTGGAACATAATTGCTTTTGGACAGAGGGAGCTGCCTGTAAGCAGCTCCCTCTTTCCAAAAGTAATGCCGGCTCCTGCAGGATGCGGTGAGCTGGTAGGGACCAGGGGGGCCTGCAGGCTCTCCCCGCAGTCCTTAATGTCAGAAACTGGGTGCCCTAGGTGGGACCAGATCACCCAGTATTGTGGCCAGGCACCGAGGGATGGGGTACCCAGAGCAGAATTTGGCACATGAGAGGGCTCGTGAGCACCCCTCCCTTGTTTTAATTTTTTTTTTTTAAATAAAGGCAGGCCATGTGGGATGGTGCACCTGGGCCAAAATCAGCCTAGGGAAGGGGGGCCACGTGGCCCCCCTTACTTTAATTTAAAAAAATATATATTTAAAAAGAAAGAAGCACTGGGCCCCGGGGGATGGGGTCGTAATAGGCTTCCATTATATATTTTTTTTAAAGAAAATGCCACTGGCACGATGCCGGAGGCCCTGCACGCTTTCTGTAGCACTCTGCAGTTGGGCCTCCTGGCACACTGCAAGTTAGGGGATGAAGTCCCCTTGGCTGCTAAGGGTCCTGAAGGGGCCAACAAGACCTCCTGTTACCTCCAGTAAGTCCCACACAGTGGGATTGCTGAGCAGTGATTGGAGGCCATGCCCCCTTTCTCCACCACTCTGCAAACGCTCCTCTTGGCACACTGCTGGTGGGGGGATAATGTCCCCTTGCCTCCTGAGGACCTCAGGACTAAAGTGGACTTCTTCCCCCAACCAATAGTGCGCCAAGAGGTGCGATTGCAGAGTGGTGGAGAAAGGGGGCATGGCCTCCATAACCTCTTAGCAATCCAGATGTGTAGAACTTACTGGAGGTAACAGGAGGGGTAGATGGCCTGCAGGGACCCTCTGGAGACAAGGGAGCTTCATCCCCCAGCTAGCAGTGCACCAGGAGGCACGTTTACAGAGTGGTGGAGAAAGGGGGCATGGCCTCCGAAGACCCCTCAGCAATCTCACCATGTGGGACTTACTGGATGTAACAGGAGGAGTTGTTGGCCCCCAAGGATGTCCTTGTGGGCCAACTACCCCTCTTGTTACTTTCAGCAAGTTCCACACTGCGGGATTGCTGAGAAGTCTTTGTGGACCGCCCCCTTTCTCTACCACTCTGCAAACACGCCTCCTGGTGCACTACTAGTTGGGGGATGAAGTTCTCTTGGCTGCTGAGGGTCCTTGGGGACGAACAATATGTATATATATGCATAAATATAGTCCATCAAAGGCCACAATTCCTGCCGAACTCTTTAATGACAGGTGCCTCTGACGTGCATGTGGCCTGCACACAAATAATTAACCAGCAAAGTTCCTTCCACCAAGAACAAAACGGCGCACTCCTGGGGTTCAACACTGCATTTATTCTGTTCAGAACATTTAAAAATGCAGTTCCTCCTCTCAGCATAACGCGTTTCGGCTACCAAGCCTTTCTCAAATGCTTTCAGTGAAGCCAATCAATATCGTGCATAAGTTTAAATAGATTACTTTGCTCCGCAGTAGTCAAAGAAGGACTACTGTTTGACTGTATTTTCTTCATTTCGTGTCATCACCATCATTACGTGTATCTGGTTTCACTTTAGATCTTATAATAATTAATCATCTCTGTGATGACAGTTAATTTCAGTAATCACCCAATAACCTCATGGTTGGGATTGTTTAATATCACCATAACACGCTAATGGCTTCTCCATGCCACTGTGTGTTGTAATTACCTACTGGCGGTCGCCAGTAGGTAGTTAAAGTTAGGACCTAGTTTCCATAGGGAAAGCATTTTTGGACTTGGCTATACCTTTGGCGTTGTTAGACCAATCTGCATTAAATTTTGACAAAAAAGTGTCACGTGGGTACTATTGATTGAGAAAGTTTGGGGGTGATCCTGTTATATCCCGCATTGAGGCCCTAATGTAGACCCGTTCGTACATGCCCTAAAATGGACATATTCATATTTACCCTAATATGGTCATATTCGTACTTGCCCTATTATGGTCATGGCCGCATATGCCCAATTATGGTCACAACTGTACATGTCCTATTATAGTATGATTCCTTATATAGGCATGATCTTTCACCTACATTGGTCTCAGCTAGTACACAACGAGCTCTCAGGGCTGAACGTTATCTATCCTGTGGTTTTGAATGCAGCAGGGTTCTTCCAAACATAGGCCCACACTGTACTCATTAATTATGCATGGCTTTCTAAGAACTCACCACCGGCATAATATATATGTACAAAGTTCACCCCTGACGTCTTCCTCATGTCCAATACAAACCATACTGAGGACCGAGACTCTTTAGGTTATAAATACACCACATCTTGCCCCGGTAAAACAGAGGGAACCGAGACTTCCATGCTGACACACTGACCAGAGACGCTGAGGCTCCTGCATGCAGTCGCTCAAGCTGACAGGGGTCTGACACAACCCAACTCGAGACCAGGACGGGGTCCCACACTCTCTCTATTCAGGTATGGGGGTTCGACTAAATCCTAGGAGGATTCTTGGCTCTTAGCTTCTAAGACCTACACACATATGCTAGGTACACACAGGTAGATCTAGTTAGGCATCGTAGGAGTACGCACACTTACATAAGGCTTTTATATTCATGTATGTACTCATGATTATCGAAATATGGTAGAACTGTTCTATCCCTTTGCTTTTATCATACTGCTGATCATATATCTCTGCTATTGTCTGCTGGTTACCGCAGCACATATATTTTACACTAGAATAACAACTGTTCAATAAATACTTATTGAAACGCCCGACTGTTTATTCTGTGTAACTCTCTGAGACAAACCGAATAAGTGAGCACAAGTGACTGAGCAAAAGGTAGTACATTGTTTCCACGATTCTGAGGGAATCAGGGTTGTCATGATCTAAGGTTGCCAGAAACTAATCTCTCCCCGATAAGAGGAGACACTAGTGGCACTGCGAGCTAGCTAATGCAAAACTAGGCTAACATATACGGTGGGGGTGCACGGAGTTAGTCTGCCACCAAGCCCGCAGTATATGTTATCCAAACGCGCAGGTCCTGCAGGGGTACTATAGGAGGTACACGACAATCCGTGCAGTGGGGACGGAGAATTTGGGGCACGAAATAAGGTTGCGTTTGTAATGTTAATTCCCATCGGAACCTTTAGCCACCTCTACAGCCTGAACCGCAGAAAGGACTTACTCCAAATTTGGCAGGGAGGTAGATGTTGGTTCAAGGAAGTGCCTTTAACTGGTGTAAATCCATGTAAATTATATTGACATCTCTGGCCGCGGATATTTCGTGGTGGTTTCGCGATTGATCATGAATGCACGCTCCAACGGGAATGCTCTGATTGGCTGGATGGAAACTGAACAGAAAGTTGTGGCTGCCATTTTATTGCTCGGGAATGGTTCCCAGGGCTGAAAATCTGTTTGAAAGCCCACATAAGGGGTCAGGGTGGAGATACTCTGACCGCATGGTTGAGAAATGGAGGTGTTAGTGACAGAAGTTATATGTCCAAAATCGATTTTTTTAATCACGCGCGCTATCCACGGCGATGACGTGGCCACCAGTGCAGCCCCCGTGTACTACAGGGACATTGCGACTATCAACGTTCTCATGCAGTCATTGAAATACTGAGGCACACGCATGAACTCATGCAAACACTCAGGTACTACTCATCTAATTACGTAGAGAGTACTATTGTAGTAAACCTGTTATTCATCCAGTAGCTATGTACTCATTTAATTACTGAGGGAATACTCTTGCACTAATACAATCACCCAGCAGTATACTTTCTTTCATCCAATCTCTCAAGGTTTAACAATGGAGTCATGCAATCACTGAGACACTAGTCATGTACCCATGTAATCAGCCAGACATTACTGATGTACTCATTGGATTATCCAGGCACTACCTAATGTAGTTAGCTAAACACCCAGGTACTACATGTTTGCTGAACCAAAAACACATGGGCAACAGGCAAGTATTCATGCAATCACTGACACATTACTCATGAACTCATCCTATCTGCTAGTTGCTATGCATGTATTTAAACAATCATGTATGCACTATCCATGCAATCTATAAATCATTTATATACTATCTATGCACTCCTGCAATCTTCCAGACACTAAAGTTGCACTCATTTAATCATCCAACCAGTATTTATGCATGTATTCATTTATTGAGCCATTAGTTATGCGTTTATCTAATCATTCAGACACTACTCATGCACTCATGCAAACACCCAGATAGTAGTGATATACTGATGTAAACATGTAGGCAGTAACTATGCTGATATGGAACGACCCCTGGAGCTCTGATATACATAGGGACTAATCTAAGCAGTACCGGTATCCTCAAAGAATAACGTAGGGACTATGTATGAACCAATTCAATCATCAAGGGAGTATTTATGTATTCAACCACAAATACATTTTTTTAGAAGTTTTACTGAAGAATATGTAGTCTTCTAGAACCATCTGGTGAATTATAATTGCAAGGTGTGACATACGCTTTGGATGTAGTTGGAAGAATTAGTGTAAATGTAAATCCGATACATTTAAGTAGAACAGTACTGAGATAGTAAATAGACACTAACACAGTGGTAGAGAGGCATCCCATAGCTCTTATGTTGTGTTTTTGTATATATAGTGTTGAGACACTGTATGTACTTGTACACTTGGGGCTAAATGTAGAAGAAAGTAATGCAGTGCGAAGCTGCAAGCCATTTGGCTGTGCCATGCTGCATCACTTTCAAAGCCCAGGGATGCGTCATATTTACAACAATATGATGGATCCCTATGCTCTCCCCTGTGCTGGCACAGAACTTGCTGCCATTCACCAATGGAGGCACCCTTGCACTATGGTGCAAGGCTGCTTGTGTAGTGGAGTTATTATTTTTGTGCAGGAAGGGACACCTTCTTGTATAGAAACAATCAAGAGAGGTATTTTCCTCTTTGTATGTGTGCTGTAGAATGCAGCACGCATACAAATAGGAAAAAATAAGGAGAAAGAAAAGTATTTTTCCTCGTTGCATCTCCCTTTACCTCCCCTGGAGAGGTGTAGGTTTCTGACGCATTGCCAGGTTTATGAATTATTGTAAATTTAGGTATGTTGTGGAAACCATGGGTGTTGCATGGTGACACCCACATGCTTCTTTTACGCAAAGTGCTGCCTGAAAAGCGCCTGTATTTACAAGGCCATGAAAAGCTACACAGAGTGGCTTTACTTGGCTTTGTGAATATGGAGCACCACATTACTGCACCGGTGTGACAAAAAGACGCTCTAGAAAGTGCATGGGGCTTGTAAATATGCCTCCTTGCCTTGATGTTCATTTTAAAATTTACCACTGAAGGGATAAACTGTTCTTTCACCATGTATAAGTGAGAAGTGAGATATGCTGTAGCTGAGTTGTACAAGAGGGTGCTAAAATATTAAAAGGTAACTAATAAATAAGGTTTTGTGTTTTGCTCTGGGTTTGTTATATTGAAGTAAGTGCATGTAGTAATATTTCTAGGTTCATCAGTAGATTCAAATCTGCAACATAACATTAAAACTGTTTTTGTATTATGTGTAAGTCACTAGTAAAGTAGTTGGTAGATTAGCTAGGGTAAAACTTTACAGAACAATATCTACATAACTACTCACAGTTGCAATGCCTACTAAAGTTGGATGAAAAAGCAACAGAAGCATCTACAGTATGTTTGCAGAAATGATTTACAAAAGGCAGAAAAAGTGGTGAAAGAAAAAAAAGCTACTGGTAAGAGGACAAAGACATTTCCTAAAAGTATATTGACACATTTGTAAAGATAAGAAAATGAAATTATGGCCATGAGAAACAATAAGAGTGGACAAACTGTACATTGCAAGAACAGAAAAGATTGTAAAAGGCAAGGACGCATGTTAAGCAGGAGACAGATGCAGTTTAAGGAAATCAGAGCCATAATGTTTCGTAGTAGAGTGGGTATAAATCTACAAAGAACTATGAAAAAGTATAGAAGAAGGAGAAAGGCACTGAAACAGAAAGAACGAGTTGAGAGAGCAGTTGATAAGGCCTTTGAAGAGGAAGCTTTTCATTTCTATTCTAAATAGAATGAAGACTGTTGACAAAATAGTGTTGTGCATCAAGAGACAAAACCAGAAGAAAAGATTAGTGAATAGAAGTAACTTTTGGACAGTTTTTAGTGGTGAATGGATGCATACTTCTAGTACAGAGCCTTTCTTTAATGAAGAAGCTATCTCCAGGATAAAAGATTAATTCAAGCTATTGATGAAAGCGGACAATGTTATGAAATAAAGAATGGCAGTCCTATAGCAAAAAAGGTGATGGTACCTAGAAATGTAGAAGAAGTTATTGCAGAAGAGATACAAGGGAGGCGTAGGCAGGCCCCTTTATACAAATGGAATTGAATTAGTGTTTTTAGTATTGGACAGCAATCCATTGATATATTAAGGCAATTGCTACGTATATTTCCAAGGCGAAGTTTAAAACATAAAATAAGTACTTTACAAGGTTTGGATCCTTGCAAGCTGAGAAAGCATACAAATTTGCAGGGACACCCACTAGCTTGTTTATCAAAGACAGCATGTCAAAGCACCTTTCATCATTTTAGGATGTTATCTGTTCACCATTCAACAATGCAAACTTTAGTTAGGAGTCTGTATTATGTGAAAACTCCTGCTTTATGTTTAGGAGAAATGAATAGGGCACTTTTTATGGTACTGTGGCAGAGGTAGAAAAGGTTTGTGAAGATGTGCTTTTTTGTTTCTTTGGTCCAGAACAGGACTGTAGGAAATTGAAGAGTTGATAACAGGAGGAGCTGTAGAACAGGACACAGGTTGATAGTTTTGAAGAACAGATTGTTTGTAACCAGAATATGTTTATATATGCTGTCGACGCACTCACTACAAGAATTAAACATGGTCTGTTGACTTATATGTAAAAAGTGAAATAGAGAATAATGATGACTGGCAAAAATTTAGACTGTACTTATTTGTAGAAGAAAGATTTCACTTGTCCACACAACAAGTTATATGTAAGTACTTCTACAATAAATTGGAGTGTAATAAAATGCCTGCTAGAGCTGTGTATACCAAGTTAGAACTGGTTCCCATACCAGAAGCACTTCAAGGTTTAAATATTTATGAGTCCATTCTTATCCAAACAATACATACATTTCAGGCTATAGTACGTATGGAGCCAAAGACAGGCAAGTTACCCCCCAACAGAGCTGAAAAATGGTCTAGAAAGTAGAGTAGTGTATTTGCCATTAGATGCCAAGAAAAACACTGAAACAGTAGGGGTAGATAGAGATTTAGAGGACGGACTAGTAATGCTTGTAAATGGTGTGTCTGTCTATCAAGAACAAGAAGATATTGCAGGAGTTAGTAGATGTTACCAAAGTTAAAAAAGCAACTTTATATCTGGCACAAAACAATGTTTAGTATAGAAATGTGGAAAGCCTGCAAGATATCACACACATGAGGATCAGACATTTCCATCAACAGGTCGGATTGAGAAGGTGGATCAGTCCAGAACAGAAGAAATATATGAACATTATAGCATCCACCCTTTGCATTCTAAAGAGGTTACTGATGATGCCATTAAGCTGTTTCAAATAAAGGAAGCAAAAGGAGCTCCATTAAGTGTGTGGGAAAAAAGTTTAGAAGCTCAGTGTTTCCCACATATTTTGTGACTTGTCTGGCCTTTCATTTGCCATGAATCATATTCTAAAAAAAGGAGTTAATTTGCATAATATATCAGCAAGAGAACGTTTGGAAAAAGTTCAAGGAAAAGATGAGCACTTGCAATACAATTTAACAAACCTAGTGGCATGTCAGCGTGGGACTAATGAATATTGGTATCGATGTCATGGTGGAGTCAAGTGCATGTTGAGGGACCTTGAGCACCTACTTGGTTCCTCACACTGAGTTGTGCTGAATATGCCTGGGATGACCAGCTAGAATTTTTGCAGGAGGCAAATTCAAATATAAAAGACAATCATCTGAAGACGCCAGGAGAACTGTGCTCACTAGACCCTGCAAATGTTTGCAGATATTTTAATCACAGATTTCTAGCAATGATGGCTTTCATCTTGAACAAAACAAAACCTCCTCTTGGTGAAGTGATTGATTTCTTTTGGCGTAAAGAGTAACAAGCCAGAGGTGCTCCCCATATTCACATGTTGTTGTGTGTAAAAGATGCCCCAAAGTTTGGAACAGACATTGATAAGTCATTTTTGTCTTTTATTGAGCAGTATGTAACTTGCTCCATCCCAAAGGAGAGTAGTGACAACATAATAAGGGAACAAATTCTACGATTCCAATATCATAGATGCAGAAAATATTGTCAGCAAAAATACGGAGCAAAAGGGAAATTTTATAAAAGATGTCATTTCGGACTTCCACGACCTGTCATCTCACAAGGAAGAGTCAACAGCTTTTTGCCTGCAGTAGACATACACTTACAAGGAAATCACCAAAAGATACATATAATCTAAGAAGAACAGAGGCCTCCAAGTACAGTAATGACAACAACCCTGTGATTCTGAAGATGTGGAATGCAAACATGGATGTGCAGTTTGTTGCAGACAACTCAATTGCTATTGCTCGGTACGTTACATCTTATATAACAAAGTAAAAGAAAGCTTAGATGAAAGAGATGTGTGAGGAGATTTCAGCAGAAAAGAGTCTTATGAAGAAATTATACAGTTTTAGTTTGAAAATGCTTTCTCACAGAGAGATAGGCTCCTATGAATGTGCAGACCGGTTAAGCTCAGCTAGTTTGTTTTCTAAATCTAGAGGAGTTTATGGGTGAGTTTAGGGCTTGCTAATACTCATTAAAGAGTATTGAAGTCTTTTCCTGCCATTCAACATCTTGCAGAATTTGAGCCACACAGTACAGATATTCTGAAGAGTAACATGCTGGATACGTACTATACAAGAAGAAGTCCACATCTGGAAAGGATGTGTCTTTATGAAATACATCAACATTATACTTTCAGAAGTAATGTCAGTGAAAACATAGATGAAGGAAAATTTGCTGTAGCAGGATATGAAGGATGTTTGGTGAGACAAAACAAAGGAAATGTAATCAACCATCGAAAGCTAAGTTGCCAAACTCTCGACAAAAGAGAGTTTTTCTATTTAGCCTTATTACAGTGGTTTAAGCCATGGCGAAATTAAAGTGAGCTACTTGGAGAATTTGACTGTTATGAAGATTCTTTCAAGACTGTGAAAGACAGCATTGAGTGCTCTGTGTTTCCACTGTATCTTCAAATGTTGAGAGATGAGATTGAACAAAAATAAATAATTGCTGCTGAGATAGCAAGAGAGAGTTCTCAAAGCAGTCAAAGTTTAGCACCTGGAAGTCAAGATCCTCTTGGACAGCCAATCATTGAAAATGAAGCTAAAATAGCTATGAATGAGGGGGAGAATGCAATGCAGCAAGTAAGACAGGAAACTGTGGATCTAGAACTACTAATACAGCAATTGAATGCAGATCAGAAAGACATTTTTGAAGAGGTAAAAGGTAATATAGAACATGGATTTTCCATGAGAATAAAAAGTGTGCATGTTCTACATATAAACCAGTTCTATTGTACATAAGAAGTCAAGCTGGAACTGGAAAAAGCTTCTTGATTAAAATAGTGACATGTTATCTACAGAAGACAACAGATTCCAATTTGTCATGTGTAGTCACTGCACCGACAGGGTTAGCTGCTCATAATGTTAAAGGAGTTACACTTCATCGATTATTAATGCTGTCTGTTGAACATGACAACAAATTACAATACAACAAATTATTAGGTGATGCTTGTCATGAAGTAGCAAGGGTTTTAAGGAAATTAAAGCTAATAATTATTTATGAAGTCAGAATGGTGTCTAACTAATGCTAGCTTTTATGCATTTAAGAATGCAGCAAATATTAAAAACTGACTATGATGAACTTTTCGGAGGAAAACACTTAATAGTCTTTGGAGACCTGCTACAACTAACTCCCGTAAAAGGCCAACCAGTATTCAAGAAACTACCACATAATGAAACAAGGAATTCACTAGGAGGTATTGAAAATGTGAACATTTGGGAAAACTTTCAATACAAAGAGTTAATGCAAAATATGCACCAAGCATCAGATATGCATTATGCAGATATAATAAAGGATATAACAGTGGGAGTTCTCACAAAAGAGGGAAAGACAGTATCACAAACCCGCCTCATCATAAATTTGTTTCCAAGTAATGTTTCAGCTGCTAAAGTAATGTACAATTTCGTTAAAGAAGAGAAATCTATTGTTTGTTTGCTGCCAACTCTTGAGGAGTGTAGTAAATTCAATGAACAAATATTGTAACTGGAAAAAGAAGAGATTGTCGAAATCAGAGCAAAAGATAAAATGGAACATTAAGCAGGTTCAGTGCTACTTCCAGAAAAACTGCAATCTAAATTAGATAGTTTAGAAATGTCTGTGTCGAAAACTGCAGGATTAGAAAAACAGTTATGTATCTGTAAAAATTGTCGTGTGATCTTACATCATAATTTAAATGTTGAAGAAGGGCTAGTAAATGGTGCAATGGGTAAAGTTATGAAATTTGTTAATCATCCAAACAGAAATGATGCGGAATACTTAGCCATAACATTTGATGATACTGCAGAAGTTAAGCAGATTGGTAGATGTGTTGCACGTTTCCTACTTGTGAAAGACTTGTATGTCCAGCGAAAGCAGTAACTATTCATAAATTGCAAGGTTTAAGTGTAGATACAGGTCTTGTTGATATTGGTAGTAGTGTATTCAAAGAAGGAATGTCATATGTTGCTTTGTCGCGAATTAGAACATTGTCTGGTTATTTCTGATTTTGATGAGAAGAAAGTAAGTGCTGGTGTGAGCTGTGTGATGGAGTATAATCATTTAAGAGCTCAATATGCACCTCATTTAGGATAGTATCCTATGGTTCAAAAAGCAATACTGTGTACAAAGTGGAAAATATCTAAACAGTCTATCAGAGTTAAACAGAATGATGAACAAAAAGAAAATCGACAAGGAGGAAAGAAAAGAAAACTAAAGCACAGTGAGGAAATACAAGGCTATCACTTTGATAATAAATCTGGAGTGAACTGTTATGCAAATGTAGTGTTAAATGGATTATGTCATGTGCCTCATTTTATAAATTCTTTTAAAGAAAAGGTAGATAAAAGAATGTCTTCACAACTGTGTAGTTTACTTGAAGATTTAAGAAGTGGTAGAAGTATTATACATTCTGCAACTAGAATAATAAAACTCACCGATGACTGTACAGGATCAGTAGTGTTCTCTCAAAATCTTCAGCAGGATGCTCAAGAATTTCTAATGGTAATGCTAGGACTATAAGATGAAGAAGATGTGAATATCAATTAATTATTTGGTTTAAGTTATAAATGGGCCCATAACTTTGAAGATTGTGAATTTACGTCTAGCACTGAAATCAATTCAGAACGATTCCTGTACTTTACATTACCACATTGTGAAGCTGTGCCGTTTGAAGATTTAACTACAAATGCCCATCAAGATATGACCTGTCCAAACTGCAGATCCGAACTTAGGTCATCGTTGTTTCTACAGAGGTATGGAAAATATATCATAGTCATGCTACAACGATGCAGAGTGGATGGTACTAAATTAGGAACTGAAATTACGAACTTTAAAGCTGCACAAATTTCTATATCAAAAAGAACACTTACAACTATAGCAATCATATTTAATGAAGGAGTTAATATAACCACTGGACACTACACAATATATTTAGGATGTCACAAGTGACATTCAAATCAAGACTACCCAAAAAGTTACCAAACTCTTATCTGCTAATTCTACAATCGAAGTTCTAAGGAGAATCTAGGTTAGAAAATGTGGTATTGTGTTGACATATATATGGATTATGTGTTTCTGAGACATTGTACGGCCTATTGGGGGTATTGCCTACAGCAAGCTGTTAGAAATGAAGGACTCTTTTTAACTGCGAAAAATGAATTTATAAATATTTGAGGACTACATTGTGTTACTACAGATAAAAAATAAATGGAGGTACTATAATACCAGTAGCCTTAAGTTGCATGTGAAAACTCTCTTCACCACTAAAGAAAAGTCCCCTTTTGTTTCTGCTACAACAACTTCTACTTAGTACTATGAGTTATGTTTTTCATATATGGACTAAGAAAAATTTAGCAATCATTTGGCCTAACAGGGATGATATTTACAAAAGGATATGCAAAAATGAAGACTTCTTCACAATTGTTGGACATTTTGTACTAGATATAAGAATATCAGATTTAGCTTTACCATATAATTGCTTTCATTAAGGTAATAACCTATTACCAAACCAGTATTAAAAAACTTGTAGTGAGTGCAGTGAACAGTATGACATAGTTGTAATGATCTACTGTACACATATGTTTTTTTTATACAACCCATTGCTTGTTTTTTCCCACTGTTTCATAAGGAGTCTTCATATAAAGCACTGTTGAAAGTGAACAAGTAGGAAAGCTGAAAACAGGAAAAAACCATACAATATTTGTCTATGTTTCATTAAAGTTTTGCTTAAAATTTGTTGTATGTTGTTTGGTTGCCTGATGTTCAAAATGAAATTCTAATACATTTCTATTTTTTCACACTGTTTGGAGGTCGAGATACATTACGCGTGTCAAATCAGTAATTGATGGATTCAATGAGTTGCTACTCATGTACTCATCCCATCTCTCAGGCACAACAGTTGCACTTGTCCAATCATCCAGCCACTACCTAAGCAGTCATCCAATCACTCAGGTACCGCACTTGAATTCATCTAATCTCCCAGCCACTACTCAGGCACTCATCCAATCACCCAGCCGGTACCCATGCACTAAGCAAACACCCAAACACAATGTATGCTCTCATCCATTCACTGAGGCACTAACCATGCACACATCCACTCACCCAGGCACTACTCATGGACTCATCCAATCACCCAGGCAGTACCCATGCACTCATCCAATCACCTAGGCACTATCCATGCACTTACTCAATCACTCAGGCAGTATCCATGCATTCACCCAATCATCCAGGCACTATCCGTGTACTCACCCAATCACCAAGCCACTACCCTTGCACTCATCCAATAACCTACTCTGTACCATTGCACTCATCCAATCACCCAGGCGCTACTCTTGCACTCATCCAGTCACCTATGCATTACTCACGCACTCATACAATCAACCAGGCACTACTCATGCACTAATACAATTAAGCCACTGTGTAAGATAGAAGACAGTTTGAAAAATTCCCTCTAAATCATATGCTAGTACGGGTATCTATAAATTCAGAGGTGTACAAATAATCACTGCTCCTAAACTCCATATCTTATGCCCATGTTAGAAATGCAATTAACCAAGCAGTACCATGCACTCATCCATTCACTCAGGCACTATCTATGTGCTCTTACAATCGGCTAGGCACTATCCATGTACTCATTCAATCACTCAGACACTAGCCTTGCACTCATCCATTCACTGAGGCTCTACTCATCCACTCACCCAGGCACTACTCATGCACTCATCCAATCACCCAGGCAGTACCCATCCACTCATCCAATCACCCAGGCACTACTCATACATTCTACCAATTACCCAGGCACTATCCATGCACTGACACAATCACCCAGACACTACCCTTGCACTTATACATGCACTCAGGCACTACACATGTGCTCATCCCTTCATTCAGGCACTATCCATACACTCATGCAATGACGCAGGTACTACACTTGTACTCATCCATTCACTCATGCAGTACCCATGCACTCATCCATTCACCCAGGCACTAACCATGCACATATCAAATCACTCAGGTACTACTCATGCACACTTAAAATCACCCATGCACTACTCTTGCACTCATCCATTCACAAGGACACTAACCCTGCACCCTGCAATGTCACAGACACTAACCATGCACATATCCAATCACTCAGGCACTACCCATGCACTCTTCCATTGACTCTAACACTATCCATGCACTCATCCATTCGCCCAGCCACTACCCATGCACTCATCTATTCACCCTGACACTACCCATGTACTCATCCAATCACTCAAGCACTACCCATACACTCATCTATTCACCCAGGCACTACCCATGCACTGATTCATTCACCCAGCCATTATTCATGCACTAATCCATTCACTCAGGCACTACCCTTGCACTCATCCATTCACTGAGGCACTACCCATGCATGCAGGTACTACTCATGTACTCTTCCAATCACCCAGGCAGTACACATGCACTCATTCAATCACCCAGGTATTATTCATGCATTCTTGCAATCACCCAGGCACTATCCATGCAGTCACAGAATCACCTAGGCACTATGCTTGCAATACTCCATTCACTCAGGCACTACCCATGTACTCATCCATTCACTCAGGCATTATCCATGCACTCATCTATTCACCCAGCCACTACTCATGCACACATCCTATCACCCAGGCACTAGTCTTACACTCATCCATTCACTAAGGCAGTACACATGCGCTCACCCATTCACCCAGGCACTACCGATGCACTCATCCTATCACCCAGGCACTGCCTTTGCACTCATCCAATTACTCTGGCAGTACGCAGTGCATTGCAGGGGGATGAGTTATAGTTAGCTGAGCTAACCATAACTGCTGAATTTCTCTGGTTTTGTATGAGTGAAACATCACCCTAACTATAACGTCCCTGTAACCTTTGTTTTTAGTGAATATATATATAATATATATATGTGTCTGTATATATATATATATATATATATATATATATATGTGAGATACATAAGAAATATTAACAAATCAAGAGCAAAACATTAAATACATTTCCCAAGAAGTTAAGTATAAAATATTTAAAATCCCAAAAAAGTCATGTAGTGGAAATATAAAAATATCTATCTATCTATCTGTCTATCTATATATATATATATATATATATATAGTGGTCACAGCTTCCAAACACTACAGCAATGGAGCCCCTGTAAAGGACACATCTGAAACGGGCACTGAAGAAGCCAATTGAAGGCTGAAACGCATCTGCCGAGCGTTTCAGGGACCCTTTGTATGCCAGCGCAGTAACAGCAATAAAGCCAGTATTTTGTTCCCCCGGAGCTGTGTCACACTCTTTTCTTCAATAGGAGAGAGACTGGTTGCTATATTTCGCCAGCTAGCAGGTGCTGGCTTGTGACCACCCTCTCGGTCTGGAGCTACGCGACTCACCTGCCATCTTGTTGGTATTTGCATGAAACTGCATTCGCGTCGCCCCCCCGGTGCCGGATTCCCATGTGGTGGTTTTTGGCGCATGGGGAGAGAGGAGGCAGAATCTGTCTGCCTGATAAGGGGGACAAAGGACGGCTTTTTACCTGCTTCGAGACTGCAGCGGCGTGGGAGCACCGGCCAAACATTGTTTGGAGGCATCACTTGCTGCTATGGAAATCCCTTCATTGTATGGGCTCCTGAGGTGAACTCCAACATCCAGCATGCAGCGGTGGGGCAGGCACAGCGCAAGGAGCTTCACACCTGTGAGGTAGAGGAAGGGCGTGATCACATGACTGGGAGTGGTCACAGCTTCCAAACACTACAGCAATGGACCCCCTGTAAAGGACACATCTGAAACGGGCACTGAAGAAGCCATTTGAAGGCTGAAACGCGTCTGCCGAGCATTTCAGGGACCCTTTGTATGCCAGCACAGTAACAGCAATAAAGCCGGTATTTTGTCCCCCCGGAGCTGTGTCACACTCTTTTCTTCAATAGGAGAGAGACTGGTTGCTATATATATATAGGCAGTCCGTCTGCCCCGTCAAGATTTCCTGCTTGCAGTGCCGCGGGCTCGTGGCAGTGCTACGGCGGGGACCCCTGGGGCACACAAGAGAGTTTGGAGTGAAACGGACAGAGCTCCCCAGTTGCAGCACGACAATTTTGATCAGCGGAATCAGAGATACGAGGTAGCGTGAAGAAGGGGGCCGCCACACGTCAGGGGATATCGCTCGGCTGAGCAGGTACAAGACGGGGGTTGTTTCCGGACACTGAGCGCTTACAAACTCAAAGGTACTCCGTATACTTCAGTGCTGCAAGGGTTGGGAGGTGTGTTTGTCTCCTTGCAACCTAGGACAGTGTTTGGGCATTGCTCTGCATCGTCATTGGGATTGATTTAAGGAGCTATTATTTTATGCCAAATGAAGTCAAATGTCTGCCGACGCGCTCAGGAACCGCGAGCTCGCCGCGGAGGAAATGTTTTCAGATTCTATAGAGAATCAAAACGAAGTCAACATAGAGGGATCAGAGGTCTCTAATGCCAGAACTAATGGTCTTAAAGAGAACTTTAAGCTGCTGGAGAAATACAAACACCAGGAACAGTCTAAGTGGTGGGAGGCGCGCTCATTAAAGATATATCTTGATGTAGGGAGAATCCCTAGGGGATTGCGTATCATGATTGCCCCCTGCTATGAGGCGCCTAACCTCCTGATGATGGCGGAGTGGGGTGAATGTAACCTCGAATCATCACGAAGACTGGTACAGATACTGGTAAAATACGCAGAAATTGATAGGGCTGATCTACAAATCAAGATTGAAGCCCTTGAGGTGAGTATCAAACAGCAAGAAGGCGATTCCCGGCTAGGACAAAAAATGAGAGAAGAAATGACGAACAGACTGGCAAAAGAGGAAGAACAAATAAAGGTACGCAAGGCATATAAATTTAAAAGAGACCGTGACGACTATGCTAACGGTCATATTTTTACTTTTGCACGGCGCTATGATTCATTAAGGGCAGCCACAGCAAATAAACGGATGCAGGGGGACAATGGAATAAACAAACAGCGTGTTGAATTATCTTCACTGTCGGAGACAAGCTCAGTACCCGAGAGTGAATCGGATAATGAAGGTGGCAGAAAAAATGTAGAGCATGGAATCAAGCTCACATTGGGGGAAGAATTAGACATTTTAAAGCAGGGCAGAAGGGATACCCTGCGACCACGCAAACAAGGAATGGTCACAAAACAAAATCCCAAAGGAGAAGGGGGAGACGCCAGGCCCGCAGGAAATGGAGAGCCCAAGAAGCGGGGCAGGGACCGAACCAGGCGAAATTAGCTAATTCAAACGGAGAACAGCAAAGCTCTGATGGAGAATTTGAAAAAAAGGAGGCGAATACAATCGTGAACCTTGCCAACATTATTCTGTCAGTAGCGGAAACACAGCTACTCTCCCTGGGATTATCCTTCTGCCCGGAGTCAAACTTCCAGTACACCAGAACAAGAGCTGATGTTTATCAGTTTATACGAAAATTAAAACTCAAAACATTTCATTTACAAAGGTCGTCACTTGATTTAATGGCCACAACCACCAAAACTCCACCAAACAAGGACTCTCCGGGGCTATTGGTCTCGGACATTGATTTATACCGGGATTTGTGCCAACTGGAAAGTGGGGAGCAATCGAACAGCCAAGATATTCCTTCTTTGTGTGGACAGGCCAGGCCAGAAACACCATTTAAAATGAAATCAAAGTTTGTCCCCATGGCAGCACGCGATGGACTCGATGCCTTCAATGACCATGTTGTAAGTCAGATCAAGAAATTAACCTACGCCACCAACAGATCAAAAAAAACATACACCAATAGAGAAAGAAAATACAATCAACTGATTTTAAAACTACAGAAGGAAGATGTGGTGATACGAACCTCTGATAAGGGCGGAAATATCGTCCTTTGGCCTATGAAAGACTATCTGAAGGAAGCATACAGTCAATTAAATGACCCTCAATGCTATAGAAAAAGTACTCCACTCAAGTACAAGAGCACTCAGGACTCCTTGTTCAAGAATCTGTTGGCCTGGAAGAGTTTAGGACTTTTGAGTTGGGATGAATATAAATTTATTAAAAGAGAACACCCGTTGGTGCCATATATTTATTTTATACCAAAAGTCCACAAAAGTATGGAGAACCCGCCAGGCAGGCCGATCATTGCAGCGTGTGATGGGCCACTGGAAAATCTCTCCAGGTACATTGATCATTTCATGCAGGTACATATGAAACAGTTAAAATCATATATCCAGGATACAAGTGACTTTTTAAACAAAATCAAAGATGTGCCATGGGACTCTGATTTATTGCTTGTAACACTGGATGTATGTTCTCTTTATACCTGCATCAGAAACCAGGATGGCCTGAGAGCTGTGGAGCGTTTCCTTAGCACAAGACCTATGATGTATGCACAACACACATGCATGTTGTTAGATATGTTGCTTTTTAGCTTGGAAAACAATCTATTCCTTTTTAATGGCCAGTTTTACCAAGAAATTCAGGGTGTAGCAATGGGGGCCAGTTTCTCCCCCAGCTATGCCTGTTTGTTTATGGGCTGCTGGGAGGAACTGGTCCTCATGCGAAAGTATGAACAAGTATACACCACTAACATTGTCTCTTGGATGCGTTTTATTGACGATCTTTTTATTGTGTGGGGAGGAAGTGAAGAAAGTGCCATAAAATTCATAAATGAGATCAATCAAAATGATTTTAATCTTAAATTCACTTTTACCATCAGCAGGCACTCAGTGACCTTTTTAGATGTTCACATTTTAGCAGACAATAATGTCTTAACCACTACCCTTTTTAGAAAACCGACGGCAGGTAATACACTTTTACATGCGTCGAGTGCACATCCTTCACATTTAATCAAGAGCATTCCCTACGGGGAGATGCTCCGCATCCGTCGCATCTGTAGCAATCCAGAGGATGCGAGGATGAAGCAAATGGAAAGTCGTGCCAGATTTCTAGCCAGGGGCTACAGCACTGAAATAGTGGATGCCGCTATGAGAAAATCTCAAGCGAGGGCCAGGGGGGATCTCCTCGTCTATAATTCTAAATCATCCCAGATGGCTGTAGAACAGAGTATGCAACCTGTAAGGCTTATTTTAACCTACTCTAAACAGGAGAAACAACTGAGGAGCATCATAAGACATAATTGGCACTTTATCCAGGATGATCCTGTGATAGGTGACCAGATGCCCTCCAATCCCTCGATCTCCTTTAGAAAATCAATGAGTATGGGGAACATGTTAGTCAAAAACAGTCAGGAGAGTTGCCGCAAAGATATGTGGTTGACAATAAGGAAAGGTTTTTTTAAATGTCTATCTTGTAAGGCCTGCCAATTTGGAATCAATGTGAAAACTTATACAACTGCCTTTTCTGAAACAGTCAGGGAAATTAAGCAACTTCTAACATGTAAGACAGAATACTGTGTTTATGTCTTGGAATGTGACTGTCATTTGAAATATATAGGTAGTACCAAATTGGCAGTCCATAAACGCATTCTGCAACACATTAGGGCAATAATCAAAAAGGATCAGAATTACCCTGTTGCGAGGCATTTTCAATCTGTACATGATAGCAACCCTCAATATCTGCGTTATTTTGCCATTGAAGCCATCCCCATTACAAAAAGAGGGGGTGATAGAGAAGCAAAATTGAGACGCTTGGAGACCAGCTATATATTGGAGTTCGACTCCAAGTCTCCGGGCGGGCTCAATATTACAGAAGATCTTCACACTTTTCTATGATTCATATTTTGGTCTTCTTAGCATATAATCGCAGATCCGTCAACCTCTATGAAGATGAATTTAAAGCAATGAAATTGTTTTTATGTAATTTTTAAAGAGGGGCTCATACATAGTTTCCCTCTCTTCCCTGGTTAGGAGACAATAATTGAACTACCCATTGTTTTAGAACTAGCCTTGTTTTTAAGGAGTGGTTTTAGACATAGGGTAATTTTATCATTGTGTCTTATTTCCGGTCATTTTAAACAGGGTTTTTATGGTATTTTCCACCAATGCTGTCTCTTAGGTCACTTTTTAGTAACTTCCAAGAAATCTGATTGATCAATTTTGAGATACTATCTTGGCCAAATGGATTTAATAATGCACTTTGATTGTTTGCACACCTGTAAAAACTTGAATTCCTGATTTCTCTATAGTTGCACCTTAATGGCATAAGTCACTTTATTCCGAAGTACTGTTGCACAATGTCACTTTATTTATTCATTGAAATAAGTTGATACAGATCTTAAATGATCTACTGAAGTGTATAAAAGGCATTAATGCTATGAAAGAATGATGCACAACAGTGGATCGGTCTCATTCAGTAAAGGCCTAATGTGAGCCTTACTCTCAATACTAACAGATGAATACTATGTGGCATACCAAGCAGAGGTATTTGGGATCTGTTATATATATATTATTCACTTTTATTTATTTGTATCGAGAAGATTTGTTGTTATATGTTCATTTCCACGTCAAGGGGGCACTTTAAGTTTGTGTAGATTTCACGTAGCATATTAATTCATGAAATTTACAATACGGGTCAATAGGCATTCAAGCCGTTATTTTGATGTTTGACAGCATTGGACTATATGTTTTCAAATAATATTTATATTTTTATAACCGTGAACATACCATATGTTAAAAGTGTAATAGATGTCAGAAATGTCATTTAACATGAATTGAAAGCATTCAAGCGGGTACTTTTGGAGCGATCCGAGTATTTTGTCTATTTTCATGAATGAATTAAGCACTGGCACTTTAAATTGCGGGATGTCTTGCTGGGCGCCGTCATGTGATCAAGGCCGCTTGCACGGCCGAAACGCGTTATGGCAGAAGACTGAAAATAATAAAAAATACTTGCACCATTGGAGGTCTGCACTCGTCTTTGTTCCGCTAGCAGCAGGATGTATCACGAGGAAAAGTGATATATATATATATATATATATTCACTGAAAAAACCATAGGTTTTAGGGACAGTTATAGTTAGTTGGACATTGCACTCGTACAAAACCCGTGAAATTCCCCTGTTATAGTTAGTTCAGGTAACTATAACTCACGCCCCCGCAATGCACTTCTGATGACGTCACATATTACATCACTCATGACATGGTCAGTGACATCACTGATGACATCACTGATGACATCATCCAGTGACTGTGTGTTTCTGTAAAGTTTAAATATGTTTAATATATATAGGGAAAGGCGTATTGAAGAATGAGTGGGTGTATAAGTGTCTGAATGGATGATTTAGTAGGTGCGTGACTAACTCTATAAGTGAGTGATTAAACGTATCTTACTGAATGCATGGGTTAGTGACTAAACTGGGTGAATGTCTATATCCGTCTGTCTGTTGCTGTGTAAGTGGCTGCATGGGTTTGTGAATAGCTACATGAGTGTCTATATGAGTTATTGATTGGTTGTCTGAGTATCTGTATGGGTGCCTGAGTGTTTGTGTGGGTGGGGTGTGTGCGACTCTGTGCATAGATGTGTGAGTGGGTGATTCACTGGGTGGATGGTTTCAAGAGTGCATCTGTGATAGACTGTATGGGTGGGTAAGTGTGTGTAAGAGTGTGTTAGTGAGTGAATGTATGTCCCAGTGGTACATGTGTGAGTAACTACATATGTGAAAGGCAGTATATATGTGTGTTGGAGTATATAAATAGCTATAAGCGAGAGTGTGTGATTGTGAGAGTGACTGTATGGATTAGTGTGTGCTTGTATCAGTGATTGTATAAGAGCGTAAGAATGTGCTAGTATTTGTATGAGTAAGTGAGCTGGTGTGTGTATAACTGTATAGATGAGTAAATGGGTGTGTGCTTAATTTTTGCATGACTTACTAAGTGTGTGAGTACCTCTATGGATGAGTGGCGGTGTGTGAGTGTTTATATAGGTGTATGAGTGCATATAATAGTCCTGTACTGAGTGACTATAAGTATGAGTGACTGTACGGGTGAGTGAGTAGATGTGTGTGTGTAGACCTAAGAATCAGTGAGTGTGTATATAGTAATTGGTGTTGGAGTGTCTATGGTTTTGACAATGGCAGTCTGTAATTTACAGTGGGTGTATCAAAAGTTATATTAGGGTGTGAGAAGATGCATCAAATTATCACATGGATGATGTCATCAGTGATGTCATTTGAGATGTCATCAGTGATGTCATCAGTGATGTCACTGACCATGTCATGAGTGATGTAATATGTGACATCATCAGAAGTGCATTGCGGGGCGCGAGTTATAGTTACCTGAACTAACTATAACGGGGGAATTTCACGGGTTTTGTACGAGTGCAATGTCCAACTAACTATAACTGTCCCTAAAACCTATGGTTTTTTCAGTGAATTTGTAAGGTTTTTTAAATGCTAATTTCTAACTATAACTTGCCTGAAACCAATGGTTTTTTCAGTGAATTTCAAAGGTTTTTTAAATGCTAATTCCTAACTATAACATGTCTGAAACCTATGGTTTTTTTCAGTGAATTTCAAAGGTTTTGTAAATGACAATTTTTAAATGTATTAATTGTTATATTTATTTTTTTGATACTGATTTACTACATTTTTTCTAACTATTTATTTTTAGATATTTTATTTTTTAAATTACATTGTAATTACATTATACATTACATTACAAAATATACTTTCTCAGAATGAATTACTTTAGTTTAAATACTTTGCAAATAGGCAATAGACTTTTAAGTACAGTAGTTACAGTTGTTGCAATGGGCAACACAATTTCAAACACAATGCAACATTGAGCTCAATGTGAATTTCAAGTTAAATGCAATTAGTTACTTTATGGATTACTTTTCTAACCACAGGACTGGATCCTAGATTCAGTCCTGGGACTTCTCCTGTAAACAGTTGAGTAAAAGCGTTTTGGTTACAGTAGTGATTTTTAAGGAATATTATTGTATTTTAAAAGTTGACATAGAAACTTTTTCACATAGAATCACCAATGTTATCCTATGGGAGGAAATTCACTTAGCAGGTAAGTAGTGTTATCGTTACTTTTTCTTACTCAGTGGTGGATCCTGGATCCAGCACTGGTGCATCTCCTGTAAACAGTTGAAAGAATGCGTTTAAGTCATACAGGCAATTTTTAAGGAATATTTGTAGTTTGTGAAAATCGACACTTTGAAACTTTTCTGCTGAAAACCAGACAATGGATTCCTATGGAAGGAAATACAAGTTACTGGTAAATACGGTTAGAATTACTTTTAAGGGTCAGTGCTGAGTTAAAGATGCAGCACTGGGTTCTCTCCTAATAACAGGTGAGTAAATCGGAATTCGTAGTTCGGCTGATTTTAGAGGAATATTATAAAGTTCCAAAACTCCACACACAGAAGAATTTCCAAGTGAAACCAGTCAATGTTAGCCTATGGAAGGAAATTCAAGTTACTGGTAAGTACGGTTAGAATTACTTTTCAGGATCAGTACGGGGCTCAAAGATGCAGCACTGAGGTCTCTCCTGATAACAGGTGAGTAAATCGGAATTCGTAGTTCTGCTGATTTTAGAGGAATATTTGTATGTTTCAAAATCGACACTAGAAACTTTTTCAGCAAAAAGCAGGCAATGATATCCTATGGAAGGAAATTCAAGTTACTGGTAAGTACGGTTAAAATTACTTTTCAGGATTAGTACTGGGCTCAAAGATGCAGCACTGTGGTCTCTCCTGATAAGAGGTGAGTAAATCGAAATTCGTAGTTCGGCTGATTTTAGAGGAATATTTGCACAATGGTGAAGGAAGGGGGTGGGGCCTGAGGTGACATGTCTGCAAACACGCCCTGTGGCGCGTTTTAAGTTGGAGAATTAATTCCTCCTCAATCCCGAGGGTCCCTAGGGGCCAACTAGCCCACCAGGAACCTCCAGTATGCGCCAGGGGCTGCGTTGCAGAGAGGTGTACAGAGGCCACGCCCCTTTTACAACACTCTGCAACGCAGCTCCGTGGCGCTTACTGGAGGTACCTGGTGGGCTAGTTGGCCCCCAGGGACCCTCAGGATTGAAGAAGATTTAATTCCCCATCTTAAAACGCGCCAGGGGCCTGTTTGCACACATCTCACCTGAAGCCCCGCCCCCTCCCTTCACCACTGTGCAAACACGCCCGTGGCGCGTTTTAAGTTGGGGGATTAAGTCCCCTTGAATCCTGAGGGTCCCTGGAGTCCAACTAGCCCACCATGTACCTCCAAAAAGCGCCACAGAGCTGCGTTGCAGAGAGGTGTAAAAAGGGGCGTGGCCTCTGTACACCTCTCTGCAACGCAGCCCCTGGCGCATACTGGAGGTTCCTGGTGGGCTAGTTGTCCCCAGGGACCCCCAGTATTCAAGGGGAATTCGTTCCCCATCTGCAAACGCGCCAGGGGCGCGTTTGCAGACTGCTGCAGAGAGGGGGCGGGGCCTCCGGCACGATGCCGGTCTTTTTTCTTTTTTTTTCTGTATGGGAGGGGGGCTGCGTGGCCCCCCTTCCCTTGGCCACTTTTGGCCCCGGGGACCCCATCCCCCAGGGCCTGATGATTTTTTTTTTTTTAAACAAAACGCGAAGGGGGCCGCATGGCCCCCCTTCCCTGGGCCTCTATTGGCCCCAGGCACCCCATCCCCCGGGGCATGCCCACTGTTTTTTTTTTATGTACATTTTTGGAGGGGGGCTGCGTGGCCCCCCTCCTCAGGCCATTTAAGGCCCCGGGGACCCCATCCCCCGGGGCCGGCCTTAACGTTTTTATTTTTTATTTTTAACATTTTCTTTATGGGGAGGGGGCTGCGTGGCCCCACTCCCAGGCCACTAATGGCCCCGGGGACCCCATCCCTTGGGGCCTGGCCTCTGGTTGGGGACTGAGGGGGGTCCCCAATCCCCCCACAGTCCCGCCGGCTCCCCGCGTGCTACGGGAGCCGGCATTGCTTTTCCATAAGGGGAGCTGCTGACATGCAGCTCCCCTTATGGAAAAGCAATTCTGCTTTGCTTCATTGAAGCGAGAGCAGGTTTCCCTGCTCTCGCTTCAATGAAGCAAAGCAGTTTGCAATGACAGGACGGGAGGCGCGAGGCTCACGTCCTGCCATTGCAAACAGCAGTGATCCGGGGGTTGGCACCCCGGGACACTGCAGGAGCCGGCCCTGGGGGGTGGCGGTCCCCAGGGCCACCACAGGCTCCAGGAGGGGGGCCGCGCGGCCCCCCTCCCATGTCTTTAAAGCCCCGGGAGGTGGTGGTCCCCGGGGCTTAGGGGGTCCGAAACGGACCCCCACATTTATTTTGTTAGTGCCCCGGGGAGGTGGCGGTCCCTGGGGCATGTGGGGGGGCTTGAGCCCCCCCACACAGGTACTATTAATTTTAAAAAAAGAAGCCCCGGGGGGTGGCGGTCCCCGGGGCTGCGGGAGGGCCGAGAGCCCTCCCGCACCATTTATTTTTAAAGCCCTGGGTGGTGGCGGTCCCCGGGGCTTGTGGGGGCATTAGAGGCCCCCCATATATTATAAATAACCCCCCGCATGCCCCCGCGACTTGGCCCACCCCGGGTCAATTAACAACGATGCGCGGGAGACCGCGCTTCGGTTTTTTTTTTTTTTCGGCGGGATTTACGCACCCTATGCGCATCCCACCGATTTGTTTTTTAAAAAAATGCTTTTTTCTGCCCAGGGGTCCTTGTGGGAACCCCCTGAGCAGACCTAGGGGGTCAGGGTGTTTCTACCCTGCCCCCTTTGTGCGTTTTGCGCACTTGTTTCTTTTTTTTTTTCTCGGCGCGATCCGCGCACCCTAAGCGCATCCCGCCGTTTAAAAAAAAAAATGCTTTTTTCTGCCCAGGGGGTCCTTGTGGGAACCCCTGAGCAGACCTAGGGGGTCAGGGTGTTTCTACCCTGCCCCCTTTTTGCGCTTTGCGCACTTGTTTCTGTCCCTCGGTTCTACCGAGGGACAAAATGGCTGCCAACACTTCCTGATTTGGAGTGTTGACGGCCACTTGACAGCCAATTAGCATGCAGCTCGTTTTCGGGAGGGTACGTGGACCCTACTCGGCCATAGATATATATGTGACTTTACTTTTGATTTTCTCAGGAACTACTGAACGGATTTACATCATTTAAGCAAAAGGCACGACACTGAACCAAGGGCTACCTCTTTGCCAAATTTGGTGTAATTCCGTTCAGCAGTTCGGGCTGTAGCTGCGACTAAAGGTTCCTAAGGAAAAATGAATGGCGAAAACGCGTTTTGGGAACCCCTTTTTTCTCGGCCCCCGCTTGACAAATCACCCGAGACTTTCAGGATAGGAGCGGACCGGAGCGCCCCAACAAGTTGGAAGCTTTCGCGAAGATTCGTCAACCGGCGCCAACGTTATTGCAAATAGAATGTTGCGGATTTCCTATGGAAAATAGTTCCTAACTATAACTATCTACTGGCGACCGCCAGTAGATTATATATATATATATATATATATATATATATATATATATATATATATATATATATATATTCACTGAAAAAACCATAGGTTTTAGGGACAGTTATAGTTAGTTGGACATTTCACTCGTACAAAACCATAGAAATTCCCCGTTATAGTTAGTTCAGCTAACTATAACTCGTGCCCCACAATGCACTGCTGATGACGTCACATATTACATCACTCATGACATGGTCAGTGACATCACTGATGACATCACTGATGACATCTCAAATGAAATCACTGATGACATCATCCAGTGACTGTGTGTTTCTGTAAAGTTTAAATATGTTTAATATATATAGGGAAAGGCGTATTGAAGAATGAGTGGGTGTTTAAGTGTCTGAATGGATGATTTAGTACGTGCGTGACTGACTCTACAAGTGAGTGATTAAACGTATCTTACTGAATGCATGGGTTAGTGACTAAACTGTGTGAATGTCTGTATCCGTCTGTTTGTTGGTGTGTAAGTGGATGCATGGATTTGCGAATAGCTACATGAGTGTCTATATGGGTTATTGATTGGTTCTCTGAGTATCTGTATGGCTGCCTGAGTGTTTGTGTGGGTGGGGTGTGTGTGACTCTGTACCTAGATGTGTGAGTGGGTGATTCACTGGGTGCATGATTTCAAGAGTGCATCTGTGATGGACTGCTTGGGTGGGTGAGTGTGTGTATGGGTGTGTTAGTGAGTGAATGTATATCTCAGTGGTACATGTGCGAGTAACTACATATGTAAAAGGCAGTATATATGTGTGTTAGAGTATTTAAATGGCTATAAGTGAGAGTGTGTGATTCTGAGAGTGGCTGTATGGATTCGTGTGTGCTTGTATCAGTTATTGTATAAGAGCGTAAGAATGTGCTAGTATTTGTATGAGTAAGTGAGCTGGTGTGTGTATAACTGTATAGGTGAGTAAATGGGTGTGTGATTAATTTTTTGCATGACTGACTAGGTGTGTGAGTACCTCTATGGATGAGTGGCGGTGTGTGAGTGTTTATATAGGTGTATGAGTGCATATGATAGTCCTGTACTGAGTGACTGTAAGTATGAGTGACTGTACGGGTGAGTGAGTAGATGTGTGTGTGTAGACCTAAGAATCAGTGAGTGGGTATGTAGTTATTGGTATTGGAGTGTGTATGGTTTTGAGAATGGCAGTCTGTAATTTAGAGTGGGTGTATCAAAAGCTATATTAGGGTGTGAGAAGATGCATGAAATTATCACATGGATGATGTCATCAGTGATGTCATTTGAGATGTCATCAGTGATGTCATCAGTGATGTCACTGACCATGTCATGAGTGATGTAATATGTGACGTCATCAGCAGTGCATTGCGGGGGCGCGAGTTATAGTTAGCCGAACTAACTATAACGGGGGAATTTCTATGGTTTTGTACGAGTGAAATGTCCAACTAACTATAACTGTCCCTAAAACCTATGGTTTTTTCAGTGAATTTCAAAGGTTTTTAAATGCTAATTTCTAACTATAACGTGTCTGAAACCTATGGTTTTTTCAGTGAATTTCAAAGGTTTTTTAAATGCTAATTTCTAACTATAACGTGCCTAAAACCTATGATTTTTAAGTGAATTTCAAAGGTTTTTTAAATGCTAGTTTCTACTATGCCTACAGAGGTAGGACATGTGAAGAAAGAAGAAAAACGCGCAGAAAGAAGCAAAAGAAATGCAGAAAGAAGCAACAGAAGTCCACAAAGACGAAGAAAAGTGCAGGAAGAAGCAAAAGATGTGCAGAAAGAACCAACAGAGGAGCAGAAAGAGGCCATGTTGCAAAATCATCCTGTGCCCACAACTTTTTCAGACGGGTACTGGTGGTAACTGACTCTGACTAACCAGAGTCAGTGCTATGCTAAAAGACACTTAGAATACTGTGAAAAAACCTACATACACTAGGGAACACTATGCGTTGGGGTACCCCTGTTATTAGCATGACCTCCTCTGTAAGTCCCTAGTACATAATAGTGCAGGGGGATTAAAACTACCTCTTAAAACGCGTGTGCAAACGAGCAGCGTGGCGCGTTTTAAGTTGCGGGATTAAGTCCCCTTGAATCCTGAGGGTCCCTGGGGCCCAACTAGCCCCCAGGTACCTACAGTTAGGACCACAGAGCTGAGTTGCAGAGAGGCGTTCCGAGGCCACGCACCTTTTTCACCTCTCTGCAACGCAACTCTGTTGTGCTTACTGAAGGTACCTGGTGGGCTAGTTGGCCCCCAGGGTCCCTCAGGATTCAAGGGGCGTGTTTGCGCACATGTCACCTGAGGCCCCGCCCCCCTCCCTTCACCACTGTGCAAACGCGCCCTGTGGCGCATTTTAAGTTGGGGGATTAGGTCACCTTGAATCCTGAGGGTCCCTGTGGCCCAACTAGTCCACCAAGTACTTCCAGTAAGCACCACAGGCCTGCGTTGCAATGCCTGTAACAAATTGTGTAGTTGTGTTTAGGTAGTGAAGGGGGTCGTGCTGGGGGTAGTGTTTTAGGGTTTAGGGTAGTGCAGTGGTGTTTGTGTAGTGTAGGGGGTCATGCTGGGGGTAGATTTAGTGTTTAGGGTAGTGCAGTGGTGTTTGGATAGTGTAGGGAGTCGTGCTGGGGGAGTGTTTTAGGGTTTAGGGTATTACAGTGGTGTTTGGGTAGAGTAGGGGGTTGTGCTGGGGGTAGTGTTTTAGGGTTTAGGGTAGTGCAGTGGTGTTTGGGTAGTGTAGGGGGTCGTGCTGGGGGTAGTGGTTTAGGGTTTAGGGTAGTGCAGTGGTGTTTGGGTAGTGTAGGGGGTACTGCTGGGGGTAGTGTTTTAGGGTTTAGGGTAGTGCAATGGTGTTTGGGTAGTGTAGGGGGTACTGCTGGGGGTAGTGTTTTAGGGTTTAGGGTAGTGCAGTGGTGTTTGGGTAGTGTAGGGGTTCGTGCTGGGGGTATTGTTTTAGAGTTTAGGGTAGTGCAGTGGTGTTTGTGTAGTGTAGGGGGTAGTGTTTTAGGGTTTAGGGTAGTGCAGTGGTGTTTGTGTAGTGTAGGGGGTCGTGCTGGGGGTAGTGTTTTAGGGTTTAGGGTAGTGCAGTGGTCTTTGTGTAGTGTAGGAGGTCGTGTTTTAGGGTTTAGGGTAGTGCAGTGGTGTTCGGGCAGTGTAGGGGGTCATGCTGGGGGTGGTGTTTCAGGGTTTAGGGCAGTGCAGTGGTGTTTAGGTCGTGCAGGGGGTCATGCTGGGGGGAGTGTTTTAGGGTTTAGGGCAGTGCAGTGGTGTTTGGGTAGTGTAGGGGGTCATTCTGGGGGAGTGTTTTAGGGTTTAGGGCAGTGCAGTGGTGTTCGGGCAGTGTAGGGGGTCGTGCTGGGGGAGTGTTTTAGGGTTTAGGGCAGTGCAGCGGTGTTCGGGTAGTGTAGGGGGTCGTGCTGGGGGAGTGTTTGAGGGTTTAGGGTAGTGCAGTTGTGTTCGGGTAGTGTAGGGGGTCGTGCTGGGGGAGTATTTTAGGGTTTAGCGTAGTGCAGTGGTGTTCGGGTAGTGTAGGGGGTCGTGCTGGGGGTTGTGTTTCAGGGTTTAGGGCAGTGCAGTGGTGTTCGGGCAGTATAGGGGGTCGTGCTGGGGCTGGTGTTTCAGGGTTTAGGGCAGTGCAGTGGTGTTCGGGCAGTGTAGGGGGTCATGCACGGGGTGGTGTTTCAGGGTTTAGGGCAGTGCAGTGGTGTTCGGGCAGTGTAGGGGTCGTGCTGGGGCTGGTGTTTCAGGGTTTAGGGCAGTGCAGTGGTGTTCGGGCAGTGTAGGGGTCTTGCTGGGGGTGGTGTTTCAGGGTTTAGGGCAGTGGTGTTCGGGCAGTGTAGGGGGTCTTGCTGGGGGTGATGTTTCAGGGTTTAGGGCAGTGCAGTGGTGTTCGGGCAGTGTAGGGGGTCTTGCTGGGGGTAGTTTTTCAGGGTTTAGGGCAGTGCAGTGGTGTTCGTGCAGTGTAGGGGGTCGTGCTGGGGATGGTGTTTCATGGTTTAGGGCAGTGCAGTAGTGTTCAGGCAGTGTAGGGGGTCGTGCTGGGGCTGGTGTTTCAGGGTTTAGGGCAGTGCAGGCAGTGGTGCTCGGGCAGTGTAGGGGGTCGTGCTGGGGGTGGTGTTTCTGGGTTTAGGGTAGTGCAGTTGTGTTCGGGCAGTGTAGGGGTTCGTGCTGGGGCTGGTGTTTCAGGGTTTAGGGCAGTGCAGTGGTGTTCGGGCAGTGTAGGGGGTCATGCTGGGGCTGGTGTTTCAGTGTTTTGGGCAGAGCAGTGGTGTTTGGGCAGTGTAGGGGGTCGTGCTGGGGGTGGTGTTTCAGGGTTTAGGGCAGTGCAGTGGTGTTCGAGTAGTGTAGGGGGTCGTGCTGGGGGTGGTGTTTCAGGGTTTAGGGCAGTGGTGTTCGGGCAGTGTAGGGGGTCTTGCTGGGGGTGATGTTTCAGGGTTTAGGGCAGTGCAGTGGTGTTCGGGCAGTGTGGGGGTCTTGCTGGGTGCAGTGTTTCAGGGTTTAGGGCAGAGCAATGGTGTTCAGGCAGTGTAGGGGGTTGTGTTGGAGGTGGTGTTTCAGGCTTTAGGGCAGTGCAGTGGTATTCGGGCAGTGTAGGGGGTCTTGCTGGGGGTGGTTTTTCAGGGTTTAGGGCAGTGGTGTTCAGGAAGTGTAGGGGGTCGTGCTGGGGGTGGTGTTTCAGGGTTTAGGGCAGTGCAATGGTGTTCGGGCAGTGTAGGGGGTCGTGCAGGGGCTGGTGTTTCAGGGTTTAGGGCAGTGCAGTGGTGTTCGGGCAGTGTAGGGGGTCGTGCTGGGGGTGGTGTTTCAGGGTTTAGGGCAGTGCAGTGGTGTTTGGGCAGTGTAGGGGGTCGTGCTGGGGGTGGTGTTTCAGGGTTTAGGGCAGTGCAGTGGTGTTTGGGCAGTGTAGGGGGTCGTGCTGGGGGTGGTGTTTCTGGGTTTAGGGCAGTGTAGTGGTGTTCGGGCAGTGTAGGGGGTCATGCAGGGGGTGGTGAGTCAGGATTTAGGGCAGTGCAGTGGTGTTCGGGCAGTGTAGGGGGTCATGCTGGGGGTAGAGTTTTAGGGTTTAGGGCAGTGCAGTGGTGTTTGGGCAGTATAGGGGGTCGTGCAGGGGGTGGTGTTTCAGGGTTTAGGGCAGTGCAGTGGTGCTCGGGCAGTGTAGGGGTCGTGCTGGGGGTGGTGTTTCAGGGTTTAGGGCAGTGCAGTGGTGTTCGGGCAGTGTAGGGTGTCGTGCTGGGGGTGGTGTTTCAGGGTTTTGGGCAGTGCAGTGGTGTTCGGGCAGTGTAGGTGGTCTTGCTGGGGCTGGTGTTTCGGGGTTTAGTGCAATGGTGTTCGCGCAGTGTAGGGGGTTTTGCTGGGGCTGATGTTTCAGCGTTTAGGGCAGCGCAGTGGTGTTCGGGCAGTGTAGGGGGTCTTGCTGGAGGTGGTGTTTCAGGGTTTAGGGCAGTGCAGTGGTGTTCGGGCAGTGTAGGGGGCTTGCTGGGGCTGGTGTTTCAGGGTTTAGGGCAGTGCAGTGGTGTTCGGGCAGTGTAGGGGGTTTTGCTGGGGCTGGTGTTTCAGGGTTTAGGGTAGTGCAGTGGTGTTCGGGCAGTGTAGGGGGTCGTGCTGGGGCTGGTGTTTGAGGGTTTAGGGCAGTGCAGTGGTGTTCGGGCAGTGTAGGGGGTCGTGCTGGGGCTGGTTTTTCAGGGTTTAGGGCAGTGCAGTGGTTTTCAGGCAGTGTAGGCGGTCGTGCTGGGGGTGGTGTTTCAGGGTTTAGGGCAGTGCAGTGGTGTTCGGGCAGTGTAGGGGGTCGTGCTGGGGGTGGTGTTTCAGGGTTTAGGGCAGGGCAGTGGTGTTCGGGCAGTGTAGGGGGTCGTGCTGGGGCTGGTGTTTCAGGGTTTTGGGCAGAGCAGTGGTGTTCGGGCAGTGTAGGGGGTCTTGCTGGGGTGATGTTTCAGGGTTTAGGGCAGTGCAGTGGTGTTCGGGCAGTGTAGGGGTCATGCTGGGGGCGGTGTTTCAGGGTTTAGGGCAGTGCAGTAGTGTTCGGGCAGTGTAGGGGGTCGTGCAGGGGGTGGTGTTTCAGGGTTTTGGGCAGAGCAGTGGTGTTTGGGCAGTGTAGGGGGTCGTGCTGGGGCTGGTGTTTCAGGGTTTAGGGCAGTGCAGTGGTGTTCGGGCAGTGTAGGGGGTCTTGCTGGGGGTGGTGTTTCAGGGTTTAGGGCAGTGGTGTTCGGGCAGTGTAGGGGGTCTTGCTGGGGTGATGTTTCAGGGTTTAGGGCAGTGCAGTGGTGTTCGGGCAGTGTAGGGGGTCATGCTGGGGCTGGTGTTTCAGTGTTTTGGGCAGAGCAGTGGTGTTTGGGCAGTGTAGGGGGTCGTGCTGGGGGTGGTGTTTCAGGGTTTAGGGCAGTGCAGTGGTGTTCGAGTAGTGTAGGGGGTTGTGCTGGGGGTGGTGTTTCAGGGTTTAGGGCAGTGTTGTTCGGGCAGTGTAGGGGGTCTTGCTGGGGGTGATGTTTCAGGGTTTAGGGCAGTGCAGTGGTGTTCGGGCAGTGTAGGGGGTCTTGCTGGGGGCAGTGTTTCAGGGTTTAGGGCAGAGCAATGGTGTTCAGGCAGTGTAGGGGGTTGTGTTGGAGGTGGTGTTTCAGGCTTTAGGGCAGTGCAGTGGTATTCGGGCAGTGTAGGGGGTCTTGCTGGGGGTGGTGTTTCAGGGTTTAGGGCAGTGGTGTTCAGGCAGTGTAGGGGGTCATGCTGGGGGTGGTGTTTCAGGGTTTAGGGCAGTGCAATAGTGTTCGGGCAGTGTAGGGGGTCGTGCAGGGGCTGGTGTTTCAGGGTTTAGGGCAGTGCAGTGGTGTTCGGGCAGTGTAGGGGGTCGTGCTGGGGGTGGTGTTTCAGGGTTTAGGGCAGTGCAGTGGTGTTTGGGCAGTGTAGGGGGTCGTGCTGGGGGTGGTGTTTCTGGGTTTAGGGCAGTGTAGTGGTGTTCGGGCAGTGTAGGGGGTCGTGCAGGGGGTGGTGAGTCAGGGTTTAGGGCAGTGCAGTGGTGTTCGGGCAGTATAGGGGGTCGTGCAGGGGGTGGTGTTTCAGGGTTTAGGGCAGTGCAGTGGTGCTCGGGCAGTGTAGGGGTCGTGCTGGGGGTGGTGTTTCAGGGTTTAGGGCAGTGCAGTGGTGTTCGGGCAGTGTAGGGTGTCGTGCTGGGGGTGGTGTTTCAGGGTTTTGGGCAGTGCAGTGGTATTCGGGCAGTGTAGGTGGTCTTGCTGGGGCTGATGTTTCAGCGTTTAGGGCAGCGCAGTGGTGTTCGGGCAGTGTAGGGGGTCTTGCTGGGGGTGGTGTTTCAGGGTTTAGGGCAGTGCAGTGGTGTTTGGGCAGTGTAGGGGTCTTGCTGGGGCTGGTGTTTCAGGGTTTAGGGCAGTGCAGTGGTGTTCGGGCAGTGTAGGGGTTTTGCTGGGGCTGGTGTTTCAGGGTTTAGGGTAGTGCAGTGGTGTTTGGGCAGTGTAGGGGGTCGTGCTGGGGCTGGTGTTTGAGGGTTTAGGGCAGTGCAGTGGTGTTCGGGCAGTGTAGGGGGTCGTGCTGGGGCTGGTGTTTCAGGGTTTAGGGCAGTGCAGTGGTTTTCAGGCAGTGTAGGCGGTCGTGCTGGGGGTGGTGTTTCAGGGTTTAGGGCAGTGCAGTGGTGTTCGGGCAGTGTAGGGGGTCGTGCTGGGGGTGGTGTTTCAGGGTTTAGGGCAGTGCAGTGGTGTTCGGGCAGTGTAGGGGGTCGTGCTGGGGCTGGTGTTTCAGGGTTTTGGGCAGAGCAGTGGTGTTCGGGCAGTGTAGGGGGTCGTGCTGGGGCTGGTGTTTCAGGGTTTTGGGCAGAGCAGTGGTGTTCGGGCAGTGTAGGGGGTCGTGCTGGGGGTGGTGTTTTAGGGCTTAGGGCACTGCAGTGTTGTTCGGGAAGTGAAGGGGTCTTGCTGGGGGTGGTGTTTCAGGGTTTAGGGCAGTGGTGTTCGGGCAGTGTAGGGGTCTTGCTGGGGGTGATGTTTCAGGGTTTAGGGCAGTGCAGTGGTGTTCGAGCAGTGTAGGGGGTCGTGCTGGGGGTGGTGTTTCAGGGTTTAGGGCAGTGGTGTTCGGGCAGTGTAGGGGGTCTTGCTGGGGGTGATGTTTCAGGGTTTAGGGCAGTGCAGTGGTGTTCGGGCAGTGTAGGGGGTCTTGCTGGGGGCAGTGTTTCAGGGTTTAGGGCAGAGCAATGGTGTTCAGGCAGTGTAGGGGTTGTGTTGGAGGTGGTGTTTCAGGCTTTAGGGCAGTGCAGTGGTATTCGGGCAGTGTAGGGGGTCTTGCTGGGGGTGGTGTTTCAGGGTTTAGGGCAGTGGTGTTCAGGCAGTGTAGGGGGTCATGCTGGGGGTGGTGTTTCAGGGTTTAGGGCAGTGCAGTGGTGTTCGGGCAGTGTAGGGGGTCGTGCAGGGGCTGGTGTTTCAGGGTTTAGGGCAGTGCAGTGGTGTTCGGGCAGTGGAAGGGGTCGTGCTGGGGGTGGTGTTTCAGGGTTTAGGGCAGTGCAGTGGTGTTTGGGCAGTGTAGGGGGTCGTGTTGGGGGTGGTGTTTCTGGCTTTAGGGCAGTGTAGTGGTGTTCGGGCAGTGTAGGGGGTCGTGCAGGGGGTGGTGAGTCAGGGTTTAGGGCAGTGCAGTGGTGTTCGGGCAGTGTAGGGGGTCATGCTGGGGGTAGAGTTTTAGGGTTTAGGGCAGTGCAGTGGTGTTCGGGCAGTGTAGGGGGTCGTGCAGGGGGTGGTGTTTTAGGGTTTAGGGCACTGCAGTGTTGTTCGGGCAGTGTAGGGGGTCTTGCTGGGGGTGGTGTTTCAGGGTTTAGGGCAGTGGTGTTCGGGCAGTGTAGGGGGTCTTGCTGGGGGTGATGTTTCAGGGTTTAGGGCAGTGCAGTGGCGTTCGGGCAGTGTAGGGGGTCTTGCTGGGGCTGGTGTTTCAAGGTTTAGGGCAGTGCAGTAGTGTTCGTGCAGTGTAGGGGGTCATGCTGGGGGCGGTGTTTCAGGGTTTAGGGCAGTGCAGTAGTGTTCGGGCAGTGTAGGGGGTCGTGCAGGGGGTGGTGTTTCAGGGTTTAGGGCAGTGCAATGGTGTTCGGGCAGTGTAGGGGTCGTGCTGGGGGTGGTGTTTCAGGGTTTAGGGCAGTGCAGTGGTGTTCGGGCAGTGTAGTGGGTCATGCAAGGGGTGGTGTTTCAGGGTTTAGGGCAGTGCAGTGGTGTTCGGGCAATGTAGGGGGTCGTGCTGGGGCTGGTGTTTCAGGGTTTAGGGCAGTGCAGTGGTGTTTCTGGCAGTGTAGGGGGTCTTGCTGGGGGTGGTGTTTCAGGGTTTAGGGCAGTGGTGTTCGGGCAGTGTAGGGGGTCTTGCTGGGGGTGATGTTTCAGGGTTTAGGGCTGTGCAGTGGTGTTCGGGCAGTGTAGGGGGTCGTGCACGGGGTGGTGTTTCAGGGTTTAGGGCAGTGCAGTGGTGTTCGGGCAGTGTAGGGGGTTGTGCTGGGGCTGGTGTTTCAGGGTTTAGGGCAGTGCAATGGTGTTCTGGCAGTGTAGGGGGTCGTGCTGGGGCTAGTGTTTCACGGTTTAGGGCAGTGCAGTGGTGTTCGGGCAGTGTAGGGGGTCATGCTGGGGCTGGTGTTTCAGGGTTTAGGGCAGTGCAGTGGTGTTTGTGCAGTGTAGGTGGTCGTGCTGGGGCTGGTGTTTCAGGGTTTAGGGCAGTGCAGTGGTGTTCGGGCAGTGTAGGGGGTCATGCTGGGGCTGGTGTTTCAGGGTTTAGGGCAGTGCAGTGGTGCTCGGGCAGTGTAGGGGGTCGTGCTGGGGCTTGTGTTTCAGGGTTTTGGCCGAGCAGTGGTGTTCGGGCAGTGTAGGGGGTCGTGCTGGGGGTGGTGTTTCAGGGTTTAGGGCAGTGCAGTGGTGTTCGGGCAGTGTAGGGGGTCGTGCTGGGGGTGGTGTTTCAGGGTTTAGGGCAGTGGTGTTCGGGCAGTGTAGGGGGTCTTGCTGGGGCTGGTGTTTCAGGGTTTAGGGCAGTGCAGTGGTGTTCGGGCAGTGTAGGGGGTCTTGCTGGGGCTGGTGTTTCAGGGTTTAGGGTAGTGCAGTGGTGTTCGGGCAGTGTAGGGGGTCGTGCTGGGGCTGGTGTTTGAGGGTTTAGGGCAGTGCAGTGGTGTTCGGGCAGTGTAGGGGGTCGTGCTGGGGCTGGTGTTTCAGGGTTTAGGGCAGTGCAGTGGTTTTCAGGCAGTGTAGGCGGTCGTGCTGGGGGTGGTGTTTCAGGGTTTTGGGCAGTGCAGTGGTGTTCGGGCAGTGTAGGGGGTCGTGCTGGGGGTGGTGTTTCAGGGTTTAGGGCAGTGCAGTGGTGTTCGGGCAGTGTAGGGGTCGTGCTGGGGCTGGTGTTTCAGGGTTTTGGGCAGAGCAGTGGTGTTCGGGCAGTGTAGGGGGTCATGCTGGGGGTGGTGTTTTAGGGTTTAGGGCACTGCAGTGTTGTTCGGGCAGTGTAGGGGGTCTTGCTGGGGGTGGTGTTTCAGGGTTTAGGGCAGTGGTGTTCGGGCAGTGTAGGGGGTCTTGCTGGGGGTGATGTTTCAGGGTTTAGGGCAGTGCAGTGGTGTTCGGGCAGTGTAGGAGGTCTTGCTGGGGCTGGTGTTTCAAGGATTAGGGCAGTGCAGTAGTGTTCGTGCAGTGTAGGGGTCATGCTGGAGGCGGTGTTTCAGGGTTTAGGGAAGTGCAGTAGTGTTCGGGCAGTGTAGGGGGTCGTGCAGGGGTGGTGTTTCAGGGTTTAGGGCAGTGCAATGGTGTTCGGGCAGTGTAGGGGGTCGTGCTGGGGGTGGTGTTTCAGGGTTTAGGGCAGTGCAGTGGTGTTCGGGCAGTGTAGTGGGTCATGCAAGGGGTGGTGTTTCAGGGTTTAGGGCAGTGCAGTGGTGTTCGGGCAATGTAGGGGGTCGTGCTGGGGCTGGTGTTTCAGGGTTTAGGGCAGTGCAGTGGTGTTCGGGCAGTGTAGGGGGTCTTGCTGGGGGTGGTGTTTCAGGGTTTAGGGCAGTGGTGTTCGGGCAGTGTAGGGGGTCTTGCTGGGGGTGATGTTTCAGGGTTAAGGGCAGTGCAGTGGTGTTCGGGCAGTGTAGTGGGTCATGCAGGGGGTGGTGTTTCAGGGTTTAGGGCAGTGCAGTGGTGTTCGAGCAATGTAGGGGGTCGTGCTGGGGCTGGTGTTTCAGGGTTTAGGGCAGTGCAGTGGTGTTCGGGCAGTGTAGGGGGTCTTGCTGGGGGTGGTGTTTCAGGGTTTAGGGCAGTGGTGTTCGGGCAGTGTAGGGGGTCTTGCTGGGGGTGATGTTTCAGGGTTTAGGGCAGTGCAGTGGTGTTCGGGCAGTGTAGGGGGTCTTGCTGGGGGTGGTGTTTCAGGGTTTAGGGCAGTGGTGTTCGGGCAGTGTAGGGGTCTTGCTGGGGGTGGTGTTTCAGGGTTTAGGGCAGTGGTGTTCGGGCAGTGTAGGGGGTCTTGCTGGGGGTGATGTTTCAGGGTTTAGGGCAGTGCAGTGGTGTTTGGGCAGTGTAGGGTGTCGTGCTGGGGGTGGTGTTTCAGGGTTTAGGGCAGTGCAGTGGTGTTCAGGCAGTGTAGGGGGTCGTGCACGGGGTGGTGTTTCAGGGTTTAGGGCAGTGCAGTGGTGTTCAGGCAGTGTAGGGGGTCGTGCACGGGGTGGTGTTTCAGGGTTTAGGGCAGTGCAGTGGTGTTCGGGCAGTGTAGGGGGTCGTGCTGGGGCTGGTGTTTCAGGGTTTAGGGCAGAGCAATGGTGTTCTGGCAGTGTAGGGGGTCATGCTGGGGCTAGTGTTTCACGGTTTAGGGCAGTGCAGTGGTGTTCGGGCACTGTAGGGGGTCATGCTGGGGCTGGTTTTTCAGGGTTTAGGGCAGTGCAGTGGTGTTCGTGCAGTGTAGGTGGTTATGCTGGGGCTGGTGTTTCAGGGTTTAGGGCAGTGCAGTGGTGTTCGGGCAGTGTAGGGGGTCATGCTGGGGCTGGTGTTTCAGGGTTTAGGGCAGTGCAGTGGTGTTCGGGCAGTGTAGGGGGTCGTGCTGGGGCTTGTGTTTCAGGGTTTTGGGCAGAGCAGTGGTGTTCGGGCAGTGTAGGGGGTCGTGCTGGGGGTGGTATTTCAGGGTTTAGGGCAGTGCAGTGGTGTTCGGGCAGTGTAGGGGTCGTGCTGGGGGTGGTGTTTCAGGGTTTAGGGCAGTGGTGTTCGGGCAGTGTAGGGGGTCTTGCTGGGGGTGATGTTTCAGGGTTTAGGGCAGTGGAGTGGTGTTTGGGCAGTGTAGGGGGTCTTGCTGGGGATAGTCTTTCAGGGTTTAGGGCAGTGCAGTGGTGTTTGGGCAGTGTAGGGGGCCGTGCTGGGGGTGGTGTTTCAGGGTGTAGGGCAGTGCAGTGGTGTTCGGGCAGTGTAGGGTGTCGTGAATGGGGTGGTGTTTCAGGGTTTAGGGCAGTGCAGTGGTGTTCGGCAGTGTAGCGGATCGTGCAGGGCGTGGTGTTTCAGGGTTTAGAGCAGTGCAGTGGTGTTCGGGCAGTGTAGGGGGTCGTGCTGGGGGTGGTGTTTGCGGGTTTAGGGCAGTGCAGTGGTGTTCGGGCAGTGTAGGGGGTCGTGCAGGGGGTGGTGTTTCAGGGTTTAGGGCAGTGCAGTGGTGTTCGGGCAGTGTAGGGGTCGTGCTGGGGCTGGTGTTTCAGGGTTTAGGGCAGTGCAGTGGTGTTCGGGCAGTGTAGGGGTCGTGCAGGGGGTGGTGTTTCAGGGTTTAGGGCAGTGCAGTGGTGTTCGGGCAGTGTAGGGGTCGTGCTGGGGCTGGTGTTTCAGGGTTTAGGGCAGTGCAGTGGTGTTCGGGCAGTGTAGGGGGTCTTGCTGGGGGTGGTGTTTCAGGGTTTAGGGCAGTGGTGTTCGGGCAGTGTAGGGGGTCTTGCTGGGGGTGGTGTTTCAGGGTTTAGGGCAGTGCAGTGGTGTTCGGGCAGTGTAGGGGTCTTGCTGGGGGTAGTGTTTCAGGGTTTAGGGCAGTGCAGTGGTGTTCGTGCAGTGTAGGGGGTCGTGCTGGGGATGGTGTTTCAGGGTTTAGGGCAGTGCAGTAGTGTTCGGGCAGTGTAGGGGGTCGTGCAGGGGGTGGTGTTTCAGGGTTTAGGGCAGTGCAGTGGTGTTAGGGCAGTGTAGGGGGTCGTGCTGGGGGTGGTGTTTCAGGGTTTAGGGCAGTGCAGTGGTGTTCGGGCAGTGTAGGGGGTCGTGCTGGGGTGGTGTTTCAGGGTTTAGGTCAGTGGTGTTCGGGCAGTGTAGGGGGTCTTGCTGGGGGTGATGTTTCAGGGTTTAGGGCAGTGCAGTGGTGTTCGGGCAGTGTAGGAGGTCTTGCTGGGGGTAGTGTTTCAGGGTTTAGGGCAGTGCAGTGGTGTTCGGGCAGTGTAGGGGTCATGCTGGGGATGGTGTTTCAGGGTTTAGGGCAGTGCAGTGGTGTTCGGGCAGTGTAGGGGGTCGTGAAGGGGGTGGTGTTTCAGGGTTTAGGGCAGTGCAGTGGTGTTTGGGCAGTGTAGGGGGTCGTGCTGGGGTAGTGTTTTAGGGTTTAGGGTAGTGCAGTGGTGCTTGTGTAGTGTAGGGGTCGTGCTGGGGTAGTGTTTTAGGGTTTAGGGTAGTGCAGTGGTGTTTGTGTAGTTTAGGGGTCATGTTTTTAGGGTAGTGCAGTGGTGTTTGGGTAGTGTAGGGGGTCGTGCTGGGGGTAGTGTTTTAGGATTTAGGTTAGTGCAGTGGTGTTTGGGTAGTGTAGGGGGTCGTGCTGGGGGTAGTGTTTTAGGGTTTAAGGTAGTGCAGTGGTGTTTGTGTAGTGTAGGGGGTCGTACAGGGGGTAGTGTTTTAGGGTTTAGGGTAGTGCAGTGGTGCTTGTGTAGTGTAGGGGGTCGTGCTGGGGGTAGTGTTTTAGGGTTTAGGGTAGTGCAGTGGTGTTTGTGTAGTGTAGGGGGTCATGTTTTAGGGTAGTGCAGTGGTGTTTGGGTAGTGTAGGGGGTCGTGCTGGGGGTAGTGTTTTAGGATTTAGGTTAGTGCAGTGGTGTTGGGGTAGTGTTTTAGGGTTTAGGGTAGTGCAGTGGTGTTTGTGTAGTATAGGGGGTCATGCTGGGGGTAGTGTTTTAGGGTTTAGGATAGTGCAGTGGTGCTTGTGTAGTGTAGCGGGTCGTGCTGGGGTAGTGTTTTAGGGTTTAGGGTAGTGCAGTGGTGTTTTTGTAGTGTAGGGGGTCATGTTTTAAGATGCAACGCTCCAATACCTGACCAGTCTGCACTACATAAAACTGCAAAAACTAAAAATAAAAAGTGTTTTGCACACTTTTGTCATTGGGCTATATGTGGGCTACATCTGGGTAATATTTGTGCTACATTTGGGCTCTTTTTCACTGGTGGCCATCTTGGAAGACTTCTTTGTCATGAAGTTTCCTAATTTCCTCATTTACTGCAGTCTCCTCAGTAGGAAATGCTTTCAGTTTTTTACTTTGATTCCATCAAGAAGGCATTCAGATGTGTCACACATTTGCCATAAATTCAGAATGTTATTACTCTAGTTGTTCATTAGATCACTGTAGTAAAGCTACTGCTCACCAAGGAGTTAACTGGAAGTCTACTGCTGGTATTGAAAGTGATTGTTTCAGTCTGCATGTCAGAATTTTCTAATGAAATAGAAGAGGATTTGAAATCTCACTTAAAACATGCACTAAATTTTCTTTTTGCAGCACTAACCATAATTTCTATGGCAAAATGAACCCCCTCATTTTGTTCCTTTTTAAATTAAATGTTTTAAGTGTTACCAGTTTATTCCAATCAAGATGGCTTCAGGTGTGCCATACTTTAGTCATAAGTAAGACTGTTAGCGCTCTAGTTGTTCTTTAGAACACTCTGGGAAGCTGCAGTAGAACACAAAGGCATCAACTGACAGGTTGCTCCTGTTGAAATATAACAGGAAGATATTTGAGATCACACTTGAAACATGTCCTAATTTTTCTTTCTACAGCACTAACCATAATTTCTATGACAAAATGAACCCCATCATTTTGTTCCTTTTTAAATTAAATGTTTTAAGTGTTACCAGTTTATTCCAATTAAGATGGCTTCAGGTGTGCCATACTTTTGTCATAAGTAAGACTGTTAGCGCTCTAGTTGTTCTTTAGAACACTCTGGGAAGCTGCAGTAGAACACAAAGGAATCAACTGACAGTCTCTGCCCTTCTTGGATGTACATGTTTTACTGAGAATGTCAGACTTCATTCTCACATGACTGAGAAAGATAATGTGAATTTACAGAAAATATGCTCTCATTTTAGCTTCTGGGGCACCTTCCAAAACTGTATGGGACAAGCATGTGAAAATAGTTTTCTCTCAAACATGATTCATGATATCCCAGCAGAAGGTTTTTCACAGGGTAAAATCACCTTAGAACACACCACAATTCCTGAAATTAGTATGGTACCATCAACAAATGAATTCTAATGTAACTAAAGTCTGCTATCACCCTTTATAGTTCTCCTTTTGGTAACCCTCAAAATCTTCGATTCACTACAATGCATTTCAATGGGGTACTATCATTTATATTGGTCCCAAGATGGCTGCCAGCAATTCCAGGATGAAGTGCTGACAGCCAATCAGATCTCACGATGACATGTGTGGTTAGGCTCCGCCCAGATATATATGTGTTTTTACTTTTGATTTTCTCAGCAACTACTGAACGGATTTACACAATTTAACAAAAAGGGTTCTTTCTGAACCAAGAACTACCTCTTTGCCAAATTTGGTGTAATTCCGTTCAGCAGTTCGGGCTGTAGCCGTGTCTAAAGTTTCCTATGGGAAAATGAATGGGGAAAACACGTTTTGGGACCCCCCTTTTTTCTCGGCCCCCGCTTGATGAATCACCCTGAGACTTTCAGGGTAGGAGCGGACCGGAGCGGGCCATAAAGTTTGAAAATTTCGCGAAGATTCGTCAACCGACGCAAGAGTTATTTCAAATAGAATGTCGTGGATTTCCTATGGAAAATAGGTCCTAACTATAACTATCTACTGGCGACCGCCAGTAGATAATATATATATATATTACCTACTGGCGGTCACCAGTAGGTAGTTATAGTTAGGACCTAGTTTCCATAGGAAAAGTGTTTATTGATTTGCCAATATCTTTGGCGCCGTTTGACGAATCTTCGCAAAATTTTCAAAACTAATGGGGCGGACCGGTCAGCTCCTGTCTTGAAATGTTCGGGGTGATTCGTCAACCGGGGGCCAAGAAAAAAGGGGGGTCCCAAAACGCATTTTCCTCATGTTAATTTCCGTAGGAATTTTGAAACAGGTTACAGCCTGAACTGCTGAACGGAATTATACCAAATTTGGCAAAAAGGTAGGTCTTGGTCTAGAAAGCGTGCTTTTTTTTTTTTAAATGGTGTAAATCCGTTCAGTAGTTTCTAAGAAATTCAAAAATAAAAAAATATTGATATCCTGGCGGAGCCTAACCACACATCTCATCGTGAGATCTGATTGGCTGTCAGCACTCCAAACCAGGAAGTGTTGGCAGCCATCTTGTGACTCGGTAACCGAGTCATAAGAAAACAGTGGAAAAAAGATAAAAAACAAGAAAAGGGGGCAGGGTAAAAACACCCTGACCCCCTATGCCTGCTCAGGGGGTCCCACAGGGACCCTCAGGCCCAAAAAAAGCATTTATAAAAAAAAAAAAAAAGTCACCAGAATTCGTGCTGGGAGCACGAATCCTGCCGAGAAAATTAAAAAAAACAAAGCGCGAGCTTCCGCGCTTCGTTATCTGTAAGCCCCCGGGTGGGCCAGGTCCCGGGGGCTATGCGTCGTAAATTAGTGGGGGCCGTGGGGCCCCCGCAGCCCCAGGGACCGCCACCTCCCCGGGGCTTTGTTTTATAAATGTGTGGGGGGGCTCCTGCCCCCCCACTCTGCCCCAGGGACCACCACCTCCCCGGGACACTGTTTAATTATATGCGGGGGGCATCACGGGCCCCCCAACCCTGGGGACCGCCACCTCCCCGGGGATTAATTAAAAAAATTAAAGTGTGGGGGAGGCTCCTGCCCCCCCACACTGCCCCGGGGACCACCATCTCCCCGGGGCACTCATTATTTGAATGCGGGGGTCCATTATTGACCCCTGGCCCCGGGGACCACCACCTCCTCGGGGCTTTGAAAATGTAGGGAGGGGGGCCGTGCGGCCCCCCTCCTGGAGCCTTCGATGGCCCTGGGGACTGCCAGCCCCCAGGGCCGGCTCCTGCAATGTCCTGGGGTGCCCACCCCAGGACATTGCTGTTTGCTATGGCATGGCGGGAGCACACCTCCCGCCCTGCCATAGCAAACCCTGCTTGCTTCGTTGAAGCAAGAGCAGGAAAACCTGCTCTCGCTTCAACGAAGCAAAGCAGGATTGCTTTTGAGCAGGGGAGCTGCATGTCAGCAGCTCCCTTGCTCAAAAGCAATGCCGGCTCCCGCAGGAGGCGGGGAGCCGGCTGGGACCGTGGGGCAATGGGGCTCCCCCCACGGTCCCCATCGGTAAGGGCGTGCCCCGGGAGATGGGTTCCCTGGGGCCAGAAGTGGTGTGGGAGGGGGACCATGCCCTGTAATAATTTTTTTTTTTTTAAATAAAAATACGGAAAGGCCGGGTCCCAGGGTATGGGGTCCCCGGGGCTGAAATCGGCCTGAGGAGGGGGGCCGCACGGCCCCGCTCCTCAAAAATAATTATTTTTAATAATGGCCAAGCCCCGGGGGATGGGACCCCGGGGCCAATAGTGGCCGCGTGGCCCCCTTCCCTGTAAATATTTAAAAAACAGAGAGGCCATGCCCCAGGGAGGGGGGCCGCGCGTCCCCCGCTTCCCATTTTTTAAAATTTGTTTTAAAAGCAAAAAGGTCAGGCCCTGGGGGATGGGGTCCCCACGGCCCCAAAAGTACTAAAAGAAGGGGGGCCACACAGCCCCCTTCTAAAAATATATCCAAAAAAAAAGCTGGCATTCTCACCGGAGGCACCGCCCCCTCCCTGCAGCACTCTGCAAACGTGCCCCCTTGCATGTTCTAAGTTGGGGAATTAAGTCCCCTTGAATACTGAGGGTCCCTGGGGCCAAGTAGCCCACTGGTACCTCCAGTAAGCGCCACATAGCTGGATTGCAGAGAGGTGGTCTGAGGCCACACCCCTTTTTACACCACTCTGCAAATGCACCTCTTGGCGCACTGCTGGTGGGGCGATGAGGTCCTCTTGTGTCCTGAGGACCTCAGGACACAAATGGACTTCATCCCCCCGAGCAGCAGTGCCCCAGGAGGCACGTTTGCAAAGTGGTGTGAAAAGGGGGCATGGCCTCAGACCACCTCTCTGCAATCCAGCTGTGTGGCACTTATTGGAGGTACCTGGTAGGCTAGTTGGCCCCCAGGGACCCTCAGGAGGCAAGGGGACTTCATCCAGGAACCAAGAGCGCACCAGGAGGCTTGTTTGCTGAGTGGTGGAGAAAGGGGGCGTGGCCTGTGTCCACTCTCATCAATCCCACTATCTGGGGCATACTGGAGGTGTCAGGTAGTCTAGTCAGCCCCTAACGACCCCCAGCAGTGAAGGGGACTTCAATCCCCATCTAAGAGCACGCCAGGGAGCGCGTTTGCAGACTGGTGGGCAAAGGGGGCATGGCATGCTTTGAGAGCTTACCATTGCTGCTGTATGGGACTTACTGGAGGTAATAGGAGGGGTAGTTGGCCCCTAAAGTTGTTCTTGGGGGCCAACTACCCCGCCTATTACCTTCAGTAAGTCCCACACATTGGTATTGCTAGGAGGTCTTCGGAGGCCACGCCCCTCTTCCCCAGCACTCTGCAAATGCGCCTCCTGGCACACTAAGGGTCGGGGCATGAAGTCCACTTTACTCCTGAGGGACTTTAGGGGCCAAGAAGCCCTCCTGGTACCTCCTGTAAGTCCTTCTCAGCCGAATTCCTGAGCACTGGTCGGAGGCCCAGCCCCCTTTCTCCACCACTCTGCAAACACGACTAGTAGTAAAAGAAGCACTTGCAATGTAATAGGTTTTGCATTTGTGAGAGTTAGAGCTATTGGCGTTGTAAATGTAAAAGATTTTTACTAATGTTTTTTGGAGTGGAGTGAATGTACGTTGTGTGTAGTGGAATTATGTGGTATGTCGTGCAGTGAAATTATGTGGATAGAAAGTATGTGGTATTTAGTGTATAGGAATTATGTAGAGTGGGATTATGTGTTAAAGAGAGTAATTGTGTGGTATGGTAGTCTGTGTTGTGGAGTGGTAATCTCAGGTTTAGTCTTCCTCGTCTGTATAGAAGTTAAACTATAAGCTCAATGATACAAAAAAAAGAAGAAACCACTGAGGAGCACTTCCAGACCTAGTCAGAGGTATGAGCAAGGTCACTGGAATTATGCGACTGTTTGGCTGCACTGATTTTCGCATAATTATCCATTTTCCGCATTTGCCGCACAATCCATCATCTGCTGTATAATCTGCAGACTTGAACAAAAAAATCTTGTTTCTAGCTCAAAGAGCTCAAATGTTACCAAAAATGCAGTGACAAGTGTTACAGCGTGGTGGAAGGTCCTTTGCAAAGCTGGAATGGTCAACTGTTACTTATTGCTAAATGTGGGTGTTAAATTGGTACTAATGGTGCGCAAATCACTCTTGCTTCTTTCTGCACTTCTCTTGCCTCTTTCTGCGCTTCTCCTGCCACTGTCTGCACCTCACTTCCCTCTGTCAGTACCTCTCATGCCTCTTTCTGCACCTCACGTGCCTCTTTCTGTACTTCTCTTGCCTCTTTCTGCACCTCTCTTGCCTTTTTCTACATCTCACTTGCCTCTTTTGTACCTCTCTTGCCTCTTTCTGCACGTCGCTTGCCTCTTTCTGTACCTCTCTTACCTCTTTACGCACCTCACTTGCCTCTTTCTGCACTTCTCTTGCCTCTTTCTGCACTTCTCTAGCCTCTTTCTGCAGTTCTCTTCCCTCTTTCTTCACTTCACTTGCTTGTTTCTGTACTTCTCTTGCTTCTTTCTGCACATTTCTTACTCTTTCTGCGCTTCTCTTGTTTTTTTCTGCACTTCTCTTGCCTCTTTCTGTACTTTTCTTGCCTCTTTCTGCACCTCACTTGCCTCTTTCTGCAGTTCTCTTGCATCTATCTGCACCTCACTCTCTTCTTTCTGCACCTCTCTTGCCTCTTTCTGCATTTCTCTTTCTCTTTTCTGCACTTTTCATGCTTCTTTCTGCACCTCTCTTGCCTCTTTCTGCACTTCTCTTGCCTCTTTCTGCACTTCTCTTCCTTCTTTCTGTGCTTCTCTTGCCTCTTTTTGCACTTCTCTTACTTCTGTCTGCACCTCTCTTGCCTCTTTCTGCACCTTACTTGCCTCTTCCTCTACCTCTCTTGCCTCTGTCTGCACCTCACTTGCCTCTCTCTGCACTTCTTTTGCCTCTTTCTGCACTTCTCTTGCCTCTTTCTGCACTTCTCTTGCCTCTTCCTGTAACTCTTTTGCCTCTTTCTGCACCTCAATTGCCTCTTTCTGCAGTTCTCTTGCCTCTATCTGCACCTCATTCTCTTCTTTGTGCACCTCTCTTGCCTCTTTCTGCACTTCTCTTTCTCTTTTCTGCACCTCACTCTCTTCTTTCTACACATCTCTTGCCTCTTTCTGCACTTCTCTTGCCTCTTTCTGCACTTGTCGTCCTTCTTTCTGCACATTTCTTGCCTCTTTTTGCACTTCTCTTGCTTCTTTCTGCACCTCTCTTGCCTATTTCTGCACCTTACTTGCCTCTTTCTGTACCTCTCTTGCCTCTTTCTATACCTCACTTGCCTCTTTATGCACTTCTTTTGCCTCTTTCTGCACTTCTCTTGCCTCTTTCTTCACTTCTCTTGCTTCTTTCTGCACTTCTCTTGGCTCTTTCTGTACTTCTATTTCCTCTTTCTGCACTTCTCTTTCTTCTTTCTGTACTTCTCTTGCCTCTTTCTGCACTTCTCATCCCTCTTTTTGCACTTTACTTCCCTCTTTCTGCACTTCTCTTTCTGTACCTCACTTGCCTCTTTCTGCACTTCTTTTGCCTCTTTCTGCACTTCTCTTGCTTCTTTCTGCACTTCTCTTGGCTCTTTCTGCACTTCTATTTCCTCTTTTTGCACTTCTCTTGCTTCTTTCTGCAACTCTCTTGCCTCTTTCTGCACCTTACTTGCCTCTTTCTGTACCTCTCTTGCGTCTTTCTGCACATCTCTTGCCTCTTTCTGCACTTCTCTTCCCTCTTTTTGCGCTTCTCTTCCCTCTTTCTGCACTTCTCTTTCCTCTTTCTACACTTCTATTGCCTCTTTCTGCACTTCTCTTGGCTCTTTCTGTACTTCTATTTCCTCTTTCTGCACTTCTCTTTCTTCTTTCTATACTTCTCTTGCCTCTTTCTGCACTTCTCATCCTTCTTTTTGCACTTCACTTCTCTCTTTCTGCACTTCTCTTTCTGTACCTCACTTGCCTCTTTCTGCACTTCTTTTGCCTCTTTCTGCACTTCTCTTGCTTCTTTCTGCACTTCTCTTGGCTCTTTCTGCACTTCTATTTCCTCTTTTTGCACTTCTCTTGCTTCTTTCTGCAACTCTCTTGCCTCTTTCTGCACCTTACTTGCCTCTTTCTGTACCTCTCTTGCGTCTTTCTGCACATCTCTTGCCTCTTTCTGCACTTCTCTTCCCTCTTTTTGCGCTTCTCTTCCCTCTTTCTGCACTTCTCTTTCCTCTTTCTACACTTCTATTGCCTCTTTCTGCACTTCTCTTCCTTCTTTCTGCACTTCTCTTGCCTCTTTCTGTACTACTGTTGCCACTTTCTGCACCTCACTTGCCTCTTTCTGCACTTCTCTTGCCTCTTTCTGCACTTCTCTTGCCTATTTGTGCACCTTACTTGCCTCATTCTGTACCTCTCTTGCCTCTTTCTGCACATCACTTGCCTCTTTCTGCACTTCTTTTGCCTCTTTCTGCACGTCTCTTGCCTCTTTCTGTACTTCTCTTGCTTCTTTCTGCACTTCTCTTGGCTCTTTCTGTACTTCTATTTCCTCTTTCTGCACTTCTCTTTCTTCTTTCTGCACTACTCTTGTCTCTTTCTGCACTTCTCTTCCCTCTTTTTGCGCTTATCTTCCCTCTTTCTGCACTTCTCTTTCTGTACCTCACTTGCCTCTTTCTGCACTTCTTTTGCCTCTTTCTGCACTTCCCTTTCTACTTTCTGCACTTTTCTTGGCTCTTTCTGCACTTCTATTTCCTCTTTTTGCAAGTCTCTTGCTTCTTTCTGCAACTCTCTTGCCTCTTTCTGCACCTTACTTGCCTCTTTCTGTACCTCTCTTGCCTCTTTCTGCATCTCACTTGACTCTTTCTGCACTTCATTTGCCTCTTTCTGTACTTCTATTTCCTCTTTCTGCACTTCTCTTGCTTCTTTCTGCACATCTCTTGCCTCTTTCTGCACTTCTCTTCCCTCTTTTTGCGCTTCTCTTCCCTCTTTCTGCACTTCTCTTTCCTCTTTCTGCACTTCTATTGCCTCTTTCTGCACTTCTCTTCCTTCTTTCTGCACTTCTCTTGCCTCTTTCTGTACTACTGTTGCCACTTTCTGCACCTCACTTGCCTCTTTCTGCACTTCTCTTGCCTCTTTCTGCACTTCTCTTGCCTATTTGTGCACCTTACTTGCCTCTTTCTGTACCTCTCTTGCCTCTTTCTGCACCTCACTTGCCTCTTTCTGCAGTTCTCTTGTCTCTTTCTGTACCGCTCCTGCCTCTTTCTGTACCTCACTTGCCTCTTTTTGCACTTCTCTTGTTTCTTTCTGCACCTCTCGTGCCTCTTTATGCACTTCTCTTGCCTCTTTCTGTACTTCTCTTGCCTCTTTCTGCATAAGTCTCGCTTTTTTCTGCACATCTCTTGCATTTTTGTGCGCATCTCTTGCTTGTTTCTGCATTTCTTTTGCCTCATTCTCTACTTCTCTTGCATGTTTCTGCACTTCTCTTTCCTCTTTATGCACATTTCTTACTTTTTCTGCACCTCTGTTGCTTCTGTCTGCACTTCTCTTGCCTCTTTCTGCACACCTGTTGCTTCATTCTGTACTTTCCATGCTTCTTTCTGCCTGTCTTGCTTCTTTCTGCACCCCTGTTGTCTCTTTCTGCACTCGTCTTCCCTCTTTCTCTACCTTTCTTGCCTGTTTCTGCATCTCACTTGCCTCTTTCTGCACCTTTCTTGCTTCTTTCTACACCTCTGTTGCTTCTTTCAGCAATTCTCTTGCCTCTTTCTGCAGTTCTCTTGCCTGATTCTGCACCCCTCTTGCCTGTTTCTGCACTTGTCTTCCCTCTTTGTGCAACTCTCACGCCTCTTTCTACACCTCTCTTCCCACTTGCTACACCTCTCTTGCCTCTTTCTGTACCTCTGTTCCTTCTTTCTGCACTTCTCTTGACTCTTTCTGCATCCTTCGCACCTCTTTCAGCACCTCTGTTGCTTCTTTCTGCACTTCTCTTCCTTCTTTCTGCATCCCTCCTGCCTCTTTCTGTACTTCTCTTGCTTCTTTCTGCACCTCTTTTGCAAAATACTGCATCCCTCATGCCTCTTTCTGCACCCCTCTTCCCTATTTCTCCACCTCTCTTTCTTCTTTCTGCACTTTTCTTGCTTCTTTCTGCACTGCTCTTGCTTCCTTCTGCACCTCTCGTACAAAATTCTGTATCCCTCTTACCTCTTTCTGCACCCCTGTTCCCTCATTCTGTACCTTTCTTGCCTGTTTGTGCACCTCTCTTGCCTCTTTCGGCACCTCTGTTGCTTCTTTCTGCACTTCTCTTGCCTCTTTCTGTACCCCTCTTGCCTCTTTAAGCACCTCTGTTGTTTCTTTCTGCACTTCTCTTACTTCTTTCTACACCCCTCTTGACTCTTTCTGTACCCCATTTGTCTCTTAGTGCACCTCTCAACTCTTTCTGCACCTCTCTTGCCTTTTTCTGCAGTTCTCTTGCCTCTTTCTGCACATCTGTTGGTTCTTTCTGCACTGCTCTTGCTTCTTTTTGCACCTCTGTTGCAAATTTCTGCATCCCTCTTGCCTCTTTCTGTACCCCTCTTCCCTCTTTCTGCACCTCTCTTGCCTCTGTCTGCATACCTGTTCCCTCTTTCTGCACCCCTTTTACCTGTTTCTGCAACTCTCTTGCCCCTTTCTGCAGTTCTCTTGCCTCCTTCTGCACCTCACTTGCCTCTTTCTGCACCTCACTTGTTTCTTTCTGCACCATTCTTCCTTTTTCTGCACATCTCTTGCCTCTTTCTGCACATCTCTTGCCTCATTCTGCACATCTCTTGGTTCTTTCTGCACTGCTTGTGCCCCTTTTGTGCATCCCTCTTGCCTCTTTGTGCACCGCTTTTGCTTCTTTCTGCACTTCTCTCTCCTCTTTCTGCACCCCTCTTGACTCTTTCTGCACTCTGTTGCTTCTTTCTGCACTTGTATTGCCTCTTTCTGCACCCTCGTGTTTCTTTCTGCACACCTGTTATCTCTTTCTGCACCCCTGCTGTCTCTTTCTGCACTCGTCTTCCCTCTTTCTGCACCTCTCTTGCTTCTTTCTGTACTTCTCTTGTCTCTTTCTGCACCTCTCTTGCTTCTTTCTGCACCCTTCTTCCTTTTTCTGCACATCTCGTGCCTCTTTCTGCACGTCTCTTGCCTCAGTCAGCACCTCTGTTGCTTCTTTCTGCACTTCTCTTGCCTCTTTCTGTACCCCTCTTGCCTCTTTAAGCACCTCTGTTGTTTCTTTCTGCACTTCTCTTGCTTCTTTCTACACCCCTCCTGACTCTTTCTTTACCCCTTTTGTCTCTTAGTGCACCTCTCAACTCTTTCTGCACCTCTCTTGCCCTTTTCTGCAGTTCTCTTGCCTCTTTCTGCACCTCTGTTGGTTCTTTCTGCACTGCTCTTGCTTCTTTTTGCACCTCTGTTGCAAATGTCTGCATCCCTCTTGCCTCTTTCTGTACCCCTCTTCCCTCTTTCTGCACCTCTCTTGCCTCTGTCTGCACACCTGTTCCCTCTTTCTGCACCCCTTTTACCTGTTTCTGCAACTCTCTTGCCCCTTTCTGCAGTTCTCTTGCCTCCTTCTGCACCTCACTTGCCTCTTTCTGCACCTCACTTGTTTCTTTCTGCACCCTTCTTCCTTTATCTGCACATCTCTTGCCTCTTTCTGCACGTCTCTTGCCTCATTCTGCACATCTCTTGGTTCTTTCTGCACTGCTCTTGCCCCTTTCTGCACCCCTCTTGCCTCTTTGTGCACCGCTTTTGCTTCTTTCTGCACTTCTCTTGCCTCTTTCTGCACCCCTCTTGCCTCTTTCTGCACCTCTGTTGCTTCTTTCTGCACTTGTATTGCCTCTTTCTGCACCCTCTTGCTTCTTTCTGCACACCTGTTGTCTCTTTCTGCACCCCTGTTGTCTCTTTCTGCACTCGTCTTCCCTCTTTTTGCACCTCTCTTGCTTCTTTCTGCACTTCTCTTGTCTCTTTCTGCATCTCTCTTGCTTCTTTCTGCACCCTTCTTCCTTTTTCTGCACATCTCTTGCCTCTTTCTGCACGTCTCTTGCCTCAGTCAGCACATCTCATAGTTCTTTCTGCACTGCTCTTGCCTCTTTCTGCACCCCTCTTGCCTCTTTGTGCACCTCTTTTGCTTCTTTCTGCACTTCTCTCTCCTCTTTCTGTACCCCTCTTGCCTCTTTTTGCACATCTGTTGGTTCTTTCTGCACTTCCCTTGCTTCTTTCTGCACCTTTCTTGCATCTTTCTGCACATCTGTTGCCTCTTTCTGCACTTCACTTGCTTCTTTCGGCACCTCTCTTACCTCTTTCGGCACCTCTGTTTCTTTTTTCTGTACTTCTCTTGCCTATTTCTGCACCCTTCGCGCCTCTTTCAGCACCTCTGTTACTTCTTTCTGCACTTCTCTTCCTTCTTGCTGCACTCCTCCTACCTCTTTCTGTACCTCTCTTGTCTCTTTGTGCACCCCTCCTACCTTTTTCTCCACCCCTCTTGCCTCTTTTTGCACCTCTGTTGGTTCATTCTGCACTGCTCTTGCTTCTTTCTGTACCTCTCTTGCCTCTTTCGGCACCTCGGTTGCTTCTTTCTGCACTTCTCTTGCCTCTTTCTGCACCTCTGACTTGGAGGTAGTTTTAATCCCCCTGCCGTATTATGTACTAGGGCCTTAAAGGGAGTTCATGCCAATCACAGGGGTACCCAATCCATAGTGTACCCTAGTGTATGTAGGTGTTTTCACTGTATTCTAATTGTCTTTCAGCATATCACTGGCTCCAGGCATGGTTAATCAGAGTCAGTTACCACCAGTACCAGTCAGCAAAAAGTTGGGGGCACAGGATGACTTTGCAACAAGGCCTCTTTCTGCACCTCTGTTGGTTTTTTCTGTATATCTCTTGCTTCTTTCTGCAACTTTCTTCGTCTTTCTGGACTTCTGTTGCCCCTTTCTGCATTTCTCTTGCTTCTTTCTGCGCTTTTCTTCCTCTTTCTGCACATGTCCTACCTCTGTAGGAATAGTTAGAAATTAGCATTTAAAAAACCTTCGAAATTCACTGAAAAAAACATAGATTTCAGGAACGTTATAGTTAGAAATTATCATTTAAAAAACCTTTGAAATTTAATGAAAAAACCATAGGTTTCAGGGACGTTATAGTTAGAAATTAGCATTTAAAAAACCTTAGAAATTCACTGAAAAAACTACAGGTTTCAGGGACGTTATAGTTAGATAGACATTTCACCTGTACAAAACCCGTGAAATTCCCCCGTTATAGTTAGTTCAGCTAACTATAACTCGCGCCCCCGCAATGCACTGCTGATGACGTCACATATTACATCATTCATGACATGGTCAGTGACATCACTGATGACATCACTGATGACATCTCAAATGACGTCACTGATGACATCACTGATGACATCATCCACGTGATAATCTGATGCACCTCCTCATACCCTAATATAACCATTGATACACCCACACTAAAATACAGACTACCATTTTCGAAACCATAGACACACCAATACCAGTTACTACATACCCACTCACTGATTCCTAGGTCTACACACACATCCACTCAGTCACCCATACAGTCACTCATACATGCAGTCACTCATCAATGCAGCACTATTATATGCACTCATACACCTATACAGACACTAACACACCGCCACTCACCCATAGAGTTACTCACACACCTAGTCAGTCATGCAAAGAATCAATCACACTCCCATGTACTCACCTATACAGTTATACACACCACCTCACTTATTCATACATATACTAACACATACTTACACTTATACAATCACTAATACAAGCACACACTCATCCATACAGCCACTCTCACAATCACTCACTCTCACATATAGTCATTTATATACTCCAACACTCAAATATACTGCCTTTTACATATGTAGTTACTCACACATGTACCACTGAGACATCCATTCACTCACCAACGCACCCATACACACACTCACCCACCCATACAGTCCATCACAGATGCACTCTTGAAGCTATACACCCAGTGAATCACCCACTCACACATCTATGCACAGAGTCACACACCCCCACCCACGCACACAGACACTCAGGCACCCATACAGATACTCAGACAACCAATCAATAACCCATATAGGCTCTCATTTAGCTACTCACCAACCCATGCAACCGCTTACACACCAACTGACAGACTGATACATACATTTACACAGTTTAGTCACTAACCCATGTATTCAGTAAAACATGTTTAATCACTCACTAATACAGACAGTCATGCACCTACTAAATCATCCATTCAGACAGTTATACACCCACTTATTCTTCAATACACCTTCGCATATATATATATATATATATAAAACATATTTAAACTTTACAGAAACACAGTCACTGGATGATGTCATCAGTGATGTCATTTGAGATGTCATCAGTGATATCATCAGTGATGTCACTGACCATGTCATGAATGATGTAATATGTGATGTCATCAGCAGTGCATTGCGGGGCGCGAGTTATAGTTAGCTGAACTAACTATAACGGCCGAATTTCTCTCGTTTTGTACGAGTGAAATGACTAACTAACTATAACATCCCAGAAACCTGTGGTTTTTTCTGTGTATATATATATATATACAAATAATATAAAATTAAAAGAGGCTTTCAGAGGGTTACATTTACTATTCCCAGCAGTCCAAACAGGTCACCAGTAGGGAAAGTATTGGACTTCGGAGGGGTAAGATTTACTATACCACCTCCAGTCTGTGCAACAGTAGGGAAAGTGTTGGACTTCAGAGGGTAAGATTTACTTTTCCCACTCCAGTCTGTGCAACAGTAGTAAAATCGTACTTCGGAGGGGTAAGACTTACTAGTCCCACTACATTCTGTGCAACAGTAGAGAAAGTTTTGGACTTCAGAGGGTTCAATTTACTATTCCCTCTCCAGGCTGTGCAAAAGTAGGTAGAGCGTTGGACTTCAGAGGAAGAATATTTACCATTTCCACACCAGTGTGTACAACAGTACGGAAAGCGTTGGACTTTGGAGGGGTTCAATTTACTATTCCAATGCTAGTCTAAGCAACAGTAGGGAAAACATTACATTTTGGAGTGGTTACATTTACTATTACCAATCTAGTTAGTACAACAATAGGGAAAGTATTGGACTTTGGAGGGGCACAATTTATTATTCCCACTCCAGTCAGTGTAACAGTAGGAAAAGTATTGGACTTCAGAGTTTTTTAATTTACTATTCCCACTCCAAACAGCACAACAGTTGGGAAAGTGTTGGACTTTGGAGGGATTTAATTTACTATTCCCACTCCACTCAGTCTGTGCAACAGTAGGAAAAGTTTTCGACTTCAGAGGGGAAAGATTTACTATTCCCACTCCAGTCTGTGCAACAGTAGGGAAAGCGTTGGACTTCGGAGGGGTTACATTTACTATTCCCACCCCAGTCTAAGGAACAGCAGGGAAAGCACTTCACTTCACTTCAAACACATTACATATTTGAATAACCCTATTAATTTACAACAAATAAAAAACTCTGAATATGATCATTATTAATTAACCACCAAAAAATATATAAAAACAATTACAAATTGAACATAATTGTTAAACAATTTGATTAAAAATCAATTATTCTTTTTTATTTATTTATTAATTAACTTCACACACTATACCTCTACATACCTAGCAGTCCATACTTAAAGCATGACACAATCTACATATTTGATAATCAATTAACTAATTAATGAACAACTCATAATTATTTATGAATGGATTATTATTTAATTAACATCCCACCCTATAGCCTTACAAACCTAGCAACCCACAACTAAAATATAACTAAAATAGATCAGTATTACATAATGTACACACATAATTATCAATTAAATAATTAATAACTAAATAATTAGTTGTTAAATAACTATACTACTTAACGTCCCACCCTATATCCCTACAAATCCAACAGCCCACACCTAAAATATAACTAAAATATGAAGTTATTACACAATTTACACAATTAATAATCAATTAAATATTTAATAACTCAATAATTAATTGTTAATTATTTGTTACTTAATTACCTTTCCACCCTATAGCCCCAGAAATCCAGTAGCCCACACCTAAAATATAACTGGAAAATATAATTATTGCAAAATGTACATCATTAATAATCAATTACATTATTAATATTAAATTAATAATTAATTGTTAATTGATCATAACTGTTTTGACTTCCCACCCTATACCCCTACACACCTAGCAACCCACTATGACCTATAAAATACTATTAGCAATTACATTAAAAATTATGACCTATGAAACTATATTTAAAAATATTATTAACAATTATACGTACAATAATAACACATAAAATTAATATATGAACTAAAACACATTGAGATAATTAAAAAACTATATTTTTTACAACTATGCTATTGAAAACAATATTAACAATAATGATATTCTTAGCAGCAATATTACTTACATGAAAATAACTATATTCTTGACAACGATATTTCTGCATCACAATATTTTTGGTTCACGATATTTAAAAAAAAATATTTCTGGCTCTCGATATTTACAACTAGTACTTTATCCAAATATTGTGGGGGGAGGGGGCAAGAGCATGTCACACCAGGAGTAAATCTGTAGAAAGTGGTGGTTCTGCAACAATGCAAATAACTGAGACACATCATGGGGGCCTTAGGAGCAACAGATACAAAATTTGACTTGTACACATTATGTACAAGTTTGTTCAAAGGTAATTATTGTCATTTTTTCATTAAACTAAATTATTCAAAAATATTAGCATTTCATTTTGCCTGTCTGTTTTTTTTTTACATTCCACTCAGAAATGGGGTCAGTGGGATTTTGTTAATATATGTTTGACCCGTGTGACTAGTCATTGCTTTTCAGGTTCATTTTTAAAGTTATGAGGACATTTTCAATAATATCTTAATTATGCACCTGCGTATTCCAAATGGATGGTACATTGTGAGTGCTTAAAGGTGTTTTTGTAAATAATCCCAATATCTAAATCATTCATACGTACTGGGGCCTATTCCCAAAGGTCAATTTACACATGAGTAACTTTGGACATGTAAATGTACTCTTACACTTTGTAGTAAATTTACTACTTTTGTCTATTTACAATTTCAGGAGTAAATTTTCTGCAAAGTGTAGACACACATGTCTTCACCCCCTGAAACACAGGGAGAGGCAATATTTACAAGGGTAGTTATTACATCCAAAAAGGACCCTGGAGTAATTCCAGCAACACACACGGCCAACCACTGGTACTACAACTCCTACCCATGGAAAATAATGGAGGAAGAGATTTAACAAATAATACATTTGTTTATTTTGAGGTAGTAAAAATATATATAAATGTAATTTAATATGGCCCAAAGCAAACTGTGGTCAATAAAAATGGAAGATTCGTGTAAATGAGGGAATGCTATAGCAATAGGTTCTGGCAGTCGGTATAAAATGTGCATACTGTCTTTAGACAAAGGAGTTTTATGGCAATGGCACCATGGGATGTATCACAAGTGTTTGCATTTACACAGGGCACAGCATTCTGTAATTCCACTCTCTCAAGCATTCAGAATCTCCCAAGTTAGAACTTGCACTGCAGATGGCACAGCTCGGAAACAGTGATTGCCTTACTCTGTTTTCGAGCTGTACTACCTGCAGCTCATGTACTAATTCAGACATTCAGAGGCACGTTTATATGCTTCAGAAAGTGCAGTTGCCTACAACAGGTGCACAGCTGTGCCCTATGCAAACATACACCTTTATTTTGGGAATCTTCAATGCAAGCATCATTCGCATAGAAAAAGTACACATTGCTGATGCCTGTGCTTTACATGTTCTATTTGTGAGAAAACTTTGCAATTTTATATCCAGTGCTTTACATTTTCTGTGCTTGAAGTAAATTTGAATTAGTGTTTTAAGTGGGATGTAAATAATGGGGATCTGTAAAAGGGGTGTGATAAAAAAGAGAATAAGTGATGAAGAAGGAAAAACGAATAAGATTTCAGGTTTCTCCATACTTTTTCTTCAATGTACCCACCATTAGCTAGATTAGCTCAGCTATTTAGTAACTTGATGACATATCACTTCCCTATATTTTCACTCTGACCATGAAGAAGATGTATAACAAAGTATTACTGAATATCCAAATGTGTAATTGTTATCTGCTTAACATTACTCATTTTACAGACCTTGAAATGATGAAATACTGTGCTCAGGACTTGAATCTGTGAAGGGCTTAAGAAGCAGACATTTACCTCTTACCAATCCCTGCTCACAATGTTACTGAATGGACTGCACAGTCTGGTGCAAGTGTGTGTTGGGTGAGGGCCAGGAGTGCTTCTGGCGGCTGAAGCATATCTGTGGTCCGTGTGCCCAATTTACTGTTGCAATTACAGCATGTCCTATTTACCACATGCGAAAAACAACACAAGTGGTAAATAAATCCCTATTACCATTATAAGAGATCATTGAATACCAGTGGAAAATACCAGCTTAAGATACCTCTAGTCAAAAGCAGTTCGTAAATGTTCCTGAAACTGTAGGGGTTGAAAAAAAAGCTGGAAAACAATGCAAAGGAATAACAACACAAAAATGCACAAAAACACAGTAGACTGTTTGAGCTGAAAAAATAAAATCACACACATATCTGCACACATAAACAGCAATGCATAGATGAAGCACTCACAGGTTGATTGCAGCAGTTCACACTTCCATTCAGCAGTACACCACTGGGGATACAGTACTGCTAGGCCATATCTCTGTCTGATCATTGTTCTGCTACATTATATCACGCACCTTGAGGATGGAAACAAGGCCATAAAGCCGTGACATCAATGGATGTAGCAGAATCAGATAAGAGCCAGGATTGTCAGAGTAAGGCTTGAACACTTAAACCTTGAGTCAGCTTGAGATCCTAAAGACATACAGACTGAATATAGGTATGATGCAATAGAAAGCTTGCCTAATTAGACATACCCTGGAATACCTTATAGGGATCCACTGCAGCCTTAATTTTGGGAAACACAAGCAGTGCTAAAAATATTTGCAACAGGCACCACACAATGGGCCGTAGCCAACCCTCAGCAAAATACAAAACCAAGCAATAAATTACTTGCTGAGAGTGAGTGGGAAGCAAATATAATTCCCTATAGAGACCCACATAGCTAATGCTAAAAAAGTAAACTTCTATGCCGCATCCAGATTTCCTGATATCCATGGCTCAACTGACTGCTCTCATATATACCAGGTAGCTGAGATGGACAGGTACAAGTTGCTCTAATCTGTGAAATAAAACACCATTTATGTGCAAATGCTGTGTGCCATGATCCTGTTGGGGAAAATTAGATATAGTACGATGACATCACCCTTAATGTAATTGCTTGATTAGTGTGCAGCAGACAATTCAATCCTTCATCATCAAGGTTAGATTTCATTATGATTTCTATAGTTAAACCTCAGTATGTTAGCAGTAGCATTAGAGATGTTGGTTCCTATGGAAGCACGTACAGGGACCAATGTGAATAGGTATAACAAATTACATCAGCCACTCTTCACAAACGTTTTACTACTTTGTGTACTTCCATTACAACTTTCATGTCTCTGGCCTTGGTTTTCTCCAATCATTAGACCTTTATTTATATCTTCCACTCTGGACATGTTGAAGATGTCATGGTTTTCCTTCCCACTGTTTGAGGTAGAACTGAGGAAGAGCACCACAAACAGTTGCCATGTTTTCATGCCTGTGCTTAGTGACTCAGTTGAGTACCTAGCTTCAATTTTTGGAACCTGTTTTTGTCATTCTCAACGGGATGTGGATATGTTGATAGAGCATTGATCTTGTCTACTATCTCCTTCCACCGCCATGCTCATGATTTCGGAGGCAGTCTTCAGCATAGGATGACACATTGGACAGTCATGGTGTCTAACAATCTCATTGGCCAGGACCTGCAGCTCAGGATCCATAAACGTGTAATTCATTAGCTTGCTGGGGTCCATGAAGGAGAAGTTTGGCATGCTTCTTCTTTTGATGACAAAGTGATGTCAGAGGATCCCAGTGGATTCTGGTTGTCTTTTTTAAGGTGCTTTAGCTGCATAAAGGTCTTGCACACACCCACACAAGAAAGAGGTGTTGGTGTGTCTTGGAGGTGTCTTGAGGCCAGAAGTACGACCCTTTTTTGCAGTCACAAACGGGAGAACCTCCCGTTTGCTGCCGCAAAAAAGGGTAATAGCATGTACAAATGCTATTTTGCGAGTCCCTGACTCGCAGAATAGCATTTGCAATTCTCGCTATTAGGAAGGGGCGTCCCTTCCTAATAGCGAGGAAACATGCTATGTACTAGTGTTTTGTGACCGCATTTGCGGCCGCAAAAAACTTGCAGTTTACCACCTACTTCAAGTAGGTGGTAAACCACTCGCAAAGGGGAAGGGGTCCCCAGGGGACCCCTTCCCCTTTGTGAGTATGTTGGAAAATATTCTTTTAAGAGCAGGCAGTGGTCCCAGAGACCACTGCCTGCCCTTAAAAGAATGAAACTGAAAAGTTTCATTTTTCTTTTTTAAATGCATCCCGTTTTCCTTTAAGGAAAACGGGCTGCATTTAAAAAAAAAAAACTGCTTTATTAAAAAGCAGTCCCAGACATGGTGGTCTGCTGAGCCCAGCAGGCCACCAGCCCTGGGAGGGCTGTCATTCCCAATGGGCTCACAAATTGTGAGAGGCTCATTAATATTAATGAGCCTCACAATTAGCGACCCCATTGGGAATCGCAAACAGTGTGAAATACACTGTTGTACATCGGAAATTGCGCCTTGCAGAGTGCGACTCGCAAAAGAGTCGCAATTTGCGATGTGCAATTGTCCTGGTCCTACATCTGGCCCTTGATTCCTTCCGTGTGATACTTTAGTTGTTTCTGCTCCCTAGGGATTAATTTGGGCATTCCAGGAACTTCCAGCATCTGAAAATGGGCACGTCCAATAGCAATTCCATTGGACAGGGTAAAAACCCATAATCAGTACTATTTTATGCAGATTTTAGTTAACTAAACCCACAGAATTCATATTTACTCAATGCATGAGTTTGGTGATTACCACCAAACTTGTAGTCAAGACCTAGATGCTTGAGAACCAACTCTTCCTGTGAGACTAACTAAATAGGTTATTATTCACCTCATCAGGCTGCTCAATGTTTCCATGCAGAGGTATTTGTAAGGTATACACATTTTTTGGTCCCTTAAGAGGAGGCACACACCTTACATCATAGTGTGCCCAGTTCAGCTGTCATTGTCAATTTTGCTTTGCTATTTTAATGATGCAGCAGTATGTGTTGAGCCACTATCTGATGTGATGTTGCCACCATATTTTAAGTTCTGGTCTTTCATTAAGGGCAAATCCATTTTGAAAGTCTAGTTTTATATTAAAAAAAAAGTGACTAATTTAGTTTTGCTTTGTTAGTATAACTAGGCTGGTAGTTTATTTTCTTGTGAAGGAGCTGTGTGTGTTCATGTTTAGTTTTTCTTTTAGAAATAACATTTTATTCAGCTGCAAACCATGGTCTCTATTTGCATGTAGCAAAATAATATTTCACTGGTGTCCTGGGAAAAGGAGTTTTTTTTTCTTTTTATATAGTTTAAGAAAGGATTTTATTTATAAAAGAAGGATACAATGTAATACATACAAGATAAAATCCATATATATAAGATAATTAAATCACTAGATGAGGAATTCAGATAATAGAGAAAAAAAAAAATGACAATCATATATACCTGACTCATACATTAACCATTGTATAATAATAAGTAAATAGCTGAGAGTAAGAAGAGATAAAAAGTCAATTGTTGAGTACTATAAATTCAATACAAAATTAATTCATGGGGGTTTAGGCACTTCTTCAATACTGGGATTATAAAAACCTGTTTTATTTGCGGACATATCTAAAAAATTAGTGATTGGTAACCATAGGAGATCTCGTTTGATAGTGAGGGACACTGGAGTAACAAATGCTCTCTCTAGTCTGTGATTGTAACAGACACCATACCACCAGGCTTGGAAAGACACCTAAGTGCAATTCTTCCATGCCTTGGTAATCTGTTGAAAAGCGACTGCAAGGAGTAAATCAATTATGTGAAAATCACTGGAGTGAAAAGTCCAATCTTCGGAGACACTGCCAAAGAACACATTAATACAATGAAAAGGGGTTTGTGTGTGAAAGTTATTAATGATTTGTTGCCAAAACTGCAACTAAATGTTATAGATATGGGAACATTCAAATAGCATATGTTTTAAATCTGCTGAAATAGCATTGCATGTCCAACAGGAAGAAGAAAGAGTAGAGTTTATTTTATGTAAGGAAAGAAGAGTATACACAAGCCTATTATAAATGAAAAACAATGATTGAGTAGTATTAGCTGCCATGGAAGTTTTCCTTTTTTTAATCCAAATGTTATTCCAAACAGAAATAGAAAAGGAGGTCTGGAAGTCAGATTCCTAAGAGAGCTCTACCTCTGTTTTAGTCCAAGTATCCGGAAGAGAGGTTATCTGTTTATATAATTGAGAAGCAGAAGGAGAGCTAGTTAAAAGGGAAAGTATAGTATGACTGGAAGGTGCAGAAAAAGAAACAGACAAAAGTTGGTCCTAAGCTGATTGAATCAGTGAAATTAAAGATATAGAATGAGATTCATAGGAGGTAGGTAGGGAGAAGCATGCTTGAGCAGATTTAAAAGAGATACATATATTATTATGAAAGAGTGGATAAATCCAGCGAAGTCCTTTAGCATGCCATTCCTTCCAGAAAATAAATTTGTTAATAATCTTAAGTTATTTATTATACCATATTGAGGTTTGCAAAAATTGCTCTTTAGGATCTTGATAGAGGTAAAAATAGGTTGAAGAATTTTAAATGTGTTATTAAAAATAGGAAGAGATCAAAATAGTGGTCTATGTGTAAAAGTTAAAAATTATTTAAAAGAAAATGACTGAAGAAATAATTTTTCAATATTTGTCCACAAGGGTAAGTTGAATAGATCGTCCTCTTGTAGTAAAATAGAAGATTGTTTGAGGGAAAATGGTGTATGATAGGAATGAAAAACTGGAAAATATACTCCCCTAAGTGTTTAGGTCTTTTAAGTTTATGAAGAGACATACAAGCTTTTTATTATTCCATAGGAATTTAGATAAAATAGAATAAAGTAATTTGTATTGAGAGTTAGGAATATTTATGGGCATATTAGAAATATAAGAAAGTATTGTAGGTACCAGTATCATCTTTATAGTGTCTAGGCTACCCCACCAAGATAACAATAGAGGATTCCATCGGGACGTAAGAGACTTCAATGTTGTGTGTAATTCCTTGAAGTTAAGAGAAACAGTCTCCTTAATAGAGGAAGTAAACCATAAACAAAGTAAAGTAAACCATAAACAAAGATATTTGATTTTATCGGAACTCCAATGAAAATGAGAAGAAATAAAATCAGCATGAAAACATAATTTGTTTAATGGAAGAATGCCACATTTGTCCGGATTTAATTTATAACCTGAAACTGATGCAAAAAGATTCACCTCTGATAAAAGGGCTGATAACGAAGTTTATGGATGTGACATAAAAAGTAGTATATCATCGGCATAAACAGAAAGTTTTAACTGTTTATCACCATAATGAAAACCTTCAGTTTGGGTGTTTGGATGAAACTTAATCAAAAAAGGTTTGAGGGCAAGAAGAAAAAGAAGAGGAGAGAGGTGACAACCTTCTTGAACCTCTCGATATAGGGAAAAAGATGGAGAGAGGAGACTGAGAGTAATACAACAAAGAGACATAATTAATAAAAGTTGGGCCAAAGCCAAACCAAGATAAAGTAGAAAATATAAAAGGCCGGCTAACTAGATCAAACGACTTTTCTGCGCCTAAAGAGATAGCACCTAAAGAATGTTTATAAGATTTAAATTTGCTAAGTACATTAAAAAATCATCGAGTATTATCAGAAATATGTCTACTCTTAATAAAACCACATTGTTCGTGACTGATCAATTGAGGTAATAGGGGCTCCAAACGAAGAGCTAACATTTTGGCAAATATTTTATAGTCTACATTAATTAAAGAAATGGGCCTGTAATTTTTACATAATATATGATCTTTATTGTCTTTGGGAAGAAGACATATTAAAGCATCTTGGAAAGAACTGCTAGAATTGAGGGAAGAAATGAAAAAGAGAAAGAGATGATGTAATTTGGGAAGAAGAAGTTTAGAGAAATGAGAATAAAATTCTCTAGTAAAACCGTCAGGACCTGGTGCTTTACCTCTTTTAATGGTGTGAATAGCATTTGAAATATCTTGAATTTGAACATCGTCATCTAATGTTGAAAAATCCATGTTTAAATGAGAAGGAGGAGTAATAGAAGATAAATATTTAAAAATATCTTCTTGAAGTGTGGGAGACTCCGGAGCATAAAGATTCTGAAAGAATTGAGTAAATTCCTTTAAAATGTCTTCATTTTAATAAACCATACTAGTAGTGGAAGTGAGGAAAGATCCAATCTTAGGGCAACATTACGATGGCGGGCGGACAAAGTCCGCCCGCCACCGCAGTGGAATGCGGGACCGTCCGCAAGGGGTGCAGCAGTCCCGCACATGCTATTAGGATGCCACCGCCACCGTGGCGGTGGCAAGCCCTATTCACAGCATTGTGGCGGGCGGTGCTCACCTCACCGCACCGCCCGCCACAATGCTGTGAATGCACGTCATGCATGTGCATGCACAACGTGACAGGCACCGTGCGGTACCTGCCACCTTGTGCATACATATGCAGGGGGGTACCATAGGTACCCCCCATGTGCACCCCCCACCCCCTCAACATCGTGGGGGCCCGCAACAGGCCCCCATATACAAGGAACGTATGCCTTTACATGGCGGCGACGCCGCCATGGAAAGGCTGCACTCCGCAGTCATCATAATATGGATGGCGGTGTCTTGGAGACACCGCCACCATATGAACCTTGTTTTCTGCCGGTCGACGAGTCGACCGGCGGAAAAGCGGCGGACGGTCTTTCCGTCCGCCGCGGACCCCCCAGCCATCATAATATGGCGGGGGGTCTTTGCTGTCTGAATGGCGGGCAGATCGCCCCCGCCGGGCCGGCGGTGACTACCGCCGGCCCGGCGGGGGCGATCCGCCCGCCATCATAATGACCCCCTTAGTGTGTTCTTTTTTAACTTTGAGATAATTTGCTAAAAGCTTTCAAGCTTTGTTCTGACCACCCTAGCATTTGGCAGAGGAGTTAGATAAAAATGAATTAGCATTTTCTGTGGATACTTTATTAAAGGTGAATTTGGATTTGATAAGTTCATCTAAAAAGTTTTAGAGTTATTGTGGAGATAATATTTTTCTAGTTGTTTAATACAAGCTGAAAGTGACTTCAATTGATTGAATAATGCTTTCTTTTTGCGAGATAAAAAGGAGATAATGAAATCTCTAGAGGTAGCTTTAAAAGTGTCCCATATAATCTGAAAAGAAATGGTTGGGTTCTCATGTTCAAGAAAAAGGTATTAGCGAAAAAACTCAAAGCTTTGAGTAAAGTTGGGGTCCAATAAAAGGGAATTATTAAATCTCCACCTTCTAGCACCTCGAGTAGGTGGAAAATGATCCAAGTCCAAAATGACTAGAGCATGATCCGAAATTAATATGAATCCTATACTTGAATTAGTAATGTGTTGTGTAAGCTATTTGGAAAGGAAAAGATAATTCAGTCGAGATTGGGAAAGATGTACAGGGGAGAAAAATGTATATTCTAAAAGTGTGGGATTACATAATCTCCAAACATACACTAAAGATCTTTGTTGAATAGCAGATGTAAATCGAGAGTGCATGCGGGAAGGAATGATTTTAGATTTAGAATTTGGGTCAAAGAGGAAGTCTAAAACCATGTTACAATCTCCACTAACTACTAAATAATCATCTCTGTATGACATTAATGTGGACAAGATATCAGGCCAAAAAGTGTTGTCTGGGGAAGTGGGTGCATAAAGGTTAAAAATGTTCATGGGGATTTTATTGATTAACAAAGAACTAGAAACCCATCTGCCCATCATATCAGTATCTTGTGGGGATTTTATTGATTCACAAAGAACTAGAAACCCATCTGCCCATCATATTAGTATCTTGTGTGATCACTTGAATATCCAAACGTTTATGACATAAAATGGCTACACCATTACGTTTTCCAGTGCCAGGAGAAGCAAAAACATGGCCAACCCATTGCCGGTTAAGTTTTGATATTTCTTTGTCCAGAATTGAATTTCCTGCAGTAAGGCTATATCACATTTTAAATGAGAAAGATGTGTTAAAACTCTCTGGCGTTTTATAGGAAAGACAAAGAACAACAGTTGTTAAAACATATCAAAATCTTAAATGCAATGAGAACTATCAAAAAATAATTCGCATTAAACCAGCAAAATTGAGTAGCATACAAAAAGCAACACATGGTTAAGAGAAGAGAAAAATGAATTGCCAATATAAAGATAAACACAAAAAGTATGTAAAAGATACTAAAGAAACAAGAAAGATATAGTGTTTAATATGTATTGTCAGAAAAGGAAAAGAAAAGAGAAAGAAAGAAGAATAAAAACGGAAACAGAGAACAAAAAAACAAAGACTATATAAGTAAGGGATAAACTAACATACCGAGAAAGACATGGACGAAATGAGGGTGGTGACACCACATAAGGAAGACGACACAGCCGACCAGAAAACCCAAGGCGGGCCAGAAGGGAGGGACACACCAGCCAAAGGATCTGAAAAATACAATGATCAAACACAAAAACCGCACCTAATAAAAGAAGAGACATGGCAAGTGAATAACAGTTAGTGACTACAATCACAAAATGCAGTTATAACGAACCAAGAGGTAACAAACATTGATAACATATTACAACATAATCAAGCATTTGAAAGCCTAGTAATATCCATATCTTCTTCCCTGCAATTGTCCAAAAATTGTTGTAATAAAGCAGGATCTTCAACAGTCATAGTATTGTTTTTATAAGTCACTTTAAACAAACAGGGGTGAAAGAGACCAAAGCGGGCATTGATATTGAGAAGAGCAGATCTCATGTCCAGAAATGTCTTCCTCCTATCTGCTGTTTCTTTAGCATAGTCTTAGGAGAAGAAAAGAGTAGACCCATGCCAGGAAACTCAAAATTTGAATTTGACTGTTTGAATAACCTTCAATAGGTCAGTATACTCCAGAAAGTAGATGATAACACCTCTTGGTTTGGTAGATGAAGTCGAAGCACAAAGATCACGACCCAGGCGATGGACTCTTTGAATTTTTAGAACTGGAGTGTCTGCGAGATCAAGAATCTTTGGAAGAAAATACTTAAAAAATTAGAAAGGATCTAGACCTTCCACACCTTCTGCCAATCCATATAAACGTACATTGTTATGCCTGTTATGATTTTCAAGATTTTTCACTTGTTTTTGAGGTGAGCAATTTCCAATTGCATTGGGGAAACCTTGACCGCCACGGCTTGAAAAGAGTCCGCACATTGCTCCATTTGCGCTACTTTATTCTCCATGCATGACCATTTATCTTCTATATTTTGAAGGCGCTTATTGGTTTCCTGCATATATGGTCAAAAGGCTCGAATCTCCTCAAGAAACAAATCCATGGAGGTAAGTGGAGGAAAAGTTACTGGCAACGGAGGGTCTTTTTTGATGCATTTGCCAGATACAAGTGAAGAGGAGGCACTTGCTTCAGATGCATGTTTGGCATTTGAAAGTAGAATATTTAATTATGATGACATGGCCCCTGATGAAGGAGGTAACATGTTACAGTCAGAGTCTTCCATGCCTGTTAGAAGGATATTAAAAGTATTATAGTCCTCTAGAGGTAGTGATGGAGAAGAAGTAATGGGTGTGCGATGTATAGACTTCGTTCTTCCCATAAACAAGCAAAAGCAACCTCAGTTAGGATCTTTTTTAATGAAGTAAGGTGTGGTCAGAGTAAAATATATTCAAAAATTGCTGCATTAGGAGAAATAGACATGAAGCTTAATGGGAAGAACATGCCCAAAGCTACATAATATTGAAAACATTAGAGCCAGGCATCTAAATAGGTCATTGTGTAAAATACAGATGAGTAGTAGAGCAGGAAGTCAGGCAGAAATAATAAAACCTGCCATAATGTGGTCGCCTTGTATTTAATTCCTAAAAATGTAAGGCTCATTAAAGAATTATGGTATTGGCACATGTAGGAGAAGGAGCAAGATACAATAAACGCCACTCCATGTGACTGAGAGAAACGGAGCGGCAGTTAGATAAAAATTGCGAGTTCGTGTGAAGAAACGCACCAGCCGAAACAACAATTACCAGAATCTTCTCATGCCGTGTGAAGCACATTCCTGGAGTCCTAGGTTTCATGCTGCAACAGACTTCAATTCCAAGAGAAATGCGGCTCCGAAACCACTGGGGGGTCAACAACCCTCCTGAACCGCCACGGAGCTCAACTAGCAGGCTTCCATTTTCGCCGCGCCAAGCCACGCCCCCGGAAAAGGGTGTTCTGATGTTCAAGGCCACTGAGCTGAGTATTGCTCATGTAGGTCAGCGAACGTCTCCAACCTGACGCGATTGGCAGTGCGGCAGCGCGGAGAGCAGAGGAGCGTGAGGCGGCGGCACGCCCGTGAGCGGATTCAGGCATCTGTAGCCCGGCATCCGATACTCCGCACTTGGTGCTGGGCATTAGGCCCCCGCGACCCTGAGACCTGGTGGGGGCCGGCGGCAGCAGCGACGTTCGGTACTGGGAGCCCGCTAACAGTGAGGGATTGAGCAAACTGAGGTGCCCACCACTCACTCCACTCCTTCACTCAGTGCAAGTGGGGGGTTACCGCAGAGGCTGCAGAGGGTTAGGGAGCAGAGAGCAGCAAGTGCGGCAGCCGTAGTAGGCTGCTGCGAAGTGTGGGTCCCAGGTGCCGCAGGAGAGGGCCCGCTCAGACCAGGCACGGTTTGTGGCACCTTAGGTGCACCCCCACTTGCCTGACCGCTCCTGACCGCTCCTGACATCATCCGCTCTCCTGAGTGCACCCGCTAGTAGCGGGCCAAGCGGAGCCCTCAATCAGGCCAAGGGCAGTTTCAGTTCCAGCTCCAGCCTTACTTCCAGCCCCTCAACCAAGAGCCGGTAAGTGCAGAGTCACTGCCGCAACTCTAGCTCCACCTCCTGGGCCCCAGTGGACATTTACCTTTCTACCTTTTTACCTTTCTACACATCACAGTCAAAAAAGGGCACCATTCAGAAAAAAAAAAGCCCAGACAGCTAGCCCTGTGGGACTCCAATAGTGCTAGGTCTCCCTTTAACACTGTAGTCACCCCTCTGCTGCCAACTGCCACATCACAGAAGGTGCGTACAGCTAAATTCACTAAACCCAGCCAAACAATGAGGTCCGGGAAAGTCAGGAAGGAACAAGCCAAACCCTACAACAAAACCCAAGACTAGAGACCAGAGACTAGAGACTAGAGACCACCCCATCATGACCCCCATCATCATGGACGCCACCGTGGACAGGGTGGCGGCGGCCCCCATCACACCTAGAAACACCGCAATCCGTCGTAACACCAGGTCAAGAGCAGTACCACCTCCTGTACCCCCACGGCAATACCTACCCCACAAGTTTCATCGGGGGGACATCATCTGTCGGATCTAAACCTGATGAGCCAAACTTCAGTATGTCTGATTCAGTAGTAACTACCTCAAAAAAGGCGACACTGAGGGACTATTTCAGGAACACTGCTATTGCCCCAAAGTCAAGATCAAACACACTTGTTGTGACATTCGATGCTTCCCAGGCAAGCTCAGTTTTAGTCCTGCCCCAACGCAGGTTCAGGCCATAATCCATGGCATTCCCAGTGGGACAGGTTACAGCCCACCTCCGTTTGGCACCCCAACAAGCGTAGTCCAATTCCCAAAAGAGGTCGCTGAGGGCCGTTCACCACTTCTGGCCCACGGAGAATTCTTCTATGATCTACTAACCACGCTTCCACAAGCTGTGCCAGCTTCCTCGCCAATCACCACTTCAAGTGAGGTCCCACAGTCCATTTCCCAGATTATTTCCAACCCAACCCCGTTTTCACCCAACAAATTTAAATCACCAATTAATCCCGACGATCAAGCAGAGAGCAACAAAGAACCCTCCATTCAAGCTGCGAAATGGGCAAGGTCCCCCCCAGGCAAACTCAATTTGCTGAACCCAACAACTTCACCAAATCTAACCACTCGGTGCCACCACACGGCCAGCCCAGGCGGGGGCAGCAACACCAAGACCAACACCCCCCTAGACTTGTCTTTCTTCACCACCGATCCCAAGTCTATAGAACAGGAAAATCGCCCGCTGAGCGACACAAAAGTGCTCTGGTCCCAACTTCTCCAAACTATTCAGTCAACGGTATCAGCGCTAAATTATCATTCTGACAAATTGGATCTACAGGCCGACCTCTTAAATACACTCGCCATGTACACCGCTGGGATTGAGCAAAAGTTGGAGGCCCTTAACACACTCATCACAAAAGCCCAAGCCAAAGTTCAGCTAGCACAAGCAGTATGCTGCTGCTCTCCCATAATTGACTCCCTGTCCTCACTACCTCAATTTCTCTCATCAGTGCTAACTGAAGTTAAGTAGTTACCATCATCAGGGCAGGCTCACATCCCGCAACAGGTCCCTCACCCAGCAGTTGTTCCTGAAACACCTGTTCAGAAGGAACATATTAGGAAGAACGGTTCCGCCAGCTGCAAAGTTCCGTTGAACACCTCGACGTCAGTCAAGCTAACAGCTCCCTCAGTCCCTAACCCCCTTCTCGAAAATCAAAATCCCATCCCAAAGAGTCCTCCTACTCACCAATATATGTCAGTCAATGTGGACTTAAATGCTTCAGGGCTAGCTCAGGCGATAGTGCAAAAACGAACACCCTCAACAGGCAACAGGGTGACTGAATGTGCTAATACGGACACTGTTGCAATAACAAATTTACCGCAAACGCATAGACTGTCTAAGCGGGGAAAAAAAAGACTACGGAAAAATCGCAACAGACACACAGTTGAACCCCAAAAGAGAATCAGCAGCTACTTCTCAAAAAACAAACCCATCACTCCATCGCGTTCGATCACCACCTCTAGCATCACCAGCAGTCTGTCACCACCTTATCAATCACCCATGCTCCAAAAATCAACTCCAGAAACCAACCGTTCACCCGCTGTACAGTCACAGACGGCTCCAATTCACCCACGGAAGTCCATTTTCCCAGCGACATCAGGGAATGGTCGATTGCAATCTAACTTGGAGCCGGAATCTGTTCAGGAGCAAACCCCTGCTGTGAATCATTTAGTGATAAGCCCCGGCACTAAAACCTCCTCTCCACCACCAACTGGGAAGACCAGATCAGTGCAGAGATCGGCCGCTCCTCAACATCTTACATGCAATACAAAAAAAGACACCAAAGATAGGCATCCAACAACACTTCCTAATCGATCCGACCTGGAGACCTTGTGCAAAACAGTCCCCAACACAGTGACTCTGACCATCACAGCTCGGCACAAGCAACTTTTTTGCAACAACTGCCCACTCTCCAACGGAGAAAGTCACAAACCCCAAAATTGGCCGAGCCTTCAGCTATTGCAATAGAGCACCGCCTGGCCACAGACAGCTCCCAGACCAAGCTGCTGTTAACCCTGGAGTACACCTCCCAAGGTCCGCATGATGTTTTAAATCAAGGGAACATCCTCAGACTCTTCAAATCAATCCCAAAACTGTGTAACTTGGAATCTAAAGACATAATTTCAATCGAATTCAAACCCAGTTACAGCAATCGAGTAACTGAAACAACCTTAATTACACTAGTGTCCAAGGTCATAAAGGAGCTGGTCTAATCAAAAGCTGACCAATTCAACAACTGGGGCATCAAACTTACAACGCCCAGCGATTCCCGGTATCCCTCAATATTAGCAACCACTGAGGCAATTCCCAGTAATCCAGTAATTCTTCCTTTTTCAGTATTAAAATCGGGCCGAAGCTGCTCTCCAGCTGGATACGATGAGCCAGTAGTAGAGCGTCAAACCACAACTGGAGCCGATTGGACCTGGTTGCCAGCCGCCCTGACCCGGGGCCTGAAAGACTGAAATAACATTTATACTGGTATTACAATATGCTCCTGGAACATCAATGGCTTCCCCACGAAATCTCAATCTTCTGATACGCTCGAATTCTTAAAAAAATATGACATCATACTCCTGCAGGAAACCTGGTCGGCAACTAGTATCCCCATAGAAGGTTATCTGGAATTCAGGTCCCCCGCCTCAAGACAGTACAAGCATGGCAGACTGTGTTGTGGGCTTTCGATCTATGCTGCCTGCAAATGATCTTTACATATTAATCAGTTAGAATTCGACGAAGATTGGATCACCGGCATTGGAGTGGGAAGCCCCAACTTGGGCAGACAGCTGCTCTTGCTCAACGTTTATATTTCTCCCTACACCAGCGAGAAAAAGCCCAAATTGGACCGTCTGATTGAAATTATATGCAACCTACTAAGCGAACATGGTAGCACACCATGTTTACTCTCAGGCGACTTCAACATAAGCCTCTTTCAAAATACAACTGAGGACTTCGTTGACACATCCCTAGTGGTTCCACCACACCTCGCGGTGCAATCGATACCCGCAGGTAACAGACCGACCAAACTGGAAGAATAAATTGTTCTGCAACTTAGCAGTGTGGGTTTCACCGTACTGAATGGCCACTTTCCCACGGACACTCCACCAGCGTGGACAAGAACAAACAGCCATACCCACTCATTTCTGGATTTTACCTTAGGCAACAACGAAATGCTCCCTTTGATAGAAAACTACTGCATCGCAACATCGGGTGAGAGCGATCATCGTCCCCAGATAATAAGTTTAACCTTCAATGTCTCCATCACCTGGCCATTGGCCACACACTAACTGACACTTACACGGAGAACCTTTGAAGATTGAAATGGACAGACTGTTCTATTCCCATAACAATGGAAAAATGTGTCTGGCGCGAAACGGTCGTTGCACCAACAGACGTATGGGATGCTCTAGCAAACCGATTACTTAGTGAATTCCCGTCTTCGTCACGAAACCTATTAGCACTCAATCAACTATGTATCTCAACAGAGACTAAAAAATTAAAAACTCAAAGAAATTCTGCTGTACGCCTCGCCAGGAAGTGCCCGGGAGACACCCATCTATTTAACAACTACAAGCAAGCTCAAAAAGCATTCAGACTATCTATCCACAGAGACAAACAAAAAGTGTCTGACCAGTTTTGGCTGAAATTAGTACATGCAAGTAAAAACTCTAATCCAAAGTTATTTTGGTCGCTCGTGAATAGGAGGTCACTGGGTGCAAGCGGACAAGGCAGCGCAAATATAAGCAAAGAAGAATGGGCCCTTTTTTAACAAACCACTTCAAAGATCTCATAATCAGAGACAACCAATCCTCCAGTCATCTGTCATTCGAACCAGTGCAGCCACTATCAGTACCAACAAGTAACGGCAAGCCAGTAGTGCAAAACAAACCAGTTGTCCCCGATCAGGCTGCCACTACTATTGACACAGTGAACCAGCCAGACTATTTCCTGACAAAGACTATGGGGGATCCAGAAGCACTTAGAAATAAAATCGCACACACTATCAGGAAAGCGCGGTCAGCTCGAGCACCCGGTCCCAACGGCCTTCCCCAGGCCCTGATTAAAGCAGACTCCAAATTGTGGTCTGAGCACTTGGCCCCCCTGTTTTCATACTGCTGGCTCAACAGTAACATACCAGAGTCGTGGAAAGGAGCCATAATTCATCCCATCTATAAAGGAGACAGGAGAACCGATCCCATACACTACAGGATGATAGCTCTTCTAGACGTTGAATACAAACACTATGCCAGCCTACTGCTCGAAGAACTATCATCTTGGGCACACAAAACCCAGCACCTACCTTTTAATCAAACAGGCTTTGTGGCCAAATCAGGAACCACAAGTAACTTACTCGCATTATCCTTACTGATGGAGAAAGCAGCGGCCCAAAGAATGCTACTACACTGTTGCTTTGTTGACTTCAAAGCGGCCTTTGACCGGGTGCCGCGGGGCCGGCTGTGGCAAAAACTGCAGAAATGGGGAATGCCCTCCGTCCTTTTAAAGGCCATAATCCAACTCCACTCAAACACATGGATCCGCATAAAGCTGGGAGAGGGATCCTATGTGTCAAGAAAAATTGAGACTTCCTGTGGTGTTAAACAAGGGTGTGTGTTAGCCCCCCTCCTTTTTAATCTTTTTATCTCTGATTTATCTCAATTTATGGACAACATTAATTCCCACCCCCCTCAATTGGGTGGAACCGCGTCACCAATTTGCTATATGCGGACGACCTGGTTTTACTCAGCCACACAAGGGTCGGACTACAAAGACTACTGGATCAGCTGCTCCCCTACACTATGAGTAATGCCTTGGAATTAAATCTATCAAAAACAAAGTCAATAACCTTCGGGAAGCGGAAGCAGCTGAGTGGCGGGTGGTTCTTCAACGGTAAAAACATCGAAGCAGTGTCATCCTATAAATACCTGGGGATTTTCTTGGACTCTAAAGGAACTTTCCTAAAACAGAAAGAAGTGGTCAGGGCAAAAGCCCAGTCACTTGAGGCTGCACTAATGAAGCTTGCGAGACAGCTACTCAGCCTGAGCCTGTCCCTGCTGTTAACAGTAATGAAAGCGAAGATCATAAACCATCTATCATACGGTTATGGGATCATGCTGGGGACCAACACTAACATACTGAACAAAATAACAACCAGAATCTTCAAGCGAGTATGGCACCTCCCGAGATCTTCTTCGCCAGCCCAGGTTAGGCTTGAATGCGGCCTATTAGATTATTGAGGCACCGAGGCCGGCGCGTTTATCAAGCTGTGCAACAGACTGCGCAATTCCCGGGAAGGTAGCCTGGAGGCCAGGCTGTGGTAAGAAGTATCGACCGGCCAAATTGGCCAAAAATATCGACGCCACCTGGAACACTCCCTGCAACTACTTGATGTGGAAGAATACTGGGGAACAAACCCACCCCAGCAGGCTCTAAAACTCTCCATCAAGAGAAGTGTTCGACTCTGGGCCTTTCATTCAGACAGGGCAAAACTGTCCAAAAGAAAACACGCCTGGACGGTTATCTCGGAATTTAAGTCAGGGGCTGAAGCACTTTACCTATCAAGCACTTATGCACTTTTATGGAAGAAAAGGTTTATGGCACTGAGAATGGGTGAATGGCCCTTTTTAAGACACTTACCAGAATGGCGTTGTTCAAGTGATAACACCGAGTGCAGGAGGTGCGGCTACCACTCGAAATCAATTGAGCACGTGGTTTGTGCCTGTCCTGCACTGTTTTATGACAGAAGGTCCCTGTTGCCCGGCGAATGGAACAAACTCGGAGTTCGATTGTGTCGACAAGCCATTATAGCTGCCATGAACCCTGAAAACACGATGCTCATCATCCGGCTTACTAAATTCGTCACAAGAGCGGCCAAAAACCTTGGAATGGCAGGTTTGCAAGCACCCCCGCTTCAACCTGTACTTCCAAGAAGTCACCCGTGCCACTAACAAACTCTTGACCATTCTGAATTGATTGCCCAAAACGCTGCCTTGTCTCTGCTGTTTTACTCACCTTTACCTCACTTTTTAGAATGTTAATGTTTGGCCGTTTTCTGTCCGCCCTTAACAATGATGACACTGCCCTAGTTAGTTTAGGCTTTATATCAGATAAATCAGAAAGCCGGACAATCACGAACATTTATTCACCAGGGACATCCTGCCCCAATGACCCTTTAGCAAGAATATCATCCTTTTTCAATTATTCGTATTAACGAATTACCTTTTTTAACTTTTTGTATACAAGAAGTGTTGTTTTTTAATTGTCATGATATTAATTAATCAAACAATAAAAAAAAGAAATTGGAGTCTCCATTAACATGTGGATATTATTTAGCTTCAAAAGCAGTTAAGTGTTTCTCTAATGTTTTTGCATTAATGAAAATTGTGATTTCTTTGACGTAACAAATTGTTTATCTAACAGTTAATGAGTATAATGTTCAAGTATGTGTCATTTTAAAATAATAATGTGATTGATTTGTTGTGTAAGTAACATATTACATAATATCCTGCTTTGATAATTGTGTGCTTTCATTGTCCAGAATATTGCTAAAAAAATAGCTTTTTGTGAAACAGCCAGGGATTGGATTGCTGCTTAGGAAGGGGTAAATGTTCGTGGCTCATTCTGTATCTAGGGCTTATTTTGTATATTTTGATTGATGGCCAAATGTGCACTGTTTATTAATTTCTTAAAAGCACCTTGCAGCATTACCTTTATTATGATTTTGGTTTATGCCAACTATCGTAATTATTTGATTTTTGCTTTCTGCAATGATACTATTATTTTAATAAATCCACAATACTGAGAACTGGAAAAGCCTTGTTGTGCAGGTTTTCTTAATGGTCTTAAATGAGAGTTAAAGAAAAGGATTCTTCTTTCCTGCCTATCCACACTAATTAATTAATAAGGTATGGAATGTTAACACTATTTTTAGTCTTGCAGGTGCAGTGGCACTTGGTCTGTGGACTGTGAGGAGCTAACTGCGATCTAAAGATGGCTGTCATTTACTACCAAACCAAGGGTTAAAAAGTCAATTTTCCTTGGTTGCTTTAGAGCCCATTGTGCCCCTATGATGACACTAGTGTTTAAGCTACAACTTATTGTTAACAGGTGTGCTACTCCAATTGATTCATGAAAGCAAACCATATCTTGTTGTTAAATAAAAACACTGTAAAAGCATCATGCTATAAGGTGTATATGTTTCAAAGAGTAAGTCAGCTTTTGCTGGCTTTTCCCAATAACTTCATAATCATGTATCAGCCTCTCACTAGTATTAGCATGAAAAACTTAATCGGGGACATAGGTCAGATCTCACAATACACATGCATTCGGAAAAAGTTGATGTGCAAATTGCAACCTTTAATACCGAAAGCGTTTTTAGTAGATGAGGCCTTTAGTACTGACTCAGTGCAACCCTAATTAATGGTGGCCTCATTACAGATGTCTATTTGTCTCCATAAATATGAACAGGTTGGATGTTCTGTGCATTAGAGTAAAGTTGGAAAGAATAGAAATACCATATACATGCATACATACATACGCGTGCAAGAGCAGAATGCAGATAATTGGCCAGTGGATGAAGTGGATTTTTCATCGTGAATTTGTTGGTAAATATGTAGCTGGCAAGTGTTATTAGCTGTCCTACTTCAGTCAATTGCCATTGCTTGAAAAGTTCTTCATAAAGCTACTGCCACTCAAGCTGTTACTAGATATACCTCTTGAGAAAGATGAAACTGCTTGAGAAGTCTTTCACAAAGCTGCTGTACCTCAAGTTCATATTAGATGTCACTCTTAAAGAAGATACAAGTACATGAAAAGTCCTTTCTAGAGCTGAGGGGGTGTGGCTTCAACATATACATTTGCATATACACTATCTTCCTCTAATGATTTGAGTTTGTTTTATATAAGCTTAATAAATATGCAAAATGCAATTTGCAAAAGCTAATTTATAATGATGAGTCAATACTGGGGAATTGTGGTGAAATTCTTTTAGGTGAGCATATATATTTGGACTAGCAAACCATAAATGCTCATGGTGATGATAGATAATGGCTAAACTGGCTTGATCCACGGTTCCATTAGCGATGCCATTTGAGATGTCATCAGTGATGTCATCAGCAATGTTCCCTCTAATTATTTTCCCCTGTGTGCAGCAGAGTAAGGTCTCTGTGCGCTGCAGCCAAGACTATGTGCGCCAAGAACCCGACCGCACATGTAGACCAGGGCTTTAAGTGGGATGAAAAAACTAGGGGGTCTCTCAAAGGGGCATCGCCGATGCATTAAGGGCATGGTTTAAAAGCAATTAAGATAAAAAATCTGTGCTTAGCATAGTGTGCCACCAGACTGATATTTTGCTTCTTCTGTCATTGCATCCAGATATATAATACAAGTAACATTACACCTACAAGAAGCCAGGACTATTGGCTTTGTCAATGGTTGTTTATAATATTGAAAATGCTGCCGCTCTTGTGGTAGAGGTTGTGGCTTAATGCTCGAGCTGCCGATTTAGGAGATGGGTTTTGAGTCTCGGGTCAGATTAACATCCTGTGATTCTCAGCAACTCAATTAATCTCCCCATGCATACAAAAAATTAAATAAATTAATCATGTAAATCACCCCAAAATACTTTTGGGTTCAGTTCGCACTATATAAAACTTGCTGCATTTCGTTTCTAAATGCGAGGCTGATGGTTTGCCTTTTGAAAGAATTTATGCTGAATGCAGCCCATGACAGATGCTGTGATCAGGGGAGCAACTACACCCGAACGTCGGGGGCTAACACTAGCAGCCAGGTTTGGCCCTAGCACTGGTTACACACTGTGCAAAGGTCTTTTTTAGTGCCCCGCCCCCATTTTCTCCTTCTCCATTAATTCCCTCACTATCACTCTCCAACAATGCACCTCATCTCTCTATAGCACCTTTCTGACAAACATTTCATTTTTTAATAGCACTGCTCATTGTTTACTCACACTCAGGTCTGTGATCTGCATGGTACATGTTCTTTGTAGCAGGCACATTAACCCTCTGCACTGTGTGGGTGGCAGGAGTGCCCATGTGAGTGCACGGTGAGCGATGCAACAGTGTGAGGGTAGGGTAAGAGGAGTGTCTCAGGGTGAGTAAGGTGAACATAGGATTTTGGGTGCGGATGTAAGTGCAGAATGGGACGAATGAATGCATGGTCAGTGATGGGCTTGTTTGAGTGAGGTTGCAGATTAAGAAGTGAGGGCGACAGGTGAGTGAAGTATCACATGAATGCAGGGTGAGTAGTGTGCTCATGTGACTGCAGGGTGAGGTACAGGGTGAACAGCACAAATGTATTGTGAGTGCAGAGTGATCACTGTGAGTGCAGGGTGAGCGGGTGAATGGTGTGAGTGCATGGTGATCAGTGTGAGTGCATTGTGATCACTGTGAATGCAAAGTGAGTGGGAAAGTGAAGGGCGAGAATGAGGAGTGAGTTGTCTGAATGCAGGGTGCATTCCCAGACACTTGAAGTAACTCAGCTTGTTATTGACGGCAGCGTAGGGTTTCAGATATAAGTTAAACTATTGCTATTATGGCATTAATCAGGGATCAAGGGTGGAGGAATTAATAATTTGCTGATCCTGCAACAAACTTCCAGTCTTATGATTAGAGTTGCCAGCTCAATATTTTGATGTCCCAGACAGTACAAAAATAAGCAGTCACCTAAAGCCGTATTTTCAGCACTTACCTGTGCATACTTCGAACAGCAAATAAAAATAGACAGCACGTTTAATTGTGTTCTAGGGCTGCCTGAATGATCCATGACTGATAATCAAAGGGAACAAAGAGAGAAAAGTCACATTACAAATGAATACATACTTTTTTAATTATAACCCTACTTAGGGGTCGATTCCGATCTCGGCCGGAAGCGCACCTAACACTATTCGTCCGGAAAAAATACAAGCCGAATGCGTGTTTCCCGACCGAATCGTACACTCGTCCGGACGAACAAGTACGATGCGTATAACAACCCGGTTACCGAACGAGCCGTACTCACCCAATCCAGCTCCTGTTCCCCGCCCGAGCCGGATCCGTAAACGCCGATTCGAGCCGCACGGAAGCAAATACACAGCACCTTCCGGCCGGACTAGTACGATGCGCATTCCGTACGCGCCGAACCCGTCGCTACGTCCGGCACGTTTGAGCATCCGGGCGAGCCGTACATAAGCTCCGTTGTGCGCCACAAGACAATCCACGGCTACGAGATGAACAAGCCAGCGACGAGTACGAGTCGAAGACACGAGAAACCCGAACGAGACGATCCAAGCATGAATCCCATTGCGCAGGTCCTACCTATACTCTACATCTATTACCGGGACCGGCACGGACGCGTATGGCGCAGACGGTAAGTCAAACTCCAACAAGACAAACAAACTACACGTACCCAAAATATGTCACACACACATAGGGATGCACAAATGATGTACACAAGCAACAGCAGAACCATAGGGGTGGGATGGCAAACACCAATGCCATACACACCCATAGGGGGATGGATGCCTACCACCAACACCACCCTACAACCACCCCTACTCATGGGTGGCTAGATGCCTGCCACCACCACCACCCCTACTCAGGGGGGGCTGGATGCCTACCACTACCACCACCCCTACTCAGGGGGGCATGGATGCCTGTCACTACTACCATAACCACCCTTAGGGGGCTGGATATCTGCCACTACTACCACCCCTACTCAGGGGGGCCTGGATGCCTGTCACTACCACCACCCCTAATCATGGGTGCCTGGATGCCTGTCACTACTACCATCCCCACCCTTAGGGGGATGGATGCCTGCCACTACCACCACCCCTATCCAGGGGGGGCTGGATGCCTGTCACTACTACCATCCCCACCCTTAGGGGATGGATGCCTGCCACTACCACCACCACTATCCAGGGGGCTGGATGCCTGTCACTACTACCATCCCCACCCTTAGGGGGATGGATGCCTGCCACTACCATCACCCCTACTCAGGGGGGCCTGGATGCCTGCCACCACCACCACCCCTACTCAGGGGGGGCTGGATGCCTGTCACTACTACCATCCCCATCCTTAGGGGGATGGATGCCTGTCACTACCACCACCCCAACTCAGGGGGGCATGGATGCCTGTCACTACTACCATCCCCATCCTTAGAGGGATGGATGCCTGCCACTACCACCACCCCTACTCAGGGGGGGCTGGATGCCTGTCACTACTACCATACCCACCCTTAGGGGGATGAATGCTTGCCACTACCACCACCCCTATCCAGGGGGGGGCTGGATGCCTGTCACTACTACCATCCCCACCCTTAGGGGGATGGATGCCTGCCACTACCATCACCCCTACTCAGGGGGGCCTGGATGCCTGTCACTACCACCACCCCAACTCAGGGGGGCATGGATGCCTGTCACTACTACCATCCCCATCCTTAGAGGGATGGATGCCGGCCACTACCACCACCCCTACTCAGGGGGGGCTGGATGCCTGTCACTACTACCATACCCACCCTTAGGGGGATGGATGCCTGCCACTACCATCACCCCTAATCATGGGTGCCTGGATGCCTGCCACTACCACCACCCCTATCCAGGGGGGGCTGGATGCCTGTCACTACTACCATCCCCACCCTTAGGGGGATGGATGCCTGCCACTACCATCACCCCTACTCAGGGGGCCTGGATGCCTGCCACCACCACCACCCCTACTCAGGAGGGCTGGATGCCTGTCACTACTACCATCCCCATCCTTAGGGGGATGGATGCCTGTCACTACCACCACCCCTACTCAGGGGGGCCTGGATGCCTGTCACTACTACCATCCCCACCCTTAGGGGGATGGATGCCTGCCACTACCACCACCCCTATCCAGGGGTGGCTGGATGCCTGTCACTTCTACCATCCCCACTCATGGGGGGATGGATGCCTACCACTACCACCACCCCTAATCATGGGTGCCTGGATGCCTGTCACTACTACCATCCCCAACCATAGGGGGATGGATGCCTGCCACTACCACCACCCCTATCCAGGGGGGGCTGGATGCCTGTCACTACTATCATCCCCACCCTTAGGGGGATGGATGCCTGCCACTACCATCACCCCTACTCAGGGGGGCCTGGAGGCCTGCCACCACCACCATCCCTACTCAGGGGGGCTGGATGCCTGTCACTACTACCATCCCCATCCTTAGGGGGATGGATGCCTGTCACTACCACCACCCCTACACAGGGGGCCTGGATGCCTGTCACTACCACCACCCCAACTCAGGGGGCATGGATGCCTGTCACTACTACCATCCCCATCCTTAGAGGGATGGATGCCTGCCACTACCACCACCCCTACTCAGGGGGCCTGGATGCCTGTCACTACTACCATACCCACCCTTAGGGGATGGATGCCTGCCACTACCACCATCCCTACTCAGGGGGCCTGGATGCCTGCCACCACCACCACCCCTACTCAGGGGGCTGGATGCCTGTCACTACTACCATCCCCACTCATGGGGGATGGATGCCTACCACTAACACCACCCCTACTCATAGGACGGGTAATGCATGACACAACCAGCATACTCCCACATAAGGAATGACAGAAAATTACATCCCCCCAACACCCTGACAAGCGTGTGTAGTCTGTGTCAAATGCCTACAAGACTGAACATGACATTGAACATACAATGTGACCCCCTAACACATGTGTCACACATAAATGTGTGTGGCCTCCACAATGCAAGCCGACCATGGCCACTGTGGCAATGGGCTCCAACACCCCATCACCACAGTGACCAAAAGGGAAGTGTGGTGTCCATAGCTGATGCACCTTTTGAACAGTGTGGCAATGGGGCCTAAAGCCCCATCACCACAGTGACCAAAAGGGAAGTGCGGTGTCCATAGCTGATGCACTTTTTGAACAGTGTGGCAATGGGGCCTAAAGCCCCATCACCACAGTGTCCAAAAGGGAAGTGTGGTGTCCATAGCTGATGCACTTTTTGAACAGTGTGGCAATGGGGCCTAAAGCCCCATCACCACAGTGTCCAAAAGGGAAGTGTGGTGTCCATAGCTGATGCACTTTTTGAACAGTGTGGCAATGGGGCCTAAAGCCCCATCACCACAGTGACCAAAAGGGAAGTGTGGTGTCCATAGCTGATGCACTTTTTGAACAGTGTGGCAATGGGGCCTAAAGCCCCATCACCACAGTGACCAAAAGGGAAGTGTGGTGTCCATAGCTGATGCACATTTTTGAACAGTGTGGCAATGGGGCCTAAAGCCCCATCACCACAGTGACCAAAAGGTAAGTATGGGGTCCATAGCTGATGCAACTTTTGAACAGTGTGGCAATGGTGCCGAAAGCACCATCACCACAGTGATCATAAGGTAAGTGTAGTCATGGTAAAAGCTGCCAAAGCCATACTGCATGGATGAATCCTGGTCACACAACAACAAACACATCAGTGGCATAGTAGTGCTTGTGTCCCATAGCAACATAGATTGGTCGAGGCAAACAGTGCAGTGTCACTGAAACATCGTTTTGGCCATGTGCATACAAACATCACCCATGGGGTCCCACATTGTCAACATTCACAAATAACACAATGACAGAAGTGACCATCATAATGCTGACCCACATATCTGCACCAATGGACACACCAATGTAGATATCCTGTGGAGACTGTAGATGTGAGGTGAACAAATACCATACCATGGCAGCAATGGGACATACAAACCATGATTATTGTGCTGACTGATGACCTAGGAGTCCCAGGGACAGCAGGGGAAAGCCACCAAACAACATACAGCCAATGGCACACTCAAGATATGCCAATGCAGTGGTGCTAAGGCACAAACACAAACAGGCAGACTCACACTGCATATCAAACACAACGGGTGATGGGGGTGTGTGCCAGTGTCCCCATGCAACCACACAACACATGAGGAGGCCTGAATTCCAACCACACAGATGTGTATACAGTGCCATACAAAAGTTACTCATGGATCGGATACCCCTATGTGGGCAATCAGGCATTGTTAGATGAGAGGGAGCCCAAATTACACATGTCACACAAGCCTGTAGGAACAGCAACTAACACAGCAAGAGACAGACCCACCACAGCACTACCCCCAGGGACCCCACATTGTGCTGACACTAGCCTGCATGATAATCCCACTGTGATGACAAAGGTAGATGTTGTTCACACTGCGAACCACAGCCATGTGTCCTGAGCAACAAACTACCATCACACCTACACAAGCTCTAATCAATCAGCATGGACTGCCAGCCAAGGCCAATATGGAGGTAGGGGTCTAGCCGTGCAACAACTCACATTTGCACACACTCAACACCACACACCCTGATCTCCACCAATGTGCAGCAGTGAAGCTCACATGGACTGGTGACATTGCACATGCACCCGTGACAATACCAGGGGTGGTGGTGGGAACTAAGGTGCAGAAAGCCACCACACATGGCCAGTCAACAAGACTCATCAATGTCTGACACACAGCACAGTACGCTGTACATGGGCATGATGTGAAATCCACCACAATCAATGGTATCCTGGCCATAGTCACACACCAACGAAGAAGCCAAGGTGACACACTAAGAACACACGTACACAACTTCCAACATTGCAGCTCTGACCCTGAGGAGTGGCAGCAGTCACACACACAACGTGTCACAATAACTGAAAGCTACCACAAACTGTAAATCACATGACTTGTGTAAACAACAAGTGCCAAGGGGAATCCTGAATGTGTCCCATCTGCGTTTGACCACATCCCCAGCCCTGACAACAAAGACAACCTGGGATGACAACCTCATGAACATTAGTTTGCCATGCACGCACATCACGGAGAAACCAGGTCCAAGATGCTGGATGAACACAGAACAACTCAGCAAGCATCACAAACAGGAACATCCCTAGGGACACAGCCTGTGTAGGAAAAGGGAAGGGAACACGCACAGACATGCTTACACAACACACAACACAGGCCCACGCAATGTCACCGGATTACACACTGCCATGAGGGCACTCCACTCCTGTGGAAGGTCCGCTGTGCCAAACCTTGTCTGTGCACGACCCAAACATGTCAGCAGAACACTCCGTCAGTGAGTCAACAACTACAACACACAGAAGGCTCTGCTCACATCAGCCTGGGTACGGAAGTGTCACTTCAGTCATCTGCATACACCCAAAACACGTGTCAAGCAAGTTGCACTGTATACACAGATGAGTCCTTCGACATTGATGTGCAAAACTGCATGTCCAATGGAGCTGGGCACACAGTCAGGGAAATCGGAACATTGAACATTGGTAAGCCCACCAGATGTGCATCAGTGTAAGACAAAGATGTTCATTTACAAATGCTAAACGTACATCCCTGTGTCAAATGCTGAACATTACACCCTCAGACTGCAGCAAAGGATGCCATAGATCCAGACTACAACAGGACACATATCCCATGGACCACATGGAGTCCATCACAGCAACACTTCATTTTCCTGATATGAACACTATTACAACTGCAAATGCAGGATGCTACTCATCCACATCATGTACATCAAAAGAAAAGCCCCAATTAAACAAAAAGAGGCTTTATTCAGCAAATTTCAAGGTAAACTCTGAAGTCCAAAGGTAACTAAGGCCAATGGCCAGTCCAAAATCACAGTCCCAACAGGGTGATAAGTGACAACTGGTCACCCATTGCTTGCCTGCACTGGTACGGACAGGGGACATCCCCTTGGAGGGGCATACAAGGGGCAGGCCAGGCACCGCATGGACAGGATCAGGGGATGGCAGAGTGAGGCAGTGAAGGGGTGGTGGGTGCAGGAGTGTCACCGGCAACTGCAGTGGAGGTGTCTGACTCAGGGGGGGCCGGCACCACTGTGGTACACAAGTCAGTTGGTGTGGGTGCTGCAACCACTGCAGTGGGCTGGTCTGATGTAGTGGACTGGGTCCCCACTGCAGTGCCCGAGTCAGACGGGGTGGTTGTGGACTCCACTGCAGTGCATGACTCCAAGGGAGTGGAAGGGTGGGCAGATGAGGTGGGCAGGACAGAGGGGGGGGACCCAGTCTCCATACCAGTGGCACTAACAGGCAGAGTGTCTGGGTTGGGGGTGGAAGAGCAAGTGGCAGGGGGGAGGGCCTAAGCAGTCTTGGGATGCGGTATCGGTGTGTGGGGGAACCTGGGGCAGGGTGTGGTGGGGGAACCTGTGGAGTGGTGGCCTGGGGGATGGAGGAGAGAGACTGGGTGGTGGAGCTGCGTGGTGGTGGTAGTGGGGTCTTGCTCTTCCTGGTCCAGGGGGACTTCCGAATGGGGTCCTGTGTCTGCCTGCACCTGGGGGAGGGTGTCCGGGGGCGAGGGGCACTCTCCTCTGTGTGGGTGGACTTCCTCTTCCCCCGGTATGCTGGATCAGCAGGATCGGAGGGGAAGAGGCCGAGGTCACACAGGAAGATCTGCTGTGTAGGTGGGGTAGCAGGTGAGGCAAGGGAAGGGGTCTTGGAGGGAGAGGATTTGGAGGACTGCGGAGTGACTGTGGATGCCTGTGTGTGTGTCTGTTCCCCATCCCCTGTGTGTGTGGTCTCAGTCCCCTGAGGATGCCTGTGTGCACATCTTGCCTTTCTCTTGGGTGTGTCTGTGCTGCTCGTGTCTGTGTGCTTGGGTGATTGTGCAGGTGTGCATGTGCTTTGGACAGGTAGGGTGGCAGGAAGTGTGGATGGGGCAGAGGTGGGAGGGGTGAGGGACTGTTGGAGGAGGGACACGGCTGCCGTCAGGGAGGAGTCCATGGACTTATTGCTCCTCTGTAGGGCAGACATACCCGTCGAGATGCCCTCCATGAACGACACCAGCTGTGTCAACAGAGTGGTGTGTGCATGGAGGACACTCAGCATTGCTGTCTGCCCTACATGGAGCTGCCGAAGGAGGTACACAGACTCCTCACTCAGGGCAGCAGCAGACACAGGGGCAGGGGGTGCGGTGCCTGGCACGAAGGAGACACGCTCCCGAGCACGGGAGCCTCCACAGACCTCAGGAATGGGAGCCAATGGGAGGGCGATGGTGGTGGTGGTGGTGGTGGGGCCAGACAGACTAGCTGGCCTTTGGTGGCTGCTGAGACCCGCCTCCACAAGGGAGTCATCCTCCGAGCTGCTGTGGTCCTCAGCTGAGGTGGATGGTGCTGAGGACTCCTCGGTGTGGCTCCCCTCGCCCTCTGTGCCACTGGGTCCCTCTGACCACTCGTTGGATGCTGACCCAGTCTGGCTCCGCTGCTCCTCCTGGTCCATGGAGCTGTCCCCTCCTGTGGCCTTGGATGTATCTGCAAACAATTAGGGAAACAGACAAACATCAGTCACCTGCACTGACCGCACACACCACAGTAAGTACAGCACATCACAGAGCAAGCCCTGGCATCCTTAGTTGAACATTGCCTAAAGTCCTCACACAGATTCGGGGAAGCCAATTGTCAGTCTGATGGTCAACCATGGGACTCACACTCCTCCTGCCCTTGCACCCATCTGTCTGGTGCCTGTCTGATGGTAAGTCCCCAGTGTGGACACATGCACCACCTACACAGTTGTTGGACATTGCAGGGAACACTGTGAAGTATGTGAACATGCACACATCACATCTCTTGCCACTGAGTCAGTGCAGGTGTCCAGAGAAAGGGATGGCCACAGTCTAAATAGAAATGCATGTGATGCATACCAGCACCAGACACCATGATCCACCCATGTCCGGATAGTCAATGCCACAATGGGGTGCATGTTGCACATGTCACTCCCCTGCAGGATCAGTCTTTGGAAGTTTAATGCCATGACACAGGCATGCGTGCAAAGTCATACATCACTGTCTCCAGTCACATGGCCATGGCAGCCAGCCAACAACAGTCTGCACTGTGTCACAATCCTAGGACATGGGGAATGCAAGTTATGTAACTGACAAGTGCACATGTCCATCCCCCAAAAACAACATCATCTGAACTACTATTTGTCCACGTCATACCAATTGGACATACGGGGGACACGAAACACAACTCTCTGAACATGAGCACCTCACAGTGTGCTGTGAATGAAAAACAGCTGCCTGAAAGTCACAGTCGCATACACCTGTGTGCACAGTCAAGTGATCAGACACCTATAAGTCACAGAAGTATCGTCTCTCATGGTCACATCTCAGATGGCATGCTGAGCCATAACCGACAAACATACCAGTAGTCCTGACAACGAAGCCACAGCACAATGACACAGAGGCAGACACCTGAGGGAACATGTCACTGATCACAACATGTCATATGATCCACGGGAGTGGGAGTACAGAGTGTATTGTATGCCCTGGAGTAGGCATGACTGTCCAGCTCCACCTGTAAGAGGGATGAATCCTGGACGGTAGGCAGGTGTCTAAGCATGTGTGACACACTTGATATACATACTCCTGAGGCCCAAACATTCTTCCCACCCACAGCATGGGGGTGTGCCAAATACCCCAGGGACATGTGGTGAATCAGATCAGCAAGTGGACCACAAATCAAAGTTACACCCAGATTACATGTCAGGACTTGGGCATTGTGTGAGCAATTGACCCACCCATGAATCCCACAACATAGTCACCGGAACAAATGCTGTCCCCCACATTGAGCAAAGCAAAATGCAATGACACAGTCCCCAAGTGACACAATTTCCTGACTGTAAGGGCCACACATATGTGTATCAGATGAGGAGTGGGCATGTCACAATAGAGGGACATGGGTCCTGGACCACAAGACTGATGTACTGTGGAAGTTTAACCAGGCCAGAGGAGGGCACATAGCATGTCAGACAAAGTGCACAGTGCTGTCATGGACTCACCCCCTCCTTGCTGCTGTCTGGCCTTCAGCTGCCCATCCAGGTCAGGGAAGACCACCGCCAGGATCCTGAGCATGTGGGGGGTCAGGGTCCGGTGTCCGCCCCTCCTGCGAGGAGGCGACAGCTTCAGCTGGACCCTTGCGATCCTCCGGGTCCAGCCTCGAAGGTCCTGCCACCTCTTCTGGCAGTTGTGGATCCGGCGCTTGTAGTCCCCCACGGATCTTACTGCCCGGGCGATGGTCAGCCAGATTTTCTGTTTCTGGTGGGCATCAACCTGTGATAATGAGAAAGTGAAAATGCCATTACTACACATGCAACATATCCGTGCATCACACAGTTGGATATACATGTCTCAATCACTGGGGCAAATGATGTACACAGGCAGTGCAACGATGGCTATGAACAGTTTTCCAGCAGTTACTACATGGTATCATTGCATGGAAAGTAAACCTTGTTGGAATGCACTGTTACTGCACTGTACCTGTTCAGTGCATGTAACTACACACTTTGGGGGCTCAGAACTACTCAGTGAGCATGCTAGCCAGTGGTGTGCACACTGTAAGTCCTGCTAGTCAGACAACATGCAAAATTAGAAAGGCAGTGGACAGCACACTCACCTGCTCCCCTGGTGTCCCATACAGCTTGCTGTACTGTGGAAGGAGGCTGTCCAGCAGGGCCTGGTTCTCCTCAAGGCTGCAGGCTGGGGATCTCTCCACAGTACGTGTCATTGCAGTAGCCAGAGGATGCAGAGACAGCAGCAGTGTTGGTGGCAGATGTCGACCTGGAGCATGTAGTGCAGGCAAGTGAGCTCTCAGGGGAACAGCCAGCATTATATGTGTGCTGCAGAGGCAGATACTGTCCCATGTGTCCAAAGTGATAGGTCCAAGTCGTTTGCATCTTCTGAATCTGACCAATCCATGGAATAGCAGCACTAATACACGCCCACAGCATCCTTCAAATCTTCAACTTCATGACACCCATGATTTTGCAACATTGTTGTGGCTGGCCAACTGAATTCACTGCATCAGACTCGTTGGAGCTTCGAAAACGCGTCCGTTGCCATGCCAGGCCCCAGCCAATGCGTGCGCACCGATCGGTCCATTGCTGTACAACACGTATTTCGGGATAAAACACATATCCGCTCACAACAGATGCAATGGGCCGGCCGGTAACCCTGGGCGTAGTTCGCGTAGTCGCGCTACGTGAAGCTACGCGAAGACGTCGAAGCGCTACGCGAGCTTCGCGTAGCTTCGCGAGCGTGCGTAGCTGCTTGGCGCGCCCGTTCGCGATGCGTTTTTCTTGCTCGGGAACGCGTTGTTCGTGTTCGGGACGCTGTTTGCGTGCTCGGGGGCGCGAACTTACCCATGCGGTCGCCTATGGGCGCGGCCATTTTGGTTTTCACTTGTCCCGCCCGTTCGCGATCCCTTATTTCCTGTTCCGGGTCGCGTATAGCGTGCTCGCGATGCGCATTCCATGTTCGGGAACGCGTTGTATGTGTTCGCGACGTTTTTTGCGTGCTCGGGGAGAAATATCGCGCGAACTTACCCATGCGGTCGCGATGGGCGCGGCCATCTTGTTTTACCACTCTATGCTATGGTTCTGGGCCTGCTATTCTATCCTCCCTCAATCTTTGCAATCCTTAGTTTTTTACACTGTTTTTCAATTTTTCTTTATTTCTTACCTATCTCTCTCTCTGCCTAAGTCTATATTTTGCATTTTTTTCTACTTTTTACTGTGTTTTTTTTACTTTTCAACTGTTTTATATAACTTTCTTCTTTAAGCTCCTACTTCTTCCCCTAACTTTATTTTTCCCTTCTAACTTTTCTTTTTCACCTCCTCCCACCCCAGAACCATGGCGAAGGGTAGCAGCAGCGGGTCAAAGGGCAAGGCGCGTGCGCCCAATCGCCGCCTGCCTTGCGGCAGACTGCGCCCCGCAGGGGTGCAAGCCCGCCAGCTGTTTACGGAGGAGGAGGTGGCCGCCCTTGTTTTTTTTATTCAGCACCACCTCCCCTTGACCTTGGCAGCAGGCGGCAGGCCAGGCTCCGGTTACCCGACCCAGGAGCGTCACCGCCGGTGGGCGAAGGTGCGTCGGGCAGTGTTTCGCTGCTCCGCGGTCCGGCGCACCCATAACCAGCTGGCCCACCGGTGGTCAGACATTCTTGACCGGGAGCAGGACCTGTTGGACCTGCTAGGTGTCGAGGTCGTGGGGCTTGGTGAGTAGCCAATATATATAGTAGTATAAGTATTGTGATTTGTGTATACATTTTTTACAAATAACAAGAATAATGCTGCTTACATTGCAGGTAAATTACGTTTCAAAATCTTCTGTGATTGTAGGACACAGGTGCTGGGCGGTACTCTTACTTTTTGCAACTTTGCGCTCGCTTGTCATTATTATGTAAGAGTTTACTTTAGAGAACTTCAGTTAGGTAATGCTATTGCTAGAGAGACTGTAGTCCTTCCTTTGTCCTCCTGTCAAATAGTGGTGGATGGATTTGATACTAGGTTTAGTTACTATTAGTTGATAATTTTTGAGCGGTGTGCGTGACGCATCCTCTGTCACTGAGTGCTGCTTACCCCAGTCCTTAGTAGAACCTTTTGTAGTTTGTTTAGTGAGTGGTACTGGTAAGCTTAGCTTAGCAGTGTCAGTCAGCTGCAGAACATCAGACGCAACCAACCAACAATTTGGTGTATGCATTATGCACTGACTTTATGCATGTGTCCTCCTTCTCATCTATGCATTTTTGATGGAAAAAAAAATGGAAATGCAGGCTTAATGAACAATTGGCCCGCCTGGAATAGGTGGGCTAGGTCAGGTGGTACTTAGGCTTAGTTAGTGTTCTGGATTTTATTTGAATCAATCAGAATGGAACACTGAATTAGTGTTCCCAAATAAGTAGACTGTCCGTGAATCCCGCAAGCCAGTAGGCGATCGGATTAGATAGGTCAATTTTATTGCAATTTTTGTTTCCTAAAACGTTTTTTGAGCGTTTTTTTTAGATAATTTATTTGTTTCACAGCAATCATTAATGTTTGTGTCTTTCTTTTTCTTTATTATATCTTACATGATCACTGATCTGCAGCACCCAGGGGCAAGAAGACTGGGTCCGAGTCGGCGGGACAACCACCAGAGGACCGCTCCTCTACCGAGGGCCCTGCTGCTGGTCCCAGTAAGTCCTCCAGTGGTTATATTAACAATTATATTGCCCTAACTTTTACTGGACCTTATTTTTTCAGAACTATTAATTCTGGCTCCACTCCCTAATTATATTTTTTACAAAAGATTCTTTGATCTTGACTTGACTATCTGTTTCTAAATTCTGGTTATCCCTGCCTCTAAGTTGTAACTGCCTCTGCTATGAATGTCTGTACTCTGTACTACTACTATTAGTCTGTCGCTAAGCTTGCCCAGTTTGCATTGCCACTCTTTATTGTACGGTTTTGAATAAAACTCAGATTGACCAATACTAATAGCTCTAGCCACTGAGTCCAGTCCTTTCGGTTGTCCTCTTCTAGGCTTCTTAATCTTGAGGCTTTGACAATTACCACAAACAAAATGCACAACCAGATATTTGACTATTTTTGATAGGATATAGTACATACTACTTGGATTCTGCACAGCCCCATGCAGAACTATGCACAATGAAAGAGGATGTTGGTGATGAGAGTTTGGAACTTGGACGTTCCTCACACCTCAGTCAGAAGTGAACCCACAATCCCCTGAACGACTAGCTAGTGTCTCATTAGGTCCCCGAACCCCCACCCGAAGATACCCAATGATTATGATTCCACAACCCAGAACATAACACACTTTCGCTCACTCACTCGTGTAAGTCCACCACCACCACCACACCAAATACCACAGAGTCTATGTGTAAGTTCAAAAGGTTTATTTTCAAATGACAACCTCTGTATGTTGTTGTTCTATAAAATTCAGTGTACTCCAGCCAGCTCCAACAGCAAAATGCATAAGATTAAAACAATAAAAATTGTTGCAACAAGTGCATGATGATATAAGACAAAAGATCTGTGTGAATTCTGGGCGACTCCTCACCGTAGAACGTAGAATTACTGGTTACATGCATCATTCATAAGCTCTGCAAATCTCTGGTTCGTAGAAGGGAATCCTCTGCCTGAGAAAAATGGTGCGTGTTAATGCAAGCATTTGTCAGTCCTGCCAAAAAACTGTAACATGTTACCTATGGCTAAGTAATGCGGACTAACGGAACTCCATAACAAAGTGGCTTGTTTTCCGACCTCTTGTACGCAACGCTCAGACAGTAGCTGTATGTGCTCATGTGGGCTCAAAAGGTGTCTTACTGTTACTGCACAACAAGCTGCGAGGTAACATGCGCAAAAGACATGAAGCGAAAAATGGTTGCATGGCTCAGGCTAACTTTGCAAAGAGTAGAGTATAGTATAATAATGACCCTAGGGACCATAATAACACTACTAGTGTCTGTCTACTGACTGTACTCTAGTACCCGATTTGTACTATTGAATGTGATTTATAATAATAATATGTATTAACTTTTTTTCAATCTTGCTAGTGAAAAAGAATAAATAGGGGGAGGTGTACAGGCATCTAAAAATGTGTCATGTTTTTTCTAGGCGTACTACCGACCACCAGTGCCGGTGGGGCCAGCGGCGATGGCGTTGCGGCCATTCCGGAGGAGGCAGGAGATGCAGCACCTGCAGGAGATACAGGGGGTGAGCCAGCAGCAGTGGCGGGCGGTGGTAAGTTATATTCATGACTTATTGACATTGCACTAGCTGGAAGGGTGTGTGGAGTGGACTTCACTCACTGTACTGTTGTTGAGACTTATTAGGTATGAAGTTGTAGTGAACATTATACAACGGTTAATAAAGAAGACACCCTTTACTTAGCATGAGCAATGCAGTAGCAATAGCATTACCAGCGTGACTTCATTAACCAATGGCCTCTTATATCTGACTCCAACTCAGCTGTGAAAGTTTTATGGAGGAGACTAAAAGTCAGATCAGATGACCTTGATGGATGTGTTGAACAAAAAGGGAAAGAAGGGTGGAAGGAGGAAGGGCGGGCGAGATTTAATATGACGACTGGCAGAGAAGGATACGTTGGAAGCATGGATAGGTGGCTGATAGGAATCAGATGCATGTGTTGTTGAAGGATGGGTGGGAGGTGAAAGAAGAATGGATGCCTGCCTGGGTGGAAGACACAGTATGGGTGGATACTGTGGATAGCAAGAATCATCAGCGGTGTTTGGGTGAAACTCAAAGCCAAGGCAAGCAACGGAGTGAGTGGACGCATGCGTTGTTGTTGGTGAAACAAAGTAACGTTTGTGGAGAGATTAAGAAGAATGATTGACATTTACTTAGAATGGATGGATGCCTGTATGTATTCATCATAGACAGCATAGGTGGAGACTGTCACGGGATGCACAGTTTTAGGGAATGTTAAAGAAACCGCGCCAGCGTACTAAAGCCGATGTGGGGAGGGGCAGGGTGGGGGTAGTAGTAAACAATGTATTACGCGGGCAAATACAGGTAACTTTACTGTAACATACAAATAAATAAAGTGAATTTCATTGTGCGCACTGCACCGCCAAATGCGATGCAGTGTGCGCAACAAAATTAGTTTCATTTATTTATATGTTTACTTACCTGTAATTGGCCGTAATCCATAGTTTACTACCCCCATCCTGCCCCTACCCACGTCACCGCCCGGCCAAACTCCCCGAGTCCCACCAACGACCGCTACTGACCTTATGTCGTTGTCCCATATAAAAGCAACGATCATTGGATCAGATATATAATCTGCCTTTTTGTAGTAGCCAAGGCACTGTGAAATTGAGCAATTGCCCTCCATGTAACAGAGAGAGTATGGCCAGTGCCACCCGTAATAGAAAAATACGAGCTTCCCCACCTGCAAACAGTAGTAAATCAAACTAATGTGACTCTGCGTCATGACTCGTATGTTTGTCTTGGGTTCAAGCATAGATGACCGAGCTGGCAATGCCGGCTACAACCAGGTTATGTCATTTCCCTAAACTAGAGATAAGAAGAACACTGGTGTACTGTGTACTGGTTGGAGTCCATAGTGCTAGTATAATGCCTGAAACTCCCACAAATGTTAGAGGCCGAGGAAGTGGGAGGATAGATAGATTATTACCACAAATGTTATGTACTGTGCTTCTTGCTAGTGCTACTGTGCCATTATGTGTTGAATTAATTTTGTGTTACTGTTTAGGTAAGAGTACTGGTTACAACAATATTTTTTTTTCTTTCTTTTCCCAAGACAAACCATCGCGGAAGGAGTTGGCAGTCAGGGCCCGGCGCCGGAAACTGGAGGCCATATGCCGGGAGTACCGGCGGCTGGTGGCTCTGGCGGAGGAGGAGGAGGAGGCGGCAGCAGCTGCAGCCTCGTCCGATGCCCCGGGCCCCAGCCAGGCCCCAACTCCAGCGGTACGGCGCCGCGGTCTGATAGCCACCCGCCGCAATTCATTAGCAGCCAGCACTGCTGTCCCCCATTGTGGATGCCACTGCAGGGCATTCCGCAGGAAGATTCTCCTCCGGATGGCACGGCAAGAGGAGCAAATGGAGGAGCGGGTGAAAATCCTGGTGGACAAACACCTCAAAGCCCGCCGATTATAACATCGAGGACCCTGTTGCTTTGCCCCTTTTTATTCCTTGTTTTGGTGGGTGGGAATTGGGCGTTGGGGTTTCGGGACATTCTTTGGACTTTTTTCGTTTTGGACATTGGTTGGGGTTAGGGAGAGGGGTGGGTCAGGTGTGGGATAGTTTATTTTTGTTAGGGTAATAAATTATATTTATACTTAAACATACAATGTTAATGTTTTGTGGGGGGTTACTGTTTTACGAATTAACGTCACATTGGTTTCCTTGCTGCTGCAGGGCCGCAGCCAGTGTTTGATTTAAATAATCTGCCGATGATGTATAACAAACAGATAGATGCGGTACCCCTCACTGAGCGACCCCTGACCTTGACTGGTAGGTCGCTCCCCCACCACACAGCTCCGTCTGTGTGCCCTGCTGCTGCCCCTGATTGTGCTCGTTTTTTTCCTTTCTGTGCCCCCTTGCTGCCCCTGATTGTGATCGTTTTTCCTTTCTGTGCCCCCTTGCTGCCCCCGATTGTGATCGTTTTTCCTTTCTGTGCCCCCTTGCTGCCCCTGATTGTGATCGTTTTTTCCTTTCTGTGCCCCCTTGCTGCCCCTGATTGTGATCGTTTTTTCCTTTCTGTGCCCCCTTGCTGCCCCTGATTGTGCTCGTTTTTCCTTTCTGTGCCCCCTTGCTGCCCCTGATTGTGATCGTTTTTTCCTTTCTGTGCCCCCTTGCTGCCCCTGATTGTGATCGTTTTTTCCTTTCTGTGCCCCCTTGCTGCCCCTGATTGTGATCGTTTTTTCCTTTCTGTGCCTGTTTCCCGCCGCTGCGCCCTGCGGCCCCGCCCCTTCACTGCCCATTCGCTGCCCCATTCCCTGCTCCTCCCTCCCACCTCCCCATTTATGGCGGCCGCTGCGTGGTGAAGAGAGCGACCCCTGACCTTGACTGGTAGGTCGCTCCCCCACCACACAGCTCCGTCTGTGTGCCCTGCTGCTGCCCCTGATTGTGCTCGTTTTTTTCCTTTCTGTGCCCCCTTGCTGCCCCTGATTGTGATCGTTTTTTCCTTTCTGTGCCCCCTTGCTGCCCCCGATTGTGATCGTTTTTTCCTTTCTGTGCCCTCTTGCTGCCCCCGATTGTGATCGTTTTTTCCTTTCTGTGCCCCCTTGCTGCCCCTGATTGTGCTCGTTTTTCCTTTCTGTGCCCACCTTGCTGCCCCTGATTGTGCTCGTTTTTTTCCTTTCTGTGCCCCCTTGCTGCCCCTGATTGTGCTCGTTTTCCTTTCTGTGCCCCCTTGCTGCCCCTCATTGTGCTCGTTTTTTTTCCTTTCTGTGCCCCCCTGATGCCCTGATTGTGCTCGTTTTCCCTTCTGTGCCTGTTTCCCGCCGCTGCGCCCCTGCAGCCCCGCCCCTCACTGCCCATTCGCTGCCCCATTCCCTGCTCCTCCCTCCCACCTCCCCATTTATGGCGCCCGTCCGCGCCGTGACCGCGCCCAGCGCCAGACCCCCTGGTCCGGGCATCCCCGCGCCCGCCACATCAACAGACGCCGATACGACACCAGCACCCTCCACGCACTCAACCCCCGGAAAAGATCACGCCTGCTACCAGGCCACCCCGAAGCGCACCCAAGGGCCCTTCACCTGCCGGAACTGCAGCTTCGCCAGCACCCGCTCCGCCAAACCACCGCCCAGGAAAGAACCCAACTACCTCAGATGCATCCTCCTCAACACCCGCTCCGCCCGCAAACACGCCATCGAACTCTGGGACCTTTTCGACTCAACCTCCCCAGACGTCGCATTCCTGACGGAGACCTGGCTGAATCCCGCTTCAGCCCCCGACATCGCCATTGCCATCCCAGACGGATACAAGATCACCCGCAGGGACCGCACCAACGGAGTCGGAGGAGGCATCGCCATCGTCCACAGGAACACCCTCAGAGTCTCAACCAACACCGACGACACCCTCAGCACCGCCGAACACATGCACTTCCAGATCCACACCGATCCCAACACCACCCTCAGAGGAACCCTCATCTACAGACCCCCCAGACCCCCCAGACCCCGACCACAGTTCAGCGATTCCATCGCTGACTTCGTCAGCACACACGCCATCGCCTCCACGGACTACATCCTCCTCGGGGACCTGAACTTCCACCTCGAGAACAACAAGGACACCAACTCCACCACCCTGATCGACAACCTCGCCACCCTCGGACTCAGACAGCTCGTGACTACACCCACCCACGCCACCGGCCACACGCTAGACTCCATCTTTTCCGCAAGCCCACACGTCTCCTTCAACCACACCTCCGAACCCCACTGGACTGACCACCACTGCATCCACTTCACCTACAGGAAGCCCACCACGCACCACCGCACCGAACAAATGCCTCGCCGCTGCTGGAGCAGAGTCACGGAAGACCAGCTAACCACAACCCTCGCCCTGAGCCCACCCGCCGAACCCTCCGACCCCGACACCGCCGCCCGCAACCTCAGACAGTGGATCGACGACTGCGCCAACACCCTCGCCCCGCTCAAGAATCCGCCCAACAGCCACACCAGCAAGAAAGCCACCTGGTTCACCGAAGACCTCCAGGCCTCCAAACAAACATGCCGAAAACTGGAGAAGATCTGGCTCCACGAACGGACAGCGGACAGCTACGCCGCCCACAAGAGCGCCACCCGCAATCACCATCACCTCATCAGATCCGCCAAAAGGGCCTCACTCAAAGACCGCCTAGACAACAACGCACACAACAGCAAAGAGCTCTTCAACATCGTGAAGGAACTCTCCAACCCCAGCTCCAACACCAACGACATCCAGCCGTCGCGAGACCTATGCGACTCACTGGCCACCTTCTTCCACCGCAAAATCGCCGACATCCATGACAGCTTCAACACCACGACCGCCCCGGCAACCACCGAGACCACTGCCCCCACAACCACCAACCGCCTGCTCTCCTGGACCAACATCAACGACGAGGACACCAGCGAGATCATGAACACCATCCACTCCGGTTCACCCCTAGACCCGTGCCCTCACCACATCTTCAACAAAGCCAGTACAGCCATCGCGCCCCATCTCCGGAAAATAATCAACATCTCCTTCGAGACAGCAACCTTCCCGGAAAGCTGGAAGCACGCCGAGATCACCGCCTTACTCAAGAAACCCAAGGCAGACCCCAAGGACCTCAAGAACTTCCGACCCATCTCTCTGCTCCCGTTCCCCGCGAAGGTCACCGAGAAAATCGTCAACAAACAACTGACCCGCTACCTCGAGGAGAACAACATCCTGGACCCTTCCCAGTCCGGCTTCCGCAGCAACCACAGCACCGAAACCGCCCTCATCGCCGCCACCGATGACATCAGGACCCTGCTAGACAACGGAGAAACAGCAGCCCTCATCCTCCTGGACCTATCAGCCGCCTTCGACACGGTCTGCCACCACACACTACGAACACGCCTTCACGACGCCGGGATCCAAGAGAAGGCCCTGGACTGGACCACATCCTTCCTTTCCGGCAGAACACAAAGCGTCCGCCTCGTCCCCTTCCGATCCAAGGCCACCAAGATCATCTGCGGCGTACCCCAAGGCTCCTCCCTCAGCCCAACGCTGTTCAACATCTACATGGCACCCCTCACCCACGTCGCCCGACAGCACAACCTCAACATCATCTCCTACGCCGACGACACCCAGCTGATCCTCTCCCTCACCAAAGACCCTCACACCGCCAAAGCCCACCTCCACGAAGGAATGAAGGCCGTCGCCGAATGGATGAGGACCAGCCGCCTGAAGCTGAACTCGGACAAGACGGAGGTCCTCATCCTTGGTTCCAACCCTTCAGCCTGGGACGACTCCTGGTGGCCAACATCACTGGGAACAGCCCCGCCACCCACCGACCACGTACGTAACCTAGGGGTCATCCTCGACCCCACCCTCTCCATGACTAAGCAGGTCAACGCCGTTTCCTCATCCTGCTTCAACATCCTCCGAATGATCCGCAGGATCTTCAAGTGGATCCCCACCGAAACAAGAAAAACAGTCACCCAGGCCCTCGTCACCAGCAGGCTGGACTACGGAAACGCCCTCTACGCAGGAACGACGGCTAAGCTCCTGAGACGGCTGCAACGCATCCAGAACGCCTCTGCACGTCTTATCCTCGACATCCCCCGACGCAGCCACATCACACCCCACCTGAGAGACCTGCACTGGCTCCCTGTCAACAAGAGGATAACCTTCAAGCTCCTCACCCACGCACACAAAGCACTCCACAACTCCGGACCAGCCTACCTCAACAGACGACTCAGCTTCTACACCCCCACCCGCCAGCGCCGCTCGACCAGCCGCGCCCTCGCCACAGTCCCCCGCATCCGTAAAACGACCGCCGGCGGCAGATCCTTCTCCCACCACGCCGCCAAGACCTGGAACACCCTCCCCACCAACCTCCGACAGACCCAAGACCTACTGGCCTTCAGAAGACTCCTCAAGACCTGGCTCTTCGATCAGTAGCAGCACCACCCCCCTCTTCCCCCAGCGCCTTGAGACCCTCGCGGGTATGTAGTGCGCTTTATAAGTGACATGATTGATTGATTGATTGATTGATTGAGTTATTTGTCCTACTAGTATTCTACCTCCCACCAAACTTATCTTACCTGTGATTGATGATGACTACGTTCGGCACAGCGATGGCTGCATAGTTTCCATAGAGAATGTAGAAAATGCCATGGTTGTGGTGGTAGTAGTAGAGTAGACACTGGCAGTAGCATTTGCTAAAAAAATTAAAAAAGAGACAGTCACTTGCCTGAGAAAAACTGTGGGAGGAGTAGTCGAACGAAGTGAAATACAGTACAGAAGACGACTGCCAAACAAACAATATTGCAGTTGCAACTGCTAAAGTCAAATTAAACATAATGGTGGCGGGGACAGCCTAGTACAAGAAGTTATAAACTGCAGTTGTGCTGTCGAGTGAGTCACTTAACTTAACACAATCGTAATTCGTAACCTTTACTGCTGTGTGGTAGGAGTTTGATGATTAATCCAATCAATGACGGCAATTAATTATGATGTACTACTATTAGCCGGTGACGGCTTTCACAATGCACATAGACTGAGCATGGGTGGCCAAGCAGAAGAAGCTCCTCGCCCTGCCTTGCAATTGAATTAGTGTTGCTTTCACCACATCTGCCCCAGCAAGCGTGTGATCAATTGGTGTACATTTTATGTAGTCACATCACACCTCAATATAAATCACAGCCCGGGGGAAGAGGGTTAGGGTTTGATGAATGGATGGGAAGGGGGTTTGGGGAAAGGTTTGAAAATGAAAAACAGTACGCATGGACAACAAAAGCAAAGCGCAATCTTGGCAGACGACCATGATCTTATCCAAAAAATCAATAAAGCGAGAAAAGGGAAATGCATGCGTTAATGATGATGAAGATTAGATAACTTGATGGTTAATGAGTAGTACTTAATAACTCCTACTAGACAATTAGACAGTACAGGGCACCAGTATATTCTATGCAATTTGCCTTGCCTGTAATATGCCCTCAGAGACCCAAATTCCATGTTGTACTGGGCTTACTTGTAAAGATAGCAAAGACAATTAAAAAACATTTGTAGGGATCAATTAGCAAACAAACACACAACACACAGTCCTAATGATTGCAGAGAAAAAAGGATTCAAATTAATTAAAAGATGAATGATGAATGATACTAAAGTTACTGTATTATCATGCTGAAATTGTGGAGTTGAATCTCGTCCTTCCTCTTGGTCCTATCTTCCATGGACGCTCCGCACATCAATCTTGGTGGCCTTCCTGATGCCGATTGGTAAGGTAAATGTGAGTTGTGTCTCCCAGTATAGCAAGCACAGGGTAAAGGCCGGCCTGTAACGTCTAGATGGAAAAACAAAAGGGGTATTGAGAAATCAATGAATAAAAAAAAAACATCATTTACGGTGGAGTCCAAGAAGAGAAGAGAGAACACTTTCAGAGTGAGGCGGCTTGGATATATCGTGTAGATTCTGTTTACAGCATTAAGCTACAACAACAACAGGACAGAACAGGCCCACCACAGCACCAGCCCGTGACCCAACCTCCATTTACCTTAATTTTTGACATAGCCAGACAAAAGGCATACACAGCAACTTAGCATTTTCCTAATTAAGTGACAAAATCAATGCGCCGCTGTCAGTCATCACTACACTCGACTAGACCACTACATGGACATGTAGGTCTGCTGTGTTTACTACTTTCTTGTTGAATTGTTGTGTTTATGTTTACCTTATGCCACTTCATGAAATGCAGTTAGTCCTTGAATCATCTCCGATCCAACTGAATGACTGCGCGCGAAAAGATAGTATGGTCATCATCATGGTGTGGTACGTGTTGTCCAACTACAACTCAGTCTGTATTGACTCCGATTAAGTCCATATTCCATATTAAAAAATTGCAACAGATATTGGCCTGCACCTGCAGTAGTAGGAGTACAATTTGGTTATTAAACAACAAGAAGGGAAACATTGACTGTCACTGACTTACTTGAGTCACTTTGTAGATTAACTAGTAGAGTAGAGTTCGACTTCATGCACAACATCAACAACAAACAACAGCAATCGCTCAGAGTCTGCAAACATCCAATGCATTCCATCGTTACCTGTCTTGCTCTTCTCTTTGGCTGTCAGATCATCAGATGCCTAGTTCTGACATTTTTTTTTTTTTTTTGCGGGGCAGTGGCCTCATCATTACTCCAGTCCACATTCATTTTGAGTGTAAGGCGCTGTTTCGGTTTTCGTCTTATTCATCTGTGGCACTTCTTTGTCACAGTTTAAGTTGCTTACCATGGTCAGCACTGTGATGATGGGCCGCGGCCTGTGTAGTGCTCATTGCTGGTCATTTGAGTTTGCACAAATGTCAGCAAGTTTCTTCGAAGAGTCTCTTGTCTTTCTCTGCCAAGTACCTTCTGTCCTGACAGTGAGGACCTTTGGATGCCTGCTGAGGCTGTAGCCTTCGGACACTGATGAGTTTCGGCTCGAAAACAAAACGGAGGATAGCTATAGTAGTCACGTTTCACTTCTAATGGAGGCGGGACTGGTAAAGGCAACATTTCTTGTACTAATGTCTGGCTTGATGGAAATGTACTTGTGCGAGACAGGAAGATGAAGCAGGACTCTGAAGAGTGGACAGTTAAATGCACAGACGTGCAACTCCAATAGGGAAATAAAAGAAGACGGTGGTGATGGTTTTGTTGTGATTTGATTTGAACCAGAAAGACAGATACACAGACACATAAAGGAAGGAAGAAAGCAACAATTTGAAAGCCTAGTTGTCAGGGAAGAGGAGCTCGTCCTCAAACTCTGGTGGTTCGGACAGAAGTAGGTCCTTTAACGCACTATTTACGTCATCCAAGTCGCTCTGCTCTTCCTGCTGTGATTCACGTATTTTGTAATCCGGTGGTATAAAGTGCTGATTCATTTTGATCATGGTTAACCTCTCCACGCTTTGGGCCGAGAGACTGGTCCTTTTCAAAGTTACAATGGCACCAGCAGCACTGAAAACACGCTCAGAAGAGACACTTGCGACAGGGGAAGCGAGATACTTTATCGCCAGCCTGCTGAGCACTGTCCATTGGCTTCTTTTCCCATACCAATACACCAATGGGTTTCCATCCATGAAGACCTCTGTTGGGTCTTTCAGATAGGCCTGGACCATCCGCTCAATGTTAAGGGGTGCTCGGATGTGCTCGGCCGGTTTTGCCTTTGCATCAGCACTGGACTTACCATACCCCTGCTGTAGAAACCAATCAGTTGCACATTGTGCTGCGGATTATCCTGTTCTTGATGTTATTGTTGGTGTAGGTGACTGCTGGGAGGCAAATGCACTGCCCTCAGGCTCCGAAGTATAACTTGACTCTGGATGCCCTGTAGTACTGGTTATGGCCTGGGATGGGGGCCTGTAATTAACAGCCGTTCGCTTTCAAAAATAGTTGCTTCCTTAGCTATCAAAGTTTTGTAGTTGGCAACATCCACTTCCGAAAAGGAATTACTGCCTTGCTGTTCAGAAATACTTTGTACCGTGGATCCAAAATTGTGGCACTAATGTAATGTGGTTGTGACAAAATTTTATTTTTAATCCTTGTATTTTCCGATAAGCGAGCGGCTAAGGTCTCCGCCAAATGATATGCGTCTTGTTTGTCATCCACACCTGCGTACGTTTCAGACACATCCTTCAGCTGTTGCTCTAGCATGTGCAACAATGGGATAGCTTGGCCCATAGTACAGTCCTCCCTGCTGACTTCACGTGTGAAGATCTCAAAAGGAAGTAGCATCTCAGTCAGGCATTTAATGAGGTCCCATTGAGCCATCTCAACGGTCATGCCTCTCACAGTAGGTTCCCCTATTCTTTGCAAGACATAAGCATTGAGTGGTATGTACAGTTCAAACAGACGATCAAGCATGTAATAAGTTGAGTTCCAACGTGTTGGCACCTCCTGGATGAGCGCTTTGACTGGCAGTTTATGCTCACGTTGAATGACCCTCAGCTGCTTCCGGGCTTTAAAAGAATGGCTGAAATGTGTGCATATTCTTCTGCAGGTGACCAGTAAGTTGCTGACTTTTGATTCATTTTTCAAAAGTCTTGAACAACAATGTTAATGCAGTGTGCCAAACACGGGACCCTGAAATAGCCACCATTGCGCATGGCCAAAACTACATTACTGCCGTTGTCCGTGGCAACAAAACCAATCGTAAGCCCTCTTGGGCGCAGCCACTCAAAGACCTTGGTGTTAAACTCTTCCAAAATGTTTGCAGCAGTATGAGATTTCTCCATGGCAAACATGGCTACAGTTGCATGTTTGCGAGTGGCATGAAAAATCTCTGCAGTATCAACACCAGCAGATAGCTGTTCTCTAACACCCACAAAACTGATCCAGTGTGCAGTGATGCACATGTAATCTGTGGCTTGGCAACTGGTCCACATGTCTGTAGTCAGGTGGATACTGTGAACAGCACTCTGCTTCAAGGCCTTTCCTAGCAATTCCAGCACGTCGTGATGTAGTGCTGGAACTGCAACTCTGGCAAAATAGTAGCGGCTGGGAACATGCCATTTTGGGCAAATGGTTGACACAAATTCCACAAAACCCAACCCTTCAACAAAAGAAAAAGGGAGAAGGTCCAGTGCTAACATTTTAGCCAGCTTCGCATTGTACAAACGTGCTATTGGGTGGTTGCGTTCGTACTGCCCCTCACCCCCAAACATGCTGATAATGGTAGGCTGCATGGTTTTCCTTTCTCTTAGGCTCAACGCACTTTTTGGTAGTGCGGACCTGGTACTTCTTGGTGTCTCCGGCTGACTCTTACTCTTGTGCCACTGAGATGTTGCTGAAGATGTGTGCAACGTTAAGACTGCACTGCTGGGGTCAGGGACACCTTGTGTACCACTACCAGAGAGAATGTCTCACTGTCCTTCCTCTTCCACCGTGATCGGATCTTCTTCTACTCCTTTATCCCCACCAACACCAATGGTTGCAGTTTTTTTTCTGTCGCGAAGGTGGTCCTCCCAGCTGATCAAGTGGTGTTTTTTCAGATGGGTCATTTGGCCTCCGGTACCATAGTTTGTACCAAGCTTACCACGACTAACAGAGGTATTACAAATGGAGCATATAGCAATGTTCTCCTCCTTTTCGCTAACCGTAAAGAAGTCCCAAACTGGGGAGCTTAACTTTGGCCTCCTGCTGGAGGTGCCACTTCCAATGCCGGATGATCTGTAGGGTGTGTGTTGAATTTGACTCTGTGCTGCTGTACCACTACCTACTCCTACAGAGGTGGTGGTTGTGCTGGATGTAGGTCGCTGCCGGGCCTTTGCTAATGCAAATATGGAAGCTGTAGGTCGTGTTGGTGTTACCTGTGGAGGTATGCGTGCTACATCCCTCGCAGCAATTTTGGATAGAGTAAGAATGTTGGTCTCCATCTCCTCGGGGCCGGGAGTGATGTTCGTGATGACTGGCTCGTCGTCATCATCATCATCATCTTGCTGTTGTACATCGACCTCCATAAGTGTAAGGCTTTCTGGAACCTTCCTTTTCCCTAGCTTGGTCTTGGAACGTGGCTCCCTCTCAGACTCAGTTTGTGGCTTCCAAGTGGCATCTAGATCATCAGAAGGGGGCTTGGCGAAGAACTCGATGGACTACCCCTCCTTTTCCTTGCTGGGGATTTGGAAGACAATGGATCTTCTGAATGAGTGGCTTCTTCTTCTACCTCTGCATGAGGCTCAATTTCCTGAACTGCCCCTACTTCAGGAGGAACAACAACTACTATTGCGGGCGGTGGTTGCGGCTGTTGTTGTTGACCACTTATCTGCTGTGTTTCCTCCTGCGTTGATTGGGTACTACTTTGAGATAGCGATAAGTTTATCTCCGGCTCAGCATCACTGCTTTCCACCATTAGGCTGGCTACCTCTTCCCCACTCATGTGCTTGGCCCTGGGTTGGTGGGTTGGGTCCACTGATGCGGATGTGCTGCCCCCAGCTTGCCCCCGGACACCGCTGCTGCAGGCGCAATTTTTTTTTCCCAAAAAGGTACTGGCCGGCACACCAGACTTCAGTGTCACTTGCTTCTTCTGTTCCTTCTTCTTCTCAATAGCAACTTTCTTGGTACTGGAGGACCTGGTACCTGCTTTCTTTGGGCCCATCTTCTTCAGATGTCAGCAGCACTCAGTTGCAGAGATGTCTGGTCAGGTCACACGTCACGTTGTGTGTCCAGCAGCAGGATGTCTGTCTGGAAGTGCAACAGGCAATGATGAGAGACACACCTCCTCCTCAGTCTTTGTGCACCTAAAAGCAAAAAAGCCAGAACATCAGTCAAACATAGCACAAATCAAACAAATAGAATATAGAACTTAGTGTGTGGTGGCCTCAATTATTAAATTTCAGAAACTCTGCCAACAACAACACACAGTGTAGCCATTTATGAGACGTTGACAACAAGGCCAGGGCTTTCCTGGCTACTGTACACTCTGGAAGAATAAGAATATTAAAGAACAAAAACTAAAATGTACTGGAGCATGTTTGGCCTAAATTTGTGCATCACGTGGGATGTATTATATAGCAGCATCAGGGAGCTGCAGCTGGCAATGGGGATTGATTTGGAAGCAGTAAAACAAGAGGAAAAATGGAAAGACACGCAGGCCTATGTGGCAAAAACAGCACACTAATAACTACCACAACAAAATGGCCCCCAGAAACATGGTGACTCACAGGCACAAGGCACGGCAAACAATGAACTCAAGCAGGCCTATATATGGGCAGACAAAGGATGCCTTATAAAACACACACAGCTTTAATGCAAAAACTAAAATCCACATGGCTAAAAACACTTTGGAAAGTTAGACAACCACTACAACAACACAATTATAATGACACAGTACACACGCAAAAAAGGCATTTATTTACCACACCCAATAAGTGAAATAGTCAGACCCTCCAAAAAAAGCCACATTTCGCAATTCAATTGAATCTATTCAATGCCATCCATGGCCTAAATGATGCCAAAATTCCACAGACTACACAGAAACAGTTTTATGCACCCATGGTGACTACCTCTGGGCCTACTGGCATACTGGGCCGCAAGCTTGGAGGCCTATGGCAAAAGCACAGTGGCTGGTTTAACAAAATGGCCGCCGCCCACATGGCCAGGCCACCCAAAATAACAAAAAGTGAAGACAAAGGACAGGACCAGGCAGTTGGAGACTCTGGGAAACTTGCTACCTCTTGGAAAAAATTGTAAAACAAAAAGAAATGACTCCTTGATCACCAAACTACATCTAAATGACAACCTGAGGAGTTTTTTGTGCAAAATGAACTAAATCAACATTTTCGAGAAGGTTTAATGATGCTCGAGAGATATTGTTCGCCAGATTGTAAATTCTGCGTGTTCGGCATCGCGATCGTCACAAATTGTCGTTATCGCGCGCGAAAACGTACATTGAGCGCGCGAAGAAGATAAAAAGTGTAAGTCCGCGTTGTCGCGCAGTGCGGACTTGCCCAAAGTCCGCGAGCTGAACGCCCAGGGTTACCTACTGGCTGAAAAGGCCTATTTATTTAACAAACACCCCAAAAAATAAAATACGCCCCAAAAGCCACATTTTGCAAATCAATCAAATGCCATCCATGGCCTCAATTATGTTACAATTCAACAGACAACACAAACAGTTTTTATGCACCCATGAGGATGACTACCGCCGGGCCTACTTGCACACTAGGCCGCAAGCTTTGAGGCCTATGGCAAAAGCACAGTGGCTGTTCACACAAAATGGCCGCCAACACATGGACAGGCCACCCAGAACAACAAGAAAAGGAACACAAGACAGACAATGCAGGCCTATGGCAAAAGCACAATGCCTGGCTTCACAAAATGGCTGCCACCCACATGGCCAGGCCACCCAAAATAACAAAAAGTGAAGACAAAGGACAGGACCAGGCAGTTGGAGACTCTGGGAAACTTGCTACCTCTTGGAAAAAATTGTAAAACAAAAAAAAATGACTCCTTGATCACCAAACTACATCTAAATGACAACCTGAGGAGTTTTTGTGCAAAATGAACTAAATCAACATTTTCGAGAAGGTTTAATGATGCTCGAGAGATATTGTTCGCCAGATTGTAAATTCTGCGTGTTCGGCATCGCGATCGTCACAAATTGTCGTTATCGCGCGCGAAAACGTACATTGAGCGCGCGAAGAAGATAAAAAGTGTAAGTCCGCGTTGTCGCGCAGTGCGGACTTGCCCAAAGTCCGCGAGCTGAACGCCCAGGGTTACCTACTGGCTGAAAAGGCCTATTTATTTAACAAACACCCCAAAAATAAAATACGCCCCAAAAGCCACATTTTGCAAATCAATCAAATGCCATCCATGGCCTCAATTATGTTACAATTCAACAGACAACACAAACAGTTTTTATGAGGATGACTACCGCCGGGCCTACTGGCACACTAGGCCGCAAGCTTTGAGGCCTATGGCAAAAGCACAGTGGCTGTTCACACAAAATGGCCGCCAACACATGGACAGGCCACCCAGAACAACAAGAAAAGGAACACAAGACAGACAATGCAGACAATGCAGGCCTATGGCAAAAGCACAATGCCTGGCTTCACAAAATGGCTGCCACCCACATGGCCAGGCCACCCAAAATAACAAAAAGTGAAGACAAAGGACAGGACCAGGCAGTTGGAGACTCTGGGAAACTTGCTACCTCTTGGAAACAATTGTAAAACAAAAAAAAATGACTCCTTGATCACCAAACTACATCTAAATGACAACCTGAGGAGTTTTTTGTGCAAAATGAGCTAAATCAACATTTCCGAGAAGGTTTAATGATGCTCGAGAGATATTGTTCGCCAGATTGTAAATTCTGCGTGTTCGGCATCGCGATCGTCACAAATTGTCGTTATCGCGCGCGCGAAAACGTACATTGAGTGCGCGAAGAAGATAAAAAGTGTAAGTCCGCGTTGTTGCGCAGTGCGGACGTGCCCAAAGTCCGCGAGCTGAATGCACAGGGTTACCTACTGGCTGAAAAGGCCTATTTATTTAACAAACACCCAAAAAATTAAAATACGCCCCAAAAACCACTTTTACCAATTCAAAACAATGCCATCCATGGATGCCCGGCCTACATGATGTTTAAACTTTAAATTCAACAGACACCACAGAAACATGCACCCATGGGTACCTCTGGCTCTAGTCTGGGCCTACTGGCTGAAATTCCAATCAAAGAAAAACAACTAGGCCCCTGCCGAAACTACAGGCCACAACAATACATTTTTAAAAATATGGAAATCCCCCAAAAAATGTAGGTACAAACAAGCCCCAATCAAACAAACAAGTACACCAATTCTCCAACTTACTTGTAAAATCTCAAATCCAAGAGTCCTCAAATCCAATCCAATGATATGATGCAGCAGACAGACACAAAAAGTGATCCTTCCAGCTCCAAATCCAAATGAAAGTGAACAGCACATGGACAAAACACTGGGAGGAGCCTGCTGGACAGGAACAGGAAGTTTGAGAATCAGGGGCACTTCCTTCCTCTTGGAAAAAAAGAAAAAGGACTCCTTGCTCACCAAACTACATCTCTAAATGACAACCTGAGGAGTTTTTTGTGCAAAATGAACTAATTCATCATTTTTGAGAAGGTTTTATGATGCTCGAGATATATTCTTCGCCAGATTGTAGTTTCTTCGTGTTCGGGATCGCGATCTTACCAACACTGCCGCCGGAAGTCAGATCGCGCGTCCGAATGACGTGTTCGCGGTCGCACACTCTCGCGGGATCGTGCGGCCGGATTCCAAATCTCGTGGCGCCCGCGAACGGATAGGAAGTCGCGTCGGCGAACGCAGAATCACGGTAGGTCGTTACCGCGCGCGCGAGAACGTATATTGAGCGCGCGATGAAGAAAAACAGCTACGCTACGCCGCAAATTGCGTAGTGCACGGTAACTTCGCGTTCTACGCGAATCGCGAAGTTACCGCAACTTCGCAAGCTTCGCGAGCGTAGCGAAGTTCACCGCCCAGGCTTACCGGCCGGGCACACCGATCGGTCCATTGCTGTACAACGCGTATTTCGGGATACAACGCGTACCCGCTCACAACAGATGCAATGGCCCGGCCGGGCACACCGATCGGTCCATTGCTGTACAACGCGTATTTTGGGATACAACAGATGCAATGGGCCGGCCGGGCACACCGATCGGTCCATTGCTGTACAACGCGTATTTTGGGATACAACGCGTACCCGCTCACAACAGATGCAATGGGTCGGCCGGGCACACCGATCGGTCCATTGCTGTACAACGCATATTTCGGGATACAACGCGTACCCGCTCACAACAGATGCAATGGGCCGGCCGGGCACACCAATCGGTCCATTGCTGTACAACGCGTATTTCGGGATACAACAGATGCAATGGGCCGGCCGGGCACACCGATCGGTCCATTGCTTTACAACGCGTACCTGTACAGGTCAGTCGCATATGTCACCATGCTTGTCACTGGTGAACGTATGTCAGCCACATATACCTGCCAGAGACACAGGGGCACACCTACAACACCACACCCAGTCCACACTGTTTCCTAAGGCATGTAAGGCTGCATTACCTTTTCTGTGTATTGGGGTTGACATGTGGTTTCTGTGGTGGCACTTGTGGGCAGCCACACCCAGGCTGTGCATGTGTTAATGGGGACAGGGTCCTTTGTGTGTTGTGCACATGACCACTGTGATGTGCAACAGTTCATTTTGGAGCATGTGGCATGGTCACATTTCCAGGTTGTGTATGTGTGTGACATGTCACATACCCCCAGGGTCCCATGGGGGAAGGCATGTACGTCACAGGATGACCCATAGCCGCAATAGTGATGTCCCTCCACAGTCTGTGTGCATGTTGTGTTTCCGATGTCTCTGATTCCATGTGCAAGATGGGAGACAGTCTCCACATCAACGTTGTTTGTGCATGGACTTTGATGTTGTGCGTCACTGGCGTCCATGTCTGTCCTGCGGAGGCGACCGGGGCCACTACCTGTGGGAGTCATGTTTGTTTTTCTGACATGTACATGATTCGCCATGTCATGCCAGTGTCAATGTGGCAAGACAGGGTCACTGGGAATCTACCTGTCAATGAGCTGTGATGCCTGTGGCGCATCTGTCCAGACATGTCACTGTGGTGTGTGTGTGGAACGTGACAGCAGGAAATGGATACTGTGACACAGCCTAATGGTTTCCCATAGCACAACCTGGTACCTGTTGTGCACACATGTTGTACTGAGAAGTTAGATGATGGGCATGTAGGTGTGAGTTATGTCCGAACAGAACGGCACACACATCAAGTACTTGTGTCTCATAATGATGTATCATGTGAAATTTAGTTTGGTGAATGGCACATATGTGGGGTGACTGACAATCTTTCTTTCTTCAACCTATGCACTGCAGGGCTCCAGCTGTCCATAGACCATTCCCTGACCTGGCAACGATGGTGGAACATGACAGCATCCGACGGTACCGCTTCACCAGGCAGCTGATTGATGATTTGGCAGTGCGCTTGGCACCACATTTGCAACCTGGCCGGACGTACCCTATGGCGCTGACACCCAAGGTGAAGGTAATGGCAGCCCTACACTTCTTTGCCACCGGTACCTTTCAACACACTGTGGCGACTGCCGGTGGGATGTCACAGACTATGTTCAGCCGTGTGCTACGCAATGTTTTGGAGGCAATGTTGAGATGCCTGAACCAGTACATCTATTTTCCTACACGTCAACAACTCACTGACATCAAGAGTGACTTCTATGCCCTGGGGAGGATGCCACATGTCATTGGCTCCATTGATGGGACACATGTGGCTTTGATACCACCACCGGCACATGAGCAGGCATACCGGAACCGTAAACATTACCATTCGATCAATGCTCTGGTGGTATGTCTTGCAGATATGAGCATCACACATGTGTGTGCCCGTTTCCCTGGTTCAGCACACGATGCCTACGTGATGAGGAGTAGTCGCATCCCGAGGATGATGGCACAGATGCAGAACCAGCGTGCCTGGCTTGTCGGTGTGTACTGACTTTGTACCATTGTGTGTGTTCTGATCTGCAGTATTCCACCCACTTTTCCAACTCAGCTAATGTGCACTTGTCTGTCCGTAGGTGACTCTGGATACCCCAACATGCCGTGGTTGCTGACACCCCTCAGGAACCCTGTGACACCAGCCCAGATTCGCTACAATGAGGCACGTGGTCGGACCAGGAGAGTGATTGAGCGGACCTTTGGTCTCCTGAAGAGCCGCTTCCGCTGCCTGGACAAGACAGGAGGGGCCCTCCCATATGCCCCAGCAAAGGTGTGCAAGATTGTCATCGTCTGCTGCATGCTACACAACCTGGCAGTGCGGAAGGAGTTGCCTCTCATCCTGGATGACGATGACCAACGTCCGCCACCTGTGGAGGATCCTGGCCTGGACCACGATGCCAGTGATGATGATGATGATGATGGTGATGTCCGCACACAGCTCATCACCAACTTCTTCAGCTGAATGTGAGTATCCAGGGAGATGTAATGTGAATGATGTGAGTTTGCATGATATGTGTGGGTGGTGCTCTGGTGCAGTTTGAGTGTGGCCATGTGCTACTTGACTGGATGTGTGCAGCAATGTGTCCTTACAGGTAGTCTGTACTCCCCAACAGTTTTGACATGCTAACTTGGTTTTGTGTAGTTGTCTTGTGACATGTATTGGGCATGAGTATTGCAGTTCTGTCCTGTTCTTCAGTGGTTTTAACTGTGTGTCATGTCTATCCTTCACAGGGTGCTTACTGAGTACTTTGGTCAACTTGGATCCCCCGACACCATGATTCAGCTTTCAGGGTGGCAGCAGTAGTTTGCCTACAAGTGATGTGCCACACACCCCTGGACTTCATATCTTCGGCACTTGTTGACTGTGTGGCCACTGCCACGTGGGTAAACCTTGCATTTGTAGTGGAAACAACATGTTGCAAATGTGTAATGAACCTGTGCTTCACTTTGGGATGTGCGTTGTCTGTGGTCACACATCTGACTGACATTTGCTTACTGCACCTGTGGGCTAGTTGACACAGACTCTGAATAGGTGTGGTGTCTGTGCATTCCACTGTATTTCCTGGCAACATCACTGTGGGCGATGAGTCCGATGGCCCTGGTGTCTCTGTGTTGTGTAGCCCTAGTGGTGTGTCTCCCTCATATGTGTCACGTCACCATCACTCACACGACGGTGTTGTACTTGCTGTAGCAGTTAGCATACACAGTGTAATTTAGCAGGTCATCATCACCGTAACAGTATCCACATTTGAATAACAACAGAGGCAAGTATGGTGTACTAGTGATTTTATTTACAGAAATGTGTGTGTGTATAGTGCACAGGATGGTGGGTGCTGTACATTGGGATTGTGATCCAAAGTTCCCAGATGAGTTGGAAGTCTTGGTAGCAGAAATGTCCTGAGTGAAGTCCACAGTCATATGATACATTAGTCCAACTTGAACTCCCCATGTCATGTGGGAGAGTAGTGTTGCATTCGACAGGGTGAAACATTTGCACACAAAGGAGAATTTCCGGAACAGGTGTTGGCTTCCTGGGGGATGTACGTGGCCATCAACCTCTCAGTTTTCCTTCCTCGGATGAACCCTCTTCTTTGGGGGGACCCTCACGTGCAGGCTGCGGCGGTGCAGGGGAGTCTCCGCCAGAGTCCTCCTCCCTCCCTGTGGCGGTGTCAGTTGTTGCAGCACCAGATGTTGTGGGCACACAGGGAGGTGTGGCCATGTTGGTGCTAATCTGGCGGAGGCATGTCAATATGTCCCTATGCACCGCTGTGAGTTCTTGCAATGTGTCCCACTTGGACTCCATGCGAGACATGTGTGTCTCCACACGGGACATGTGGGAGTCCAAGCGGGCATGATGGGCAGCCTGCTGCTTTTGTATGTCCTTGAGGATCCCCACGACCTGTCTGACCTCTCTGGTGCTATCCTGGTACGCATCAGCGATGCGTGCCAGTTGTGGGTCATCATGCAGTCAGACCCCTCTGCAAGCAGCGACCTATGTCTACCACCCCTCCCACCACCCCTGGCGACACGTGAAGGACCTGCGGTGGCACGCACAGGTGACCCAAGGCCCCCTTGGGGGTTGTTAGTGGTGTTGTCGTCCATTGCTCCACGCTGGGCCTGGGGCTCTGTGCTGTTGCCATCGGTGGTCCTTGGTCTGTCCGTGTCGGCGGGGGTGGTCTGTGTGTTGGCAGTTGTTGGAGGGGTGGGTGCAGGGGGTGCAGGTGTTGGTCTAGCTGGTGCTGCATGATGACTCACACCGGAGGTGCCAGGTAGGTCTTCACCATCCGAGGAGGGCAGAGGCTGTTCCACACCAGTGAGCTCTGTGTCCCCCGTAGCCTGGGACACGGACTCCTCCTCGCCTGCTGCTGTGTCCCCATCATCATCACCTGTATTTGGAAGAGACACACATTGTATGTTATGTTTCTACAGGCATCAATGGTTTACACACCTGACAGTTGTGACTGTACCTCTGGATGCGGGCATGTACATTGCATTGTCCTAAGTTGTCACAGTAAGAGGTTGATATTGGTGTAGCACATTGTCATGCATACCTGGGGCATTTCAATGTGAATATTGAGGTGTGTGTGCATGGCCAGCATTTGTTGTATTTGGTGGACATCCGGCCATCCTTCTCCACCTAGCCCAGTTATCCCACCATGAAGCATGCCACCCTTGCAGTCGGTTCAGGTTGACTCTCAGGATGTCATTCAGTGGTGTCTTGCTGTTGGTTGTTGCACAGTTCCCAGCAGGGCCTTGTGCACCCCACAGCAGTACCCAGTGTCAGCCATCTTGTCAGTCCTTATCCACTCCCTGTGATGTGAGCATGGTTCAGAGTGGTGTTGATGGGCCAATTGTGAGGGTGAGCAGTATCTGTGACTACAACTCCCATCATGCTATTGCCTACACCCCCTTCCCAGCATGCCCGTACTTCCTTCCTTTGGACTCTGCTTCCCTGTGGGGTAGTGTGCCTGTGCTGACAGGAAGGCTGACAGTGTTGTCCTTGCGTTTGTTTGGCTGCAAGTCCCAAGAGTGTCCCTGTGCTTCACACAGCATTACCCAGGGTGGTGGTTCTTTGTGGGATCTTCATTTGGTATGTGAGGCATTGCATTCTCCCAGGTGGGTTATGTGGAGTTTGTGTTGAGGGGGTGTGTGAGGTGAGCTGCTTGTAACTATGGTCAGTGCTGTGAGTCCTCTTTCCCACCCAGACAGATATCCCACCATGCAACGTGCTTGCATTGCAGGGAGTGCAAGTTGGCTTTCAGGATGTCAGGCAGTGGTGTTGTGCTGTTTGTTGGTGCACAGTTCCCAGCAGGGCCTTGTGCTCCCCACAGCAGTACCCAGTGTCAGCCATCTTGTCAGTCCTTATCCACTCCCTGTGATGTGAGCATGGTTCAGAGTGGTGTTGATGGGCCAATTGTGAGGGTGAGCAGTATCTGTGACTACAACTCCCATCATGCTATTGCCTACACCCCCTTCCCAGCATGCCCGTACTTCCTTCCTTTGGACTCTGCTTCCCTGTGTGGTAGTGTGCCTGTGCTGACAGGAAGGCTGACAGTGTTGTCCTTGCGTTTGTTTGGCTACAAGTCCCAAGAGTGTCCCTGTGCTTCACACGGCATTACCCAGGGTGGTGGTTCTTTGTGGGATCTTCATTTGGTATGTGAGGCATTGCATTCTCCCAGGTGGGTTATGTGGAGTTTGTGTTGAGGGGGTGTGTGAGGTGAGCTGCTTGTAACTATGGTCAGTGCTGTGAGTTCTCTTTCCCACCCAGCCAGATATCCCACCATGCAATGTGCTTGCATTGCAGGGAGTGCAAGTTGGCTTTCAGGATGTCAGGCAGTGGTGTTGTGCTGTTTGTTGGTGCACAGTTCCCAGCAGGGCCTTGTGCTCCCCACAGCAGTACCCAGTGTCAGCCATCTTGTCAGTCCTTATCCACTCCCTGTGTTGTGAGCATGGTTCAGAGTGGTGTTGATGGTCCAAATGTGAGGCTGCCCATTATCTGTTACTACGAGTCCCATCATGCTCTTGGCTACACTGACTTCACCAGCATACACAGGATTCCTTCCTTTCTGTGAGCTTCCCTGTGAGGTGGTGTTCTAGTGGTGGCTAAATATCTGACAGTGTTTGTTGGTTAGATTTGTGCCACTGCCTAGCTCAATTTGGTATTGGATTTGTACATGTCATGACACAGTTACATATCACTATGAGATGGCATGTATTGTGTTTATCTGTCTGACATATACTTTTTGGGATGATTATCTTTTGTTTGCTGTTGATTTGCTAGGGGTGCATGGTTTGACTGTCCCCTTGACCGTGATGTGTGTGTATTGGCACACAATATTGTGTATATTAGTTGTGTACTCACCAGGCTCTGGGATGTTTGTTAGTTCTTATACGCTCACTGGTGGTAGGATGGCCCGCACCTTCTCCTCCCAGGGCCTGAGGTATACTGGTTTGGCAGGAGGGCCACTGCCGGTGTGCTGGCTCAGGAGGTAATCCTTCTTCATGAGGTCCCTGACCCTCCTGCGCACATCATACCACCTGTTCTGGATGTCTTCCTTTGTGCGCAAACATGGTGATTGTGCGTTCACCCTGTCGACGATCCTCGCCCACATCTTGGTTTTCTGCGACATGGGGGTCTGTTGGAACAATGTGCCAAACAACTGTGGCTCTACCCTCAGGATCTCGTCTACCATGACTTCCAATTCACTATCTAGGAACTTTGGATTCTTCTTTAGGGGCATGGTGATGGGTGGTGGTGGTGATTGATGTGTGTGTGTGTGCAAGTGAGGGTGTGTGAGTATAGGTTTTGCTGTGTGTGTGTGAGGGTGCTATTTGTTGAGGTGCTAATGGTGTGTGGCTTTTGTGTTGGATGAGCTGTGTGTGTGTCTGTGTTTGCTGTGTGATGGTGTTCTCTGCTGGCAGGTCAGTGGAATTTGCAAAGGATCATGGTAGGGATTTGTGGCCTTTATGTAGGTGGAGTTGGGGGTGTGTCCTTGTTCAATTTTTTTCACCCCCTGTATTTATTGGCTTTTTCATTGCTTGTTTGGCCCTCTATTTTTGTATTTTTTCATTTGTGATTATTGTGCATGTTGGAGTCGTTCTTCTGACCGAGTAGGACGTTGCAGTTATCTTGTGCGCGCCTTTCCGAGTCGTTCCCGCTGTGTTTCAGCTCTGTTTCATATGCGGCGTACGCGTCGGTCGCGGTGTATTGTGTTTGTTCGGCTGGGTTTTGTATGCATTTCGGTCGTACGGCTTGGGTTCCATGCGAATCGGTCTGCTTTTGCACCCATTGCATCGTACTGCGCTGGTCGGAGTTCGCGGGTACGTTTTGTTCGGCTTTCTTCCTGGTGCGTGTCGGTCGGTTCGATTCGTGTGGTTTTCCGGCCGGATAGCTTGTTTCCGTCCGGGTCGGTCGTTCGCCTTGAGTTCCGTACGAGTCGGTCGTGATTCACATGCATTTCATCGTACTTCCCAGGTCGGTCAACGCCGGTACGTGTCGGTCGGACTATTATCCCGTACCGAGACGGTCGGTATTTTTTCCGGCCCGAATCGGAATTGGCCCCTCAGTGTTAAGGCGAGGTCTTTGAGGCTCTTTAAACAACACATGACTAGCATTTTTCTTTTGGCAATCCTACTTTATATTCCTTTTCATGAAATGCATTCTCACACTATGGCAGTAAATGTAAAACACAACTGTAAGGAATAGGCAGAGTGGGGTCCAGGGGGTACTGGAACCAGAAAAAAAAACTTATCCTCTGTAACCAGTTTACAAAGGTATGTAAATATGCAAATGGTCTTATAAGACCTGTGAAAAACTCGGGCATGCCAAAGTAAAGACTCCAGCTTGAGCCGCAGCAGCCCGGGCTGAGATACACGACGGAGGGGGGGAGGGCGTTGCAGCAAGTTGGCCATTGGATGTTGCAGCATATTTAAAAGCACAACGTGTGCTTTCAGGATCCAGGATCATCTGAAAGCACACGTTGTGCTTTTAAACTTGCTGCATTTCTTTTCTTAATGCAACGCAGCTGCGGGGCTGATTGTGGGCCTTTTGAAAGTATTTATGTTAATCACAGCACCCGTCAAGGGCTGCATTTAACATAAATACTTTCAAAAGGCAAACAATCAGCCCCACAGCCACGCTCTATTTAGAAAAGAAATGCATCAAGTTTAAAAGAATTAAAGTGTGCTTTCAGATGATTCTAAAAGCACACCTCGTGTTTGTAGACTTGCTGCATTTCTTTTCTAAATAGAGCACGAGCATTTTCTGCCTTTTGGAGCATGAAAGCTCTCCCAGGATGTACTGTGTGCACTCGGGAGGACAGAGGTGCACGCGCGCATCTTACAGGGAACAGTGGTCATCAGTGATGTCACTGACCATTTCATGAGTGATGTAATATGTGAGGTCATAAGAAGTGCATTGCGGCGGCACAGGTTATAGTTATCTCACTAACTATAACACCTGAGTTTCTCTGGTTTTGTATGAGTGAAATGTCAGCTAACTACAATAACGTCCTTGCAAACTTTGTTTTTTTCCATAAATAAATATATATATATATAATTCACTGAAAAAACCATAGGTTTCAGGGACGTTATAGTTAGTTGGACATTTCACTCGTACAAAACCAGAGAAATTCCGTAGTTATAGTTAGTTCAGCTAACTATAACTCACGCCCCGCAATGCACTGCTGATGACGTCACATATTACATCATTCATGACATGGTCAGTGACATCACTGATGACATCTCAAATGACATCACTGATGACATCACTGATGACTTCATCCAGTGACTGTGTGTTTCTTTAAAGTTTAAATATGTATTATATATATGCCAAGGTGTATTGAAGAATGAGTAGGTGTATAAGTGTCTGGATGGAGGATTTAGTAGGTGCGTGACTGACTGTTTAAGTGAGTGATTACATGTGTCTTACTGAATGCATGGTTTGGTGAGTAGCTACATGAGTGTCTATATGGGGTATTGATTTGTTGCCTGAGTATTTGTATGGGTGCCTGAGTGTGTGTGTGAGTGGGTGGGAGGTGTTTGACTCTGTGCATAGATGTTTGAGTGGTTGTTTCACTGGGTGTATGGGTTCAAGAGTGCATGTGGAAACAACTGTATGGGTGGGTCAGTGTGTGTATGGGTGTGTTGGTGAGTGAATGGATGTCTCAGTGGTACATGTCCAAGTAACTACATATGTAATAGGCAGTGTATGTGAGAGTTGCAGTATATAAATGACTATACGTGAGAGTCAGTGATTGTGAGAGTGGCTGTATGGATGAGTGTGTACTTGTATCAGTGATTGTATAAGAGAGTAAGTATGCGTTAGTATCTGTATGAATAAGTGAGGTGGTGTGTGCATAACTGTATAGGTGAGTAAATGGGAGTGTGATTGATTCTTTGCATGACTGACTAGGCGTGTGAGTAACTCTATGAGTGAGTGGTGGTGTGTGAGTGTCTGTATAGGTGTATGAGTGCTTATGATAGTGCTGTATTGATGAGTGACTGCATGTATGAGTGACTGAATGGGTGAATGAGTGGATGTGTGTGTAGACCTAGGAATCTGTGAGTGCGTATGTAGTAACTGGTATTGGTGTGTCTTTGGTTTCGATAATGGTAGTCTGTATTTTAGCGCAGGTGTATCAAAGGTTATATTAGACTGTGAGGAGGTGCATCAGATTTTCACGTGGATGATGCCACCAATGATGTCATCAGTGATGTCATTTGAGATGTCATCAGTGATGTCATCAGTAATGTCACTGACCATGTCATGAATGATGTAATATGTGACGTCATCAGCAGTGCATTGCGGGGGCGCGATTATAGTTAGCTGAACTAAGTATAACGGCGGAATTTCTCTGGTTTTGTACAAGTGAAATGTCCAACTAACTATAACGTCCCTGAAACCTATGGTTTTTTCAGTGAATTTCTATGGTTTCTTAAATGCTAATTTCTAACTATAACGTCCCTGAAACCTATGGTTTTTTCAGTGAATTTCAAAGGTTTTTTAAATGCTAATCTTAAAGTTAAAGTTTTTAACACTCATTCTTCAGAAATCAATCAGTGTTTTGCCAGAAAAGTTAAAAACATCAATGCAAGGCAGGAAAAGGAACCCGTATCAATGCCCATTTCTAATTACCAAAATCCGGGGCGACCCGGTCCACTAAAAGCCCTGGGTTTCGCGTTTACACACCTCAGAGCTGGCAGTAGCCAGCGCAGATCTCATATTACTTCCCATTCTGAGCTCAAAATTCAAAATAGTGCTCTAAATTCATACCTGCTGAATTCCGGACCTGGCCCAGTCGATACTAAATTGCACCCGATAGAGAGCCCGACTTAAAATAAGGGCTTTAGATTTGGGTCGCAAATGTAAAATGTAAAATCCTACTATTTCTGGAACACGTACAAACGCCATAGGCACAACCACCATAGGGAATGGTAGGTGGGAGGAGAGAGATTTCTTTCAAAGGTGCTCTTGGTGACTTCGCCCCTTAGGTAGTTTTTTTTAGAGATTTACCAATTTCTCCTAGAATCGGGAGGTTTTCATTTACGACCCAGGTTGTTCCAGGCAGAGCCTGGGAATGTTGACACCAAGGGAGCGTGCTGAGTGTAAGCTGGAGCAAGCAGTACGCACGCACTGTGGACGCCCGCAGGCCGCAGCCCTACCTTGTGAACTGCAGCCGGTCTGCAGTGGAACCGCACTGCTGCTTGGGAAAGAATACGAGAGGAGGTGGCGGGGCTGCCCTCGGAGATGGACATAGGGGAGCTATGCGCTCCGCGGAAGAAAGGTAACGTCGGACCCATTCCTGACAGCCAGACAGTGGCGTATCGTCAAATGATGGGGCCCACTGCTTAGTGGGAAGAAGGCCCCTGAATCTCACATATTTCACAGATATTCATTGACCTTGGTAGGAATTGGGTCCTTCTGAATGGTTTGGGGGCCCGTGAACGGTTGGGGCCCCTCAAGCATCAAGCAATGGCGGTAGGAGACTGAGTGTGTTGCGCCCCTGCAGATAGAACGAAGCGTATCCCCTGTGTCTGTCATTTCACCACGGGCACTCCTGTGGCGTTTTAAATGAGCATTTCAATTCCACTCAGGGACCGGCAGACACAGCAATGCTCCAGTCTTGTCTCACTCGAGACTATGCCGACCTTGTGTGTCTCGGCCCGTCGGCATCCCTTTCAGGGAAGGGCCAAGGTGCCAAGAGCTCGGACCTTGGGCACCATCTACTATTGGAACCAGGACCGCGTGGCCCCGGACACCTCACAGCTGTACCTCTAGCACTAACTAATGTGCTTCGAAGTGCAGCCTGTGTCTTACATGTGCGGTGATAGCTTTCCGGCAGCGCATCACTCTCGCTCTTGGAATGTCAGTTAATCAGAGCCTCGAGGCATCCCGACGATGAACACCCGCCAGGGAGGGTTTCCATGGCGAGGAAAGAGTGTACTGTCCCAGTAGTGCAAGGGAAGACGCATGGTCGTGAAATCGCCAACTGGGAAGGCCTAATGGGTTACTACTACTTACTACACAGCCCCGATTACACGAAAGAGGTGCATCATGGTTGTCCGTGCTGCATACCAGCCCATATAGCTGTATTTATTACTAGCATTAGATGGATACTGCCTAGTCTCAGCTCCACGGATAGTGCACGGCCCATATTAAATGCAAATTACGCTGTCCTGAGGTGACTGCGGCGCGTGGCTCCTACTAAATTAATTATATGCAGCCCTGTTATTTATTAGTCAACTGTACCAAGTAGACGACGATAGACAGTCTCTAAGCGGGAGCAATCCTTTCGTACAAATAGTGACTGGCCCCTACTGCATGAACCCTACACAGTCCCTTTCATATTATCAGTACCGGGATAGAGCACGATCCATGTAAACAAATGGCTTAGAGACCCTTTCCAACGTATACCTCATGGCATCATCACCTCGAGAAACGCCTGGTACATTTCACATTGAGTGGTCTGTTTAAGCACACATTGCATATCCCTGATTGGTCGATTAGGGTGTGGCTCTTACTTGACAGACATGCATCCATTAAGGGCCACGTGCAAGGGCCCCCGTCACTCCATGATGCTTGCATGCTCCTCTGCGGATATAAAGCCATCAGTTAGCCATCTGTGTTTCTCATAAAGTGTACGCTGTTTCTACTGAGGGACTAGTGCACAGTGGATGAGACTGTGTAACACGCGTGGACCGTGCCTGCGTCTCTGGCCCAGGCTCGAGTGCACGTCCTTGCTGATGCTTTAGTATCTCTGCCGGGCTCTGGTGTTAGTCCAGATGTTGCAGCACTAGCAGCTGCGGCGCGTGCACCCTGAGCACGAGAGCCTGGCATTGAACGTATGTAATCAATAGATATTATTGTGCCGGGGCACTGCACAGGTGGGCTATTATGCATTAAGCGGAGTGCAGGTGTTCTATATGCATAGCGAATGGGGGGCAGTACGCATGTTTGCGATGGGCATTGTGCAGAGATATCTTTCGGGTGCTTTGTACGGGGCAGATGTGCAGTAGTATTATGCAAGAACATTGGCGAGGTGGCATCGTGCAGGTGGCATCATAAAGGCTGGATACAAACGTGACAAGTTCTCCAACCCCTGCTCTCTATACACCTACTTGCTATTTCTCTCCCCTCGTGCTCAACCACTGACTTGGTTGGACTCGAATCAGCTGTTCTGATTTTAGATTTATTTATTGAATTTTTTTTTTTTTATGGCAACATGTACCATTGTAAAGCGCTCTGATACCGTCCGGTCTTGCCAGCGCTATATAAAACTCAAATAAATAAACTCACGAGGCATTTGCGCAAAGAGCAATGAATTGGCAGTGGCGCGGTGGGAAAGGGGGGAACTTCTCGAAATTGGCATTGACACGCTTGACACTGAGTGATACAGAAAACATACACATTTCCTGCAAGGCCTGTGAGGGTTAGAAGAGGCAGTCGAGGACAAGGGAGGAAGCTGTTATTAGAGTGCCCATGGGATGGCAGCTCACGCCACCTCAGAGCACCCCTGGGCCATGATGGCTGGTTTCTACTTCGTGGTTAGAAATCCCGATGCCCTCAGCACTCGGTGTGTGGGGGGTGAGGAGGGGTGGGGCAGAGAGGCAGGGAAGCTCCGATAGGGATTCTGTTGTGTATGCCCAGACCACGTGAGAGCTGCGGTGCTTTTACAACCCTGCAGAGTGCGTGCACTTGACGTGCACTTGATTCAATGTGTGCTTCCCGGCAGCGCTACAAAGAGTGTCGGGGATGTGCGATGCGGGCAGGTCCTGGATGTGACTGCACCATTGTCCATATGGTCAGGGACTACCGACAATCCCCCTCCCTGTCCTGCGCATTACCACAGTTAAACAAATAAAGCAATTGGACATGAGAGGAGTTTTCTTTGGAAGGCGGGGGGTCTCGCGACCCCCCGGCCGTATTTATTAAAACATGAAAACAAATTAAAATTTGAAATAAACAATATTTACACAAATCATTTTTATGCAGAAAAATTAGACATTATGTTACAATCAATGTAGACAGGTATCAATGGCTAACCTTAACAAATGTCTAATACAGCGTGTTTCCTAACCGAATCTAACATCATACTTATTACTTTTCTGCATATCCTAGTTTTGGGCCTACGGCAAGGTCGCTAACCGGTGTCAAATCCTTATTAACCAGCTATGCCCTCACGTATGAGTGCGCATGCGCAGAGGGCCCGTTTACCGAGAGGGTACTTCCCCCCCTCCCGGTTACCCCCGTACGCTCCATGAACTCCATTACCCAAAGGGGGGCCCTTGCACCCTGCGCCGTTTAATGACGTCATCGTGCACGTGCGGGGTGGCTAACCAGCCCAGAGAAAGCGTGACTCCCCCTCCCCGCACCCATCCAACCAAGCGGATGTACCGCCCCTGGAGTTCTGGGAGAGACCACTTGCCCCTCCCCTGGGCGACCCCATTCAAGAATGGTGACGCCCCCTAAGGACCTTAAATTGACTGCTCACCGATCATGACCTTACCGCCTGACCAAGGACTATCAATAAATACGACAATTATGTTACCTGCAAACGGGAAAAAGGCCTAAGGACAAAGTTTACACAAAACCTTACTGTGCAACCATAGCTTGATACTTGAGCCTGTAAACGGGAAAAGGCCTAAGGAAAACTCACACCAACTCACAACTACAGTGAAAACGAACCTAAAATGATACAATCAACATACAAACGCAAGAGTCTGCTTCAGGGGCTGGTGGGTGGGAAAGATTATTCTGCGCCTTTACGAGGCGCGGGGCAAGCCTGGGGAGTGCGGGAACAAGAGGGCGCCTCCCGCGCTCCCCCGGCCTTTTAAACCCCGCTGGGGGCAGACCAGTTACAACTGGTCCGCCCACTCTGGCTCCCCTCCTTTGACCCGGAAGCAATTAGATTGCTTCCGGGTCAATGCAGGAGTCAGCACCAATCAGCGGTGGGCGCGCCCGCCCGCGTCATCAAGAGCGCGGCGGAGGGGCACGCCCCACCACCAAGAGTGCAGGGGAGGAGGGGGCCGGCGCCCCGCCATACGTGCAGGGGGCCGAGCTGCCCCCCTTTCCTTATGGTCAGGGACTACCGACAATCCCCTCCCTGTCCTGCGCATTACCACAGTTAAACAAATAAAGCAATTGGACATGAGAGGAGTTTTCTTTGGAAGGCGGGAGTCTCGCGACCCCCGGCCGTATTCATTAAAACATGAAAACAAATTAAAATTTGAAATAAACAATATTTACACAAGCATTTTTATGCAGAAAAATTAGACATTATGTTACAATCAATGTAGACAGGTATCAATGGCTAACCTTAACAAATGTCTAATACAGCGTGTTTCCTAACCGAATCTAACATCATACTTATTACTTTTCTGCATATCCTAGTTTTGGGCCTACGGCAAGGTCGCTAACCGGTGTCAAATCCTTATTAACCAGCTACGCCCTCACGTATGAGTGCGCATGCGCAGAGGGCCCGTTTACCGAGAGGGTACTTCCCCCTCCCGGTTACCCCCGTACGCTCCATGAACTCCATTACCCAAAGGGGGCCCTTGCACTCTGCGCCGTTTAATGACGTCATCGTGCACGTGCGGGGTGGCTAACCAGCCCAGAGAAAGCGTGACTCCCCCTCCCCCGCACCCATCCAACCAAGCGGATGTACCGCCCCTGGAGTTCTGGGAGAGACCACTTGCCCCTTCCCCTGGGCGACCCCATTCAAGAATGGTGACGCCCCTAAGGACCTTAAATTGACTGCTCACCGATCATGACCTTACCGCCACAGGCCAGCATAGTTGACCGACTATCTGGCCCCCTATCCTCCTCTTCCGAAAGGTCATGCCTACTTAGAACCTCCCAGCCATGCCAAAATGTTCTCCAGAAAAATTTGGTTACCTGCCCCAGACAGATGGACCCCGTCCTGCAAGAAGAACTGTTCCCCCAGATACACCCATGTGGTATATTCTGTAGTTGAGGTGACCGAAATAATTTCTCTATCTTGTTGTTGATCCTCTTTACCGAGTGATTCAACGCCCTGACCGAGTCCCCCTCCATTTGAGCCTGGGAATCATCTGAGACCACACTATGGTGCAGCCTTGGCATGTTTTAGCTAGCCAGTTTACTTCCGATATTATCTCCTCCATCAGGACCCTCCTGCCCAATTTCACCAGATCGTTGCCCCCAGGTGTAGGATAACTACTGCGGGCGGCGGGGTGTGTCTATTGAGCAACTCTGTAAAGAACCCCTAAACTGACTGAGGCATAGGCCCCCTACCATGAAAGGAAACTTCGAAACCTCCTTGTTCCGCCCTCTGTCTATAGCTACCTGAAAAGAAAACAGATTTAACGCGCTTTACAAATGAGTGACCAACCACCCATACCACTTGTGTCTCCTTCCTCCGTTCCTGTGTCCGCCGTGCTGAAGGTACTTGCTGTTGGTGACCCGGCAACAGTTTCCGCCCTGCGTGACAGGTTTGAGAAACTGAAATAGAAGCAAACAACGACAGGCGTCAGCGTAACTTACTTGTCACCTCACAGCATGTGCATCCGCACATAACGTTTGTAACAGTTGGAAGACCATCTCCCAATCCTTTTTACGCTGCTCGCATGCAACCCTCTAGCAGTCGCCTCGGTGGCCGCACCTATCCTGAAGGAATGCGTCCCAAAATCCTTTAGATTGAAACCAGCCCTGTCCATTGTCATCGACAGTACTCGTTGGAATTGGAACCTGGTCAGTGGGGTACCGTCTGCATGCATTCACAATGCTCCCCCCTTTGCGCCGCTCGCTGTTTGATAAAGGCTTCTACATGGAACACTGGGCAGCAAGGATTAGCCCGTGCCCGATGGAGTACCAGCCCGTCCCCCCGGGCCTCCTGGTCAGTTTTTGATTTACGTATGGTAATCAACAGCACCTCGCCCAATATTTTTGTGTGTTCCAGTCGAAGACCCCCCAGCATGTCCTGCTTGCTGCTAGCCACCAGTTCCCCTACCCGGAATGCCCCATAAAAGGCCAAAGTAAAGGCGGCTCTGAACAAGAGTACTTCCCCATACGAACAGCAGGTGTCAGACAAGGCATTCAATAATGATGCCAGCCGGTCTAAACCTATTGGTTGCCTGGAATCTGCGGTGGTTGCTTGCAGGCGCCGCCACCCCTTTAGTGCCTTCCGCACGACGAAACTATTCGTGGGATCTCTGGCCCCCTGAGTTGTGCCATGAAAGACACGGCCGCCCTGTGTCTGCTAGCTGTCGCTGCTGAGCGCCCCTCCTTATGTAATGCATCTAGGTACTTAGCGAAATTCTCCTCATGCTCCCATTTCTCTGCCCAGTCCCGTCCCAAAAAGGAGCAATAAGACAAAAACGCCCCTTCGTAAGCGGTCCTGGTCCTGGGCGCTAGGCTAGCTGCCACGAGGTTCTGTAGCTGGGGGCACCAATTTGCCAGAGTGTTACTGGGAAGTGTGCAGGCATCGCCTCTGCGGATGGTAGGTGTTCCCTGAATACCTGCATCTTAAAGCGAGACAGTGCATCGGCTGCGTTATTCAACACCCCTGTGACATGTTTGGCCCTAAACTGTACATTGAGTTTCATGCAAGCCAACACAATCTCCTTAAGTAGGCGGAGTATAAACTTACATCGTGCCGCCTGCTGGTTGATACATTCGACTACCGTCATGTTATCTGACCAGAAGATTACAGATCGATTACACAACTGATCAGGCCAAACTGTTAATGCAACCCATATTGGAAATAGCTCCAAGAAACCGATATTAGCTGTCAGGCCGCTCGCATCCCACCAAACCGGCCACCGTTGGGCCACCCACTTGTTTCCCAGTATGGCACCAAACCCCACACTGCCTGCAGCATCCGTCCATAGACCTAACTCTGCAGACGTAGTAGGGGACCGCACCACACCACTCTGCCGTTGAAGCCCTCCAGAAATGCGATCCAAATACGCATGTCCTGGCGGACCTCAGCCAGCAATCTAGTGTGATGGTAGTTTCTCTCGCAGGCCCATCATGGCCTGCGAGATTGAGCGGGAGAAGGGGCGTGCCATGGGTATGACTCTTAATGCGAAATTCAGCTGGCCCACAATCTGTTGTAGCTGCTGGAGCGTCACTCTATCTTTGACCAAACCTTGCTGGAGAGCTGCTCTAAATTTCGTGATTTTGTCTTTTGGTAACCTGAAACAGCCCTCCACTGAGTCCAATTCTATGCCTAAGAATTCCAATGTGGTTGCAGGGCCCACCGTCTTTCCGGGTGCCAGCGTAACCGATAATATGCTGAATATATACTTTGTACTTCCTGTGAACCGCCCAGATCCAGTTGGTCTGCGAGTTCCTCAGGCTGCGAATGGCTGGCTGAGCCGGGGCTGAGCATCTAAGACTTACATTGACACCATACGCTTTATTGTGCGAGTCCAGCAGAGCATTAGTTGTATAACCTAAAAACATTGAAAGCAGATTTTCCACGAGAGCGTCTAGCATAGCCCCCAATGCCTTACCATCAGACTTTCCACTGAGAGCGCTTATATCGCCCCAATTGTATTACATGAGGAGCGCTGAACTTAGGCTTATAGTGAGAGTGCTTAGTATAGCACATGGTTGCCTTGCATAAGGAGCCCTTATTATATTTCGCAGAAGATTAGCTGAATTGCCCAGCATCACCTGCGTTCTAGGTCATTGAAATGACTCGATCAATAAAACCTTTTAGAAGGAGAAGGGCAAAAGCATTCTCCCATCTTGGATCTCATGAGAAGTGCTGCAAACCAGTGAGATGCCCTTTGCTACCCCTCCCCTGACCGCTTGCAGGGGAATGCCACCACAATCCCGTTATAGCACCTGCTAATAGTTTCCAGTATAACCAGTATCCGGCTCCCCTGAAGGTGTATACCAAATATGCGCGCCTGACTAATTAAATAATGAACTTGGGGTGTAAAGCAACACGTAGTAGAGCATTCCTGGTTAATTAGGGAATGCCGATGCTAATACGTTTTGTCAAATCAAGGAAGGATCCACATGATTGGTAACCCAGTGCATGCCTTTATGCCTCTTCAGTGGACCTATTACTTTCCAACCCCCTATCTCCAGATCTAAAATACATCCATTAGCCATGACTGCTCATGCACACGCTCGTGAATGGTATGCCCCGTGCCCCCTTTAATTAGCATCCTTCAATTATCTTTGCCCCTTTGGCCTCTGTCCAATCAAGGCTGTCGATAAACAAAATGATTGCTCATGATATTAGAGGAAAGACAAACTGGCAGACTTCGCTACTGTGCTAATCTGTCCTTTGGACCCTAGAGAAAACTTTAGTGGCAAACCGGGTGTAATCCTTCGTTTGACCATGTGATGCATGCAAACACGTAGATGTAATAACTGTATTCACAAGACAGCTTACTCGTGAAGGAAGGAGGTATAGGTAAGTCCCATATAATATTGGACGTTTCTTTGCCCCACCGGTAGCTGTCCCTTCGCGCGCTCAATTTTCAATATCAAGGTTTCATTTACCTCAATAGAACACTTGTAAAGCAGCTTCGCAATCCTCAAAAATTCCATCTGGGGCCGGCCATGTGTTGCCTGCACTGTAGACAACGCTACCCACAAGCTCAGAAAACACCCAAAAAAAAACCCTAACTCCACTTATGTAAGAGACGGGAGAGCCTTTGTCAGGTCCTGATTTATCAAGTGGCCACATGCCAACCCGACTATTGCTTCCAAGGTTGTGCTTGATTGGTAAGAGGGCGCAAGGCGCTCTAACACGATAGGCTCTAACAGCTGGATACACACTAGGAACATTTAATGTTGTATCGAAGAGTATCACAGCCAAATGTTCTAGCTCACACGCGGCGGGCGTGGGAAACTCATTCTTTAGCATGATACATTTTAAAAGATTGCCTCATACCACCAAGGCTGTAAGAATGAATGCTTGGAACGCAGCTACCCGAGTTCTGATGTACGTCACATTTTCCAACACAATTAAAAGACATTGTATCGTGCTCTCCTTCCAATGTATACAAAACAGTGCCACCAATGGTGTGCTGTCCCATGAGCTGGAGATTAAAATTAGGTGTCGGTGCCGAGTAAGAACTGGCCAATAGATGAATCAATGTACAATGCACAAGGTGAGTGACTGTCTGAAACACTATCTCAAGTCCGGGAGCCCGGCATCCATGTATGGCCCAGAAAAGCTTTTAAAAGCACACTAGTGCATTGAGCCAACACAGTAGAAAATGATGGGCCCAAACCCCTCAAGCAAAATGCTCCGCTACGTACAAAGGGTGATTACACCGTCCATTGGAAACTGAGCTGCCAACCACATGCGCCATGAAGAGTCCACTTGATAAATTACGACCCTTATTAAGAAATTTACGGCCGTGTGAGCAGGCGCAGCCACAAGAATAAGTGCGCTACCACCCGTATAGCCGGCAAAGCAGACATTTTCAAACCACCTTAGTCCATCAAGTTGGAGGTAATCTTCTGTACTGTACAACGGATCCTATGAAACCACTAGCGTAATTTTACGTGGGTAACCAAACTCATTGAAACACGAGGATTTGAACACAATCTTCAGAGTAAGAGTAAGAGACCTTAACCACTAGGCCCCAGTGACTCATCACATAGCTTGCGTACAGCCCTAAACACCCGAGGGATTCCAACATGCCAAATGTGCCCCGATTAAATTACCATAGCCAGCGTGCAACTTGCCCGGGGAACGTAATGACATTTCCGCCGCCCCTGCGCCCCGCCGGTTAACGGGAAATATCCCCCATGTACTTGAAGGCCATCCCCTAAACTGCTGACGCCACCCGGGCTGTGACAGCACAAGAGGCTTCGTTTGTGCGGAGTTGAGCCCTGATGCGCCTAAAGCCCAAACGGTGAGGGGCCTAATAACAGGACCTACATTCAGTGCAGGCAGCATGCAGCACGTAACAGTAATACCAGATTTCCTAGTCCCACCCGTGGCATTTCCCGCCACCAACGATACCGCTCACGGTCTGCAATCAGCTGTTCGCCCGCTCCACGATGATGACGCCGCCGCCCTCTGATCTTTGCGACGAATCTCGTCCGCTCACGGCCCCTTTTTAACCCACAGCCGATGGAATCTTCCAGCGCACCGATGGAATCCTCTCATGTTGAGCTCTGAAAAGACAAAACAGAAATTAAAAGATTATTCTGCGCCTTTACCAGGCGCGGGGCAAGCCTGGGGAGTGCGGGAACAAGAGGGAGCCTCCCGCGCTCCCCCGGCCTTTTAAACCCCTCTGGGGGCAGACCAGTTACAACTGGTCTGCCCACTCTGGCTCCCCTCCTTTGACCCGGAAGCAATTAGATTGCTTCCGGGTCAATGCAGGAGCCAGCACCAATCGGCGGTGGGGCGCGCCCGCCGCGTCATCAAGATGCGGCGGAGGGGCACGCCCACCACCGAGAGTGCAGGGGAGGAGGGGGCCGGCGCCCCGCCATACGTGCGGGGGCCGAGCGGCCCCCCTTTCCTTCAGTCAAGTTTCAGGACAGCGAGGGGCGCTGCGTGGGCACTGGCGGGAGATTGAAAATGTAGCAGTTCAGAAGTAGTACCAGGACACCGCTCTGACACATACGTGAAAGATACAGAGGGGACATTGAGGGATAATGGTAAAAAATAAAAATAAAAAAGTGTAGCGCGGGCGAAAGCGGGCACGCAGTGGACATTGAGGGGCACTGGGTGCCACCTGTCCGGTAGACATTTACAGACACGGGGCGGGATGCTGTTGGGACATGGAGTGGCCCTGGCAGAAGCCAAATTGCCGAGGAGGGGCATTGAATGGGCAGCGACAGACAAGCTTGTGGTGGGCACCGGCAGACAAGCAGCAGAATGCAGATGGGGTATGGAGTGGCACCCTCACAGGTGTCAGATTATGGGAGGGGAATTGAATGACCATTGTCAGGGTGGGCACTGGCAAGGGTGGGGGCCTCGGACTGGCATCAACATTTAAGTGGACAGTCAGTGTTCTGCTATGTCGTGGGGGCCAGTACAAGTGCTGCAGATGGGAGGAGAGGGGGCTGGACCAGGCGGAAGGGTCTGAGACGCAGGGAAACATCTCCCTGCAGACCAAGGTCAGAAGCAGTGTTCTCCCTGCAAACCCTACACATGCTGCTCTGCGCCGCGTGACCCCCTGACGTGACCCCGTGCAAGTAGGTTCCGGGGCTATAGGTGTCATTCCTGATGGGGGTGGGGGGGCTAGGAGGTGGTCATTCGGCTTCAGCCAGTGGAGTGGGAGGGAGGAGGTGTGGTGGGCTTCGATGCGGGTCATCAGCCTCTTATTACATCTGTAATGCGCTGTCGCTCAAAATTTTCGTTTTCGAGGCCAGTCGTCCATTTCTGAAGAGATGTGACCATTTTGCGCTATTGTAGAAAAATCTATGACACTGATTCCCGTAAAAAAAATACAGTTTGAACGGTCACTGAATTAAGCAGTGTTTCACAACACCACATTCAAATTTCGATAGGTAGAGCTGCGCGCTCTTAAAACAATAGACCGCCTTAAAAGCGACAACTTTGCCGATGAAATGTTTTTTTTACTTGCCTATTGACAAATACACCATGCTGACGATTGTTGAATATATTGCACCCTTTTCAGAAAATGTTACAGCCTTTAAATTAAACTCTAAGAATTAAAAACATTTGTTGTTGAGCTCTTTTGAAATGTGTTTTAGTTGCCCTGGGGCAGTTTTGAAGAGGCTGCCACTGCTCCATAGCCTGGTTTTGTACATCTCGCCCCCCCGCTAGTCGTCTGTCATCCCTGCAGCAGACCCTCGCGTGGATGCAGTGTGCCTGGCGCTGAGCTGGCCTTCGCCAATGTAAGCGGCTTCCTTAAGTACAGTGCATGCGCTATAAAGTGGCGCTCTAGGCGTTAGAGCTGTTTTCACCCCCAACGGAGCCTCTTCGTTCGCAGCTAAGCTAACTTTAGGCAGACCCATTGATCAAACATTGATCGAACACTTTACCAAATAGCATTGTATAGATCCAGAGGCAACTATCTCTGATCATCTGCGAGGGATTCATAAAAAATGTACAGATACGCTATATTTCTCAAACAATTTTACTGATATATATCGTATTCCTGGGGAAACATCTTTGAAAGACTCTGAACGCTGTTTTCTTGCAATTTTCGGAACGATCTGGATGAAGTATGTACGAGTGAGCAATGCACTATTGCTTTCTACATCAATCAATCAAGTGACTATTATTTTTTCGGCAATCCCCCCGGGACCTGGCCCACCCACACAGGTAATTTATTTTTAAAAAACAAGCCCCGGGGAGTGGCGGTCCCCAGGGCTGCGGGGGGGCTGTGTGCCCCCGCAAATATTTGACAAAAGCCCTGGGGGGTGGCAGTCCCTGGGGCTTGGGGGGGCATTGAAGGCCCCCCCAACATTAAAAAAACCAAGCCCCGGGGGGTGGCGGTCCCCGGGGCTGCGGGGGGCTGTGTGCCCCCGCAAATATTTCAGAAAATCCCCAGGGGAGGCGGTCCCCAGGGCTGCGGGGGCACCCCTGGGCCCCCGCAATTATGTTGAACATGCCCCCGGGACCTGGCCCACCTGGGGGCTAAATATTAACGAAGCACGGGAGCCCGCGCTTCGTTTTTTTTCATTCATGGCGGGATTCATGGATCCTACGCGAATTTCGCAGTTTAAAAAAAAAAAAATGCTTTTTTGGGACCCCCTGAGCAGGCCTAGGGGGTCAGGGTGTTTCTACCCTGCCCCCTTTTCTTTTTTTTCGCGTTTTTTATTCTGATTTCTTGTGACTCGGTTCTACCGAGTCACAAGATGGCTGCCAACACTTCCTGGTTTGGAGTGTTGAAGCCAATTATCATGAAGCTCGTGGTCGGGAGTGTCCGCGGATCCTCCGTGCCTCTAAATATCGGAACTTTTATTTTTGATATTCTCAGCAACTACTGAATGGATTTACACCATTTTTAAAAAGGTCGCTTTCTGACCCAAGCACTACCTTTTTGCCAAATTTGGGGTAAATCCGTTTAGTAGTTTTGGCTGTGACCGTGTCTAAAGTTTCCTATGGGAAATTGATTTTTTGACCTCTATTTTTTTATTTTCTCCGCAACTACTGAACCGATTTACACCATTTAAAAAAAAGGGCGCTTTCTGAACCAAGCACTACCTTTTTGCCAAATTTGGTGTAATTCCATTCAGCAATTCGGGCTGTAGCCGTGGCTAAAGTTTCCTATGGGAATTAACATGGAGAATTCACGTTTTGGGACCCCCCTTTTTTCTTGGCCCCTGCTTGCCGAATCACCCCGAAACTTTCAAGACAGGAGCTGACCGGAGCGCCCCACTAGTTTTGAAAATTTCGCGATGATTCGTCATCCGGCGCCAAAGTTATTGGGAAAACAAAAAACGCTTTTCCTATGGAAACTAGGTCCTAACTATAACTATCTACTGGCGACCGCCAGTAGATAATATATATATATTATCTACTGGCGGTCGCCAGTAGATAGTTATAGTTAGGACCTATTTTCCATAGGAAATCCGCGACATTCTATTTGAAATAACTCTTGCGACGATTGACGAATCTTCGCGAACTTTTCAAACTTTATGGCCCGCTCCGGTCCGCTCCTACCCTGAAAGTCTCAGGGTGATTCGTCAAGCGGGGGCCGAGAAAAAAGAGGGGTCCTAAAACGTGTTTTCCCCATTCATTTTCCCATAGGAAACTTTAGACACGGCTACAGCCCGAACTGTTGAACGGAATTACACCAAATTTGGCAAAGAGGTAGTTCTTGGTTCAGAAAGAACCCTTTTTTTTTAAATGGTGTAAATCCGTTCAGTAGTTACGGAGAAATTAAAAAAATAAGAGTCAAAAAATCAATTTCCCATAGGAAACTTTATGCAAGGCTACAGCCCGAACTGCTAAACGGAATTACACCAAATTTGGCAAAGAGGTAGTTCTTGGTTCAAAAAGAACCCTTTTTGTTAAATGGTGTAAATCCGTTCAGTAGTTGCTGAGAAAATCAAAAGTAAAAACACATATATATCTGGGCGGAGCCTAACCACACATGTCATCGTGAGATCTGATTGGCTGTCAGCACTTCATCCTGGAATTGCTGGCAGCCATCTTGGGACCAATATAAATGATAGTACCACTTTGAAATGCATTGTAGTGAATCGAAGATTTTGAGGGTTACCAAAAGGAGAACTATAAAGGGTGATAACAGACTTTAGTTACATTAGAATTCATTTGTTGATGGTACCATACTAATTTCAGGAATTGTGGTGTGTTCTAAGGTGATTTTACCCTGTGAAAAACCTTCTGCTGGGATATCATGAATCATGTTTGAGAGAAAACTATTTTCACATGCTTGTCCCATACAGTTTTGGAAGGTGCCCCAGAAGCTAAAATGAGAGCATATTTTCTGTGAATTCACATTATCTTTCTCAGTCATGTGAGAATGAAGTCTGACATTCTCAGTAAAACATGTACATCCAACAAGGGCAGAGACTGTCAGTTGATTCCTTTGTGTTCTACTGCAGCTTCCCAGTGTGTTCTAAAGAACAACTAGAGTGCTAACAGCCTTACTTATGACAAAAGTATGGCACACCTGAAGCCATCTTGATTGGAATAAACTGGTAACACTAAAAACATTTAATTTAAAAAGGAACAAAATGAGGGGGTTCATTTTGCCATAGAAATTATGGTTAGTGCTGTAGAAAGAAAAATTAGGACAAGTTTTAAGTGAGATCTCAAATATCTTCCTGTTATATTTCAACAGGAGCAGCCTGTCAGTTGATGCGTTTGTGTTCTACTGCAGCTTCCCAGAGTGTTCTAAAGAACAACTAGAGTGCTAACAGCCTTACTTATGACAAAAGTATGGCACACCTGAAGCCATCTTGATTTGAATAAACTGGTAACACTTAAAACATTTAATTTAAAAAGGAACAAAATGAGGGGGTTCATTTTGCCATAGAAATTATGGTTAGTGCTGCAAAAAGAAAATTTAGTGCATATTTTAAGTGAGATCTCAAATCCTCTTCTATTTCATTAGAAAATTCTGACATGCAGACTGAAACAATCACTTTCAATACCAGCAGTAGACTTCCAGTTAACTCCTTGGTGAGCAGTAGCTGTACTACAGTGATCTAATGAACAACTAGAGTAATAACATTCTGAATTTATGGCAAATGTGTGACACATCTGAATGCCTTCTTGATGGAATTAAAGTAAAAAACTGAAAGCATTTCCTACTGAGGAGACTGCAGTAAATGAGGAAATTAGGAAACTTCATAACAAAGAAGTCTTCCAAGATGGCCACCAGTGAAAAAAGAGCCCAAATGTAGCACAAATATTACCCAGATGTAGCCCACATATAGCCCAATGACAAAAGTGTGCAAAACACTTTTTATTTTTAGTTTTTTGCAGTTTTATGTAGGGCAGACTGGTCAGGTATTGGAGCATTGCATCTTAAAACATGACCCCCTACACTACAAAAACACCACTGCACTACCCTAAACCCTAAAACACTACCCCAGCATGACCCCTACACTACACAAGCACCACTGCACTATCCTAAACCCTAAAACACTACCCCCAGCATGACCCCTACACTACCCAAACACCACTGCACTACCCTAAAACATGACCCCTACACTACACAAACACCACTGCACTACCCTAAACCCTAAAACACTACCCCCAGCACGACCCCCTACACTACACAAGCACCACTGCACTACCCTAAACCCTAAAACACTACCCCCAGCACGACCCCTACACTACACAAACACCACTGCACTACCTTAAACCCTAAAACACTACCCCCAGCACGACCCCCTACACTACCCAAACACCACTGCACTAACCTAAATCCTAAAACACTACCCCCAGCACGACCCCCTACACTACCCAAACACCACTGCACTACCCTAAAACATAACCCCCTACACTACACAAACACCACTGCACTACCCTAAACCCTAAAACACTACCCCCAGCACGACCCCCTACACTACACAAGCACCACTGCACTACCCTAAACCCTAAAACACTACCCCCAGCACGACCCCCTACACTGCCCGAACACCACTGCACTGCCCTAAACCCTGAAACACCAGCCCCTGCACGACCCCCTACAGTGCCCGAACACCACTGCACTGCCCAAAACCCTGAAACACATACCCTAGCACGACCCCCTACACTGCCCGAACACCACTGCACTGCCCTAAACCCTGAAACACCACCCCCTTCACGACCCCCTACACTGCCCGAACACCACTGCACTGCCCTAAACCCTGAAACACCAGGCCCAGCATGACCCCTACACTGCCCGAACACCACTGCACTGCCCTAAACCCTGAAACACCACCCCCAGCAAGACCTCCTACACTGCCCGAACACCACTGCACTGCCCTAAACCCTGAAACATCACCCCCAGCAAGACCCCCTACACTGCCCGAACACCACTCCCTAAACCCTGAAACACCACCCCCAGCATGACCCCTACACTGCCCGAACACCACTGCACTGCCCTAAACCCTGAAACACCACCCCCTGCACGACCCCTACACTGCCCGAACACTACTGCACTGCCCTAAACCCTGAAACACCATCCCCAGCACGACCCCTACACTGCACGAACACCACTGCACTGCCCTAAACCCTGAAACACTACCCCAGCAAGACCCCCTACACTGCCCGAACACCACTGCACTGCCCTAAACCCTGAAACACCACCCCCAGCAAGACCCCCTACACCGCCCGAACACCACTGCACTAAACCCTGAAACACCACCCCCAGCACGACCCCCTACACTGCCCGAACACCACTGCACTGCCCTAAACCATGAAACACCAGCCCCAGCATGACCCCCTACACTGCCTGAACACCACTGCACTGCTTTAAACCCTGGAACACCACCCCCAGCACGACCCCCTACACTGCCCGAACACCACTGCACTGCCCTAAACCCTGAAACACCAGCCCCAGCACAACCCCGTACACTGCCCGAACACCACTGCACTGCCCTAAACCCTGGAACACCACCCACAGCACGACCCCCTACACTGCCCGAACACCACTGCACTGCCGTAAACCCTGAAACACCAGCCCCAGCACAACCCCGTACACTGCCCGAACACCACTGCATTGCCCTAAACCCTGAAACACCAGCCCCAGCACAACCGCCTACACTGCCCGAAAACCACTGCACTGCCCTAAACCCTGAAATACCAGCCCCAGCACGACCCCCTACACTGCCCAAACACCACTGCACTACCCTAAACCCTCAAACACCAGCCCCAGCACAACCCCGTACACTGCCCGAACACCACTGCACTGCCCTAAACCCTGAAACACCAGCCCCAGCACGACCGCCTACACTGCCCGAAAACCACTGCACTGCCCTAAACCCTGAAATACCAGCCCCAGCATGACCCCCTACACTGCCCAAACACCACTGCACTACCCTAAACCCTCAAACACCAGCCCCAGCATGACCCCCTACACTGCCCGAACACCACTGCACTGCCCTAAACCCTGAAACACCATCCCCTTCACGACCCCCTACACTGCCCGAACACCACTGCACTGCCCTAAACCCTGAAACACCACCCCCAGCATGACCCCTACACTGCCCGAACACCACTGCACTGCCCTAAACCCTGAAACACTACCCCCAGCAAGACCTCCTACATTGCCCGAACACCACTGCACTGCCCTAAACCCTGAAACATCACCCCCAGCAAGACCCCTACACTGCCCGAACACCACTCCCCTAAACCCTGAAACACCACCCCCAGCATGAACCCCTACACTGCCCGAACACCACTGCACTGCCCTAAACCCTGAAACACCACCCCCTGCAAGACCCCCTACACTGCCCGAACACCACTGCACTTCCCTAAACCCTGAAACACTACCCCCAGCAAGACCCCCTACACTGCCCGAATACCACTGCACTGCCCTAAACCCTGAAACACCACCCCCAGCAAGACCCCCTACACCGCCCGAACACCACTGCCCTAAACCCTGAAACACCACCCCCAGCACGACCCCCTACACTGCCCGAACACCACTGCACTGCCCTAAACCATGAAACACCAGCCCCAGCATGACCCCCTACACTGCCTGAACACCACTGCACTGCTTTAAACCCTGGAACACCACCCCCAGCACGACCCCCTACACTGCCCGAACACCACTGCACTGCCCTAAACCCTGAAACACCAGCCCCAGCACAACCCCGTACACTGCCCGAACACCACTGCACTGCCCTAAACCCTGAAACACCAGCCCCAGCACGACCGCCTACACTGCCCAAAAACCACTGCACTGCCCTAAATCCTGAAATACCAGCCCCAGCACGACCCCTACACTGCCCAAACACCACTGCACTACCCTAAACCCTCAAACACCAGCCCCAGCACGACCCCCTACACTGCCCGAACACCACTGCACTGCCCTAAACCCTGAAACACCAGACCCAGCAAGACCCCCTACACTGCCCGAACACCACTGCACTGCCCTAAACCCTGAAACACCACCCCCAGCAAGACCCCCTACACTGCCCAAACACCACTGCACTAAAGCCTGAAACACCACCCCCAGCAAGACCACCTACACTGGCCGAACACCACTGCACTGCCCTAAACCCTGAAACACCACCCCCTGCATGACCCCCTACACTGCCCAAACACCACTGCACTGCCCTAAACCCTGAAACACCACCCCTGCACGACCCCCTACACTGCCCGAAGACCACTGCACTGCCCTAAACCCTGAAACACCACCCCTCAGCACGACACCCTACACTGCCCGAACACCACTGCACTGCCCTAAACCCTGAAACACCACCCCCAGCACGACCCCCTACACTGCCCGAACACCACTGCACTGCCCTAAACCCTGAAACATCAACCCCAGCAAGACCCCCTACACTGCCTGAACACCACTGCCCTAAACCCTGAAACACCACCCCCTACACTGCACGAACACCACTGCACTGCCCTAAAACCTGAAACACCACCTCCAGCAAAACCCCTACACTGCCTGAACACCATTGCTCTGCCCTAAATCCTGAAACACTAGCCCCAGCATGACCCCCTACACTGCCCAAACACCACTGCACTGCCCTAAACCCTGAAACACCAGCCCCAGCAAGACCCCCTACACTGCCCGAACACCACTGCACTGCCCTAGACTCTGAAACACCAGCCCCAGCAAGACCCCTACACTGCCCGAACACCACTGCACTGCCCTAAACCCTGAAACACCAGCCCCAGCACGACCACCTACACTGCCCGAACACCACTGCACTGCCCTAAACCCTGAAACACCAGCCCCAGCACGACCCCCTACACTGCCCGAACACCACTGCACTGCCCTAAACCCTGAAACACCAGCCCCAGCACGACCCCCTACACTGCCCGAACACCACTGTACTGCCCTAAACCCTGAAACACCAGCCCCAGCATGACCCCTACTCTGCCCAAACACCACTGCACTGCCCTAAACCCTGAAACACCACCCGTGCATGACCCCGTACACTGCCACGAACACCACTGCACTGCCCTAAACCCTGAAACACCACCCCTGCAGCACCCCCTACACTGCCCGAACACCACTGCACTGCCCTAAACCCTGAAACACCACCCCTGCACCGCCCCTACACTGCCCGAACACCACTGCACTGCCCTAAACCCTGAAACACCACCCCCAGCACGACCCCTTTACTGCTCGAACACCACTGCACTGCCCCAAACCCTGAAACACCACCCCCAGCACAACCCCCTACACTGCCCGAACACCACTGCCCTAAACCCTGAAACACCACCCCTGCACGACCCCCTACACTGCCCGAACACCACTGCACTGCCCTAAACCCTGAAACACCACCCCTACACTGCCCGAACACCACTGCACTGCCCTAAACCCTGAAACACCACCCCCAGCACGACCCCCTACACTGCCCGAACACCACTGCACTGCCCTAAACCCTAAAACACCACCCCCAGCATTATCCCCTACACTGCCCAAACACCACTGCACTGCCCTAAACCCTAGAACACTACCCCCAGCACGACCCCTACACTACCCAAACACCACTGCACTACCCTAAACCCTAAAATACTACCCCCAGCACAACCCCTACACTACCCGAACACGACTGCACTGCCCTAAACCCTCAAACACTCCCCCAGCACGACCCCCTACACTACCCGAACACCACTGCACTGCCCTAAACCCTAAAACACTCCCCCAGCACGACCCCCTACACTACCCAAACACCACTGCACTGCCCTAAACCCTAAAACACTACCCCCGCATGACCCCCTACACTACCCAAACACCAATGCACTACCCTAATCCCTAAAACACTACCCCCGCATGACCCCTACACTACCCTAAACCCTAAAACACTACCCCCGCACAACTCCCTACACTACCCAAAGACCACTGCACTACCCTAAACCCTAAAACACAACCTCCTACACTACACAAACACCACTGCACTACCCTAAACCCTAAAACACTACCCCCTACACTACACAAACACCACTGCACTACCCTAAACCCTAAAACACTACCCCCAGAAGTACCCCTATACTACCCAAACACCACTGCACTAACCTAAACCCTAAAACACTACCCCCAGCAGTACCCCTACACTACCCAAACACCACTGCACTACCCTAAATCACTACCCCCAGCACGACCCCTACACTACCCAAACACCACTGCACTACCCTAAACCCTAAAACACTACCCCCAGCACGACCCCTACACTACCCAAACACCACTGCACTACCCTAAACGCTAAAACACTACCCCAGCACGACCCCTACACTACCCAAACACCACTGCACTACCCTAAACCCTAAATCTACCCCCAGCATGACCCCCTACACTACACAAACACCACTGCACTACCCTAAACCCTAAAACACTACCCCCAGCACGACCCTCTTCACTACCTAAACACAACTGCACAATTTGTTACAGGCGTTGCAACGCAGGCCTGTGGTGCTTACTGGAAGTACCTAGTGGGCTAGTTGGGCCCCAGGGACCCTCAGGATTCAAGGTGACCTAATCCCCCAACTTAAAACGCACCACGGGGCACGTTTGCACAGTGGTGAAGGGAGGGGGCGGGGCCTCAGGTGACATGTGTGCAAACACGCCCTGTGGTGCGTTTTAAGTTGGGGAATTAATTCCCTTTGAATCCTGAGGGACCCTGGGGGCCAACTAGCCCACCAGGTACCTTCAGTAAGCACAACAGAGTTGCGTTGTAGAGAGGTGAAAAAAGGTGCATGGCCTCAGAACGCCTCTCTGCAACTCAGCTCTTTGGTCCTAACTGTAGGTACCTGGGGGGCTAGTTGGGCCCCAGGGACCCTCAGAATTCAAGGGGACTTAATCCCGCAACTTAAAACGCGCCATGGGGTGCGTTTGCACACATGTCACCTCAGGCCCCCCCTCCCTTCACCACTGTGCAAACACGCCCTGTAGCGCGTTTTAAGAGGTAGTTTTAATCCCCCTGCCCTATTATGTACTAGGGACTTGCAGAGGAGGTCATGCATCACAGGGGTACCCCAACGCATAGTGTTCCCTAGTGTATGTAGGTGTTTTCACTGTATTCTAAGTGTCTTTTAGCATAGCACTGGCTCTGGTTAGTCAGAGTCAGTTACCACCAGTACCCGTCTGAAAAAGTTGTGGGCACAGGATGATTTTGCAACAAGGCCTCTTTCTGCTCCTCTGTTGGTTCTTTCTGCACATCTTTTGCTTCTTTCTGTGCGTTTTTCTTCTTTCTTCACATGTCCTACCTCTGTAGGCATAGTTAGAAACTAGCATTTAAAAAACCTTTGAAATTCACTTAAAAAATCATAGGTTTCAGGCACGTTATAGTTAGAAATTAGCATTTAAAAACCTTTGAAATTCACTGAAAAAACCATAGGTTTCAGACACGTTATAGTTAGAAATTAGCATTTAAAAAACCTTTGAAATTCACTGAAAAAACCATAGGTTTTAGGGACAGTTATAGTTAGTTGGACATTTCACTCGTACAAAACCATAGAAATTCCCCCGTTATAGTTAGTTCAGCTAACTATAACTCGCGCCCCCGCAATGCACTGCTGATGACGTCACATATTACATCACTCATGACATGGTCAGTGACATCACTGATGACATCACTGATGACATCATCCATGTGATAATTTCATGCATCTTCTCACACCCTAATATAACTTTTGATACACCCACTCTAAATTACAGACTGCCATTCTCAAAACCATAGACACTCCAACACCAAAAACTACATACCCACTCACTGATTCTTAGGTCTACACACACATCCTCTCACTCACCCATACAGTCACTCATACTTAGTCACTCAGTACAGGACTATCATATGCACTCATACACCTATATAAACACTCACACACCGCCACTCATCCATAGAGGTACTCACACACCTAGTCAGTCATGCAAAAACTTAATCACACACCCATTTACTCACCTATACAGTTATACACACACCAGCTCACTTACTCATACAAATACTAGCACATTCTTACGCTCTTATACAATCATTGATACAATTACACACTCATCCATACAGCCACTCTCACAATCACACACTCTCACTTATAGCCATTTATATACTCCAACACACATATATACTGCCTTTCACATATGTAGTTACTCACACATGTACCACTGAGATATACATTCAATCACTAACACACCCATACACACACTCACCCACCCATACAGTCCATCACAGATGCACTCTTGAAACCATGCACCCAGTGAATCACCAACTCACACATCTATGCACAGAGTCACACACTCCACACCAACACAAACACTCAGGCACCCATACAGATACTCAGACAAACAATCAATAACCCATGTAGACACTCATGTAGCTATTCAGAAAGCCATGCAGCCGCTTACAAACCAACAGACAGACGGATACAGACATTCACACAGTTTAGTCACTAACCCATGCATTCAGTAAGATACATTTAATCACTCACTTGTAGAGTCAGTCACTCACGTACTAAATCATCCATTCAGACACTTATACACCCACTCATTCTTCAATACGCCTTTCCCTATATATATTAAACATATTTAAACTTTACAGAAACACACAGTCACTGGATGATGTCATCAGTGATGTCATTTGAGATGTCATCAGTGATGTCATCAGTGATGTCACTGACCATGTCATGAGTGATGTAATATGTGACATCATCAGCAGTGCATTGCGGGGCGCGAGTTATAGTTAGCTGAACTAACTATAACGGGGGAATTTCTATGGTTTTGTACGAGTGAAATGTCCAACTAACTATAACTGTCCCTAAAACCTATGGTTTTTTCAGTGAATATATATATATATATATATATATATATATATATATATATATATATATATATATATATATATCTACTGGCGGTCGCCAGTAGATAGTTATAGTTACAACCTATTATCCATAGGAAATCCACGACATTCTATTTGAGATAACTCTCTTGCCGGTTGACGTATCTTCGCGAAATTTTCAAACTTTGTGGCCCGCTCCGGTCCGCTCCTACCCTGAAAGTCTTGGGGGATTCGTCAAGCGGGGGCCGAGAAAAAGGGGGTCCCAAAACGCGTTTTCCCCATGCATTTTTCCATAGGAAACTTTAGACACGGCTACAGCCCGAACTGCTGAACGGAATTACACCAAATTTGGCAAACCGGTAGTTCTTGGTTCAGAAAGAACCCTTTTGTTAAATGGTGTAAATCCGTTCAGTAGTTGCTGAGAAAATGAAAAGTAAAAAGTTAGTGATATCTATGGCCGAGTAGGGTCCGCGTACCCTCAGCACACCCTGCGCGCACGGTCCCGATCACGAGCTGCATGTTAATTGGCTGTCAACATTCCGATTCAGGAAATGTTGGCAGCCATTTTGTCCTCGGTAGAACCGAGGGACAGAAACAAGTGCGCAAAGCGCACAAAGGGGGCAGGGTAGAAACACCCTGACCTCCTAGGTTTGCTCAGGGGTCCCACAAGGACCCCTGGGCAAAAAAAAAAACAATTTAAAAAATCGGCAGGATGCGCTCAGGGTGCGCGAATCCTGCCGAGAAATCGAGCGCGGTCTCCCGCGCTCGATGCACTGGCCCCGGGTGGCCCAAGTCACGGGGGCATGGTGGGGGGATAATTTAATGTGTGGGGGCCTCAAAGGGCCCCCAAGCCCCGGGGACCACCACCCCCGGGGCTTTTTTGAAAACTGGTGCGGGAGGGCTCTGAGCCCTCCGCAGCCCCGGGGACCACCACCTCCCGGGGCTTTTTTTAAATTAAAAATAAAACCAGTGTGGGGGGCTCCAGCCCCCACACGCCCCGGGGACCGCCACCTCCCGGGGCACTAAACATTTTAATATGGGGGTCCGTTACGGACCCAGAGCCCCGGGACCACCACCTCCCGGGGCTGTGTACTGAATGGGAGGGGGCCGCGCGGCCCCTCCTGGAGCCCTTGATGGCCCTGGGGACCACCACCCCCAGGGCCGGCTCCTGCAGTGTCCCGGGGTGCCTACCCCGGGACACTGTAGTTTGCTATGGCAGGACGGAGCCTCGCGGCTCCCGTCCTGCCATAGCAAACTGCTTTGGATATTGGAAGAGAGAGCAGGGAAACCTGCTCTCTCTTCCAATATCCAAAGCGATTGCTTTTCCACATGGAGAGCAGCATGTCAGCTGCTCCCCATGTGGAACAGCAATGCCGGCTCCCAAGGGACGTGGGGAGCCGGCGGGACTGTGGGGGATTGGGGACCCCCCACAGTCCCCAACAGAGAGGGCCAGCCCCGGGTGATGGGGTCCCCGGGGCAAGTAGTGGTCCGGGAGGGGGCCACGGGGCCCCCTCCCCAAAAAAGAGAATTTTTTATTTTATTTTTTAAATGGAAAGGCGGGCCCCGTGGGATGGGGTCCCCGGGGCATTAAAATGGCCAGAGGAGGGGGGCCACGCTGCCCCCCTCAAAATAATAAATATAGAGGCCATGCCCCGGGGGATGGGGTCCCGGGGCCAATACAGGCCAAGGGAAGGGGGCCACGCGGCCCCCTTCCCGTTTTTTTTTTTGGTAATTTAAAAAGGGGTAAGGCCCTGGGGGATGGGGTCCCCAGGGCCCAAAAACAGAAAAAGGAAGGGGGGCCACACAGCCCCCTTCAGGGGACAAAAAAATAAAAATAAAACGATCGGGCCCGCAGGCCCCGCCCCCTTCCTTCACCACTCTGCAAACGCGCCCCTGGCGCGTTTGCAGAGGGGGAACGATTCCCCTTGAATACTGGGGGTCCCTGGGGCCAACTAGCCCACCAGGAAACTCCAGTATGCGCCAGGGGCTGCCTTGCAGAGAGGTGTACAGAGGCCACGCCCTTTTTACACCTCTCTGCAACGCAGCTCTGTGGCGCTTTTGGAGGTATATGGTGGGCTAGTTGGACTCCGGGGACCCTCAGGATTCAAGGGGACTTAATCCCCCAACTTAAAACGCGCCACGGGCGCGTTTGCACAGTGGTGAAGGGAGGGGGCGGGGCTTCAGGTGACATGTGTGCAAACAGGCCCCGTGGCGCGTTTTAAGATGGGGAATTAAATCCCTTCAATCCTGAGGGTCCCTGGGGGCCAACTAGCCCAACAGGTACATCCAGAAAGCGCCACAGAGCTGCGTTGCAGAGAGGTGTAAAGGGGTGTGGCCTCTCTACACGTCTCTGCAACGCAGCCCCTGGCGCATATTGGAGGTTACTGGTGGGCTAGTTGGCCCCTAGGGACCCTCAGGATTCAAGGGGACTTAATCCCCCAACTTAAAACGCGCCACGGGCGCGTTTGCACAGATGTCACCTCAGGCCCGCCCCTCCCTTCACCATTGTGCAAATATTCTTCTAAAATCATCCGAAATACGAATTCCGATTTACTCACCTGTTATAAGGAGAGACCTCAGTGCTGCATCTTTCAGCCCAGTACTGGTCCTGAAAAGTAATTTTAACCGTACTTACCAGTAACTTGAATTTCCTTCCATAGGATATCATTGCCTTCTTTTTGCTGAAAAAGTTTCTAAGTGTTGATTTTTGAAACATACAAATATTCCTCTAAAATCAGCCGAAATACGAATTCCGATTTACTCACCTGTTATAAGGAGAGACCTCAGTGCTGTATCTTTTAGCCCAGTACTGGTCCTGAAAAGTAATTTTAACCGTACTTACCAGTAACTTGAATTTCCTTCCATAGGCTAACATTGACTGGTTTCACTTGGAAATTCTTCTAAGTGTGGAGTTTTGGAACTTTAAAATATTCCTCTAAAATCAGCCGAAATACGAATTCCGATTTACTCACCTGTTATCAGGAGAGACCTCAGTGCTGTATCTTTTAGCCCAGTACTGGTCCTGAAAAGTAATTTTAACCGTGTAACTTGAATTTCCTTCCATAGGCTAACATTGACTGGTTTCAATTGGAAATTCTTCTAAGTGTGGAGTTTTGGAACTTTAAAATATTCCTCTAAAATCAGCCGAAATACGAATTCCGATTTACTCACCTGTTATCAGGAGAGACCTCAGTGCTGCATCTTTCAGCCCAGTACTGATCCTCAAAAGTAATTTTAACCGTACTTACCAGTAACTTGAATTTCCTTCCATAGGATATCATTGCCTGCTTTTTGCTGAAAAAGTTTCTAAGTGTTGATTTTTGGAACTTTAAAATATTCCTCTAAAATCAGCCGAAATCCGAATTCTGATTTACTCACCTGTTATCAGGAGAGACCTCAGTGCTGCATCTTTCAGCCCAGTACTGATCCTCAAAATTAATTTTAACCGTACTTACCAGTAACTTGAATTTCCTTCATAGGCTAACATTGACTGGTTTCACTTGGAAATTCTTCTAAGTGTGGAGTTTTGGAACTTTATAATATTCCTCTAAAATCAACCAAAGTACGAATTCCAATTTACTCACCTGTTATCAGGAGAGAACCCAGTGCTGCATCTTTTAGCCCAGCACTGACCCTGAAAAGTAATTTTAACCGTACTTACCAGTAACTTATATTTTCTTCCATAGGAATCCATTGTCTGGTTTTCAGCAGAAAAGTTTCAAAGTGTCGATTTTCACAAACTACAAATATTCCTTAAAAATCGCCTGTATGACTTAAACGCATTCTTTCAACTGTTTACAGGAGATGCACCAGTGCTGGATCCAGGATCCAACACTGAGTAAGAAAAAGTAACGATAACAGTTTTTACCTGCTAAGTGAATTTCCTTCCATAGGATAACATTGGTGATTCTATGAGAAAAAGTTTCTAAGTGTCAACTTTTAAAGTACAATAATATTCCTTAAAAATCACGACTGTAACCAAACGCTTTTACTCAACTGTTTACAGGAGATGTGCCAGGACTGAATCTAGGATCCAGTCCTGTGGTTAGAAAAGTAATCCATAAAGTAACTAATTGCATTTAACTAGAAATTCACATTGAGCTGAATGTTGCATTGTGTTTGAAAATGTGTTGCCCATTGCAACAACTGTAACTACTGTACTTAAAAGTCTATTGCCTATGTGCAAAGTATTTAAACTAAAGTAATTCATTCTGAGAAAGTATTTTTGTAATGTAATGTATAATGTAATTACAATGTAATTTAAAAAATAAAATATGTAAAAAAAATTGTATCTAAAAATGTAGTAAATCAGTATTAAAAAAATGTATATAACAATTAATACATTTAAAAATTGTCATTTACAAAACCTTTGAAATTCACAGAAAAAACCGTAGGTTTCAGACATGTTATAGTTACAAATTAGCATTTAAAAAACCTTTGAAATTCACTGAAAAAACCATAGGTTTCAGGGACGTTATAGTTACAAATTAGTATTTAAAAAACCTTTGAAATTCACTGAAAAAACCATAGGTTTTAGGGACAGTTATAGTTAGTTGGACATTGCACTCGTACAAAACCCGTGAAATTCCCCGTTATAGTTAGTCCAGCTAACTATAACTCGCGCCCGCAATGCACTGCTGATGACGTCACATATTACATCACTCATGACATGGTCAGTGACATCACTGATGACATCACTGATGACATCTCAAATGACATCACTGATGACATCATCCATGTGATAATTTCATGCATCTTCTCACACCCTAATATAACCTTTGATACACCCACTCTAAAGTAAAGACTGCCATTCGCAAAACCATAGACACTCCAACACCAATAACTACATACCCACTCACTGATTCTTAGGTCTACGCACACATCCACTCACTCACCCGAACAGTCACTCATACTTACGGTCACTCAGTACAGGACTATCATATGCACTCATACTCCTATATAGACACTCAAACACCGCCACTCATCCATAGAGGTACTCACACACCTAGTCAGTCATGCAAATAATTAAACACACTACCATTTACTCACCTATACAGTTATACACACACCAGCTCACTTACTCATACAAATACTAGCACATTCTTACGCTCTTATACAATCACTGATACAAGCACACACTCATCCATACAGCCACTATCACAATCAGTCACTCTCGCTAATAGCTATTTATATACTCCAACACACATAAATGCTGCCTTTCACATATGTAGTTACTCACACATGTACCACTGGGACATACATTCACTCACTAACACACTCTTACACACACTTACCCACCCATACAGTCTATCACAGATGCACTCTTGAAACCATCCACCCAGTGAATCACCCACTCACACATCTATGCACAGAGTCGCACACACCCCTCTCACACAAACACTCAGGCACCCAAACAGATACTCACACAAGCATTCAATAACTCATATAGACACTCATGTAGCTATTCACAAACACATGCAGCCACTTACACAGCAACAGACAGACGGATACAGACATTCACCCAGTTTAGTCACTAACCCATGCATTCAGTAAGATACGTTAAATCACTCACTTATACAGTCAGTCACGCACCTACTAAATCATCCATACAGACTCTTACACACCCACTCATTCTTCAATACGTCTTTTCCTATATATATTAAAAATATTTAAACTTTACAGAAACACACAGTCACTGGATGATGTCAACAGTGATGTCATTTGAGATGTCATCAGTGATGTCATCAGTGATGTCACTGACCATGTCATGAGTGATGTAATATGTGACGTCATCAGCAGTGCATTGTGGGGCGCGAGTTATAGTTAGCTGGACTAACTATAACGGGGGAATTTCACGGGTTTTGTACGAGTGCAATGTCCAACTAACTATAACTGTCCCTAAAACCTATGGTTTTTTCAGTGAATATATATATATATATATATATATATATATATACTGGGTAGTGAACCGCAAGTACCAGCATGCAACACAAATGACCCATCAGGGCGTCCACCAGGGGGCAAAAACTATAAATGGATGCAATTGCCTTGTGGTTCCTCCTATTCAGCAACAATGGTGTGAAGGCGTACCTTTGAGAAAGGTCAGTGTGACCGAAACACGTCAGGACTGCCGATGCTGTACACCAATAAAATCATAGACTGCCATTGTTGCGAGTGCGGCTTCTTCTTTCCAAAAGGGGGAGAGTTTGTTTGATGTCTAGCAGCTTGGTTCTGCCGCAAGCGACGCACCACCAGCAAGAGCGCCGTAATTGCCCAAGTGGAACCAGCTTTGTGTTTTCATGAAAGCGACAATGGGCAACGTGCAGCCGCCAAAGACTGACTTCGGCATGGATCCCAGCAGCCTCGAGAATAGGACTGCTAAGGAGCAACGGTGAGCGGCAATTATTAACTTGAACACAAGAAATAACTGACAAATTTTAACAGCAATCATCATTTTTGGCATCACCCACTGGAGGGATATAAAAAATACTGGGTAGTGAACCGCAAGTACCAGCATGCAACACAAATGACCCATCAGGGCGTCCACCAGGGGGTGAAAACTATAAATGGATGCAATTGCCTTGTGGTTCCTATTCAGCAACAATGGTGTCAAGGCGTACCTTTCAGAAAGGTCAGTGTGACCGAAACGCGTCAGGACTGCCGATGCAGTGCACCAATAAAATCATAGACTGCCATCGCTGTGAGTGCGGCTTCTTCTTTCCAAAAGGGTGAGAGTATATATATGAATCGCAAGTAGAAGCATTGCCGTTATATCGGACTGTTTTCAGAATTCTGGTGGTGCCATGAATGGCACTACGCCTTACACAACACAAAAAGTCCTCACTCCAAATAAGACGGTTCTGGCACTCAAGGATGTAGAAAATTACAATTATTTTTAAGGCAACATTGGAACAACAGAACATGTTTTGGTTGGCAACCCAGCCTTTGTCAACCAAATTGACAAAGGCTGGGCTGCCAGCCAAAATGCGTTCTGTTCTTCTGATGTTGCCTTAAATAAAGTGGCAATTTCTACATCCCCTCTTATTTGGAGTGAGGACGTTTTAACGAGTGAGCTGCTAAAGCGCCGCAGCTGGCCTCGCGGTGCCGGTGCCAGCAATGGTTGCAGCACCATCAATTATACATAACAGGAACCATGCCAGAAATCCAGAATGACGGATGCGGCACGCCAAGTGAAGGCACAACATCTACGAGCTATAACAAACAAAGATTTTAACTAACCGGTAGCTCGACATTTTCAAATTATGCATGACAGCAATAGCGATCAGATGAAATTCTTTGGAATTGTTTTTTATTTTTATTTTTTTTATTTTGGAAGATCAGGTATATACATAATTGCATAGGTTAATACTGTTACATCATGTTTATACATTACTTTGAACGTTCCATATTTCCATATTTATAAGTTATTTCCTATATTCCTTTATTATTCCTCCATAACAATAGGGGTTCCCATATCTTCATTCCCTTCTTCCTTGCTTTTTGTCCTTTACATTTGTATAAGGAGATTTCTTGCTGGCTAATACTCAATACCCGGTGCAGCCATAGATGATATGTAGGAGGCTCTCTATCTTTCCATGCAGTAGCTATCAACAGGCGCGCTATAGCTAATATTATGAATACAAAATCTCTCTGTGCTGTATCTAGATTTGCCCGACTGTCATATCCTAGAAGCATCGCGACTGGGGTGATCATAATTTCTTTATTCAGTGTCTGCAGCCAGAAGTCCTCTATACCACTTTTAAGGTTATATAGCTTAGTGTGCAGGAATGGAACATATGAATAATATCTGCAGGGCCACTTTGGCACCTCGGGCATTTATCATTTTCCCTCTTCCCCCATCCATAAAGCTTAGCTGGTGTGTAATACAAATTATATAAGGTTTTGTAATGCTGGGCTTTTAGATTGGCTGACAGAAAGATCTTTATACCTAATTCCAGTGCCATGTCCAAATCGACCTCCCCGCGACCTAGCTTTCCTACCCATTTTGATTCAGTTTTATCCATATCATCTGGGAGGGTCTTAATTAGTTTGTGATAATAGTCCCTAATCCTACTATCCTGGCATTTTATAACTTCCAATAATGGAATTTCCTCCAGATTAATAGAATCCTTGGGGAGGCTTCTTTTACAGCTCTGTACCTGCATATATTTAAACTGTGTGTTCTTATTGACGCCAAACCTCTGCACAATTTCTGCAAATGGCATATACTCATTATTCTGGAATAAATCTGCCACCCGCTCTATCCCCACCTGTTCCCAGCTTCGAGCCATGCCATCATATAATACTTCCGGTAGCAGAGCTGAGCGCCACAGAAAAGTATATTTATTATATCTGGGAATGTTGAAGATTTTATTCACCTTTTTCCATACCTTCCAAGCCCCCTTAACACACTTAAACTGCGTTTATTTGTGATAGCTTGGTTCAAGTTGCCTTAAAAAGAGCCCTTCTGCGTCCTCCCCGATAGCTAGCTGATAGATTGTGGGTAAGCTCAGGAGCTCATCTCTACTTTGGCCTGGCAGAAGTAAGATACCCATCTGCTGGAGGGCAGTGGCCCAATAATACAGTAAGATATTGGGGGCTCCCCATCCATCACGCTCTCTTGGTAGTGTCATAAACTTCAGTGCCCTACGTGTCTTCCGATTGCCCCATAAAAAATTGGTAAACATGGCGTTGACTTTCTTTATCTTAACTTCTGCTAATTCCAAAAGTATTCCCCGGAGAAGATATAATATCTTTGGAAAGATTTTCATTTTTATTACATTAATTCTGCCTATTATTGTAAGATGTAGTTTGTCTAACTGCATGAGTTCCCCTTTTATTTTTCCCATGACCGGATCAATATTGACCGCCCATAGAGTATTCATACAAGATGTTATGTTAACCCCTAAATAGGTAGCCACTCTCACTTTTGCGGGGATCTTGTAACTGACACTGGGAAGAACAGATAATTTGAGTTTTCCCCTTATTCAAAAGGTATCCGGATTTCCCCCCAAACTCCTCCGCCATAATTTCTATTTCCCTAGTTGCCACCACTAGTTCTGGTATAACTATTGCAATGTTGTCCGCGTACGCAAGGATCTTGGTTTTGTATCCTTCAGTAATTACTGGTTTAATTGCTTAATTGTATAACATTTGATTGATAAACGGGTCCAAATAAATGGCAAATAAGATAGATATTGCCATGATACCCGGTCAAATGCTTTCTCCGCGTCCAGGAGGACCACAGCCATCTCTCTAGATTCTACCTCTGCTATATCGAGTAATGCGATAACCCGCCTAGTGTGGTCTGTGGTCCCCCTGCCCAGGACAAAGCCATGTTGCCAAGCTGATACCAATGCCACTATGATCTTTTGTAGTCGCTTGGCTTTAATTTTTGAGTATACTTTAGCGTCCGAGTTCATAAGTGAAATCGGTGATATGAGGTTGGCAGTCATGCTGGTTTACCCTTTTTGGGGAATACCACCACGTCCGTTCCCTGCCATGATGAGGGCGGGATCCCGCCATGTTGTACACCCAAAAACAGGTCATGCATAATTGGGACAACCTCGTGTGAAAGTATTTTATACACTTCTGCTGGTATTTTGTCAGGGCCCGCTGCTTTCCCAGCAGAGAGAGACCCCAACGTCTCCTGGACCTCTTCCAGAGTAATTTCTCTGACCAGCTCCTGGGCTGTAGCTTCGTCTACTCTTGCTAATGCCGGGCAACTAGTGTCTTGGTCTGTCTGGCTTGTTTCAGAAATGTCAGCTTTATACAGCCTTCTGTAAAACTTCTCGAACACCTCCATAATCTTTTCCGGACCAGTCACTAATTGGTGACTACTGTTCTTAATTTTTAAAATGTTATTCCTGGCGCTTTTCTGCCTTGTTCTCAATGCTAACAGCCTCCCAGTTGTCTCGCCATATTCATATATCTCCCCCCGATAGGCTTGGTACCTTTGGGCCACCCTTTCCTGGAAAAAGCTATTAATTTCCGCCTTTACTAGACCTAGTTCTGTCATATGCTCCCTGACTAAGTCTTCCTGCTCTCCCTTGCTAATCAATTTGACATGCTCTGCCTCCAGTTCCGCCAACTTCCCTATTAATTGGTCCACCTCTGCCTTTTGTTGTTTCCGACATCGCCCCACAAAACTAATAACTTCCCCCCTCATGGCAGCTTTAAAAGTGTCCCATACTATCCTACGCGAAGCGCTATACCTATTATTATCAAAGAATTGTGTAGTCCATTGTTTAATATGGGCACAGATAACTTCCGCGATTAGCTTTTTATCAAATGACCAAGTGCTCTGCTTATAGGCACCTCCCCATTCCGGTTATCTCTAACAGCAAAGGGTTGTGATCCGAAAAGAGTTGTGGTAATTTTTAATTTCCACCTTGTCCATCATTTTACATGAAGCTAAAAAGTAGTCCAAACGCACAAACTTCCTATGGGGGTGAGAGTAGTATGTATATCCGGGGTCATTTGAAGCTTTTTCTGCCCATACATCGACCAATCCGTGACTCCTTTTAAAGGCATTCAATGCCCTATATACTTTGGGTTTCCTCCCACCATACTTCTGGGTCTGGGTTTTTGTCACCTCTAAATGTATGTTCATATCACCACACACTATCACTGGCTCTGGCCAAGAGGCAAGCTCTACTTCAAGTTCTTCCCAGACATTAAGTTCGTCTTGATTAGACCCATATATAGTCGCCACTGTCACACCTATGGGTAGCCTAACGATTGCCCATCACCCCCATTTATCCGATGCTGTTCGCAGAGCCATTCCCAAACGTTGTTTACTATATATAGCAACTCCTCTAATCATAGAGGTCTGGGTAGAGCATGTTGCCAGGTTGCACCCCCTGATCTCAAGAGTACTTGTATTGCTCCACGGTATATGCATTTCCTGCAAGCAAATTATATCTGCGTTAATAGTTTTAAGTATTTCATAAACCCTACCTCTCTTATTCTTATCATTTAGGCTGCCCACGTTAGCTGTGCATATCTTGAGTCTATCCATATTGTCCTGCATTGTTCCACATTAATTGCCTTTGCTTTTCACGTTTCTCAGCCTTATTCTTTCCGTCCTTATTTTTTATACCTGACTTCCTTTTTTCTTTTTTCACCCCCAGTCCCCCTTCCCCCACCCCTCTGTCCCTCCAACCCTACCTTCCCTCCTTCCTCCACCCCTCCCCCGTGCCCACAGCCCTTGCTCACCCACCACGGTGGAAGCTTCCAGACTGAAGGTCTGTGTGTGTGATGACGCAGTGCAGCACCATGATCAGTGACACCCCCTATTTGAAATCCTAAAAGGAAAATATAAGAGAGAAAAGACTTTTGAGAATATACATAGAGTGACAATATCCTAACATAGAATTTGTGCAGAGCGAAGAGCGAAAAAAGGATACGGAGATCCCCTTAACTTCCACCCCAAAGCATATTGTAGCCTATATTAGCTCAGCAGTTTGTTTACTTTCATTATTATTTATCATCAAGCACCCAACCAACCCCTGTTTAACACCTTCTATTAAGATATTTCTAACGCATTTACCGTCTACACAGTATTGGTTCCTATATTACTGTCCCCTTGTCAGGCAAAAAAAAAAACCTTGCCCTCCTATCCCCTTAGTTCTGCCAGAGCTTCCTTCGCTTTAATCTCTGAGTTATAGTAGTGGGTGCGTCCTCCTTCTACTATCTTTAACTTAGCAGGGTTTATCAGATATGCCTGGGCACCCTTGGCTTGAAAAGGGGCAATCATCTGTCGCAGCCTCCATCGCCTTTCCACTGTTATGTGGCAAAAATCTGGCCTTGCAAAGAAGGCTACATCATCAACTTCCCGCTTGGTTTCTGGTTTGGCTTTCTCCCAGATATTCTGGCGTAGTAGATAGTTCCCAAAATAAACCAAAATGGCTCTAGGTTTCGTATCTGGCCCAGCTGGGTTTTTCATGTTGAAGGGGATTCGGTGAGCACGTTGGTCTTCTTGTTGCCAATTCCACCCTTCCAGTTCAGGAAATGCCTTGTCCAGCAGCTTGGTCATATATAGCCGCACGTCAGTGCCTTCTCAACCCTCCGGAATGCCTAAAAAGCGCAAATTGTTGCACCGTTGGCGGTTTTCCGGTTCCTCCAGCTTCCATTGAAGGTCTGTCAGTCTAGCCTCTTGCGCCTCTGCATGTGTCTGAACACCTGAGATGTCATCCTTTAGAGCTCTGGTTCGTGTCTCTAGCTCGGTTAGCCGCTCACTGATATTATTACAAACTTTCGCCACTTTCCGAACAGTACCTTGCATTTTTCGGAGAGCCGACTGCGACCGTTTGTTGTCTTGTCTTGTCTCTTCCCGATGAGACATAATTGCTTGTAATATAACATCCAGTGTTGAGACCGAGCTATCTTGAGGATCGGCGTCTAAATTCCCTGTGACACCCCCACTTAGTTGTGAGGTTGGAGAATAGTCCCAGTTAAGATCTTCTTGTCCTCCTTTTTTCATAGCTGTACCTTTCCCTAATTGTCTAGACCTTCTGCGTGCTTTGTGCAAAGTTGCTACAGAGTCCACCTCACTGGTATAGCTCTCGCTAGAGCCTGTCAATGATATAGACTCATCTGCTGAGCCAGTGCCGTCCGACAGGGAGTAGAAACAATCTGTCGCTTCTGAATCATTTCCTTTTTTCCCTGCTCGGCTCTCCTTACTGCCTTGTGTTATGCTGAGACCTAACCCATCAAAGAGAGTAGCAGGGTATTGAATGGATTGTACATTCTCCTGAGTCGTTCTTTTATTTAGGGGGTTCTCTTCTGGAGCTAATTCTCCCCGCTTGCCCTCGATTTGTTGTAAGTTGCTGGGTATTGCTGCTGTTTGTGCTTGTGGGGGTCATTGATTATTAGATCACTATTCTTAAAGCTGGCTGCGCCCCCCTCTGCTTCTTTTACCCCTTTTGGCCCTTCCATACTTTCCATACTTCCCCCTCCACTCCCTCCGCTCCCACTGCATGACTGCTGCTGCTGCCTGGTACCTGCAGTCGTGGTTTCCGTGTTCCCGGTGTCCATTGTTTTTGTTTCCCTCACTGCCACTCCCCCAGCTCCCTCTGTGATTTCCATGTTCCCCACCAGGGTGCTTGCTTTGAGGGCTCCATCTGGCTCACTGAGTACTGCACTTTTTCTTCTTCCGGATCCCCTCAGCAGGTCCGCAACTGTGTGGCCAGGCAGACGTTGCTGGCGAGTGGCTCCGCCTTTCCCCTTCCCCTCCGAGGTGAACTCGTTCCGGATCATGCCTGGAGCTCGCGGTCCCAAACGATTCACCGTTCCTGCCTCAAGCTCAATGTCCATGCCCGTCGCTGCAGCTCCGGCTCCCTCTGTCCCTGGGCCGCCGCCAGCCGTGGTCGTCAATCCCTTTCCTTGTGCTCTAGATTGAGCAGGCTTCGGCTTCATGATGCACGGTGAGTAATCGTCGGGGTGGACGCAGTTTCCTAGAGCGATACTTAATTTGCAGCAAGCGGATGACAGCTCTCGTTGTCCCGCGGTTATTGTATCCTCTGTCGGGCAGCTGTGCATCCACTCTGCCAGAACTCTTTGTAGGGTGGGTGTCCAGAATTAACCTTAGCGGTAGCAGCATCCTCTCCTTTTCACCCGCTCCGTATAGCTTTTATCTGGGCTCATAGATCATGGTGCTGCGAGCTGCAGCGGTCTCCTCAGTCAACCGCCATCTTGCTTCCCGAAATTCTTTGGAATTGATCGCGTTTTGAAGCACACAGAGGGGACAGAGAGAAACAGTTGCGGATTTTAGAATCTAGGTTCATAATTGATTCAAACACAAGAATATCTAATGGCATGAATAGCAGTGAGGAACTGACCACACACATTGGTAGATAGACATTTTATTTCCCATTTGTTGTATCTCCATCAGAATATATTTAATTTACGATTTTCACTGATTTCACTTAGTTTTTACTCACTATGGTACTTTTTTAGCATAGGTTGATACGGATAATCCTACGATATGGGCACTGGCCCTTGATTTCTTTTCAATATTGGAATTGGGACAACAATAAGTGGTTTCTTTTTTGATCTCGGATTTATTGTGGTGAATCCCATAATATATTTTATAGCCAATTTTATGCCATGAATTAATCCGAGAGTTAGAGTGATATGTGAATAGTGCCAATTATTTGATCCCACAGTTGACCCCGTATAGAGCCTTATTAGTATTTACAAACAGGCTAATAACTAAATAGGGAGCTTGCATTCCATAACTGTTGGCAGTGATTTTTTCACAGGTTGAATATTGGGTGACAAGTATCTCCATTGGATGTATATATTTATTGTGCTATTTCGATATTTGCACTAATATAACGCATTGGGGAACATATTGGACATTTCAATATACATTCCATTATTTAATGAATTTGTACTTTCATATGAATTTTGAATATGATTCATTTTTTATTTATTTTATTATGAATTCAATTTATCTTTAGAAATATAAAGTCTATTTCAAGCACTAGAATGTCATTTTGAATATTCTTCATCAGGAGTTTTTGTCCTCCATGTTGTTTTATACATACATAACCAGGTCCAAACATCATAGATGGCAATTCATATCCAAGCATAGTTATATGTTATAATAGCGCCCTATAATATACAATCACTGTAAATGTCAAGGTTTTACTACATTGACATACATGTGGTATAGATACCATTTTATGTTTATCATTTTATAAACACATTTGTAGCATCTATATTATTAGGTACTTCTGTTCCTCAAAAACATTTTATCCAAAAATCTATTGCATACAAAGCCCTTAATAAAACTAAATTTCACAATACCTGGCTGCCGAGGATCTGTATGTGCCGCTGTATAGTGGTTCGGGAGGAGAACGCCATAGGAGAATATATAGATATATATGTATATATATATATATATATCACCCAATGGCGGTTGCCACTGGCTAGTTATTAGGAGTGGGTGATAATGGAGGCGGCGGAGATCATGGAGTTTTGCCCACTTCGCGTTCCGGTGCAGTTTTTTCTCACGCACAGCTCGCCAATATTAAGTTGGTGAGTGTGAGCAAGAATTTGAAAGCCCTACAGCGATTTTCAGGTGCTAAAATGCCACCCAACAGCGATTTTTCAGCGAGGGCAGTCACAGCAGGATGCGACAATTTGCATTGGGAAAGCTGACGCTCAAGTAGAAAATCTACTCAAGCAGCAGAACGAAGCAGCTCCCTCTGGTGTGGCGCATGGTGCCGTTCACACTGATATTACAGCGCAGAACAAGCTCCCTGCGCTAAAAATCAGCGCAAGCAGCGTTACATGCCGAATTCCACCCGCTAGCAGAACTCTGCCAAATCTCGTGAAATTTTTAAGTAACTGAGCGGAATTCCATGGCGTGAAACCCTGCGAGTTCCGCCCACTCCTAGTAGTTATATTTAGGATTGTGTTTCAATAGGAAATGCCTTTTTTGTGTTGGTAATAACTTGGGCACCATTTGACGAATATTCACAAAATCTTGCAAAAAAGTGCTACTTTTTGACTAGTTTTTGAATTGGAAAGTTTCAGGGTACTCTGTCAAGAGGGGGCTGAGAAAAAATGGGGGTCCAAAACACATTTTTCCCATTTTTTTTCCCATAGGAACTTTAGATACAGAAACAGATCAAACTGCTGAATGAATTTGGTGTAAAAGCACTGACGGATTTACACCATATTTGGCAGAATGCTAGATCTTGGTCCAGAAAGGATTTTTTGTGCTTTGATGTAAATACATTCAAACGCTTTGGACAAATTAAGATAACAAAAATATATATATCATACTGCGGAGGATCCGCTGGATCCGACATATCGACTCCTGAGATCTGATTGGCTGCCACTACATAAAGCAGGAAGCAGTGGAAGCCATCTTAAGACTCAATGCCCGAGTCCTAAAAATAATACAAAAATAAAGGCATAAAGGGCAAGGCAAAAAGGGCAGGGTAGGGATACCCTAGGCCTGATGTTTTTTTTAATTTGCTTCAAATTTGTGGAGGATCCACTTTTCCATGATAAATAAAAAAAAATAACAATAGCAGGCTCTGCTCTTGTATTATTAGGGCCAGAGCCCTCCTCCCCAAGCCTCTGAAAGGCCCCAGGGACCCCATCTCCCGGTGACAAGGTATAAAAATAAGAGAGGGGGCACATGTCTCTTCTCCCGGAGCCTAATAAGGCCCAAGTTTCCCATCCACTGGGGCTGAAATATATTCAGAAAAGGGCCTAAAAATGTCTGGGGACTCTCTAGAAACTCTACAGTAACTATAACTCGCTCCTTTCCCATGTGCAGTTCAGGACATCACAAATTATATCATTTATAAGAATACTGTGCATGGCAGCAGGCTGAGTTATGGTTAATGTAGTGTGGCCAGCGAGTTGCCAACACTGTGGACTGAGGTGTGCAAGTTATAGTAAGTTTTGGGCAGGGCGTAAAATATAGCTCAGTTATAACTATCACATTAGATTTTATAAGTTGAGTTTTGTATAAAGATAATTAATAAAGTCTTCCCGACAATAACATATATATATATATATGAAAATGTATGAAAAACGCTCCACTCTGCTCCCACACGAAACAAAAGTTTAAGACCGCAGGCCCGGTACTGGTGTAGATATTCCTTTTATTCCAATTCACTTGAAAAGGATCCAACGTGTTTCAGCTCTTTCCCCTAGCCATTTTCAAACAACGATATTTAAAGAGAATGTGCTTGAGTGTCAACATAGAAGACATATGGACATTTCACATAGTCTTTTTTCTTCTCACATGCCATGTTCTATTGTAGCATATCAATTCCAGAATCACGTTAAGGAAAATACAATATAATTTCAATTTGCAAACAAAATTGAATAGATCTGCTCTAGTATTAGTGTAGTTGAAGTTTTAGGTTGAACAAAAGTATAGGCCAAAATTCAGTACTTTCATTTCCTCCTTTGACAACAATTCTTCTGTCAGATTAATTATAGTATTCTCATTCATTCCAACTGGGGCTTGATTTTGACACTGCCTCCTCTTCTGATTCATTTTCCTCTCCCTCTTCTTTTTGTTTCATTGTCTCCATCTCTTGTTTTTATTTGTTAGGGCAATGCCAGGTGTTGTAGAAGGTTTACAAGCAATGTCCTCTGTTTTAATATAACAGGTGATCCCAGAAAACAGAGGAGTTCAAGTGCCAAGTTAAGTGACAACAACAGAAAGCTGAAGCCTGTACACAAAGCTGGAACAGCAAGAAACTTCCTGCTGTGCAGGGTGCGGCTTTATAGGTGCCACATGCCTCCTTCTATGCAGCCTCGGGACTCGCGGGCTCACTGCATGCACGCCTGACACCATTATTATTGCGCACAATAATTTGATTACTAATCTGCACCTTTTTCCCCCCAAAATTACTCATTTAAATAAAATACCTGATCTACAAATTCAATCTTCTAATCAAAGAAATAGTCCAGGCCTATTGTTACACCTGTTGGACTTGGCCCTGTCTTGAGGGTCATCTCCAAACTTTTTTTACTTCAGCCTCCTGATTTCTGGACTTGTTTTTGTTAGTCTTTAGGACTCTGTGCACTTTACCACTGCTAACTAATGCTAAAGTGCTGCTCTCTCCCTCAGTCTCTAGTAAAGTGGTACATGTACCCAGGTCTAGTAAATTAAATGCTACTAATGGGCTACAGCACTATATGTGCCATCCACTGAAGCAGTCCTTTAAACATGTGTCAGGCTTGCCATTGCAGCCTGTGTGGGAAAGTTTTAAACTCCCATTTCAGCCTTGAAAAATACACATTTTTCCAGGCCTAAACCTTTTTTTTTTAATAAATATGAGTCACTCTTGGGGTAGGACCTACACAACCCAGTGGGCTGGGTGCTGTGTATTTAAAAGGTTGGTCATGTACTTTTAAGGTTTACATGTTGTGGTAGTGAAAAACTCTTGCATTTGTTTGTCACTACTGCAAGGCCTACCTCCCATGTCATAACATTTTGTTTCCCTATTACATTTAATAAATGATAACTTTAAATTGGGAGTAAGTAGGAATGTCGAGTTTGGTGTGTAAAGAATTGTAAGTTGAAATTCTCTTTAATGATAAAGTCAGATTTTAAGTCACAATTCTGTAAATGCCACTTTTAGAAAGTTGCCATTTTCTTGTCCCAAACATTTGGTGCCTGCAGCCTGTATGTTGAGACACGTGACTAGGTGTAGGTGTAGCTAGTCTGTGTGTATTACCCCCATCCAGTGAGGCAAAGGGGACATAGGTGTTGGCTTGATGGGCCATTTCTGACTTGATGGGGGGTGGAGCTGTCATCTGCCTCACTTGCACACCACAAAGGCTCTGCCTCAGTACACTCACAAAGGTTTTCACACCAGTCTATTGTGCCCCTACACAAGCTGGGGCCAGGGCAGGGAGGAAGGAAAATCCCAACACCTCTGAGTGGTAGAAACCTCCAGAACCTTCTCCACCTTCAAAGCTAGCACCAATTATAAATATTAGACCATTCAACCCAACTCTTCAGAACACATCTGGACCTGTGAAGGACTCAGAAGGACTGCTATGCTGCTCTGCTGTAAGAAGGATTGCTACTCTGCTGTCCTGCTACTTTGATGCCCTGCTATTGGGGTGGGAAAGACTGAACCTGCAGAAAAATCCAGAGTGACTCCAAGGGCTATTTGGCTGACCTCCTGATCAGAGCCCCATGGACAGAAAAGACTCCAACTCCCTTGAACCCTGCACCTGGACTTTGCCTGCCTTCTGTGAGTCCTAACCCCCAACTGCCTCTCCAGTCCTAGACCTTTGGAAGTGGGGATAAAGGTGCTCTGCTGGCCCAGCTGTGGTCCCATTAGAACTGAAGCAAATCAACGTGAAGTGACGCGAAGCCCCGCAAACCCCCACAAACCCTCACTGCACATCTGCCAGCCTCATCGGAATCAACGCCAAATGACACAAGCCCGCAAAGTCTTGCCGCACAGTTGCCAGCTTAATAAGAACCAATGCAGAGTGATGCGAAGCCCCGCCAAACTTTGCTGCACAGCTCACTGGAACCGGTGCAGAGCGATGCAAAGCCTCACCACACAACTTCATCGGAACCGACGCCTGACAACGGAAAGACTCACAAAGCAACGCTGCGCAGATTGTACACCAAGAAATAAGGTACTTTGATCAGTGGGCCTAAATTGGTCCCTTTATCTGACCTGCACTCCATTGCGATTGGCTGGAACTTGTGACTGTGTTCTGGTTCGGTGTGACCGGATAACCACATTTGGCGCTTTGTACATTGTAGTACTATGTTTACCTAAACTTGCATATCTCCGGTTCTACTAATTGTATTTTTGTCATTTCGGTCTCAAATAATTCATTAATGTTGACTCTATTTTCTAAATTGGTGTGCGACCTTTCTTGTGTTGTATTTTTACTTTGTTACTGTTTGAAGAGCTGCATAAATACATTACACATTGCCTCTGAGTTATGCGTGACTGCTTTTGTGCCAAGCTACCAGAGGGTTGGGTATATATTAATTTTAATTTTGCTTGTGTTTCACCCTGACTAGAATTGTGGTTGTTGCGTGACTGCTTTTGTGCCAAGCTTCCAGAGGTTTGAGTATACGTTCATTTGGGGTTTGCTTGTGTTTCACACTGACTAGAATTGTGGTTGTTGCTTGAGTAGGGTTTCACCCCCTCAACCAGTAACCCAATTTCCTACACCTACTAATTGGACTAAAGGTCACAAATCACATGATTTGCTATAATGGTGATCCTTAGTCTTGAATACCCTATGCAAATCCTCTCCATGCTAATCAGGTGAAGTACATTTTCTCCCTATTACTTCTAACCCTGAATAATAGTCCATTAAATCCAACTACTGTATAGCTTAAATCACGTGCATAACACTTTAAGGCCCAAGTGGTTGTAACCCCCATAGAAAATCTAGACATAAAAACATTAATAAACATTCCTAGCTTGGACGATTTAAGGATATCAGGCTTGCCGTACTCCCATCTACCCTGTGTAAAAACACAATTAAAGTGATATGAGAAATAATTTAAAAACAGATATATACTAAAAAAATTGTCTATACAGGATGCAACCAGGGTGACCTTGGTGTGGTCACTTCTTTGAAATGCTCTATCCTATATGTATCTCTAATTCTTCATCTATTTAACCAATTGAGGACCTTAGTATGAAGCTCCACATTATACCTTGATTCTAGTCATCTCAGGACCTGCGTTCTATTGACACCTCTTGCTGTAAGTGGCATTCTATCAATTGCGAACAAGAAAGAACATTATTGTTGCCCCATGGAATTAAGCAAAATTTTGTGCAACAGGATACTTATGGTCCCTATGAGTAATGGCCCAGAGGTGCTCCAAAACCTGTTTCTTAAGAGGGTGTAAGGTACTACTCACATACCACCTGTCACAGGGGCATGCTAGAATACAGACAGTAAAATCAGAATTACATGTAAGATACTACTTTATAACTCTCTCCTGACTCTGCCATGGTGAGTGAAAACTGCACCTACTCCTGCTGTTCTTGCAAGACTTGCAGTTCTTGCATGTATAGAACTCAGGATCAGTCAGTTTCCTGTCAAGTTCGTACTTACTTATGACTGAGTACTTACTTAGTTTATCTTTAAGGGTTCTTCCTTTCCTGAATGTAATGTGAGGGTGTGTGTCTATACAATCTGTTAGACTTTGTTCCGTGGTCGGAATCTGTTTGGCGGTTATTTTCCTAATACAATGTGATTTGTTATTGTTGATGGTAATAAATCTAACAGGGGTATTCCCTGTTTCACTGACAGGGAATTTAGGTATCAATAAACCCTGACTCTGTTTTTTCTTTACTCGTGTTAGGACTGCCTCTAGAGTTGTTTGGGTTAGCCCCTATCCCTGAACCGTGACATTATAATGGTGCATTTCTGTTCAAAGACTTCATTAGTGTTGCAATTGCAGCACACCCTATGCAACTCTCCATATGGGATACTATGTATCAGGGATTTTGGATGGCTGCTTTGTGCATGCAGTAAGTGTTCGCTGCAGTAGATTGCCAATGTAATTTAGTGATATGTTTGCTCTAAATGACTGTTATTTTTATGTTAAAGAACTTGATCGCTGTTCTGCTCATGTTCACAGTAAACTTGAGGTTCAAGAAGATCTCATTTAGACAAGTTAGAAAATATTTGGCTTCCTTTTTGATGCCTTTCCAAATCATGAAAATATTGTCTATGTATCTAATCCACATAACAACAGTAAATTGAAATGTTTCCGGGCACTGACAACTCGCTCCTCCCACCATCCCATTAGGAGATTTGCAAAACTCGGAACAAAACAAGTACTGATCTCTGTGCGCTGTATCTATCTAATGTAACTGTCATTGAAGACAAAACATTATGCGTGAGACAGAACCAGATAATTTCCAGGATCATCTCTGTGTGAAATGGAAATTATCATGATCTTGCCCATAAAACATGACTGCAGTCATACACTACATTTGCACGTCTGCCCATGTCTAAAGTTAATAATAAGTAGTCTTCCTCCCAGTGGAATTCTTCAATGCGAGATAGAAAGTCCCTGCTATCTTGAATGTAGCCAGGTAATGATGAAACAAAGGACTGTAAAAAGAAATCTATGGGGCAGATTTACAAGCCCCTTGCGCCACTTTTGCGTCACTTTTCCCATGTTAAAAATGACGCAAAAGTGGCGCAAGGGGCTTGTAAATCTGCCCCTTTGTATTTAGACATGTTCTCCAGCAGGCATCCTTGGGACGATACAAAAGCCCTCCCAGAAGGACTGCTTGCATTCTTGCGTGCTTCAGGAAGGAGACAGAGAATTGATATTCTGGAAAGATCATAAAAACGAAATTTGAATTCCTCCCATTCAATCAAAACTTGTTCTCTCCATTCTTTTAACTTGTCATGATATTCCTTATTGGTTTGGACAATCATCTCCTTCTTTACTCTCTCACACCATTCACTCACATTCAATTTTTTGTATCTTTCTTTTCAATACATGTTTTTGGATAACACAACAACATTCCCTCCTTTATCTGATTGTCTTATAACAATAGAGACATCCTCCTCCAGATCTTTTACAGCTTTTCTCCGGGCAAATGTCATGTTGATTACTTTCCACTTCTTGCAAACCAACCTTTTGAAATCTTGTGTCACCACTTCTTCAAATGTGCCAATCGCATTGTGAGGAAGTGTAAATGTAAAAGTGGATCTGGTCCTAAAGCAACTAGTCCAACTCCTATCCAAATCAATCCCCATAGCTGTAAAATTCAAATACAGGTCCCCTGTGTCAGTAGTTTCTGGATCAAATTGTGCCTAAGTGAATAGAAGATTAATGTCTCTAATACAAATATTGCTGACAATTTCTTTTTCTTGAGTTAATGTCTTTTATGCATCTATAGTGGCATGCCAATTATGTAATTTCAATTTCCTATAAAACCTATGCAGGTCCATATGGCATTGAGCATAGTTAAATGGATTGGTTGGGCAAAAGGATAAACTCAACTCAAGTACTCTCATTTCAGTATTTGTATGAAGTCTATAGGAAAAATGTACCACATTGGGTGTTTTGTCAATAATTGCCACGTCTTCTGGCCCCCTGTTGACATTCTTATGAGGGTGGTATTCTTTGTTTGACCTTCCTCTTCTTTTTATCGTTGCCTCTGCCTTTTGCCCTTTCTCTTGTACCTCTTCCTCTGTCCCTGTACCTAAGGTTGCATTTCCATAGGAAATAGATTTTTTGATTTCCTAATAACTTCATGAATTTTCACTACACTTTTCAGAATAAATTCTCATCAACCTCAGCTCCTTCCTGGAGAGTTTCAGTGTGATCCAACTAGCAGGGGCTGGGAAAAAGGGGTGGGTTTCAAAACGCATTTTCCCTATTCACTTTTCCATAGGAAAATTGAACAGCAATACCACAAAAACTGCTGAGCAGAATTACACCAAATTTGTCAGAAAGCTAGATCTTGGTCCAGAAACTGTGCTTTTTGTAATTTTGTATAAATATGTTTCGTAGTTTTTGAGAAATTAAGGCTCAAAAACTTTGCATATGTCATGCTGCAAGGGAGCTACAGAGCCAGCAGATCTTAATATAAGATCTGATTGGGCCACTACATCAACAAAGAGGAGGTGCCAGCCATTTTAGGATTTGTGGCCCACCAGGATGGGCCAGGACCCGAGGAGTGGCAGAACATATTTAACCAAGGAGGGGGCTCGATGCTCCTTCCTCTCCCCTGGAGCCGATAATAGCATTGGGGGAGGAGGCATGTGGACTTCTTCTTGAAACCTGAGGACCACATCCCATTCCCTGGTGCTGGTTTTAACATTGGGTGAGATATGTGGTCCGCCTCCCTGAGTCTCTAAGATGCCCAGGGGGCCCATCACTGGGGGGCGATAAACATAATTAAGGTAGGGGATGAAAGAACCCCAAGCTTTTGCTGGGTCATGGGGACCCAATACTCTGGGACAGGCTCAATCATGGTGTACCGGGGACCCTGTGCTTCCACTCAGAGCAGAAAGGCTCCTGTCAGGTGGGAGCACAAAAGTTTCTCCCTCCCTGTGCTGTCACACATACGGAAACATAGAGTTGGTCCTGCCCAGAGGGAGCAACTTAAACTTCTGCCCTCACCAAGCACTGCAAATTTTCTCATGTATTACATCACTCATGACATGTTCTATTGCTATTGCATCATTGATAACATCACTGACATCATTGATAACAACACTGTGAATGGTAGGGAGCGCAATTGAAAGTTACTTTAGGCATGGTTTACAGTTACTTGAGATAACTATAAATAGTGAATTTCACTTTCTTTGTTCATTTAAAACAGTATGGGGCATATTAGCAAGACCGGCGATAAAATTATCGCTGTTTTAGCGGCAGGAAACTGCCGCCTAAACGGCGATAATGGGCTTGCTAATATGCGTTATAGAATTCCAATAGAAGCCCAGGTTAGATGTCCTGCACATCTAACCTGGGCTTCTATTGAATTCTATAACGCATATTAGCAAGCCCATTATCGCCGTTTTAGCGGCAGTTTCCTGCCGCTAAAACGGCGATAATTTTATCGCTGGTCTTGCTAATATGCCCCTATATTTTAAGTAACATTTTCACCTAACTATAATGCCCCTGTAACCTTTGGTTTCTTTAAGGATTTTTCTCGTGCCTTGAATAAATTTGTTACCTGACCGTGAACAAGGCGTAATTCCGAAATGCGTCGGAGAAGTCATTAAATTGAATTGCTTGGCATACATGATTGTTGGTAATATTGGTAGGTTCCCGGAAACCTTTCTTACACTGCCGCACGCAAGCCATGAGAAAACCAGGATTGGAGCTGGTATATATATATATATATATATATATATATATATATATATATATATATATATATTCACTGAAAAACAAAAGGTTACAGGGCTGTTATAGTTAAGAAATAGAATTTAAAAAACCTTAGAAATTCATTGAAAAAACCAAAGGTTACAGGGACCTTATAGTCAGGCTAACATTTCACTCGTACAAAACCTGTGAAATTCAGTAGCTATAGCTAGCTGAGCTAACTATATGTCGTGCCCCCGCAATGCACTGCTTATGACCTCACATATTACATCACTCATGACATGGTCAGTGACATCACTCATGACATCACTGATGACATCACTGCTTTTGTTTTGCTTTTGTTTTCATTTTTAACGAAAACTACTTTAAACTTGTCTTTTGAATTTCCGCTTTCAAGCGGCAACCGCTAATATGTTGTTAACCGCGAATTTGTTAGTCACTGCAAATATCACATGACTGTGAAAGCCAGGAATATCATTGGATAATATACTTTTCAGCAAAATGAATAGGAAGTACACACCCACTCCTTCTTCTTTGAATCTTCTTTTCAAGAACTTTATTGTGGGAAGGTGGTAGATTTTGGCTGGAGACTTTTTTGGGGCTTTTTTGCACCAAAACTGGCAACACAGCTAGGGGTGGGCAATGAACTCCGCTCCGCTACCGGAGTTTGCGGAGAATTGTTAACTACGCATTCCATCAAAAACACGGAATTCAAGCAAAAACTCCGTCCCTCCGCGCAGTGGAATCAGCTACTAAACTGCACCCACAAATGCTTTGATAAAGCAACTTTACATGCTAAAAAGCATATAACCAGGTCACAAAAGTGACCAATGAGAGAGGTGATGATTTTGTGATCCCCCCTAACCTAGGGGGAAGACCAAGACGATGCCTTGAACACAAAGAGCACATCATGCTGAACGATTCAGTGGTGCTCCCATCCTGTTAGGACCACCCCAAGCACAGTTGTGGGCAAAAATACAATCCCAACCAAAGGCCCTGCAAAGCATTATGGGATGAGATTAGCAGATGGCAGTGAATATTATAGTATCCAATATCAAAATAATTCTACAAAGAGCTGCAGTTCAACTCGTCATTACTAGGTGTCCCTCACGAGTCAAATGAAAAAGCATTGAAACCCTGAGCTGAAAGCTAATACTATAAATTCTACAAAGAGCTGAACTGCAGCTTCATGAAAGGGTTTCAATGCTTTTGCATTTGACTCGTGAGGGACATCTAGTAACGACTAGTGGAACTGCAGCTTGATGTAATAATTTCAATGCTTTTGCATTTGACTCGTGAGGGACATCTAGTAACGACTAGTTGAACTGCAGTTCTTTGTAGAATTAGTTTGATATTGGACACTATAATATTCACTGCCCACTGCTAATCTCGTCCCATAATGGTCTATGGATGATTGAATGAGTGCATGACTGGTGCATGGATGTTACAATGAGTGCAGGAGTGGTGCCTGGGTGAATCTATGAGTGCATGGGTAGTGTCTTGGTAATTGTATGAATGCATGGGTTGTACCTGGATGATTGGATGAGTGCATAGGAACTGCCTGGTTAATTAGATGAGTGCATGGGTAGTGTCTGGGTGATTGGGTTGGCGCATGGGTAGTGCCTGGTTGATTGTATGAGTGCATGTGTAGTGCCATGGTGATTGAATGAGTGCAGGGTTAGTGCCTGTGTGATTAGATGACTGCATGGGTAGTGCCTGGATAATTGGATGAGTGTTTGGGTAGTGCCAGGGTGATTTGATTACTGCATGGGTAGTGCAGGGGTGAATGGATGAGTGCAAGTGTAGTGCTTGGGTGATTGGATGTGTGTATGGGTAGTACCTGATTGATTGCATGAGTGCATAGATAGTGACTGGGTGATTCCATGAGTGCATGGGTAGTGACTGGGTGAATGAATGAGTGCATGGGTAGTGCCTGAGTGATTGGATGAGTGCATATGTAGTGCCTGGGTGATTGAATGAGTGTATGGGTAGTGTCTGGATAATTATATGAGTGCAGGGGTAGTGCCAGGGTGAGTGGATGAGGGCATGTCTAGTGCCTGGGTGATTCAATGAGTGCATGAGTAGTGCCTAGGTGATTGGATGAATATATGAGTAGTGGCTGGGTGATTGGATGAGTGCATGGGTAGTGACTGGGTGATTGTATAACTGCATGGGTAATACCTGAGTGATTGTATGAGAGGAAGTACAGTGCCTACATGATTGCACAAGTGCAGTACCTGACTCATTGGATGCGTGCAAGTGCAGTGCCTGGGTGATTGCAAGACTGCATGGGTAGTGTCTGAGTGAATGAATGAGTGCATCTGTAGTGCCCAGGTGATTGTGAGTGTAAGTGCACTGCCTGGCTGATTGGATGACTGCAAGTACAATGCCTGTGTGAATGGATGAGAGCAACTGTTGTGCCTGGGTAATTAGATGAGTGCAAGTGCAATCCCTGGCTGAATGGATGAGTGCAGGTACAGTGTCTGGGTGAATGGATAAGTGCAAGTGTAGTGCCTGGGTGAATGGATGAGTCCAAACGTAGTGCATGGGTGAATGCATGTGTGCAGGTACAGTACCTGGTGAATGAATGAGTACAAGTGCAGTGCCTGGGTGATTACATGACTACATGGGTATGCCTGAGTTTATCGATGACTCCATGGCTACCGCCTGGGTGAATGGATAAGTGCCTGAGTAGTGTCTAGGTGATTGGATGAGTGCAAGTGCAGTACCAGGATAATTGGATGAGTGCAAGTGCAGTGCCTGGATGAATGGATAAGTTCATGTGTAGTACCTGGGTGAATGCATGAGTGCAATTGTAGTGCCGCAGTGATTGGATGAGTGCATGAGTAGGGCCTGTGTGATTGCATGAGTGCAAGTGCATTGCCTGGATGATTGCATGACTGAATGAGTAGTCATGCAATAATAGAACTGGTTTACTCAATGGATGAGTGCAAGTGCAGTGCATGGGTGAATTGTTTAGAGCAAGAGCAGTGCTTGGGTGAAGGGATGAGTACAAGTGCAGTGCCTGGGTGATAGCATGAGTGCAAGGATAATGCCTGAGTGATTGTTTGAGTACAAGTGCACTGCCTGGATGATTGCATTAGTGCAAGTGCAGTGCCTGGATGAATGGATAAGTGCAAGTGCAGTGCCTGGGTAAATTAAAGATTGCAAGTGCAGTGCCTGGGTGAATGCATGAGTGCAATTGTAGTGCCTGAGTGATTGGATGAGTGCATGGGTAGTGCCTGAGTGATTGTATGAGTGCAAGTGTACTGCCTGGATGATTGCATGAGTGCAAGTGCAGTGCCTAGATAAGTGGATGAGTGCAAGTGCAGTGCCTGGATGAATGGATAAGTGCAAGTGTGGTGCCTGGATTAACAGATTAGTGCAGGTACAGTACCTGGTGAATGAATGAGTAAAAGTGCAGTGCCTGGGTGATTACATGACTACATGGGTATGCCTGAGTTTATCGATGACTCCATGGCTACCGCCTGGGTGAATGAATAAGTGCTTAGTGTCTAGGTGATTGGATGAGTGCAAGCGCAGTACCAGGATAATTGGATGAGTGCAAGTGCAGTGCCTGGGTGAATGTATAAGTTCACATGTAGTACCTGGGTGAATGCATGAGTGTAATTGTAGTGCCAGAGTGATTGGATGAGTGCATGAGTAGGGCCTGTGTGATTGTATGAGTGCAAGTGCATTGCCTGGATGATTGCATGACTGAATGAGTAGTCATGCAATAATAGAACTGGTTTACTCAATGGATGAGTGCAAGTGCAGTGCCTGGGTGAATTGTTTAGAGCAAGTGCAGTGCTTGGGTGAAGGGATGAGTGCAAGTGCAGTGCCTGGGTGATAGCATGAGGGCAAAGAATAATGCCTGAGTGATTGTTTGAGTACAAGTGCACTGCCTGGATGATTGCATTAGTGCAAGTGCAGTGCCTGGATGAATGGATAGGTGCAAGTGCAGTGCCTGGGTAAATTAAAGATTGCAAGTGCAGTGCATGTGTGAATGCATGAGTGCAATTGTAGTGCCTGAGTGATTGGATGAGTGCATGGGTAGTGCCTGAGTGATTGTATGAGTGCAAGTGTACTGCCTGCATGATTGCATGAGTGCAAGTGCAGTGCCTAGATAAGTGGATGAGTGCAAGTGCAGTGCCTGGATGAATGGATAAGTGCAAGTGTGGTGCCTGGATTAACAGATTAGTGCAACTATAGTACCTGAGTGAAAGGATGAGTGCAAGTGCAGTGCTTGGGTGATTGTATGACTGCCTGGGTACTGCCTGAGTGAATGTATGACTCCATGGGTACTGCCTGGGTGATTGGATGACTGCAAGTATAGTGTCTGGGTGAATGGATGAGTGCAAGTGCAGTGCCTGTATGATACCATAACTGCATTAGTAGTGACTGAGTGTAGGAATGACTCCACTGGCACCACCTGGGTGATTGGATTAGTGATTTGACACGTAATATATTTCGATCTCCAACCACTGTGAAAAAATATAAACAGAGAAAAATGGATTAGAATTTCATTTTGAACACTAGGCAAGCAAAAGAACACACAATATTTTTCTCCAAAACTTTAACCCCTTCGCTGCTAGGCCTTTTCCCCCCCTGTGCTAAGCCTTTTTTTGGCTATTTGGGGTAGTTCGCGCTTAGGCCCCTGTAACTTTTTGACCACATAAGGTGTCCGCGCCAAATTTGCGTCCTTTTCTTCCAACATCCTGAGGATTCTAAAGGTACCCAGGGTTTTTGGATTCCCCTGGAGGGGACCCAGAAATTAGCCAAAATACAGCTACATTTTGGGTTTTTGGGGAAAAATGGGGAAAAAGTACTGCAAATGAAAGCGTCTGGGTTTTTCCCTGCAAATGGTATCATAAAAGGGTTTGTGGGGCTGAAATCACAATTTTACCAGCTTTTAGGGAATGACAGACTTTTGTCAGAAAACCAAAAAATTTTACACAGTTTTGGCATTTTTCTGGGACATAGCCTATTTTTGCTATTTTTTGTGCTTTCAACCTCCTTCCAGTTAATGGTAGAAATGGGTATAAAAGCAATAATGGATCCTGGAAAGCTATACATTTTAGTAAAGTAGACAAAATTCTGAATTCAGCAAGGGGTCATTTGTGTAGATTCTTCAAGGTTTCTTTATAGAAACTAACAGTTAGATATAGAAAAAATTAAAAATTAGTTGGAAAAAACAGCCTTTTGTGTCAACGTTTTCACCTGTAACTTCTTCTAATTATGACAGCTCTTTGAAAGCAATATACCGTTACATCCGCGGGACCTTACTGGTTGTGGGGATATATAAGACTTGTAGGTCCACCAAGAACCCGACGAACCCAGAGCCAATAACTGAGCAGCGACTTGCAATGGTTTTTTATTATGTACCGGGTATATAGCAATTATTTTGGGAAAATGTATACATGGAAAAATTGTTATGAAAGACACCTATGTATTTCTGAAATGGGAACAAAATCTAGATTTTAGAAACAGTAGATATTTGCACATTTCCGAAATTGGGAGTACCCATACTAGCATGAGAATTATAGGTCATTTTTCAAAATGACTTATTTTTTACACATTGTCTTTCATTTGGAATGCAGAAATGCATCGAAAGTCAATAGGTAATAACAGTTGCTCTACAATTCTGTGTTACCCTAAGTCTCCTGATAAAAATGGTACCTCACTTGTGTGGGTAGGCCTTGTGCCCACAACAGGAAATGGCTCAAAATACAACGTGGACGTACCACATTTTCACAATGAAAAATTACCCTTTTTCTGCAAAGTGCCTAGCTGTAGTTTTTGAACCCTAGCTCTGCGGGCACTTAGGGAAACCTAGCAAACCTATACAGTTTTGAAAACTAGACACCCAGGGGAATTCAGGATGGGGTGACTTGACTGGCTCTCACCAGGTTCTGTTACCCAGAATCCCTTGCAAACCTAAAAATTGGCAAAAAACCACATTTTCCTCACTTTTCTGTGGTGGAAAGTTCTGGAATCTGCGTGGATGCACAAAATTCCAACCGCCCCGCGTTCCCAAGGTCTTCCAAAAAAAATGGTACCTCACTTGTGTGGGTAGGCCTAGTGCCCGCGACAGGAAGCAGCGCAAAACGCAACATGGATGCACCACATTTTCACAGTGAAAAATGACCCTTTTTTTGCAAAGTGCCTAGCTGTAGTTTTTGAACGCTAGCTCTGCCGGCACTTAGGGAAACCTAGCAAACCTATACATTTTTGAAAAGTAGATACCCAGGGGAATCCAGGATGGGGTGACTTGACTGGCTCTCACCAGGTTCTGTTACCCAGAACCCCTTGCAAACCTAAAAAATTGGCAAAAAACCACATTTTCCTCACTTTTCTGTGGTGGAAAGTTCTGGAATCTACGTGGATCCACAAAATTCCACCCACCCCGCGTTCCCCAAGGTCTTCCCAAAAAAATGGTACCTCACTTGTGTGGGTAGGCTTGGTGCCCGCGACAGGAAGCAGCGCAAAACGCAACGTGGACGCACCACATTTTCACAGTGAAAAATGACCCTTTTTTTGCAAAGTGCCTAGCTGTAGTTTTTGAACCCTAGCTCTGCCGGCACTTAGGGAAACCTAGCAAACCTATACATTTTTTAAAATTAGACACCCAGGGGAATCGAGGATGGGGTGACTTGACTGGCTCTCACCAGGTTCTGTTACCCAGAATCCCTTGCAAACCTAAAAATTGGCAAAAAAAACACATTTTCCTCATTTTTCTGTGGTGGAAAGTTCTGGAATCTGCGTGGATCCACAAAATTCCACCCACCCCGCGTTCCCCAAGGTCTTCCAAAAAAAATGGTACCTCACTTGTGTGGGCAGGCCTAGTGCCCGCGACAGGAAGCAGCGCAAAACGCAACGTGGACGCACCACATTTTCACTGTGAAAAATGACCCTTTTTTTGCAAAGTGCCTAGCTGTAGTTTTTGAACCCTAGCTCTGCCGGCACTCAGGGAAACCTAGCAAACCTATACATTTTTGAAAAGTAGACAACCAGGGGATTCCAGTATGGGGTGACTTCACTGGCTCTCACCAGGTTCTGTTACCCAGAATCCCTTGCAAACCTAAACAATTGGCAAAAAAAACACATTTTCCTCACTTTTCTGTGGTGGAAAGTTCTGGAATCTGTGTGGATCCACAAAATTCCACCCACCCCGCGTTTTCCAAGGTCTTCTGAAAACAATGGTACCTCACTTGTGTGGGTAGGCCTAGTGCCCGCGACAGGAAGCAGCGCAAAACGCAACGTGGACGCACCACATTTTCACAGTGAAAAATGACCCTTTTTTGCAAAGTGCCTAACTGTAGTTTTTGAACCCTAGCTCTGCCGGCACTTAGAGAAACCTAGCAAACCTATACATTTTTTAAAATTAGACACCCAGGGGAATCCAGGATGGGGTGACTTGACTGGTTCTCACGAGGTTCTGTTACCCAGAATCCCTTGCAAACCTAAAAAATTGGCAAAAAAACCACATTTTCCTCACTTTTCTGTGGTGGAAAGTTCTGGAATCTGCGTGGATCCACAAAATTACACCCACTCCGCATTCCCCAAGGTCTTCCGAAAACAATGGTACCTCACTTGTGTGGGTAGGCCTAGGGCCCGTGACAGGAAGCAGCGCAAAACACAACGTGGACGCACCACATTTTCACAGTGAAAAATGACCCTTTTTTTGGAGAGTGCCTAGCCGTAGTTTTTGAACCCTAGCTGTGCCGGCACCTAGGGAAACCTACCAAACCCACACTTTTCTGAAAAGTAGACACCCGGGGGATTCCAGGGAGGTATGGCTTGCGTGGATCCCCCAATGTTTTCTTACCCAGAATCCCCTGCAAACCTGACATTTTGCTAAAAAAATCCCTTTTTTCACACATTTTTGTGAGGTAAAGTTGTGGCATCACGGGGCTGACACAAATTTTCTACCACCCAGCGTTCCCCCAGGTCTCCCGATAAAAATGGTGCCTCACTCGGGTGGGAAGCCCAAGTACCCGCGACAGGCAAGGGCCCGCAACGTATTGAGGCGACCTCAAAATGGCCTATCACAAAACGACCTGGTTTTGCAAGGGGGGTCCCATGACGTTTTGGCCCGGGGATCAGCGGCCACCTAGGGAAACCAACCAAACCCACACATTTCTGAAAAGTAGACACCCGGGGGATTCCAGGGAGGTATGGCTTGCGTGGATCCCCCAAAGTTTTGTTACCCAGAATCCCCTGCAAACCTGAAATGTTGCTGAAAAAATCACTTTTTTCCCACATTTTTGTGTGGTAAAGTTGTGGCATCACGGGGCTGACACAAATTTCCTACCACCCTGCGTTCCCCCAGGTCTCCCGATAAAAATGGTGCCTCACTCGGGTGGGAGGCCCAAGTACCCGCGACTGGCAAGGGCCCACAACGTATTGAGGCGACCTCAAAATGGCCTATCACAAAACGACCTGGGTTTGCAAGGGGTCTCATGACGTTTTGGCCCGGGGCTCGCCGGCCACCTAGGGAAACCTACCAAACCCACACATTTCTGAAAAGTAGACACCCGGGGGATTCCAGGGAGGTATGGCTTGCGTGGATCCCCCAATGTTTTCCTACCCAGAATCCCCTGCAAACCTGATATTTTGCTGAAAAAATCCCTTTTTTCACACATTTTTGTGTGGTAAAGTTGTGGCATCACCGGGCTGACACAAATTTCCTACCACCCAGCATTCCCCCAGGTCTTTCTATAAAAATGGTGCCTCACTCGGGTGACAGACCCAAGTACCCGCGACAGGCAAGGGCCCACAACGTATTGAGGCGACCTCAAAATGGCCTATCTCAAAACGACCTGGTTTTGCAAGGGGGGTCCCATGACGTTTTGGCCCGGGGCTCGGCGGCCACCTAGGGAAACCTACCAAACCCACACATTTCTGAAAAGTAGACACCCGGGGGATTCCAGGGAGGTATGGCTTGCGTGGATCCCCCAATGTTTTCCTACCCAGAATCCCCTGCAAACCTGATATTTTGCTGAAAAAATCCCTTTTTTCACACATTTTTGTGTGGTAAAGTTGTGGCATCACCGGGCTGACACAAATTTCCTACCACCCACCATTCCCCCAGGTCTTTCAATAAAAATGGTGCCTCACTCGGGTGACAGACCCAAGTACCCGCGACAGGCAAGGGCCCACAACGTATTGAGGCGACCTCAAAATGGCCTATCTCAAAACGACCTGGTTTTGCAAGGGGGGTCCCATGACGATTTGGCCCGGGGCTCGGCGGCCACCTAGGGAAACCTACCAAACCCACACATTTCTGAAAAGTAGACACCCGGGGGATTCCAGGGAGGTATGGCTTGCATGGATCCCCCAACGTTTTGTTACCCAGAATCCCCTGCAAACCTGAAATTTTGCTGAAAAAATAACTTTTTCACACATTTTTGTGTGGTAAAGTTGTGGCATCACGGGGCTGACACAAATTTCCTACCACCCAGCGTTCCCCCAGGTGTCCTGATAAAAATGGTGCCTCACTCGGGTGGGAGGCCCAAGTACCCGCGACATGCAAGGGCCCACAACGTATTGAGGCGACCTCAAAATGGCCCATCACAAAACGACCTGGTTTTGCAAGGGGGTCCCATGACGTTTTGGCCCGGGGCTCGGCGGCCACCTAGGAAACCTACCAAACCCACACATTTCTGAAAAGTAGACACCAGGGGATTCCAGGGAGGTATGGCTTGCGTGGATCCCCCAACGTTTTGTTACCCAGAATCCCCTGCAAACCTGATATTTTGCTGAAAAAATCACTTTTTTCACACATTTTTGTGTGGTAAAGTCGTGGCATTACCGGGCTGACACAAATTTCCTACCACCCAGCATTCCCCCAGTTCTCCTGATAAAAATGGTGCCTCACTCGGGTGGGAGGCCCAAGTACCCGCGACAGGCAAGGGCCCACAACGTATTGAGGAGACCTCAAAATGGCCTATCACAAAACGACCTGGTTTTGCAAGGAGGGTCCCATGACGTTTTGGCCCGGGGCTCGGCGGCCACCTAGGGAAACCAACCAAACCCACACATTTCTGAAAAGTAGACACCCGGGGGATTCCAGGGAGGTATGGCTTGCATGGATCCCCCAACGTTTTCTTACCCAGAATCCCCTGCAAACCTGATATTTTGCTGAAAAAAATCACTTTTTTCACACATTTTTGTGTGGTAAAGTTGTGGCATCACCGGGCTGACACAAATTTCCTACCACCCAGCATTCCCCCAGGTCTCCCGATAAAAATGGTGCCTCACTCGGGTGGGAGGTCCAAGTACCCGCGACAGGCAAGGGCCCACAACGTATTGAGGCGACCTCAAAATGGCCTATCACAAAACGACCTGGTTTTGCAAGGGGGGTCCCATGACGTTTTGGCCCGGGGCTCGGCGGCCACCTAGGGAAACCTACCAAACCCACACATTTCTGAAAAGTAGACAACCGGGGGATTCCAGGGAGGTATGGCTTGCGTGGATCCCCCAAAGTTTTCTTACCCAGAATCCCCTGCAAACCTGATATTTTGCTGAAAAAATCACTTTTTTCACACATTTTTGTGTGGTAAAGTCGTGGCATCACCGGGCTGACACAAATTTCCTACCACCCAGCGTTCCCCCAGGTCTCCTGATAAAAATGGTGCCTTACTCGGGTGGGAGGCCCAAGTACCCGCGACAGGCAAGGGCCCACAACGTATTGAGGAGACCTCAAAATGGCCTATCACAAAACGACCTGGTTTTGCAAGGGGGGTCCCATGAAGTTTTGGCCCGGGGCTCGGCGGCCACCTAGGGAAACCAACCAAACCCACACATTTCTGAAAAGTAGACACCCGGGGATTCCAGGGAGGTATGGCTTGCATGGATCCCCCAACGTTTTCTTACCCAGAATCCCCTGCAAACCTGATATTTTGCTGAAAAAATCACTTTTTTCACACATTTTTGTGTGGTAAAGTTGTGGCATCACCGGGCTGACACAAATTTCCTACCACCCAGCATTCCCCAGGTCTCCCGATAAAAATGGTGCCTCACTCGGGTGGGAGGTCCAAGTACCACGCGACAGGCAAGGGCCCACAACGTATTGAGGCGACCTCAAAATGGCCTATCACAAAGCGACCTGGTTTTGCAAGGGGGTCCCATGACGTTTTGGCCCGGGGCTCGGCGGCCACCTAGGGAAACCTACCAAACCCATACATTTCTGAAAAGTAGACAACCGGGGATTCCAGGGAGGTATGGCTTGCGTGGATCCCCCAAAGTTTTCTTACCCAGAATCCCCTGCAAACCTGATATTTTGCTGAAAAAATCACTTTTTCACACATTTTTGTGTGGTAAAGTCGTGGCATCACCGGGCTGACACAAATTTCCTACCACCCAGCGTTCCCCCAGGTCTCCTGATAAAAATGGTGCCTCACTCGGGTGGGAGGCCCAAGTACCAGCGACAGGCAAGGGCCCACAACGTATTGAGGAGACCTCAAAATGGCCTATCACAAAACGACCTGGTTTTGCAAGGGGTCCCATGAAGTTTTGGCCCGAGGCTCGGCGGCCACCTAGGAAACCAACCAAACCCACACATTTCTGAAAAGTAGACACCGGGGATTCCAGGGAGGTATGGCTTGCATGGATCCCCCAACGTTTTCTTACCCAGAATCCCCTGCAAACCTGATATTTTGCTGAAAAAATCACTTTTTCACACATTTTTGTGTGGTAAAGTTGTGGCATCACCGGGCTGACACAAATTTCCTACCACCCAGCATTTCCCAGGTCTCCCGATAAAAATGGTGCCTCACTCGGGTGGGAGGCCCAAGTACCCGCGACAGGCAGGGCCCACAACGTATTGAGGCGACCTCAAAATGGCCTATCACAAAACGACCTGGTTTTGCAAGGGGGTCCCATGACGTTTTGGCGCGGGGCTCGGCGGCCACCTAGGGAAACCTACCAAACCCACACATTTCTGAAAAGTAGACAACCGGGGATTCCAGGGAGGTATGGCTTGCGTGGATCCTCCAAAGTTTTCTTACCCAGAATCCCTGCAAACCTGATATTTTGCTGAAAAATCACTTTTTCACACATTTTTGTGTGGTAAAGTTGTGGCATCACCGGGCTGACACAAATTTCCTACCACCCAGCGTTCCCCCAGGTCTCCCAATAAAAATGGTGCCTCACTTGGGTGGGAGGCCCAAGTACCCGCGACAGGCAAGGGCCCACAACATTTTGTGATAGGCAATTTTGATGTCGCCTCAATATGTTGTGGGCCCTTGCCTGTTGCGGGTACTTGGACCTCCCACCCGAGTGAGGCACCATTTTTATTGGGAGACCTGGGGGAACGCTGGGTGGTAGGAAATTTGTGTCAGCCCGGTGATGCCACAACTTACCACACAAAAATTTGTGAAAAAAGTGATTTTTCAGCAAAATATCAGGTTTGCAGGGATTCTGGGTAAGAAACGTTGGGGGATCCATGCAGAGCCATACCTCCCTGGAATCCCCCGAGTGTCTACTTTTTAGAAATGTGTGTGTTTGGTAGGTTTCCCTAGGTGGACGCCGAGCCCCAGGCCTAAACGTCATGGGACCCCCTTGTAAAACCAGGTCGTTTTGTGATAGGCAATTTTGAGGTCGCCTCAATACGTTGTGGGCCCTTGCCTGTCGCGGGTACTTGGGCCTCCCACCCGAGTGAGGCACCTTTTTATCGGGAGACCTGGGGGAATGCTGGGTGGTAGGAAATTTGTGTCAGGCCCGTGATGCCACAACTTTGCCACACAAAAATGTGTGAAAAAGTGATTTTTTTCAGCAAAATATCAGGTTTGCAGGGGATTCTGGGTAAGAAAAGGTTGAGGGTTCCACGCAAGCCATACCTCCCTGGAATCCCCCGGGTGTCTACTTTTCAGAAATGTGTGGGTTTGGTGGGTTTCCCTAGGTGGCCGCCGAGCCCCAGGCCAAAACGTAATGGGACCCCCCTTGCAAAACCAGGTCGTTTTGAGATAGGCAATTTTGATGTCACCTCAATACGTTTTGGGCCCTTGCCTGTCGCGGGTACTTGGACCTCCCACACGAGTGAGGCACCATTTGTATCGGGAGACCCGGGGAATGCTGGGTGGTAGGAAATTTGTGTCAGCCCGGTGATGCCACAAGTTTCCCACACAAGAATGTGTGAAAAAGTGATTTTTTCAGCTAAATTTGAGGTTTGCAGGGGATTCTGGGTAGGAAACGTTGGGGGATTCACGCAAGCCATACCTCCCTGGAATCCCCGGTGTCTAGTTTTCATAAATGTGTGGGTTTGGTAGGTTTCCCTAGGTGGCCGCCGAGCACCGGGCCAAAACCCAGGTGACCCCCTTGCAAAACCAGGTCGTTTTGAGATAGGCAATTTTGATGTCGCCTCAATACGTTTTGGGCCCTTGCCTGTCGCGGGTACTTGGACCTCCCACACGAGTGAGGCACCATTTTATCGGGAGACCCGGGGAATGCTGGAGTGGTAGGAAATTTGTGTCAGCCCGGTGATGCCACAACTTTCCCACACAAAAATGTGTGAAAAAAGTGATTTTTTCAGCTAAATTTGAGGTTTGCAGGGGATTCTGGTAAGGAAACGTTGGGGATACACGCAAGCCATACCTCCTGGACTCCCCGGGTGTCTAGTTTTCAAAAATGTGTGGGTTTGGTGGGTTTCCCTAGATGGCCGCCAAGCCCGGGGCCAAAAGTCATGGGACCCCCTTGCAAAACCAGGTTGTTTTGTGATAGGTAATTTTGATGTCTCCTAAATAGGTTTTGGGCCCTTGCCTGTCGCGGGCACTAGGCCTACCCACACAAGTGAGGTACTATTTTTCTCGGAAGACTTTGGGGAACGCGGGGTGGGTGGAATTTTGTGGACCCACGCAGATTCCAGAACTTTCCACCACAGAAATGTGAGGAAAATGTGTTTTTTTGGAAGAATTTTTAGGTTTGCAAGGGATTCTGGGTAACAGAACCTGGTGAGAGCCAGTCAAGTCACCCCATCCTGGATTCCCTGGGTATCTAGTTTTCAAAAATGTACAGGTTTGCTAGGTTTCCCTATGTGCCAGCTGCGCTAGGGCCCAAAATCCACAGGTAGGCACATTGCTAAAAAAGTCGGAGCCTAGTGGGCTTTTTGCCACCCTGGGGGGAATCGGGGCAGGGGTTTGTCCCGATATGCCCCCAAAGGGGGCAGAAAGACTGTGGCTATTTTTTGTGGGGGTGGGGGCATTGGTATGACCATTTTGGGCAGCCCCCACCCCATGCATAAAAAGCCTGCGTACTCGCTGGCGCCTAGTGTGCTTTCTGCCCCCCCAGGGGGCAGATCAGGGGCCACTGCCACCATCTTCCCTCCCGGGGGGCAGAAAGACTGGAATTTCTCTGGTGGTGGGGTGGGGGTATTGTCATGCCCATTTTGGGCAGCCCCTACCCCTACACTAATAAAAGAAAAAAATCCATGGTTTCTAGTGTGCTTTCTGCGCCCCCCGGGGGGGCCAGATTGGGGGCTACAGCTCCATCTGCCCCCCGGGGGGCAGAAAGACTGTCATTTTTGTGGGGGGTGGGGTGGGGGCATTGGCGTGCCCGTTTCGGGCAGCCCACACCCTAAAAACAATTGCGGAAAAAAAAATCCCTCGTGGATAGTGGGCTTTCTGCCCCTCTGGGGAGGGCAGATTGGGGGCTAATGCCCCCATCTGCCCTCAGGGGGGGGCAGAAAGGCTGTAATGGTGGTGGGGGGCATTGGCATGCCCATTTTGGGCAGCCCCCACCCTAAAACAAATTGTGCAAAATAAAATCCCTGGCATTTAGTGGGTTTTCTGCCCCCCCTGGGGGGCAGAAAGGCTGTAATGGTGGCAGGGGGTGGGGGCATTGGCGTGCCCGTTTCGGGCAAGCCCCCACCCTAAGAAAATGGTGCGAAAAAAATCCCTGGCGTCAAGTGGGCTTTCTGCCCCCCCGGGGGGCAGATTGGGGGCTGCCTACCCCCATCTGCCCCCCAGGGGGGGGCAGAAAGGCTGTAATGGTGGCGGTGGCATGGGGGCATTGGCGTGCCCGTTTCGGGCAGCCCCCACCCTAAAGAAATGGTGCAATAAAAAATCCCTGGCGTTTAGTGGGCTTTCTGCCCCCCCGAGGGACAGATTGGGGGCTACTGCCCCCATCTGCCCCCAGGGGGCAGAAAGGCTGTAATGGTGGCAGGGGCATGGGGGCATTGGCGTGCCCGTTTCGAGCAGCCCCCACCCTAAAGAAATGGTGCAATAAAAAATCCCTGGTGTTTAGTGGGCTTTCTGCCCCCCAGGGGGGGCAGAAAGGCTGTAATGGTGGCGGGGGTGGGGGCATTCGCGTGCCCGTTTCGGGCAGCACCCACCCTAAAACAAATGGTGCAATAAAAAATCCCTGGCATTTAGTGGGCTTTCTGCCCCCCAGGGGGGGCAGAAAGGCTGTATTGGTGGCGGGTGGGTGGGGGCATTGGCGTGCCCGTTTCGGGCAAGCCCCCACCCTAAAAAAACTTCAAAAAACAAATCCCTGGTGTTTAGTGGGCTTTCTGCCCCCACGAATGGGCAGATTAGGGGCCAATGCCCCATCTGCCCCCCAGGGGGGGCAGAAAGACTGTAATGATTGCGGGGGTGGGGGCATGGGCATGCCCGTTTTGGGCAGCCCCACCCTTATTTTTACTTCCTAAAAAAACCCTGGTGTCTAGTGGGCTTTTTGCCCCCGGGGGGAAGATTAGGGGCTACTGCCCCCATCTGTCCCCCAGGGGGGCAAAAGACTACATTTTGCCAAATTAAATTGGGGGAGCAAAGGCCCTTGCCCAAGGGGCCGCTCCCCCTCCCTGGTGTCTAGTGGGTGGATCCCTGCTTGGGGATCGCCCTCCTGTGGCGTTCCCAAGCAGGGATCCACTGGGGAGGGGTACCATTGGAAAGGGGAGATTCTCCCCTTTCCAACGATACCTCTCCCATCTTTCTACGTGCTCAGGGGGCTGAGATAGCCCCCTGAGCACGTAGAAAGGGAAACTGAAATGAGCCTCTTGGCTCATTTCAGTTTCAGTTTCACTGCGCTCCGCGCCGATCGTCATTTCAGGGAAACCAGGGGGGGGGCCTTGGGAGCTGGGGAAGCTCTTCCCCAGCTCCCGAGGCTCTTGTGGCATTAAGGGAATCCCTCTGGTGCTCGCACCAGAGGGATTTCCCAGGCGATGTTTCATGACGAGCTGGACTCGTCATGAGCACACGACCACTGTGTGCCATGACGAGTCCAGCTCATCATAAGCATCGAAGGGGTTAATTCAACATAGACAAATGTTTTACAGTTTTTTACTGTTTTTAGCTTTCATACTTCTTCACTTTCAACAGTGCTCTGTATGAAGCATCATCATTAAACAGTGTGGAAAAAACAATCATTGGATTGTAAAAAAAAGCAAACGTGCACAGTAAATCATTTCAAATATGTCATACTGTGCACTCCACTCACTACAGGTTTTTAATAGTGGCTTGCTGATAGGTTACTACCTTACTGAAAGCAACTATATGTTAAAACTGTTTCTCATATTTTTAAACCTGGTACAAAATGTCCAACAAAGATGATGCAGTCTTCATTTTTGGATATCCTTTTGCGAACATCATTCTTGTTAGGCCAAAGGATGTCTAAAATGTTCTTGGTCCATGCCTGAAAAACATAACACACAGTACTACAAACAAGTTGCTGTAGCAGAAACAAAAGGGGAATTGTTTTAGTGGTGAAGAGACTTCTTAGATACAACTTAAGGCTACTGGTATTAGAGTACCTCAATTTTGTTTTTATCTATACTATAGTAACAGAATGTAGTCCTCAAATGTTTTATAAATTCCTTTCCTGCAGATAAAAAGAGTCTTTAATTTCTAACAGCTTGCTGTAGACAATATCCCTAATAGGCTGAATAATGTATCAGAAACACATAATCCATATATATGTCAACACAATAACACATTTTCTTACCATAAATTATCCTTAAAACTTCGGTTCTAGAAATAGCAGATATGAGTTTGGTCACTTTTTAGGTAGTCTTGATTTGAATGTCACTTGTATGTCATTGCACTCTGTCCATTCTATTTGACATCTTAAATATATTGTGTAGTGTCCGGAGGTAATATTAACTCCTTCATGAACTATGATTGATATAGTTGTGAAAGTTCTTTTTGAAATTGAAATTTGGCCAACCATAAAGTTTCTAATTTCAGTCCCTAATTTAGTACCATGCACTCTGCATCATTGTAGCATGACTTGTTATATTCCATATAGGTACCCTATATAGGCGCAGGTAACATTGCAACCTTTCACCTATATTCTTCCCTACATTACATACATAACGGTTCTTAGGGACTGACCTTTTACCTAGATACGACACTGCATTCAGAATGTGGGTTTCCCCCTAGTTCGAATCTCATACATTATGCATGAGGCTTCTTGGAAGCACAGCAGGACTAACATCTCCTGTATGATATCTCTGTATAAAGTTCAGGCCCGACGTCATCCTTTAGGCCGACACAGTAACACAGCAAGGTAGGACCCCTGGGGAGACCTATGGGTATATATACATCACATCTTGCTTAGAAGGACAGAGGAGACCGAGACTTCCCGGCTGACACACTGACCAGAGCCGCTGAGGTTCCTGCATGCAGGCGCTCCAGCTCACAGTGGTCTAACATCCCTCGTGGGGTATCCAACTCGAGACCAGGACGGGTCCCATATTCTCTCATTCTAAGGTAATGGGGTTGACTAGATCCTAGAGGGATTCTTGGCATAACACCTACACAGATGCTAGGTACATTTAGGTACATCTAGTTAGGGAGGCATTGTAGGAGTACGCACTTTTTATCATGTGTTTTATGTATTTGTATATATTCATGATTACTGCAAGATGGTACAACTTTACCATCCCTTTACTTTCATAGTACTTCTAATCATATATCTCTGCTACTGTCTAATGGTTGTTGCAGCTCATCTATTCTACACTAGAATAACAACTGTTCAATAAAAACTTATTGAAAACGCCCAGCCTGTTTATTCTGTGTACCTCTCTGAGACAAACTAAGTGAGCACGAGTGACTGAGCGAAAGGTAGTATATTGTTTCCACGATTCTGAGGGATCAGGGTTGTCATGTTCTGAGGTTGCCAGAATCTATTCTCTCCTTGGTAAGAGGAGATTATAGTGGCAGTGTGAGCTAGCTGTTACAGACAGGCTAACGTATCTGGTGGGGGTGCACGGAATCAGTCCGCCACAAATCCCACAGTTTATGTTATCCAAACGCGCAGATCCTGTGTAGGTAATATAGGAACTACACGACATGGCGGCGCCAACGTTGATTGGGTACTTATTTAACAGTAGAATCTGAGTAGTTCAGTCGTGCTATTCTCAGAGACCCCTACTCACAAAACACCAGAGACGTCTGGAGTGGGTGGGCACAAACTCCGCCACAGCTGAGTAGGCAAAAAATCCTATTTATTGGCTGTTGGTTAATCAAGCTTGAAGGACACAGTGTTCCTAAAATTGTGCAAAACACCTTATCTTAGCTTCCTTGAGAAATCATTCCGTGTTCTATACACAATGACTAACAAGGAAATAGATCAACTACAGCAAGCACTGCCCCTCTCAGAAGATGAGGATGATGCAAATGCAAAACAAATTGCGGCAAATTTTAGAAGTACAGCCACCCTGAAATTACTTGCACATGGTATAACAGCCAGGGGTGGCATAGTAGCTTTCGTGATTGAGGCACACGAAGCATATAGAACAGAGGTATTTTATTTGTGGGTTACATTCCCAGCAGCAAATGTAAGAACAAAAACATTTCACTCCTACACAGAAGGAGATGCACCAGCGGAATATTGTCCGTTTGAGGACATTGAGGTTCCGCTCACATACCAGGAACACTTATACTGGTTTAAAGGCACCCTACCCCATATAAGATGAAGAGTGTGACTCGGCCCGCTCGGAAGAGAAGGGGCAACATGGCCAATATTAGCGGCCTACACACCACATCCTGACATTGAAACAATGCCACCAGGAGACTTACTCACACAACACAAAGAATTAATAAAAATTTACAGAAACTTGACGCAATTCGTCATGAGGACACTTACAGTCCAACCAGCAATAGTTGCAACTAATGGAACTCAAGCTCAGAGTACAGCAACTAAAATCACACCACAAACATTACACGCTGTGATGGGTAAAATGCCCACAAAACGTGAACAAATGCCATTCTGGGTAGATCAGAAAATAACACAGCTAGAGGCAGTATTCCCGAATACTACCCCGTGTGAAAAACACAGAATGCTAACAATCTGCTTGCCCATGGGGATAACACCACAAATAGAGGATTGTACCCCTTGGAGTACAGTCTTTGCTGCCAGTTATTTCCAGAACTCATGGTATCCCGTCATTAGCAGTAGTACCAGACGTATTGAGACAGATACAAAACGGGTACGGAGCAGAGCCTGCTCTGAACTTAGGGTTGAGGTTACTAGGTAACTATGCCCAGGTATCAGGCATAATATTAGCTAACATTAAAGGGGAAGCAGCTTCAGTGGCTATCTGCCAACGCCTAAGGGAGTTCAGTCCTTTAGAACAAGAACATGAACTACCGAAAATAATTGAAACTGCATATGCAGAATTAGGCAGAGACAGTTTGGGTGGGAAAGCTTTAAAACCACACCTGATGGGCAGTCCTGAAAAGGATACTTCCAAGCAGATACCTGCTTCAACAAAGAAGAAGTGGGACAATAAAAAACAACAAAACTTTAAAGGAAACAGTACTCAATCCAGAGGTAGATCACCTACACAGGAGCCCTCCGAAAAGAGGGATAACCTTAGGAATAGGGATTATATTAGGACACCTGACAGGTATCAGAATACTGATACACGTTCCTCTCGTTACTTTCAGGGTTCATCGAAAAACTCCGAGAGGGAAGGACGGTCAGACAGACAAGAAGAGCGTACAAAGTCCAGAGACAAGCAGCACGCTCAAGATTACACTTCTAAAAAAGAAGAGAAACCAAAGCAAAAGCCACAGTTCAAAAAGAAGAAGGTTGTAGGTCTAAAGATCAGACATGCCCAGAATTCTGAGGACTCGACTACTGAACGGGGAATGGGCTCTGACGATGCTAGACAGCGCAGCAGAAGTAACAATAGCTCGCCAGAACCTGATAGAATTTCTGATGACAGCGGACTTGAATGATTATATCACGGTAGAGACACCCGATACTAGGGTAAGTGTCCCACATAAGTTATATGAAATAACACTCCAAATGGAGGGGGACAAATGTAGGACAGTTAGAGGTCTCTTTTGGGATAATCTATCATTTGGCTATGACATTTTGTTAGCTGAACAAGATTGGCCGTCAGCATTCATCATGGATTGCCCTAAAGGAGAAACTGTAATTTTACCGGCATTCTCAGACCATATTCTCAGGCACCTAAAACACACATATGCTCAGGAGTGGGCAGTAGCCAAAGCCCCTGCATTATACAAAAACCATGTTGGATGGGATGAGGATTCAACCCACCATATAATTCCTTTAAAAAAATACTCCAGCTGCACAGAGGCACTATCCAATAAAGCAAGAAGCTAAAAAACAGGTCAGGGAGATCTTAGATCAACTTGAATACCAAGGGGTGATCAAAAATTGCACCTCTTCGATGAATAATCCTTTGTTTCTGGTCATGAAACCTGACAATTCATATCATTTACTTTTAGATTATTGACATTTAAAAACTTGCACTAAGACATTTGCAGTCCAAAAGGCACACAGTGCCGCATTAATGAATAACATTATGCGGAAAAAATATAAAACAACACTTGATATCTCAAATGGATTTTTCTGCCAAAATATAGTGCCTGAAAGCAAGTATCTAACAGCATTCTAAGCGCTAGGGTCCCAGCGTCAATTTTGTCGACTCCCCAGGGGTATGAGAACAGCCCTGGGGTTGTTTTCGGCCAGAGTAACTGAGTTACTTCAAAATTTGGATGAAGAGGCATTGTCCTATGTGGATGATATTTATCTAATGGACGATGACCTAGAGGAGCACTTGAACAGAGTGAATACCATCATTTTGGGATTTGCATCTGAGGGCTACAAATTCAACTTTAAAAATCAAAAATTGCCCATCTCAGTGTCCTGTTTTTAAGATATGAGCTTTCAAGTGAAGGGAAAAGCTTGGCAGCCAATTTTTAGAAAAGTGTGCGCTGCTCCAACCTCCAAAATCATTGAAAAACTTACAATCAATCCTGGGATTCCTGAACTTTGGCAGAACATACATTTTGGATTACGCAGAAAGAGTAAAACCTTTCTACGATTTAATAAAACCTGACTTTTCAGTAAGACAATGGACACAGGAACACACAGATACACTTTGTTCCCTACAATCTGACATGATAGCTTCCAAACACTTACAGACACGCGTAAACGTTCGCAACCTGGTGATCCGTATAGTTGCGGGTCAATCTGGGTACACCTATCTAACATATAATGAAGGTGAAACAGTACCAATTGCATACAAATCACATTTGTACACAAATGCTGAGATGCGCTTCGCATCTACAGAAAAGATTCTAACAGCAGTACAGACTGCTGTAGTAAGAGAAAGAGCACTGACACAGGGGAAACGAATAATAGTAGTGACTCCGGTTCCAGCCTTAGAGACTGCGGCAAAGGCAAGCGTTCCTAACGCTAAAGCCTTACATCCAAGATGGATACAATGGGCTAATTCTCTCACTGCAACTGATGTAGAATACAGGTACGACCCAAATTTAAAGACACAAGCATTTCTGCAATACGAACAAGAATATCCTCTACCAAATGAAATAATGCCTCTAGATCAGTATGAATATATAATATACACTGACGGATCAGCTCAACCGGCCATAGGAAGTAAGCAGCAATATAGCGCGGCATGCGCAATCATTAAAGTTCGCATGCGGGATGGAAGGTTCCACCCAAGTTGCACAAAAACGCAATCTCTAGGAGACTGCACGGCACAGCTGGCAGAGTTGAAAGCCTTGATACTGGCACTAGTAAATACGGATTGAGAATTCCCCACACTCATTGTGTGCGATTTGTTTTACTGTGTGCAGTCATATAATGAATATATGCAGCACTGGGTTCAAAACAGGTTCAAAGATGCAAAAGGTGGCACAATTAAGCATAACATTCTATGGGAACAGGTAGTGGAGTTGAAAACCGAACTACCGAGAGCTCACGTGATACATACACTGAGTCATCAGCGTGATGGCGTTCACGTTGAAGGGAATTCATTGGCTAATGAAGCCACAAAGGGGGCTGTACGCACGGCTTCCGTAGCTGCAATCACTCGTTCTAAAACGAGAATAGACGGTGAGATTATGGTGGCTGTGAATGCTTCTCGCAAAAACAGTGGAGCAGTACCAAAAAGGTTTCCACTCAAGTACTACTACAAGTTAGATGCCAATAACATTACATTTGCCCAGATTCCTGGAGTGAGGGATAGAGTAATTCCAAACATGGATCGTAGGTTAGGATTAATTCTAGCAGCACACGAAGGGATAGGTTCTACACATGCAGGAGTTACGGCGACTGTTTCTTTATTGAAACAACGCTATTGGTGGCCTGGGTTAACTAAGCAGACTAAAGACTATGGGGCCGATTCCGATCTGGGTCGGAAAGCTCTCCGACCGAGCCGGAACCGGAGAGATTTCCGACCGAGCCGGACTCCCCCAGTCCGACCGAGCGAGTACGATGCAGCCGTATGCTGCCCGACTCGATTCGGTCGGACTCCCATTGAAGTCAATGGGAGCCAGTCGTACAACGCGTACACGGGCTCCCATTGACTGAATGGGCACGTCGCGAACAGGGGGGCCCCCTACAGTGGGTACGCATTGGTGCGACTCACACCGTAGATGCATGTGTAGGGGGGACCCTTGGGTCCCCCCTGTGTTCGACTCGTGCGGCTTAGCGTGCAGGGGGGTATGACACGGACCCCCCAAGTCCGGCTCCGGGTGCTTTTGCGAGCCGGACGCCCTGACTCGATCCGGCCATCCGACGCGTGCATCGTACTCGCTCGGTCGGGAAACATCTCCATTGCCTGGTGCGAGCCTTGTCCGTACGAGTCGGTCGGAGCTGTTCGGACCCGGGAACGAGTCAGTCGGCGATTTCGCGTGCGCTCGCATCGTACTTGCTCGCTGGGACGACTGTACGAATCGGTCGGAAAAAAGGCCTCCGAATCGGATCCGGTAAAGCCGAATCCGATTCGGAGCCCTACCGGCCGAGATCGGAATCGGCCCCTAAGTCTTGAAATGCGACATCTGCCAGCAGATGAAAGTTTCCACAGTAACACGTCCAGCACAGACACCATTATTAATATCAGATAAACCACTAGCGTGTGTTTACTTGGACCACTGCGGACCACTGGGGCTTACAGGTATTTCATGGTTGCAGTGGATTCCTGCTCGAGATTCCTATGGGTGTGTCCCCAACGCTCGGCTGATGCTCGAACTGTTATAAAAGATTTGCAAGTCTTCATAGGGACATATGCAATTGGCACATTACATTCTGACCAGGGCCCTGCATTTAGCTCTCGGGCTTACAAGGAGGCCATGCGAGGATTGGGTGTAGCATTGCGATACTCCTCTCCGTACCATCCCGAGGGAAATTTGGTCGTGGAGAGGAAAAACGAGACTTAAAGCAGTCTTTAACAGCTAGAGTATTAGGCACGGATGAGAGTTGGGTGAAACATCTGTGTGGAGTGCAGCGAGCATTGAATAAGATGCCAAGAAGTTATCTTGGGGGAGTCACTCCATATGAGGTCCTATTTGGGACAAGAATGTGGGTACCTGATCTTGATTGTGAAGGCACAGTGGCAGATGAAAAGCCTTTTGACATCCATGATCGTTTGGCTGTTTTACAGGATCTAAATGAGTCCAGGACACAACAAAGTAATGTCCATATGAACTAAGCAGACTGCCACTGGGGAAGTCAAATCAGTCACGGCAAGACCTGTCTGGATCCCAAAAGTCAGGGATCTGGTCAGAGAGAAAATAGCAGACAAGAAAGAATTTGGGCCATCATACAGAAAGCCTGTACAGGTCCCAGCAGTTGAAGGAACAAAAACTGTACTTCTACCGCCTCTTGCCGGAAAAAAAAAGGAAAGATTTGTCTCAATCGACCTAATCAAACCACACTATGTGGCTGATACTGAGTAGTAGGCCACGTGGACTCCAAAGTAGCAGACGCCCTCCTCTCGCTACGATTCAAGAAGTTCAAACGGAAAGACTCGTCACGTTCGAAGAGTTTCCTGCACGGAATGATGGACTATGCAATAATGCTATGGAACTCGTTCCCCTTGAACCTGAAGTTCAAATTCAGAACCAAAATGAAAGACAAATTTCAATTCGACCAAATACAGATGTCTACACCAACATGCCTCAACAAGAGCAAACTACGATTTTTACAAATCCTGACGCAATACAAACAATTGATCGAAATGCTTCTGGCTACTTCATAAACTTTGATACGTTTTCTTTGGATCCAAGTGAACTGGAAACGATGCCAGCCCAAAAATCATGCAAGCAGCAAATTAAAGACTTTCTGAACTTTCTTAAAAAGACTTACCTGGTGTCACCTTCGGTAGAACTATGGGCAATCACTGGGATACTTTTCTTTCTTTTCTGGTTAGTCTTAGTAATAGTTTTTAGCATGCTTGTTAATGGAAAATACCTTCGACAAAGCTCTGCAGCCCAAAAGGTGAACTTAATTTTAAAACCACACCAATCATCTCATTGAGAACAAAGAGACTTGTCATCAGTGAACATTACAGCAGTTCCTATACCTGATGGTATAATTTGGGACAAGGTTGATTTCGATATATTTGGTCCCACCAAACTTTTAAGAATTCCTAATTTATTTAAAATATCATTGAGTGATATCATTACCTCAAGTATATTTTCCGATGATTGGGATTTTGAAACTGTAAATAACATGTTGTCTGATTTGGAAAAATCTGCTGCATTTTCTAATAGTGAAACATTGGAAAGCACATCAGATTTCTAAACAATATATTGTTATCAACACTATGGTCATCACTTTCTGCATAAATCTGCAAATCCTAGAAATGTGTTCACTTACCACCAGTGGGAACATTGTCCAACACCGCCGAAAGGCAGTTCGAAAACATTTACACAAAAGTTTCCATATTTTTCAGGGTTTAATATGTCTGACCCAGCATCATATTATTATAAGGTTGCACCAACATCAGCACAGAAAAATATGTTAACAAACACCAAACAGATTTACTCTGCTTCCTTTATTGCCCAGTTGTCTGAACAAGGTTTCGACTTATGGAAAGACACCATAGACTTAAAATCAGTCTGGGGTACTAGAGAATGGCAAGTTCAGGGAACAGAAGCTTTGTTTAGATCATGCTTTATCCCTCAACAAATCATGTTTTTGAACGAGACAGTGCAACAGACGTCTTGCCTTGGACTAGCCAAGAACAAAGACTTGAACATACCTCGGCTGCCAGCTCCATCACACACCGAGGGCAACATAACATCACAGAAAGAGACTACGTTGAATGACATTATACAATACAACAGATCAGACCCCGATTGGAAGAAATGGTTGATTTGGCCCACAGACACTAGTAGTTGTCAGGTGAGATTCATGGGTAAAACCAAAGGGTTCGCTATCCAAAGGCCAGATCCACGTTATGTACAGAGAGAACATCCAGGGGTAGTGACATCCTACAGTGTTGGGAAGTTGTGCCTTGATTGGCTAAAAACCTCAACACTCACAAAGGTGAAACAACACTTATCCTTACTGTCAAAGGATGTGGATCTCAGGGATTTTTTACTAGGTCCCAGGAAGCCACGTCAGAAACGTTTCTATTATGCTGTTTACAATGAAATTTGGAAAGTATCCCAGCAAGAGGCCGCAGAGAGGTTACGTGAAATAGAATGTATAAATCTAGAAAAATCTCTAGCAGTGGTAGACAATGGGTTAACTACATTGACCTCCAGGATATATTCTTTAGGCTACATTGTATCTTCTGTGATAGACATACTGGAACAAGATGTGGTCATATTACAACACGGGCAATCTCAATTACGTTCTATTATGTTATTAAGCTGGACGCTGCAATCTTTGCGTGCAGGTTATGTGCCTTGGCGTTATATCAACAGTAAGTCTCTGTTTTCTGAATACAATCTGACAGATAAACAGATAGAAATGACACAAAGGGGAGCAACATATACAATGCTGTGTATCGAAAAAAGGGACAGATTAGCATTTACAGTGGCAGAAATACCGTCCACAGAATGGCTAATCCATGGCCACATAATTCTACCGGTCACAACTTTCCAGTTTCAGTATTGCCTTGAACAAAAGCAGGCAGGCAAATATGAAGAAATGGGTAAGGAATACATTAAGGAATCATGGGTATTACCATACAGATTTCGATGCCGGAGTGGGGATCGAGAAGTGTTTCTAAGCGGTACAAACTGTGAGAACGCTTTAAGTGGTCCACTCATATGCCAGGATATAATGCTGCACGGGGCTTGTAATGGTTCTGTAGCAAACCTGGCCTGCCATTTGAGGGGTGCCCCAGCTGCAGTGATTACTCCAGCATTCAGGCTACTTTCAAATGGGAGTTACTTGATGCTGAACAGTCAAAGCTGCTGCGGAATACTCCCGGGCATCGCATATCTGGTAACCGTGAGCTCTAGGGTTACTTGTTGTTTGCAAGTATTGTTTCCACCACCACATACAGTCAGGGAGACGCCATTATGGCCTTCACTGAATGTTTCTTTAATACAGTTTGATACTCTAAGCAGAATGAAAGCCATGCTTTTACAAACGTCTGTGCCCTTAACCTCCGCTCGAGAGACTTTTGATCTCCAGATCGCAAGGTCTTCGGCAGAGATACAGGCGCTTATTCATACAAACTGCCCTTTCCATTCCGCAGAAATGGTAAATCGTATCTTTAACATGTCTGATACGACAGGCATAGTCCACCTATTTAAGACCATAGGTTCTGGACTTCTGAGCACCTTTCAGACGGTACTTCGAGTTATACCAAAATTCATACACTCCGTATTCGGAAGCATCTTTGGAGGATTTCTGCTCATCTTGTTTCTAGTAGCAGGTATCCTGATTGTTTTATACATTCTACGCAATGGACGTCCCAGTCACCAAGGAGATGGAAAGAGCACTCCTGGAGCATAAATACCGTGACCGCATGGTACAACATCTAGGCATGCCTCGCCTAAGGGGAACTAAGTGCTTCTTGGTTCTTGTCATTTCGACCGGTCTGGATGGACTGCATCTTACCTGTCCTCCGATGCCTGTTTTGCAGAGAAGAATGCGTGTTAGACCTTTGTTTGACACTCCCATCATGTGCGCAACTGGACGTGAATGCTTTACTGGACCCGATAACGGCCCATGTTCTGCAGTGTCATCAGCGTATTCCGATGTTGATGGTGGCATTCATTGAGCCCGCACAGGTAGTAACAGCCCCTGTTGGTATGGACACTGGCTCCTCCTCTGACACCCAGGCTTTGGACGGCGCACAAGCTGCACCAGCACCGGCTGCGGACAGTGTGGAACAGCATCTGTGCTCGATTGACGTACTCTGCGAGGTGCTACAGGGGCCGTCTACTGCGGAAGCAAGCAAGGAAAATGTTGCGTCTACCAGCCAGGACACATAAACATTTGACTCATTTGGCTCGTCGTGTGCTGGAAGAAATTCGCCCTTTTTTAAAACAAGCTCAAATTTGGAACTCAAAACAAAAATTGACATTCCTTTCATTTATTGGGCATACATGGCTTTCTAATGCTTATAGTGCTTCGGACTATAACTGAGGACACCATAGAGCTATGCCTTGCAAAAAGATTTTTAGACAGTTTTACGTTTTTTAGATTTCTTTTTAGAAGTTTTAAAGGTTTTTAGCTAAACAAATGTTTTACCAATATCTAGTTAGGCTAGTAGTACGGTAATAAGTTACATATGTCGTCCAGTCGGAAGAGTAGTGGGTGTTATATTCCATATAGGTACCCTATATAGGCGTAGGTAACATTGCAACCTTTTACCTATATTCTTCCCTGCATTACATACATAACGGTTCTTAGGGACTGACCTTTTACCTAGATACGACACTGCATTCAGAACGCGGGTTTCCTCCTAGTTCGAATCTCATACATTATGCATGAGGCTTCTTGGAAGCACAGCAGGACTAACATCTCCTGTATAATATCTCTGTATGAAGTTCAAGCCCAACGTCATCCTCTAGGCCGACACAGTAACACAGCAAGGTAGGACCCCTGGGGAGACCTATGGGTATATATACATCACATCTTGCTTAGTAGGACAGAGGAGACCGAGGCTTCCCGGCCAGAGACGCTGAGGTTCCTGCATGCAGACGCTCCAGTTCGCAGTGGTCCAACATCCCTCGCGGGGTGTTCCAACTCGAGACCAAGACGGGTCCCATATTCTCTCATTCTAAGGTAATGGGGTTGACTAGATCCTAGAGGGATTCTTGGCATAACACCTACACAGATGCTAGGTACATTTAGGTACATCTAGTTAGGGAGGCATTGTAGGAGTACGCACGTTTTATCATGTGTTTTATGTACTTGTATATATTCATGATTACTGCAAGGTGGTAGAACTTTACCATCCCTTTACTTTCGTAGTACTTCTAATCATATATCTCTGCTACTGTCTAATGGTTGTTGCTGCTCATCTATTCTACACTAGAATAACAACTGTTCAATGAATACTTATTGAAAACACCCAGCCTGTTTATTGTGTGTACCTCTCTGAGACAAACTAAGTGAGCACGAGTGACTGAGTGAAAGGTAGTATATTGTTTCCACAATTCTGAGGGATCATGGTTGTCATGTTCTGAGGTTGCCATAATCTATTCTCTCCTTGGTAAGAGGAGATTATAGTGGCATTGTGAGGTAGCTGATACAGACAGGCTAACGTATCCGGTGGGGGTGCACGGAATCAGTCTGCCACCAATCCCACAGGTTACGCGCAGATCCTGTATAGGTAATATAGGAACTAAACGACAGACTATGACATATTTTCCATACCTTTGTGGAAACAACATTGACCTAAGTTCTGATCTGCAGTTTGGACAGGTGATATTCTTGATGGGCGCTTTTGGTTAAATTTTCAAAAGGTACAGCTTTACAATCTGGTATTGTCAATTAGAGGAATCGTTCTGAATTGATTTCAGTGCTAGATGTAAATACACAATCTTCAAAGTTATGGTTCCATTTATAAGTGAAACCAAATAATTCATTGATATTCACATCTTCTTTCTCTAATTCCTCTAATAGTCCTAGCATTACCATTAAAAATTCTTGAGCATCCTGCTGAAGATTTTGAGAAAACACTACTGATCCAGTACAGTCATCTGTAAGTTTTCTTATTCAAGTAGCATAAAGTATAGTACTTCTGTCACTTCTTAATTCTTCAAGTAAACTGCATAGTTGTGCAGACATTCTTTTATCTATCTTTATTTTATTAGAATTTGCCAAATGAGACAAATGGTATAGTCCATTTAACACTACATTTGCACAACAGTTCACTCCAGATTTATTATCAAAGTGATACCCTTCTATTTCCTCGTTGTGATGTAGTTTTCTTTTCTTAGGCCCTAGTTGATTTTCTTTTTGTTCATCTTTCTGTTCAGCTCTGAAAGACTGCTTTGATATTTTCCACTTTGGACACATTATGGGTTTTTCAAACACAGGATACTGGCCTAAATGAGGAGCATATTGAGCTCTTAACTGATTATATCAAAATCAATCAGAAATAAACCAGACAATGTTCTAATCTGTGAAGAAGCTACATATGACATTCCTTCTTTGAATACACTACTACCAATATTAACAAGAGCTGTATCTACACTTGTGATCTGTTTATAGTTACTGCATACGCTAAAGACAATGGGAACTGCTTTCACTGGACATACAAGTCTTTCACAAGTAGGAAACGTACAACACATCTAACAATCTTCTTAACTTCACCAACATCATCATATTGTATGGCTAAGTATTCCACATCATTTCTGTTTGGATAATTAATAAATTTCATAATTTTACCCATTGCGCCATTCACTAGCCCTTCTTCAACATTTAATATATGAGGTAAGATTACACAACCATTTTTACGGATGCATAACTGTTTTTCTAATCCTGCATTTTTTGACACAGACTTTTCTAACCTATCCAATCTTGATTGCAGTTTTTCTGTTAGTAGCACTGTAACTCCTTGATGTTCCAATTTATCATTTGCTCTATAGTCAATTATCTCTTCTTTTTCCAGTAGCAATAATTGTTCATTGAATTTACTACACTCCTCAAGAGTTGGCATCAAACAAACAATAGACTTCTCTTTCTTAACTAAATTATACATTACTTCTGCAGCTGAAACATTAGTTGGAAACAGATTTTTGATGAGACTGGTTTGTAATGCTCTCTTTTCTTCTTCTGTGAGAACTCCCACTCTAATGTCCTTTAGTATATCTCTGTATTGTATATCTGATGCTTGGCACATATTTCTGATTATCTCTTTTTATTCAAAGTTTTCCCAAATGTTTATATTTCCAATACTTCCTAGTGAATTCATAGTTTCATTATGTAGTAGTGTCTTGAAGACAGGTTGTCCTTTGACTGGAGTTAGTTGTAGCAGGTCTCCAAAGGCTAACAATGGCTTTCCTCCAAAAAGCACGTCATAGTCAGTTTTTAATATTTGCTGCATTCCTAAATGTATAAAAGCTAGCATTAGATTAGAGACCATGCTGACTTCATCAATAATTAGTAGCTTTAGTTTCTTTAATACTCTCCCCACTTCATGACAAGCATCACCAGATAATTTATTGTATTCAAATTTGGTATTGTGTTCAACAGGCAGCATTAATAATCAATGAAGGGTAACTCCTTTAATATTATGTGCAGCTAAGCCAGTTGGTGCTGTAACTACACATGACAAATTGAAATAGCAGATAACTTGTCAGTACTTAAATCAAGAAGCTTTTTCCGGTTCCAGCCTGACCACTTATGTATATTAGAACTGGTTTATATGTACAACAAGCACACTCTTTTTTCTCATGCAGAAATCCATATTCTAATTTACCTTTTACTTCATCAAAAATGTCTTTCTGATCTGTGTTCAATTGCTCTATTAGCTGTTCTAGATCCAGAGTTTTCTGTCTTGCTTGCTGCATTGCATTCTACACTTCATTCATGGCTATTGCAGCTTCATTTTGAATGATTGGCTGTCCAAGAGGATCTTGACTTCCAGGTGCTGAACTTTGACTGCTCTGCTCTGAGAACTCTCTCTTGCTATCTCAGCAACAATTGTTTCTTTTGTTCAAGCTCATCTCTCAACATTTGAAGATACATTGGAAACACAGAGCACTCAATGCTGTCTTTAACAGCGTTGAATGGGTCTTCATAACAGTCAAATTCTCCAAGTATCTCTTTTTCAGTTCTCCAAGTCTTGAACAAGTGTAACAAGGCTAAATAGAAAAACTCTCTTTTTTCTGGAGATTGGCAACTTAGCTTTCAGTGGTTGATTAAACTTCCTTTGTTATGTCTGACCAAACATCCTTCACATCCAGCGACAGCAAATTTTCCTTCTTGTATGTTTTCATTGACATTATTTCTCTATGTATAATGTTGAAGTATTTTATTCAGACACCTCTTTTCTAAATGAGGACTCCTTCTTGGAAAGTACGTATCCAGCATGTTAGTGTTCCCAATATCGATATTGCTCTATTAGCTGTTCTAGATACAGAGTTTTCTGTCTTGCTTGCTGCATTGCATTCTACACTTCATTCATGGCTGTTGCAGCTTCATTCTGAATGATTGGCTGTCCAAGAGGATCATGACTTCCAGGTGCTGAACTTTGACTGCTCTGCTCTGAGAAGTCTCTCTTGCTATCTCAGCAACAATTGTTTCTTTTTGTTCAAGCTCATCTCTCAACATTTGAAGATACATTGGAAACACAGAGCACTCAATGCTGTCTTTAACAGCATTGAATGGGTCTTCATGACAGTCAAATTCTCCAAGTAGCTCTTTTTCAGTTCTCCATGTCTTACAAGTGTAACAAGGCTAAATAGAAAAACTCTCTTTTTTCTGGAGTTTGGCAACTTAGCTTTCAGTGGTTGATTAAACTTCCTTTGTATGTCTGACCAAACATCCTTCACATCCATCGACAGCAAAGTTTCCTTCTTGTATTGTTTCACTGACATTATTTCTTTATGTATAATGTTGAAGTATTTATTCAGACACCTCTTTTCTAAATGAGGACTCATTCTTGGAAAGTACGTATCCAGCATGTTAGTCTTCACAATATCTGTACTGTGTGGCTCAAATTCCGTAAGATATTGGATTTCAGGAAAAGACTTCAGTACTCTGTTATGAGTATTAGCAAGCCCTCAACTCCGCCATTGAACTCCTCTAAATTTGGAAAATAAGCTAGCTGAGCTTAACCGGTCTGCACTTTCTTAAGAGCCAATCCCTCTGTAGGAAAGCTTTTTCAAACTAAAACTGTACAATTTCTTTCTAAGACTCTTTTCTGCTGAAATCTCCTCCTACATCTCCTTCAACTCGGTTTTCTCTGACTTTGTTATATAAGAGGTGACATACCGAGCAACAGCCATTGAGTTTTCGGCAACAAACTGTAGATCCATATTCGCATTCCACATCTTCAAAATCACAGGGATGTAGTAATTGATGTATTTTGAGGCTTCTGTTCTTTTGAGGTTGTGTGTGTTCTTTGGTGATTTCCATATGAGAGTGTGTCTGACTGCAGACAAAAAGCTATTAACACTTCCTTCTGAGATCACAGGTCGTGGAAATCCAAAACGACATCTTGTATAAAATTTTCCTTTAGATCTATATTTTCTACGACAGTGAGTGGATGCATGAGCCTTGATTGGTTGAGTGAGTGGGTGCGTGTATTTCTGGGTAGTGTGTGAGTAGGTGTGTGAGTCTCTGAATGTATGACTGAGTGACTGAGTGCATAAGTCTTTGAGAGGGGCTGTGGCTCAGTGTGGGAGTGACTGTATGGGTGTGTGAGTAGGCGTATGACTGTCTGAGTTGATCTGTAAGTGGGTGTATGAGTGTCTCAGTGGTCTATGAGTACATATGTGAGTGTGTCAGTAGGTCTGTAAGTAGGTGCGTGAGTCTCTGAGTGGGTCTGTCTATTGGTGCGTCACTCTCTGAGAGAGTCTGTAAGTGGGTGCATGAGTATCTGACTGGGTCTGTGACTGGGTGCATGAGTGCCCAAGTGGGTCTGTGACTGGATGTATAAGTGTGTGAGTGGGTATGTGAATGGGTATATAAGTGTCTGAGTGAGTTTGTGAGTGCATACATGAGTGTGTAACAGTGACCATCGAGCGTGTACAAATATATATATTTTTAAATATATTTTCACTAATGTTTGTGATGACTTCACGATAGTCGCAATGTCCCCGCGATGGTACATGGGGGACCATGCTGGCAGTCACAGCGTCATCACGAATATAGCGCGTGATTAAAAAATGACATTTTGGACACATAACTTGTGTCACTAACACAACCATTTCTCACACATAGGGTCAGAGAAACTCCAACCTGACCCCTTATGTTAGCTTTCACAGACATTTTCAGCCCCGGAAACCATTCCCAATCAATAAAATGGCAGCTGCAACTTTTTCTTCAGGTTGAGTCCAGCCAATCAGAGCATTCTCATTAGCGTGCGCATTCACGAATAATTGCGAAATCGATGTGAAATATCCGCGGCCAGAGATATCAATATCATTTTCAGCTTATATTTTGCAAAAAGTACTGACCAGATATGTACCAAATAACAAAAAGCACAATCTTCGGAACAGTATCTACCTCTCTGCCAAATTTGGTGTAATTCCGTCCAGCGATGCGGGCTGTAGGTTCGACAATGCATTCCTACGGAAAGTAACATTACAAACACATCCTTTTTTTGTGCCCCGATTTCTCGGTCCCCACTGCACAGATCACCCCAAAACGTTCCATGACACACAGAACCTACATTGACACTTTATGGGGGAAAATTTCATGAAGATTGGGCAAACAACGCCAAAGTTATAGCCAAGTAAAAAAATGCTTTTTCTATGGAAACTAGGTCCTAACTATAACTACCTACTGACGACTGCCAGTAGGTACTATATATGTATATATATATATATATATATATCTCATGCTCTTGGGGTGTCCAAAGATTGAGCCGCACTCGACGTACGTGTGCCTTTCCCAAAGCATTTCCTCTGGTATGGGGAGTTCCGTTGATTCGATCCCTTAAAAGCATCTGATTGGCCTGACGCGTTTCGCAATTAGCTTCCTCAGCGGCTGTCAGAAAGAGTGCATGATCGTGACTCATTGACCCCATTTAAAGCGATATCGTGCGCCCTAGATGGGCAGGTCATATGACTTGACACGTTGCATTTAGGGAAACTGAGTCCTTTATTCTGTCCTGTATATATATGCACCCAAAATTTCTGCTCAATAAAAGCTCTCACATGAGCCTCGAATGCGGCAACTCCCCTCAATCCATCACGTGCGTTCCACATCCAGGACCCCACTTCTCTCAGAGTCCCGTGGCCCCCCATTTTCTTTTCCGGGGTGGTGCGGCCCAGCGGCAGGACAGCCGCTTATTATATCATGCTCTTGGGGTGTCCAAAGATTGAGCCGCACTCGACGTACGTGTGCCTTCCCCAAGCCACGGGACTCTGAGAGAAGTGGGGTCCTGGATGTGGAATGCACATGATGGATTGAGGGGAGTTGCCGCATTCTAGGCTCATGTGAGAGCTTTTATTGAGCAGAAATTTTGGGTGCATATATATACAGGACAGAATAAAGGACTCAGTTTCCCTAAATGCAACGTGTCAAGTCATATGACCTGCCCATCTAGGGCGCACGATATCGCTTTAAATGGGGTCAATGAGTCACGATCATGCACTCTTTCTGACGGCCGCTGAGGAAGCTAATTGCGAAACGCGTCAGGCCAATCAGATGCTTTTAAGGGATCGAATCAACGGAACTCCCCATACCAGAGGAAATGCTTTGGGGAAGGCACACGTACGTCGAGTGCGGCTCAATCTTTGGACACCCCAAGAGCATGATATAATAAGCGGCTGTCCTGCCGCTGGGCCGCACCACCCCGGAAAAGAAAATGGGGGGCCACGGGACTCTGAGAGAAGTGGGGTCCTGGATGTGGAACGCACGTGATGGATTGAGGGGAGTTGCCGCATTTGAGGCTCATGTGAGAGCTTTTATTGAGCAGAAATTTTGGGTGCATATATATACAGGACAGAATAAAGGACTCAGTTTCCCTAAATGCAACGTGTCAAGTCATATGACCTGCCCATCTAGGGCACACGATATCGCTTTAAATGGGGTCAATCAGTCACGATCATGCACTCTTTCTGACGGCCGCTGAGGAAGCTAATTGCGAAACGCGTCAGGCCAATCAGATGCTTTTAAGGGATCGAATCAACGGAACTCCCCATACCAGAGGAAATGCTTTGGGGAAGGCACACGTACGTCGAGTGCGGCTCAATCTTTGGACACCCCAAGAGCATGATATATATATATATATATATATATATATATATATATATATATATATATATATATATATATATATATTATCTACTGGCAGTCGCCAGTAGATAGTTATAGTTAGGACCTATTTTCCATAGGAAATCCGCAACATTCTATTTGAAATAACTCTTGCGTCGGTTGACGAATCTTCGCGAAATTTTCAAACTTTATGGCCCACTCGGTCCGCTTCTACCCTGAAAGTTTCGGGGTGATTCGTCAAGCGGGGGCTGAGAAAAAAGGGGGGTCCCAAAATGTGTTTTCCCCATTCATTTTCCCATAGGAAACTTTAGCCACGGCTACAGCCCGAACTGCTGAACGGAATTACACAAAATTTGGCAAAGAGGTAGTTCTTGGTTCAGAAAGAACCCTTTTGTTAAATGGTGTAAATCCGTTCAGTAGTTGCGGAGAAATTAAAAAAATAAGAGTCAAAAAATCAATTTCCCATAGGAAACTTTATGCAAGGCTACAGCCCGAACTGCTGAACGGAATTACACCAAATTTGGCAAAGAGGTAGGTCTTGGTTCAGAAAGAACCCTTTTGTTAAATGGTGTAAATCCGTTCAGTAGTTGCTGAGAAAATCAAAAGTAAAAACACATATATATCTGGGCGGAGCCTAACCACACATGTCATCGTGAGATCTGATTGGCTGTCAGCACTTCATCCTGGAATTGCTGGCAGCCATCTTGGGACCAATATAAATGATAGTACCCAATTAAAATGCATTGTAGTGAATCGAAGATTTTGAGGGTTACCAAAAGGAGAACTATAAAGGGTGATAACAGACTTTAGTTACATTAGAATTCATTTGTTGATGGTACCATACTAATTTCAGGAATTGTGGTGTGTTCTAAGGTGATTTTACCCTGTGAAAAACCTTCTGCTGGGATATTATGAATCATGTTTGAGAGAAAACTATTTTCACATGCTTGTCCCATACAGTTTTGGAAGGTGCTCCAGAAGCTAAAATGAGAGCATATTTTCTGTAAATTCACATTATCTTTCTCAGTCATGTGAGAATGAAGTCTGACATTCTCAGTAAAACATGTACATCCAACAAGGGCAGAGACTGTCAGTTGATTCCTTTGTGTTCTACTGCAGCTTCCCAGAGTGTTCTAAAGAACAAGTAGAGTGCTAACAGCCTTACTTATGACAAAAGTATGGCACACCTGAAGCCATCTTGATTGGAATAAACTGGTAACACTTAAAACATTTAATTTAAAAAGGAACAAAATGATGGGGTTCATCTTGTCATAGAAATTATGGTTAGTGCTCTGGAAAGAAAAATTAGGAAATGTTTCAAGTGTGATCTCAAATATCTTCCTGTTATATTTCAACAGGAGCAGCCTGCCAGTTGATGCCTTTGTGTTCTACTGCAGCTTCCCAGAGTGTTCTAAAGAACAACTAGAGCGCTAACAGTCTTACTTATGACAAAAGTATGGCACACCTGAAGCCATCTTGATTGGAATAAACTGGTAACACTTAAAACATTTAATTTAAAAAGGAACAAAATGAGGGGGTTCATTTTGCCATAGAAATTATGGTTAGTGCTGTAGAAAGAAAAATTAGGACATGTTTTAAGTGAGATCTCAAATATCTTCCTGTTATATTTCAACAGGAGCAGCCTGTCAGTTGATGCCTTTGTGTTCTACTGCAGCTTCCCAGAGTGTTCTAAAGAACAACTAGAGCGCTAACAGTCTTACTTATGACAAACGTATGGCACACCTGAAGCCATCTTGATTGGAATAAACTGGTAACACTTAAAACATTTAATTTAAAAGGAACAAAATGAGGGGGTTCATTTTGACATAGAAATTATGGTTAGTGCTGCAAAAAGAAAATTTAGTGCATGTTTTAAGTGAGATCTCAAATCCTCTTCTATTTCATTAGAAAATTCTGACATGCAGACTGAAACAATCACTTTCAATACCAGCAGTAGACTTCCAGTTAACTCCTTGGTGAGCAGTAGCTTTACTACAGTGATCTAATGAACAACTACAGTGCTAACATTCTGAATTTATGGCAAATGTGTGACACATCTGAATGCCTTCTTGATGGAATCAAAGTAAAAAACTGAAAGCATTTCCTACTGAGGAGACTGCAGTAAATGAGGAAATTAGGAAACTTCATAACAAAGAAGTCTTCCAAGATGGCCACCAGTGAAAAAAGAGCCCAAATGTAGCACAAATATTACCCAGATGTAGCCCACATATAGCCCAATGACAAAAGTGTGCAAAACACTTTTTATTTTTAGTTTTTTGCAGTTTTATGTAGTGCAGACTGGTCAGGTATTGGAGCATTGCATCTTAAAACATGACCCCCTACACTACAAAAACACCACTGCACTACCCTAAACCCTAAAACACTACCCCCAGCACGACCCCCTACACTACACAAGCACCACTGCACTATCCTAAACCCTAAAACACTACCCCCAGCATGACCCCCTACACTACACAAACACCACTGCACTACCCTAAACCCTAAAACACTACCCCAACACCACTGCACTAACCTAAATCCTAAAACACTACCCCCAGCATGACCCCCTACACTACCCAAACACCACTGCACTACCCTAAAACATGACCCCCTACACTACACAAACACCACTGCACTACGCTAAACCCTAAAACACTACCCCCAGCACGACCCCCTACACTACACAAGCATCACTGCACTACCCTAAACCCTAAAACACTACCCCAGCACGACCCCCTATACTACACAAACACCACTGCACTACCTTAAACCCTAAAACACTACCCCCAGCACGACCCCCTACACTACCCAAAAACACTGCACTAACCTAAATCCTAAAACACTACCCCCAGCACGACCCCCTACACTACCCAAACACCACTGCACTACCCTAAAACATGACCCCCTACACTACACAAACACCACTGCACTACCCTAAACCCTAAAACACTACCCCCAGCACGACCCCCTACACTACACAAGCACCACTGCACTACCCTAAACCCTAAAACACTACCCCCAGCATGACCCCCTACACTGCCTGAACACCACTGCACTGCCCTAAACCCTGAAACACCAGCCCCTGCACGACCCCCTACACTGCCCGAACACCACTGCACTGCCCTAAACCCTGAAACACCAACCCTAGCACGACCCCCTACACTGCCCGAACACCACTGCACTGCCCTAAACCCTGAAACACCACCCCCTTCACAACCCCCTACACTGCCCGAACACCACTGCACTGCCCTAAACCCTGAAACACCACCCCCAGCACGCCCCCTACACTGCCCGAACACCACTGCACTGCCCTAAACCCTGAAACACTACCCCCAGCAAGACCTCCTACACTGCCCAAACACCACTGCACTGCCCTAAACCCTGAAACATCACCCCCAGCAAGACCCCCTACACTGCCCGAACACCACTGCCCTAAACCCTGAAACACCACCCCTAGCACGACCCCCTACACTGCCCGAACACCACTGCACTGCCCTAAACCCTGAAACACCACCCCCTGCACGACCCCCTACACTGCCCGAACACTACTGCACTGCCCTAAACCCTGAAACACCATCCCCAGCACGACCCCCTACACTGCACTAACACCACTGCACTGCCCTAAACCCTGAAACATCACCCCCAGCAAGACCCCCTACACTGCCCGAACACCACTGCCCTAAACCCTGAAACACCACCCTCAGCAAGACCTCCTACACTGCCCGAACACCACTGCACTGCCCTAAACCCTGAAACACCACCCCCTGCACGACCCCCTACACTGCCCGAACACCACTGCACTGCCCTAAACCCTGAAACACCACCCCCAGCATGACCCCCTACACTGCCCGAACACCACTGCACTGCCCTAAACCCTGAAACACCACCCCCTGCACGATCCCCTACACTGCCCGAACACTACTGCACTGCCCTAAGCCCTGAAACACCACCCCCAGCACGACCCTCTACACTGCACGAACACCACTGCACTGCCCTAAACCCTAAAACACTACCCCCAGCAAGACCCCCTACACTGCCCGAACACCACTGCACTGCCCTAAACCCTGAAACATCACCCCCAGCAAGACCCCCTACACTGCCCGAACACCACTGCCCTAAACCATGAAACACCACCCCCAGCAAGACCCCCTACACTGCCCGAACACCACTGCACTGCCCTAAACCCTGAAACACCACCCCTAGCATGACCCCCTACACTGCCCGAACACCACTGCACTGACCTAAACCCTGAATCACCACCCCCAGCACGACCCCCTACACTGCCCGAACACCACTGCACTGCCCTAAACCATGAAACACCAGCCCCAGCACGACCCCCTACACTGCCCGAACACCACTGCACTGCCCTAAACCCTGAAACACCACCACCAGCACGACCCCCTACACTGCCCGAACACTACTGCACTGCCCTAAACCCTGAAACACCAGCCCCAGCACGACCCCGTACACTGCCCGAACACCACTGCCCTGCCCTAAACCCTGAAACACCAGCCCCAGCACGACTGCATACACTGCCCGAAAACCACTGCACTGCCCTAAACCCTGAAACACCAGCCCCAGCACGACCCCCTACACTGCCCGAACACCACTGCACTACCCTAAACCCTCAAACACCATCCCCAGCACGACCCCTTACACTGCCCGAACACCACTGCACTGCCCTAAACCCTGAAACACCAGCCCCAGCAAGACCCCCTACACTGCCCGAACACCACTGCACTGCCCTAAACCCTGAAATACCACCCCTGCATGACCCCCTACACTGCCCAAACACCACTGCACTGCCCTAAACCCTGAAACACTACCCCCTGCATGACCCCCTACAATGCCCGAACACCACTGCACTGCCCTAAACCCTGAAACACCACCCCTCAGCACGACACCCTACACTGCCCGAACACCACTGCACTGCCCTAAACCCTGAAACACCACCCCCAGCACGACCCCCTACAATGCCCGAACACCACTGCACTGCCCTAAACCCTGAAACACCACCCCCAGCGCGACCCCCTACACTGCCCGAACACCACTGCACTGCCCTAAACCCTGAAACACCAGCCCCAGCAAGACCCCCTACACTGCCCGAACACCTCTGCACTGCCCTAGACTCTGAAACAACAGCCCCAGCAAGACCCCCTACACTGCCCGAACACCACTGCACTGCCCTAAAACCTGAAATACCAGCCCCAGCATGACCCCCTACACTGCCCGAACACCACTGCACTGCCCTAAACCCTGAACAACCAGCCCCAGCACGACCACCTACACTGCCCGAACACCACTGCACTGCCCTAAACTCTGAAACACCAGCACCAGCACCACCCCCTACACTGCCCGAACACCACTGCACTGCCCTAAACCCTGAAACACCACCCCCTGCACCGCCCCTACACTGCCCGAACACCACTGCACTGCCCTAAACCCTGAAACACCACCCCCAGCATGACCCCCTTTACTGCTCGAACACCACTGCACTGCCCCAAACCCTGAAACACCACCCCAGCACGACCCCCTACACTGCCCGAACACCACTGCCCTAAACCCTGAAACACCACCCCTGCACGACCCCCTACACTGCCCGAACACCACTGCACTGCCCTAAACCCTGAAACACCACCCCCTACACTGCCCGAACACCACTGCACTGCCCTAAACCCTGAAACACCACCCCCAGCACGACCCCCTACACTGCCCGAACACCACTGCACTGCCCTAAACCCTAAAATACCACCCCCAGCATTACCCCCTACACTGCCCAAACACCACTGCACTGCCCTAAACCCTAGAACACTACCCCCAGCACGACCCCCTACACTACCCGAACACCACTGCACTACCCTAAACCCTAAAATACTACCCCCAGCACAACCCCTACACTACCCGAACACGACTGCACTGCCCTAAACCCTCAAACACTCCCCCAGCACGACCCCCTACACTACCCGAACACCACTGCACTGCCCTAAACCCTAAAACACTCCCCCAGCACGACCCCCTACACTACCCGAACACCACTGCACTGCCCTAAACCCTAAAACTCTCCCCCCAGCACGACCCCCTACACTACCCAAACACCACTGCACTGCCCTAAACCCTAAAACACTACCCTCCGCATGACCCCTACACTACCCAAACACCAATGCACTACCCTAATCCCTAAAACACTACCCCCGCATGACCCCCTACACTACCCTAAACCCTAAAACACTACCCCCCGCACAACTCCCTACACTACCCAAAGACCACTGCACTACCCTAAACCCTAAAACACGACCTCCTACACTACACAAACACCACTGCACTACCCTAAACCCTAAAACACTACCCCTACACTACACAAACACCACTGCACTACCCTAAACCCTAAAAACTACCCCCAGCACGAACCACTACACTACCCAAACACCACTGCACTACCCTAAACCCTAAAAAACTACCCCCAGCAGTACCCCTACACTACCCAAACACCACTGCACTACCCTAAACCCTAAAACACTACCCCCAGCAGTACCCCCAACACTACCCAAACACCACTGCACTACCCTAAATCACTACCCCCAGCACGACCCCCTACACTACCCAAACACCACTGCACTACCCTAAACCCTAAAACACTACCCCCAGCACAACCCCCTACACTACCCAAACACCACTGCACTACCCTAAACCCTAAAACACTCCCCCAGCACGACTCCCTACACTACCCAAACACCACTGCACTACCCTAAACCCTAAATCTACCCCCAGCATGACCCCCTACACTACACAAACACCACTGCACTACCCTAAACCCTAAAACACTACCCCCAGCACGACCCTCTTCACTACCTAAACACAACTGCACAATTTGTTACAGGCGTTGCAACGCAGGCCTGTGGTGCTTACTGGAAGTACCTAGTGGTCTAGTTGGGCCCCAGGGACCCTCAGGATTCAAGGTGACCTAATCCCCCAACTTAAAACGCACCACGGGGCGCGTTTGCACAGTGGTGAAGGGAGGGGGCGGGGCCTCAGGTGACATGTGCGCAAACACGCCCTGTGGTGCGTTTTAAGTTGGGGAATTAATTCCCTTTGAATCCTGAGGGACCCTGGGGGCCAACTAGCCCACCAGGTACCTTCAGTAAGCACAACAGAGTTGCGTTGCAGGGAGGTGAAAAAGGTGCGTGGCCTCAGAACGCCTCTCTGCAACTCAGCTCTGTGGTCCTAACTGTAGGTACCTGGGGGGCTAGTTGGGCCCCAGGGACCCTCAGAATTCAAGGGGACTTAATCCCGCAACTTAAAACGTGCCACGGGGTGCGTTTGCACACATGTCACCTCAGGCCCCCCCTCCCTTCACCACTGTGCAAACGCGCCCTGTAGCGCGTTTTAAGAGGTAGTTTTAATCCCCTGCCCTATTATGTACTAGGGACTTGCAGAGGAGGTCATGCTAATCACAGGGGTACCCCAACGCATAGTGTTCCCTAGTGTATGTAGGTGTTTTCACTATATTCTAAGTGTCTTTTAGCATAGCACTGGCTTTGGTTAGTCAGAGTCAGTTACCACCAGTACCCGTCTGAAAAAGTTGTGGGCACAGGATGATTTTGCAACAAGGCCTCTTTCTGCTCCTCTGTTGGTTCTTTCTGCACATCTTTTGCTTCTTTCTGTGCGTTTTTTCTTCTTTCTTCACATGTCCTACCTCTGTAGGCATAGTTAGAAACTAGCATTTAAAAAAACCTTTGAAATTCACTTAAAAAATCATAGGTTTCAGGCACGTTATAGCTAGAAATTAGCATTTAAAAAACCTTTGAAATTCACTGAAAAAACCATAGGTTTCAGACACGTTATAGTTAGAAATTAGCATTTAAAAAACCTTTGAAATTCACTGAAAAAACCATAGGTTTTAGGGACAGTTATAGTTAGTTGGACATTTCACTCGTACAAAACCATAGAAATTCCCCGTTATAGTTAGTTCAGCTAACTATAACTCGCGCCCGCAATGCACTGCTGATGACGTCACATATTACATCACTCATGACATGGTCAGTGACATCACTGATGACATCACTGATGACATCTCAAATGACATCACTGATGATATCATCCATGTGATAATTTCATGCATCTTCTCACACCCTAATATAACTTTTGAATACACCCACTCTAAATTACAGACTGCCATTCTCAAAACCATAGACACTCCAACACCAAAAACTACATACCCACTCACTGATTGTTAGGTCTACACACACATCCACTCACTCACCCGTACAGTCACTCATACTTAGTCACTCAGTAAAGGACTATCATATGCACTCATACACCTATATAAACACTCACACACCGCCACTCATCCATAGAGGTACTCACACACCTAGTCAGTCATGCAAAAAACTTAATCACACACCCATTTACTCACCTATACAGTTATACACACACCAGCTCACTTACTCATACAAATACTAGCACATTCTTACGCTCTTATACAATCACTGATACAAGTACACACTCATCCATACAGCCACTCTCACAATCACACTCTCTCACTTATAGCCATTTATATACTCCAACACACATATATACTGCCTTTCACATATGTAGTTACTCACACATGTACCACTGAGATATACATTCAATCACTAACACACCCATACACACACTCACCCACCCATACAGTCCATCACAGATGCACTCTTGAAACCATGCACCCAGTGAATCACCAACTCACACATCTATGCACAGAGTCACACACACCCCACCCACACAAACACTCAGGCACCCATACAGATACTCAGACAATCAATCAATAACCCATGTAGACACTCATGTAGCTATTCAGAAAGCCATGCAGCCGCTTACAAACCAACAGACAGACGGATACAGACATTCACACAGTTTAGTCACTAACCCATGCATTCAGTAAGATACATTTAATCACTCACTTGTAGAGTCAGTCACTCACGTACTAAATCATCCATTCAGACACTTATACACCCACTCATTCTTCAATACGCCTTTCCCTATATATATTAAACATATTTAAACTAGGGGTGGGCGGAATGTGCGTAGTCGCGTTACGCAAAACTCTGCGAAACGGTAAAAAATCTCCGCGAGCACGCAAATTGCTTGTTCCGCCCGTTCGCGATGCTTTTTTCGTGTTCGCGAACGCTGTTTGCGTGCTCGGGGAGAAATATCTCGCGAACACGCTTTTTGAAAGCGCGAATAATGAAAAAATTCCGCGAAGCCGCTGATCGCGAAATTTTTGGCAATTCCGCGTTCTCCGCGGAACGCGAAATTACCAAAATTCCGCGAATTCCGCGAGCGGAACGGAATTTACCGCCCAGGCCTAATTTAAACTTTACAGAAACACACAGTCACTGGATGATGTCATCAGTGATGTCATCAGTGATGTCATTTGAGATGTCATCAGTGATGTCATCAGTGATGTCACTGACCATGTCATGAGTGATGTAATATGTGACGTCATCAGCAGTGCATTGCGGGGCGCGAGTTATAGTTAGCTGAACTAACTATAACAGGGGAATTTCTATGGTTTTGTACGAGTGAAATGTCCAACTAACTATAACTGTCCCTAAAACCTATGGTTTTTCAGTGAATATATATATATATATATATATATTCACTGAAAAAACCATAGGTTTCAGGCACGTTATAGTTAGAAATTAGCATTTAAAAAACCTTAGAATGGTACTGAAAAAACCACAGGTTTCAGGGATGTTATAGTTAGTTGGACATTTTACTCGTACAAAACCAGAGAAATTCAGCCATTATAGTTAGTTCAGCTAACTATAACTCGCGTCCCCGAAATGCACTGCTGATGACGTCACATATTACATCATTCATGACATGGTCAGTGACATCACTGATGACATCACTGATGACATCTCAAATTACATCACTGATGACATCATCCACGTGATAATACGATGCACCTCCTCACACTCTAATATAACCTTTGATACACCCACTGTAAAATACAGACTACCATTCTCGAAACCATCGACACACCTATACCAGTTACTACATACGCACTCACTGATTCCTATGTCTACACACACATCCACTCATTCACCCATACAATCACTCATACATACAGTCACTCAACAATACAACACTATGATATGCACTCATTAACCTATACAGACACTCACACACCGCCACTCATCCATGGAGTTCGCGATGATTCGTCAACCGGCGCCAAAGTTATTGGGAAAAGAATGTTACGATAATAGGTCCTAACTATAACTATCTACTGGCGACCGCCAGTAGATAATATATATATATATATATACATATAGAGAGAGAGAGAGAGAGAGTTTGGAAAATACAAAGGTTACAGGGGCTTTATTGTTAGGCTAACATTTCACTCATACAAAACCAGAGAATTACTATGATTATTGCAATTAACAGACCAGAGAGTAAATGGAAATAGTTAACAGCCAACATGAATACTTATAAACTGGGGTTAACAGTCTAGTCTATTTTTTATGGAAATAAATGAGGGATTTATTGCACAGTGTCACTTTAAATGGACAGTTTAGACGGCAGGACTCTATGGTCCAGTTGAAGGCATTCGCCGAAACGCGTTGACCGTCCTTTGCACGTTTGCACAAATGGTGTGGTTAAGAAAAAGAAAAGAAAATATCTTTAAGAACCTGGTTGTGGATTTCCTCTGTGCCGTGGAGACTCTGGTTCGTGTACCTGGGACCGTGTTGGGTTTTGTTGTCGATATTGGTACAGCGGCTGATCTGTACACCACGAGCACTCCACCATTGAAGTGAAGCGGATCCGTGCCATTAACTCAGCCCCGTTTCGAGTGACGGAGTATCTGGTCCGACGCCTCTGTCACAGTAACTAAGGAAGATTGTTACAACGCGGAACGAAGCGGAAGCTGTAAGCTGCTGCGGCGAGAGCTGGGCGGTGAGTACGGGGGAGTGGGGGAGGCATTGTGGGCCCGCCTACCAAGCTGCTGGTGCGGCAGGGCAGGTGAATCCCATAGCCGATTCCGTTTCTCTGGAAAGCCGCTCCAGCGAGTAGCCGCTCCGGGAGATTGTAGCGGTTAGAGTTTAAAACCGCTTCCCGTGCTACGTCCCGCGCACGTTCGTAAGAAACATAGAGGTGATTATAAACAGTGACATATTGTGGTGGACCGGTATACTTCTAAATAATTAAGTATACTAAGGAGAGGAAATCGCTCAAAAAGCTGAAATTTACTTTCGGAAAGAAAGAAAACAAGCTAAAAATTAAAACACACCAAGTGCGAACTGCTTATAGAAACAATTAACCCCAGTGACTGAATAATATATTAAAAGAAATGGCTGAAAGAAGTTCTAATCGAGCACAGAGAGCCAATGAACTGCTTGATGATAATATGGTGACTAAGGACTCACAGGTTTCTGGTAGTATGCATTCAGAAGGAAGGAGAAAACGATTCAGAACCTTATTAAGGAATTACAACAAGCTAGAATTGTAGAGATCAACAAATGGTGGGAAAAGACTACTTTAGAAAAATATATTGAATTCAAGAGGGTGCCAAGGGGCCTGCGAATTTTAATTATGCCCACATTGGATGACTTGGATATGGATCTGATTAAGCAGTGGCAAATGGATACAAATGAATGCTCACTGAAACTCATGAGAACATTAATCATACATGTTGAACGTAAACTTGAAGGGATATTGGAAAGAATTAAAGAGCTGGAGGGGGAACTGGAGAAGTTCCCAAATAATGATGAGAAAAAAGATCTTCTGGAGATGATGGGAAAAAAAGATCCTTAAACATGAGATTGATGTGGAGAAACGGAAGGCCAGTAAATTTAATCGCGATCGTATTGACTATGCCAATGGTCGGATATACACATTCGCGAGGAAATATGACTCCCTGAGGAACAGAGCGGCAATGGATAGATGTGTTAGTTATGATACACAGGGCACGAATGATAGCTCTGATTTAAGCTATGCAGACAAAGATATCAACATATCGAAATTGGATTTTTGTGGGGAAATGAGACTGGCCCAAATGGAAACGCGACAGCGAGGACGAGCCAGAGGAACAACATGAGGGAGGGGAAGAGGGCAAAACCCACCCCAACCAGACGAAGTAAGAGAAGGAGCAAGGTCCAAAAGAGGAGGAGACAAGAAAAAGCCAAAATAAAAAAGATGGTACACCATAAAGACCTGGTGATAAACATTTCTAGGATGATTTTAAATGCTGATCACAAAAGCCTCCTAAACAAAGGACTCACCTTTTGCCCTAATGCCAACATGGACCTTCCAAACTTCCGTATTGATCTGTATAAATTCTGTCGCAAAGCCAAATTAAAGAAATACTTTGAAGAAGACCAGCCAGAATAAAAGGCATAAATTTGACATCAATGGAAATTTCCCCACTGAACCAATCTGATTTACCAACTTTAAGAACTCTGTCAAAATTAGGGCCAAACATCTCAGAAGCTGACTTGTCCTCTATCCCAACAATGGAAAATGACATAGCGTTCTGTCAGAGAGAAGGTATCATTACCCATAACAGTGGAGAAAGTGGATTAAGATCTCAGTCGAAATTCTGCCCACAGTTACCTCCAGGCAATAAAATTGATTTGTTTCAAGAAATTGTCGTGGAAGAGATAAATCAATTATCCATGAAGAAAAGAAGTAACAAAAGGTCATGGAATTTGACACAGAATGAACAAAAGGCATTAAAAGATCTAAAGGAAAATCAGACAATTGTTATAAAAGCCGCAGATAAAGGCGGAAATATTGTTATTCAAGATCGTGAACAATATATCTCTGAAGCATATAGACAACTGAGGAAACAAGAACATTATCAAAGGCTGGAGAAGAATCCAATGGAGCAATGGACTGAAGAATATCATGTCCAATTGCTCATCTGGAAAGAAAGGGATTAATAGACTTTGAAGAGTATATGTATCTTAAGGTGGCGAATCCAGTAACATCAACTATATATTTTCTACCTAAAGTGCACAAGTCACTTGTTAATCCCCTGGGAGGCCCATAGTGAGTTCTATGGGGTCACTATTGGAGAAGACTTCCCACTATATAGATGTGTTTCTAATGGAATTTGTGATATCTCTTCCCTCGTATTTGAAGGACACCACGGCTTTTTAAACAGAATACGAGATATCAATTGGAATAAATCTCTGATCATGATTACAATAGATGTAAATTCATTATATACATCAATTCTCCATGAAAATGGTCTGACAGCTGTCAGAAGATTCTTAAAGAGAAGATCATTGAGTTTTTAGAACACTCTGAGATGATTATGGAAATGTTGAACTATTGCCTAACGCATAATGTTTTTCTGTTTAATGGAGAGATATTTCTCCAGAGACAAGGCACAGCAATGGGGACGGCATTTGCCCCAACTTATGCAAATCTATTCATGGCGGTTTGGGAGGAAGGTATCCTACAGAGCAGGTACAAGTTGAATATCAAGGCCTGGATGAGATATATCGACGACTTGTTCGTGATATGGGAAGGAGACTCGTCGGTTCTTGATGAATTCATACAAAGTTTGGATCAAAATGACTATAATCTATCTTTTACATCAATGTGCAGCAAAACACAGGTGACATATTTAGATGTGGAAGTATTTGTACAAGAACAGAAGCTCTGCACCAAAATTCATAGGAAAGCAACCGCCACAAATAGCATCCTCCATGCGAATAGTGGACATCCTCAACACTTAAAGTGGAGTATTCCATATGGAGAGATGTTGCGCGTAAAGAGGAATTGCTCTGAAGATATTGACATCGAGCAACACCTAGATGAAACCAGCTCTAGATTCCTGGCTAGGAACTATCCATTGGGTGTCATTGAAAGTGCTAAAACTAAAGTAGCAGGAAAAGTGAGATCTGAATTATTGGCAAACCATGATCAACTAGAAGAAGAAGATGTGACCCGCCTAATTTTAGACTTTAATGTGGAAAACAAGAGTGTAAGAACCATCATTAAAAAACATTGGAGTATTTTAATGCTTGATGAATCATTAAAAAGACATTACCATTAACTCCAAAGATTACGTTCAGGAAGACAGCCTCATTGGGCGACCTTTTGACACATAGCCACTTGCAAACATCAAATAACGAAAAAGGAAGTAGAACTTGGCTAACAACACCTGGCTTTTGGAAATGTTCCAAATGTAAGGCCTGTGAACATGGACAAAATACATTGACGTATCAACTGCAAAATGGAAAGAAGGAGAGGATTATTGAACATATCACATGCGAATCGAAATATGTGGTGTATGTTTTAGAATGTCCATGCAAAAAATTCTACGTTGGGAGTACCATCAACAAATTAAAACTACATATATTACAACATCTAAGGGCTATAAAAAATAAAGATCTCTCATACCCAATGGCAAAGCATTTTTCAGAAAGACACTTGGGCAATACTTTAGAACTAAAATATTTCGGTGCCAAAATGATAAAACAAAATGAAAGAGGAGGAGACAGAACCCTGGACCTAAGAAGAGCAGAATCAAGGCTCATTTTGGCACTTGGAACAGAAAGTCCATTTGGGCACAATTTGGATGCTGAGTTACATGTCCATTTGTAACAATATGAGATGAATTAATAGCATAATTGTTGGATTATGGAATTGAAGAAGTAAGATCATTCAATCAATGGACCCACGTAGAATCATGTGACAGGGTACCATCAAGTGAAGATACAATGAGAGTATGAACCAAGGAGTTACAACTGTGAGATGGTATTATTGAGAAAAGTGATGGAACTGGGGATTTCAGAAATAAGTAACGAAAGAGATAAAGGAAATAGTGGGATACACACAGTACATGTGGAAGCATGGTATTGGTATGATTATAATAAGAGGAATAGGAGCACTTATTGATTAGACCCCTCATGAGATATTAAATCTGTAGTGATTTTATTGATATAATCTACTTTAGAGATATTAAGGCTCAGGGAATAAGATGTTAGGAAAATGACCCCCTTTTTAAAAAATATATTTGTACAAATGCATTTGTCACTTTATTTCCTCAATCTTAGATTTATCTCAGAAGAATTAAGATTCTTGAAGGAAAATGGTTTGAAATTCAATTTTTGCACTGCAAATCTTTGCACATTGCGAATTTGCACTTTGTACTTTGCACAATGCATATGTCACTTTCCTTTATTCATTAGAATCATGACCTGCAGGGGTTTCTTTTATATACTTTTAAATATTTATAAGATATGTGGAGCTTTTTACATTCTGATTCTCTAATTGTCTTAATGTGCTTCCCTTATCCTAAATCTCCTCCATCTTTCCTCGCTTTTAAACATATTGAATTTGTCCATTCTTTTTAAAAAAATGTACTTTACAGAAATAGAATGTTCATTTTTTACAGGATATGCTTTTAACATGTACTTAATGATATCTATATATGCCTTTATCTTTTTATCTGATGAAATTTCCCCATCCGTCTTAGTATCCCCCTCGTTATACTCTCTGCTCACCTCTTTTACCTCTTTCCCTGATGCGGTTGTTTTTATTGGATTTTCTCTGGTTGGTATTTTTTATTTAAAGTCAAGGTACTTTACTATGATTATTGCAATTAACAGACCAGAGAGTAAATGGAAATAGTTAACAGCCAACATGAATACTTATAAACTGGGGTTAACAGTCTAGTCTATTTTTTATGGAAATAAATGAGGGATTTATTGCACAGTGTCACTTTAAATGGACAGTTTAGACGGCAGGACTTTATGGTCCAGTTGAAGGCATTCGCCGAAACGCGTTGACCGTCCTTTGCACGTTTGCACAAATGGTGTGGTTAAGAAAAATAAAATAAAATATCTTTAAGAACCTGGTTGTGGATTTCCTCTGTGCCGTGGAGACTCTGGTTCGTGTACCTGGGACTGTGTTGGGTTTTGTTGTCGATATATATATATATATACATATAGAGAGAGAGAGAGAGAGAGAGTTTGGAAAATACAAAGGTTACAGGGGCTTTATTGTTAGGCTAACATTTCACTCATACAAAACCAGAGAAATTCAGCAGTTATAATTAACTGAGCTAACTATAACATGCGCCCCCACAATGCACTGCTTATGACCTCACATATTACATCACTCATGACATGGTCAGTGACATCTTCGATGACATCTCAAATGACATCACTGATGACATCATCCAGTGATTGTGAGTGTTTTTAAAAACTTTTATAAGTGTTAAATATATATACAAAGGTGTATTGGTGAATCAGTGGGTGTATGAGTGCCTGATTGGATGATTCAGTGGGTACATGACTAACTGTATAAGTGAGCGATTAGGTGTCTCAGTGAATATATGGGTGAGTGACTAGTTGTGTGAATGTCTGTATCTGTCTGTCAGTTGGTGTCTAAGTGGTTGTATGGGTGTGTGAGTAGGTATATAAGTTTTTGTATGAGTGAGTGATTGGTTGTCTGAATACCTCTATGGGTGCCTGATGTATGGGTGGGTAGGTGAGGGGTGTGTGACTGCCTGTATGGATAAGTGAGTGGGTGAGTCAGTCGCTCTATGGGTTAGTGAGTGTTTGTGTGAAGAGCTATGTGGGTGAGTGAGTATGTGTATGGCTGAGTCGCTGAGTGAATGCATGTGTCAGTGGTATATGGGTGAGTAACTGGGTATGTGAAAGGCAGTATAGGTGAGTGATGGGGTATGTGAGTGACTGCTTGGGTAAGCAAGTGAATGTAAGAGTGACTATATGGGTGCTTGTGTCAGTGACTGAATAGGCGAGTGAGTATGTGTTAGTATCTATATGAGTAAGTGAGTGAGTGTGTGTGTAACTATATGGGTGAGTACATGGCTGTGTGATTGACTGTATGGGTGAGTGAACAGATGTTTGAGTAACTCTATGGGTGACTGACTCAGTGTGTGAGTGGCTATATGGATATATGAGTCGATATGTCATTGGCTGTATTAATGAGTGGGTGGGTGTGTGAGTGACTGTATGGGTGAGTGAGGGGTTGTGTGCATTGATCTATGAATCAGTGAGTAGCTCTGTAAGTACTAGTATGGGTGAATGAATGGGTTTGAGAATGGTAGTGTGGAAGTTGGAGTGGGTGTGTGAAAGGTGATATGGGGGTATGAGTGGGTGCATCAGAGACTCTGTGGATGATGCCATCAGTGAATGAATGAATGAATGAATCAGCATTTCTTAAGCGCGTGGTTACCCAAAGGCATCCCAGCGCTACTAGCAGTGCAATCACGAACGCCAAGCAGAATTAGGGAAACAAAAAGGTTTTGATTTGTTTTCGAAAGGTCAGATAATTGGCTGAAAGACGAATCTGGAGAGGAAGGCAGTTCCATAATTTGGCAACAATATAAGAGAAAAGACGACCCCCACTTCGTGATCTTCTAATTTTAGGTACTGCCGCCAGATTTTTACAGTTCGACCACAAGGCCCTATTTGGACAGTAGGGCAAAATGATGGAACAGGTGATGGGAGGTCCCTTACCTGATAGTGCCTTGTGTGCAATGCACAAAGCCTTAAACTTAATTCTCTCCTGAATGGGGAGCCAATGGGGAGTTGCAGGAGCATGCGTGCTGCGCAGTTTTGCACTGTCTGTAGTTTTTTGGGGGTAAAGCAAGGGGCTCCTAAATAAAGGGCGTTGGCATAATCAAGCCGAGAAAGAATCAGTGCCTGAACCATCGTTCTTCTGGCAGGAAAGGGTAGCAGCGGGAGGATTTTCCGCACCATCCTCAGAATCCCATAGCAGCTGGCTGCGTCCTTCCGAGCTTGCTCCTTAAAATCAAGATTGCGGTCAAGCCAAACACCCAGGCTCTTCATCTGATTTTTGGTGGGGGGAACAGGACCAAAACAACTGGGCCAGAATGACCCTACGTTCAAAGCAGGAGATTTACCAAGGAGCATCAGCTCCGTCTTAGCCCCGTTGAGTTTCAGATATGAGCCTTCCATCCAGATTGCTACCTTTTCCAGACACAGGGCTAACCCAGGCCCCGTATTGTTAAGATGATTAAGAGAGACCACCAACGGAGTGTCGTCAGCATAGGTAACAATCTGGACTCCAAAAGGTTTCACTACCTCTGCCAGAGGGCTCATGTAGACATTAAATAGAGTGGGGCTCAGGGAAGAACCTTGAGGAACCCCACATCTAAGGGGCATACGTTCGGAGGTAATTACATCTTCGAAAACTTGAAAGGACCTGTCCTCCAAAAGAGATTGCAACCACTTAAGAGCTCTCCCACTCACTCCCACATCTCTAAGTCTCTGGATCAGCAGCTGATGGTTGACCCTGTCAAAGGCTGAGCTGAGATCTAAAAGAATAATCGCAGCGCAGCCTTCACCATCTAGAATTTTCCTGGCTTCTTCCACTACTGCCAGAAGGGCAGTCTCCGTGCCTTGTTGAGGTTTAAATCCAGACTGTGAAGGGTGGAGACAATTGTAGCTCTCCAAAAAAGCAGAGAGAGCAGAATTAGCATGTTTTTCTGCAACTTTGCTAATTCCTGGCAGTAGTGAAATAGGACGGTAGTTCCCCAGCACCTCTGGGTCTAAATTGGGTTTCTTTAGAAATGCTTTAACCATTGCCCGTTTCCAAGGGGGGGGACAAGTCCCATCAGAAATGAGGCGTTGATCAATTCCAGAATACCTGGGGACACGGTATCAATGACTTGATTTAAAATAATGGGGGGCAGGATCTATGGGGGAGCCAGATTTTATTTGGTTGAAGATAGTTCGCAGTGATGTCGAGTTCAGAGGAGGAATTTCCTCCAGAGAACATTCTATAATTTGGGACCTGTTATCCGTAAGAGGTAAGTTTTGTTGAGCTATAGCCTGAGGAAAGGATGTATATATGTCTTGTATTTTGTTGAAGAAGAACTCTGCCATTCGATTACAACGAGACACAGTATTGTCAGATACGATAAGTGGGGGGGATTTAAGGAGAGATTTTACAATGCGAAATATTTTGCGATGAGAATTGGAGGCCGATGTGATTCTCTCTTCGTAGTAGAGAGCCTGAGCAGTTTTAATTTCTTCTTTGTACACTTTTATGGCCTCCCTGTATTTAGCTTTATTACCTGCTGAGAAATCCTTTCTCCATTTTCTCTCAAGTCTTTTGCAGGATTGCTTAAGCTCACGAAGCTTGGGGGAATACCAGGCAGTTCGATTGGCTCCTACCTTAATACAGATCCATTTTTTGGGGAGGACAGTGTCTATTGATGACTCAATCCAATCATTAAAGTTATCATTCGCAATGGTGGGATTTAAGTCAGGTATTGGTCCAGTGTTTTCGAGAGTTAACACCCAGGACTGTATTGGAGTAAGTGGTGTCATCAGTGATGTCATTTGAGATGTCACTGACCATGTTTCTTGCTTCACACTCCTAAATAAAAGAAATTCAGCACTCCTAAGGAGAGGCACTCGGTAAATCAAGAAAATTCACCTGGAAAGGAGGCTCCGCGCTCACCAAATGAGGCAAATCAAAAGGCAGTTTCAAAATGAAGCGTGGGGTTTTATTAATGCAACACTCTCTAGCAGCAAGAATTTCCCAGATGTCAAATGAAACAGGTAAAACAAAATGCAAATGTATATAGATGTATATATATGTGCACAAGCAAATAATGATGAAACACTCAAAACATGAGCAGATAATAATAATGGAACACTCATAAATCAAATGCAAGAGAGCAAATCAAATAATAATGGATGTCCAGTGCAAGAAACAAGCACCGTCAAATTTCAGAAATAAGCACTGAATGGACAGAATCGAATATAAAGAGCACAACATGAAAACATCACAGAGCAATGAAACTCATAACTCATACATCACCTTTGAGTTCATCATTCTGGTCAGCTCGACTGGGAAGCCCTTTCAGTCAGTTACCCAGAAGTATTAATGGGACAGCAACACTTTCACGTGACGATGTGTCCATCTCATGAGTGAGCTTCAGTATGACTGCCAATACTTCCTGGCTTTAATACTCTTTACCAACTCTGAGAGAGACTTCTAGAAGTTCCCCCTCCCTTCATCTATTGCAAAACCAAAGCTGACTGTACCAGTCTGTTTCAAGGTCAAGACGGAAGCTGGCCGAACCTCAGTGTTTTGACTCTGAGACAGAGAAGTACATACCGCACATTTCTCTGTCATGCTTTCAAACACACATCCCACACGTTCTGTTCCAAGCAAGGCTGTTTTGCTCTGTGCTTAGAAAAAAGTAAAAAATCCTACTCTGAAGCTGCAGGGAGACACGAAATGAATAACAAGTCAAAATGCAAGAGCACAAAAAATGTTGTCATACATTTAAAATGAAGTAGGTTAAAACCCCTCATCAAAGGTCACCACATTCTCACTATACATATGAATGCATATAGAAATACACCATTTCATGAGTGATGTAATATGTGAGGTCATAAGCAGTGCATTGCGGGGAGCGAGTTATAGTTAGCTCAGTTAACTATGCCTGTTGAATTTCTCTGGTTTTTTATGAGTGAAATGTCAGCCTGCAACCTTTAGTTTTTTCAGTGAATTTCTATGGTTTTTCATACTCTATTTCCTAAGTATAACGCCCCAGTAACCTTAGTTTTTTCCAGTGAAATTCTAAGTTTTCTAAGTTTTTTTAAATTCTATTTTATAACTTTAACGTCCTTGTATATTTTTTTCTATAATTAGATATTGAACATTACATCGGCATTACATATGCATCCACTCATTGTTGTCTTTGTCATCTATTAATTTAAAAAGTACATTAATTATCTAATTTCAAGATATTTTTGATTTTCAAGACAATGTCGCGAATGCCAAGGACACACAGCGAACACCGAAAACACATACATAGTCATATTTTACATAAAGTTTGAGTCCAGCTGTTTAGTAAGATATTGATTTAACTTTCCCCTTTGTATACATTTGCAGAAAAAGTACATCTGAAATGCATTTTCCATGTTCGCGGTGATAACGGACAGGTGCAATGATGTTGGTGGTCCCAAATACTGCGTGTTTTTGACAAAGTGTTAAACACATATATAGTTATGTTTTACATAAAGATTGAGTCTAGCTGTTTAGTAAGATATTGATTTAACGTTCCCCTTTGTATACATTTCTCAAAGAGCATCTGAACTGCATTATCCTTGTTTGCGGCGACACCAGAAGTCGGGATGACGTTTGTGGCCATGACGATTGCACCTTTTTTAATAGGTGTAAAACACATATATGCACACATTTTACAGTATTTTAGACACTAGGAGTTTATTACTGCACTGTTTAAAGTCATACTTTTGTAGGGCGTTTGCATAAAAACAATCTTTTAAACCAATTTTCCGTTTTCGCAATGATGCCGGGCACTGTAATGATTCCGGTAGCCTAGATCACAGCGAATACGTCGCAAAATGACAAAACAAAAGCAGACATTCAATAGCCAGCACCACATACAAAACTTATAACTGAAAAATGTATTATAACCAACACACTAAACACATTAATATCTAAAAGACTCTATAATAGCATGTATAACTCCCTTAATATCTCTATAACACAGTGTATAACTCTTTGAGTGGAACTTGTGACTGCATACATCACTGTATCAGTAAGTCTCTCATTCACTGAATGAGTATTTCAGTGGATATGTAAGACAGTGTATCAGTCTGTCAATGGCTCTATAACGAACTGCGTGACTCTCTCGTTGCATCTATGACTGGGTGCATCATTGTCTCAATGGATCTGTGATTGGTTGTATAAGCCTATCAGTTGATCTATGAGTAGGTGCATGAATGTGTTTGTGAATTTGAAACTAAGTATATGACTGTCTGACTGTATCAGTGAGTCAATACATGAGTGTCTAAGTGGGTGACTGAGAGGGAGAGTGAGTGGGTGCATGGCTGTCTGAGTGGATCTGTGAGTGAGTGCATGAGCCTCTCAGTGGGTCAATGACTGGAAGAGTGAGTATCTGAGTGGTTCTGTGAATGGCTGCATGGGTCTCTGAGTGGGACTGTGAGTGGGTGCATCAGTCTCTGAGTATATTGGTGAATGGGTACTTAAGTCTCTGAGTAGATTTGTTAGTGGGTGTGTGAGTGACTATATGGGTGTGTGAGTATCTGAGTGGGTCTATGAGTGGGTGTATGAGTGTCTGAGTGGATCTGTGAGTGGGTGTATGAGTGTCTCAATGGGTCTGTGTGTGAGTGAATCGGTGCATGCATGAGTGCCTGAGTGGATCTGTGACTGGGAAGTTGAGTGTATGAGTGGGTCCGTGAGTAGATGCGTGAGTCTTTGAGTGGGTGAGTGAGAGGGTGCATGTATATCTGAATGAATCTGTGAGTGGGTTTATGAGTCTCTGAGTGTATGAGTGAGTAACTGAGTGCAGAAGCCTCTAAGAGGGTCTGTGACTGAGTGTGTGAGTGACTATATGGGTGTGTGAATGGATGTATGAGTGTCTGAGTTGATCTATGACTGGGTGCATGAGTGTCTCAGTGGGTCTGTGAGTACATACATGAGTGTGTGAGTAGGTCTGTAAGTGGGTGTGTAAATCTCTGAGTAGGTCTATACATGGGTTGGTGAGCCCCCATGAAAACTGTGGCGGTGAGGAAATTGGTGACTCAGGGCTATGGGGATGCACTTAACAGTCCATGCCGTGCAGGAACTTGCTTTGGCATTCCCATTGCGGTGCCTTTCTAAGGCTCACTGCCTGGGACCACTAAAGCACCATCAGCCAGACAAGGAGGAAACTCCTAATCTGATGGGTGGTGTCAGAACTGCTTTGGTGGTGTGGCAGAGGGGCGCTGGCATGCGGCCAGCTGCCACAAAGCCAAAGTTGTAATCAGGCCCAAAGTCTTCAGTAATAATTGCAAAGCCATGCTGGGTTGATTTGTTCCGCCTTGCATGATTTTGTAAAGAAATGCAAGGCAGCTACTTCCACTGTGTTACATTACATTTCAACTCGGGAGGCATTCCATGAGTGGAGCATGGATGTTTCAATGCATCCACCCATGGATTTTGGCACATTCCCAGATTTACTAAAGCTGGTAAATCTGGGAATGCGTCAAAATGCTAAGAGGCAGATTTACTAAATATTCATGCAAAGCAGTGCAGCAAGGGAGGTTGCTCTTCAGCTCTCTTGCTGAGCTGGCACACTTGAGGCTGCCTAGCACCAAAGCAGGCACCCCTGCACCATGGTGCATGTATGCCTGCGTGGCAAGTAGGATTGTTTTTTGTGCAGGAAAGGACACCTTCCTGCCCAACAACAATCCTTAGAGGTGCATTCGTCTTTCTATGTGTGCTGGAGAATGGAGCACACATCAAAAGAGGAAATAACAAGGAGAAACACAGATATTTCTCCTCGTCACATCTCACTTGGGAAGGCGTAGCTTTTTGACTCATTCCCAGGTTTACTAGCTTTGGTAGATCTGGGAATGTTCCAATATTCATTGGTGGATGCATGGGAACATCCATGATACACCCTTCAATCGCCTTCCCAATGCTAGGTAAAGCAAGGCAGCACTGTGCGCTGTTACTTTTTAAACCACGCAAAGCTGGGCATAATGGCTTGGCTTGACCTAGCAAATACAAAAAATGATTTTTCATCAGGCCAGTGCTACAAAAGTGACATAACCCCAACTCACTACCATAATAAATCTGAACTGCTGAAGCATTCTGCAGCACAAATAGAAAGAGGAAATGCCTCTAAAGCTTGATTTTGTGCAGGAATGCAACAATCCTACCTGTAACCCAGGAACCCTTACAATATGGTGCAAGGCTGCTTGAATTGGCACTAGGCAGCACACAATGGGCTAACGCAAGAAGAGGGCAAAAAAGCTGAATATCTTTGTAAATATGGAGCATTTCTGAAGTCTTCCTTCTGCAGAACTCAGTGCAGCAACTTTGCCCGCTGCCCTGCGTTGTGTGAAAGATTAGCAAATACGTCCCAAGGTTCATACCTTTCACGTTTAAATAGTCCTCTTTTCTATGGAAAAATGACAAAATACGCAATTATGGCTTTTACTGTTCAACAAATTATCCATTAGTGCTTTTAAACTACTTCTGTAGAAATTAGATTTTTTGTTTTCGGTGCCATGACATCATGTTGCACTGCAACGTTAATTAATATGCATGGTTCATTCCATAAAAGGCTTATTAACGATTCACTTTGCTGTGTGCAGTTTATCGGAATTCTGCAAATCTACATTTGTCAAGACTGGCTTTATTAGTGTAATAATTCCTTCCTGACCTACCCTTTGATGCTTGCAGTCTGTATTATCTGGCCATATTAAAATGTGAAATTAGATTATTAACCTCCAAGCTAGCTGATCTTGTGGTAAGCAATTTAAATGAGGCAATATATTAGACAATCAATTTCCCCACTTGCTGTGTAGTCTGCTGTAAAAGCCATAGCATGACAAAATAAATTCACAGTAACATCTGTGGAGGAATTATGTGGTAGAGTGGGAGAATGCGTGATTTGTGCTAAAGCATTTGAGGGCTGATTTTCACACAGCATAACTACATTAAAAAAAAATTAACAAACAGGTAAATTATGATAGCAAAATGCACCACAAGGAAGCAAAAAGGCCATGTATATAAAAGCAAAGTGGAAACGCCTACTGCTATTATTCAGCAGACTTTAAATATCACATGAAACCATGATACTGGGGGTATCAGTGCTTCACTCATGGGCTTTCATTTAGCATCCTGATGTATTCTGGGAGCTTTGGTTGAGGTTCACGTCACTAGAATAGATTTCGATCAAACTACCAGATAACAACGTCTTTTTAAGGAAAGCCTGGACTGAAATGTTATATTTCTAGTTATGTGGAATCATCTCGTATACCAAAGAATACACAGCATAGGTGTGCAGCTCCTTGCAAACATATCTGGCTAACGCATTCTCACTACTTGTTACCTGTTACTTGTTACCTGGCATAAAGTAAAATAATGGGCCCTCCTGCAGAGTGTGATGAGGGGCCCCTGAGTTTCCCATATCTCATAAATATTCATTGACCTTGGACTGAATGGGGCCCCTTGAAGGGTTGGGTTCCCCCTGCATTACACCCAGGTGGAGTCCAGCATTGGAAGGTAGCCCTTTTCTATAGGGTTTACACTGATTGAAAGTAAAAAAAAACATATGGGGCCTCATTCTTAGGCGGTGGGAATCCTGATTAGGCCATGAACAGGAGTGTGCACTCTGACGGTTCCTATGAGTTTTAGTATGTTTAGCACACATGCCAACTTTCCCCAGACATATTTTGCCAGGCAAAACCTGGCAAAATGTATCTGATGAAAAATGGTTAGAAGGTGGCAAAACAGGCTGTCGGGTACTTCTTGTTATGCCTCTTTCCAGCCTACAGACTTCAGAATGGATGGATAGCATTGAACCCATTAAAACCATCCAGCGATATTGTCATTTATTGGGGCCTATATTTCATCCCCCAAACAACCAGGGCACTCAAAATGAGGCCCTAAATGGGAACCTCAATTTTCCGTCATAAACCAAGTAGAAATATGTGACAATGGTGTACATTGCTGTACTTACAGATCTACCCAGACTGCAAACAGGGCAAAACAATGCAAGACCAGGCTTGGTGTTAGGTGTGCCAAAACCTTGTATGAACCTTTGTTACCAAGGGCGAGTCATGTTAGTAGGTAGAGAGTGTGCAATGCAAGTGCACTCCTCTTGACTACTCCCACCAATAAACCTACAGAACGAGGTAACACAAACCCAAAGCCATGCTGAATAACATTGAAAACTTGTAAATAAAAAACATAACTCTGTTTAATCGCTCAAATATGGTAGACATCTAATTCTGATCGAACAATTCACGAAAATACAATTCTTCTTTGCACTCTAGTACGAGCATAGTTTCACTTGACAGTATCAAGGTAAGTACACCGTGTACAAAATGTCCATAACACGTATATATGTAAGTTCAGTGTATTGGCCAGTCTCAACAGCAGCATGTCTGTATCAACAAAAATAAGGTAAATCAAATCAATCATATACAATTATGTTTGAGTGTAGTGGTCCTTCCAAAGTAGAGTGGTGGTTAACGGGACATGTGGAGTTGATCAAAGTCAGTCCAGCTGAGAGAGTTTTGTTCCAAGAGGAGCTTTTTCAAGGCTTGTGAGAAAATAAGAGGAATGGGAAGAAACAGCCAGTTCTTTTATGATGTTATTTTGTTTAAACGTAGGTTTGGATGTAGGCGCCAACCCTTGATGAATGTGTGACTACAGGGAAGTGTCTCCCCTTCCCATGCCCATGGCTGTATAACTATACCCAAATTAGGGTGGATGAGATTGATTTAAATACCAGGTATGAATGTAATATGCCTTTACTTTTGTGTTGCATGGTAGTGAATGCACACAAATTAGGGATCCTATAGGCACGAAGAAGTCTGTTGACATTTATGGGCATATGAACAACAATAGGGGAGGTAGAGGAAGGCGGGGTTTCTTTGAGGACTCGTCCTCTACAGTACTGTACTACAAAACCAAAGGGAGTCACTCTGACCTGCTTGAATTTTGCTCTTTCCTTCTTGCACTTCTGATGTTTCTATAGGAGGAAAAAAGAAATTTCTTTAAATAACCCTCACCCCCCAGGGTTGCCGGAGCACTTGTGGTTAAAACCACAAGTGCTCCCATGTAACTGTGTGTCATAGCACGTTCCATTCTGCAGTGGAATGCGCAGAACCCTATGATGAAGCATGCCACCTAGGGGCAACTCTGGTGGGTGAGGGTTATTTAAGAAATACGAGGCATAGCAAGGGCTTTATAGCCGCTTTAGCAGCACTTTTTGCCGCTAAAGCAGCAATTTTTTTATCGCCCTATCAGCAAGCTGTCACTAACAGGCATTAGCGACAACTTTCTGGCGATAGCGGCCGGTTTTCCCATCGCCTTGCATGCCAGCGATAATTATCGCTAATGACATGCAAGGTAGGCGTTCCCAACTAAAAGCGACTGAAAACAGTCGCTAACACAACTTCCCCCTATCAGCAAGGCAGGCGAAGCGATAAAAAAAGTCACGCTAAGCGCGATTATCGCTAGTATTTAACACCTGCTAAAAACATGACTTACCTGTTTGTTCAATGGGAGGTGGATTGTCAGGCTAAGTCCACCATGGCGTTAATGCGTGAATATCGCTGGATTTCCAGCGATGTTCACGCATTTGCCGCTATCGCTGGATATTTTATCGCATTGGAGATAAACCTTGCTAATAGCATGTTATCTCCGCGATAATATCCAGCGATAGGCGGCGTTAAAAAAACGCGCTAAGCGCGGTTTGCGATAATTTTCGCTAGTTGTTGCTAATATGCCCCTACATTTTTTCCTCCTATAGAAACATCAGGAGTGCAAGAAGAAAAGAGAAAAATTGAGGCAGGTCAGAGTGACTCTCTTTGGTTTTGTAGAACGGTATTTATGGGCAAACAGCTGTCCAGAACATGTAGGAAAGTGGAAATGGATGCATGAAACATTAATTTCTTTAATCATTCAGTATTTTTAAATTTAAAATCATTACGGAGGTACCCGCTTAATATGAGAGAAATCCTTTATGTATACTTCTGAACATTTTACATTTAATCTGGATCCCTTTATTATTCCAGTTTACTATATCTTTTAACTCTGGAAGCTGGATGAGTCCATCTAGGCGGTATTTCTCCTATCTAGATGGGGACAGGCACCGATAATGAAGCATGCCATGAATGCGAGTGAGTGAAATAACTTCTCCAATATCTCTGTATACCAGTGACATGTTAGGAGGCAAAATCTCATGCCCCTATAAAAGAAATCGACTTGCCGGTAGTGCATTTGTAGTAGCACATGAGTCTCCATAGTTTTAGATACAGTTGGTATTGACCTGCTAACGGGAGAAGGATAGTAACAAATGGGTGCCCAAAGTTTGAGGCTCAATTTGTAGTGGCCTGATGAACTGTGTATGTGTGAAAGTATTCAAAGGATCGGTTTTCTGTTATGTCTTTTCAGGGTTGGGAAAAGTTATTCTGTTTTTGCAAGTTTCATGATAACAGGCCAAAAATTACCATTTGTTGCGAAAGTAGTTTTAAAGTAATCAACCTTCCTAACTAAATTCAAGACGAGTACATTAAGAAAGACATTATGAAGTTACAAGGTCCCTGGACATTTCTACCAATCACACAGTCCTAATCTATGATACGTATGCAGTAAATGAATTGGAACCTCCCATAATGTAAGCACTATATGTGCACTGCACCACTTTGTAAACGTATACAACTCTTCCTAAACTTTTTGAAAGCTCTCCCCTATTTTAAGAACAAGATTCAGTTTAAAGGACACGCTTTAGAGTCATACATACTTGTTTACTGTGTGACCCTTTGACCATGTCAGATGCAATGGAGAGGTATACCTAGCGTGTCAAATTGGAGACTCTTGAAGGACAGTGTGTGGCCAGGTACCTTTTTAATGAGTGGTCCCTAAGTGAAGAGGATATATACTCAGTGCTGGTCAGATCAGCCAACTGAAGTGAGAGGACAGTACTCTGCCAGGGAGTAGCCTTGACTGTAATCTGAGCCTAAGTGCCACACTGAAGACGAGTCACCCAGAGTTTTCATTTGGGAATTGTTGAATCTTTATACAACCAAAATGCTGCGTAAATGGCTCATCCATATTATGCTGTGTTGTAAGGCTTTGGTTTAGACCTTGGTGGTAACATGGTAAAATTACAATCATTGTCCAGCAGTTTGGGGACTGTGTCAGTACAGATTAGTATTCCCTGTCAAAATGGGTCTGAGGAGAACCGTGGCAAGCAGAGTTTATGACATTTCACAGAGGTAAAGGGCAGATTGTATTATACCATCTCCCTGGGTCTATGGAGTCCTGAAAGTGGTGGAAGAAGATGGATTAGACCAATAGCCACCATGTCACCACTTTACTTGTGTCTATTAAGATAAGGCTAGGTAACTCATGGAGAAGATGTTTGAAGTGGCCCATGAAGGACATCGAAAAAGCGTTGCCACAAAGCGAGCTCTCTGAGACCGAATCTGGGTTCCGTATCTCAATGAGCTGGTTGAGAAGGAATTCAAGGCTTGTAATCTGTGCACTGCCTTTCTTCTAAAGTTACTCAATGCACCTTAAACTCCAGAATGCCCGAAACATGCCTGAGAGAGAGTAGCCATTGACTTTTTCAGTCCACTTGACAATGGGAATCACCTGATGGTGACTGTGGACGAATTCTCATGATTTCCCTTAATTGAGGATCTCTCATCTACCTCTCAACACTGAGTAATTGAGACTAAGTGGCATCTTTGTGACATGGGGTGTTCCAGCCGTGTTGAAATCTGACAATGTCCCGCCATATGACAGTCGTGAGTTTGAAGATTTCTTAGAGCATCTGAATATAAAGCATCAGAAGAACACAGCTCTGTGGCCGCATGCCAAGGGACTTGTTGAGCACTTTATGAGTATGCTAAAGAAAGCAGTGCAGAGTGCTACTCCTGAACTGCTCAATTTAAAAACGGTGTAAAATTCTACCTTAAGAGCTTATCATTCAACACCTCATTCGACCATAGGTGAAAGTTCTGTAACATTGATGTTCGGGAGAGCAATGGCAACCAAGACACCTCAATGGACCAATCAGAGAGAGAAAAACGAGAACAGAACTCGTGAAAAGCACTTGGTTCAGTAATAAAAGATAAAAGTGTATACCTACAAAAGATGACAGGCGAAGAACATCATCTTTAGGCGATGAGATTGAGTCCTTGCATGCCAGAAGCGGAAAAGAACATCTGATGCTCCATTTGATGCAGAACCTTTACAAGTGGTGTCTACTAAGGGATAAATGGTGACTGCTCAGTGCCCTGGGAAGTCTATTACAAGAGACTCTTCTCATTTTCTGCATTTAACTCCTCATTCCTCAGATCTACATCTTGAAGGAGAGACTGGTTCTGACGAGCCAGTGACTGTTGTCGCCTCTCCACCATCAACGCAGATCCTGGACATTGATGGAGACAGTTCCTAGTTTCCAATTACAATATCAGGTTTAACAATTAAAGCGCCAAAAAATATTGACTGCACAGATTTAATTATATATATATATATTCACTGAAAAACCATAGGTTTTAGGGACAGTTATAGTTAGTTGGACATTTCACTCGTACAAAACCATAGAAATTCCCCCGTTATAGTTAGTTCAGCTAACTATAACTCGCGCCCGCAATGCACTGCTGATGACGTCACATATTACATCACTCATGACATGGTCAGTGACATCACTGATGACATCACTGATGACATCTCAAATGACATCACTGATGACATCACTGATGACATCACTGATGACATCATCCAGTGACTGTGTGTTTCTGTAAAGTTTAAATATGTTTAAAATATATAGGGAAAGGCGTATTGAAGAATGAGTGGGTGTATAAGTGTCTGAATGGATGATTTAGTACGTGAGTGACTGACTCTACAAGTGAGTGATTAAATGTATCTTACTCAATGCATGGGTTAGTGACTAAACTGGGTGAATGTCTGTATCCGTCTGTCTGTTGGTTTGTAAGCGGCTGCATGGCTTTCTGAATAGCTACATGAGTGTCTACATGGGTTATTGATTGATTGTCTGAGTATCTGTATGGGTGCCTGAGTGTTTGTGTGGGTGGGGTGTGTGTGACTCTGTGCATAGAAGTGTGAGTTGGTGATTCACTGGGTGCATGGTTTCAAGAGTGCATCTGTGATGGACTGTATGGGTGGGTGAGTGTGTGTATGGGTGTGTTAGTGATTGAATGTATATCTCAGTGGTACATGTGTGAGTAACTACATATGTGAAAGGCAGTATATATGTGTGTTGGAGTATATAAATGGCTATAAGTGAGAGTGTGTGATTGTGAGAGTGGCTGTATGGATGAGTGTGTACTTGTATCAGTGATTGTATAAGAGCGTAAGAATGTGCTAGTATTTGTATGAGTAAGTGAGCTGGTGTGTGTATAACTGTATAGGTGAGTAAATGGGTGTGTGATTAAGTTTTTGCATGACTGACTAGGTGTGTGAGTACCTCTATGGATGAGTGGCGGTGTGTGAGTGTTTATATAGGTGTATGAGTGCATATGATAGTCCTGTACTGAGTGACTAAGTATGAGTGACTGTACGGGTGAGTGAGTGGATGTGTGTGTAGACCTAAGAATCAGTGAGTGGGTATGTAGTTTTTGGTGTTGGAGTGTCTATGGTTTTGAGAATGGCAGTCTGTAATTTAGAGTGGGTGTATCAAAAGTTATATTAGGGTGTGAGAAGATGCATGAAATTATCACATGGATGATGTCATCAGTGATGTCATTTGAGATGTCATCAGTGATGTCATCAGTGATGTCACTGACCATGTCATGAGTGATGTAATATGTGACGTCATCAGCAGTGCATTGCGGGGGCGCGAGTTATAGTTAGCTGAACTAACTATAACGGGGGAATTTCTATGGTTTTGTACGAGTGAAATGTCCAACTAACTATAACTGTCCCTAAAACCTATGGTTTTTTCAGTGAATTTCAAAGGTTTTTAAATGCTAATTTCTAACTATAACGTGCCTGAAACCTATGATTTTTAAGTGAATTTCAAAGGTTTTTTTAAATGCTAGTTTCTAACTATGCCTACAGAGGTAGGACATGTGAAGAAAGAAGAAAAAACGCACAGAAAGAAGCAAAAGATGTGCAGAAAGAACCAACAGAGGAGCAGAAAGAGGCCTTGTTGCAAAATCATCCTGTGCCCACAACTTTTTCAGACGGGTACTGGTGGTAACTGACTCTGACTCAGAGCCAGTGCTATGCTAAAAGACACTTAGAATACAGTGAAAACACCTACATACACTAGGGAACACTATGCGTTGGGGTACCCCTGTGATTAGCATGACCTCCTCTGCAAGTCCCTAGTACATAATAGGGCAGGGGATTAAAACTACCTCTTAAAACGCGCTACAGGGCGCGTTTGCACAGTGGTGAAGGAAGGGGGCCTGAGGTGACATGTGTGCAAACGCACCCCGTGGCGTGTTTTAAGTTGCGGGATTAAGTCCCCTTGAATTCTGAGGGTCCCTGGGGCCCAACTAGCCCCCAGGTACATACAGTTAGGACCACAGAGCTGAGTTGCAGAGAGGCGTTCCGAGGCCACGCACCTTTTTCACCTCTCTGCAACGCAACTCTGTTGTGCTTACTGAAGGTACCTGGTGGGCTAGTTGGCCCCCAGGGTCCCTCAGGATTCAAAGGGAATTAATTCCCCAACTTAAAACGCACCACAGGGCGTGTTTGCGCACATGTCACCTGAGGCCCCGCCCCTCCCTTCACCACTGTGCAAACGCGCCCGTGGTGCGTTTTAAGTTGGGAGATTAGGTCACCTTGAATCCTGAGGGTCCCTGGGGCCCAAATAGCCCACTAGGTACTTCCAGTAAGCACCACAGGCCTGAGTTGCAACGCCTGTAACAAATTGTGCAGTTGTGTTTAGGTAGTGAAGAGGGTCGTGCTGGGGGTAGTGTTTTAGGGTTTAGGGTAGTGCAGTGGTGTTTGTGTAGTGTAGGGAGTCATGCTGGGGGTAGATTTAGGGTTTAGGGTAGTGCAGTGGTGTTTGGGTAGTGTAGGGAGTCGTGCTGGGGGAGTGTTTTAGGGTTTAGGGTAGTGCAGTGGTGTTTTGGTAGTGTAGGGGGTCGTGCTGGGGGTAGTGTTTTAGGGTTTAGGGTAGTGCAGTGGTGTTTGTGTAGTGTAGGGGGTCGTGCTGGGGTAGTGATTTAGGGTAGTGCAGTGGTGTTTGGGTAGTGTAGGGGGTACTGCTGGGGGTAGTGTTTTAGGGTTTAGGTTAGTGCAGTGGTGTTTGGGTAGTGTAGGGGTACTGCTGGGGGTAGTGTTTTAGGGTTTAGGGTAGTGCAGTGGTGTTTGTGTAGTGTAGGGGGTAGTGTTTTAGGGTTTAGGGTAGTGCAGTGGTGTTTGTGTAGTGTAGGAGGTCGTGTTTTAGGGTTTAGGGTAGTGCAGTGGTCTTTGGGTAGTGTAGGGAGTCGTGCGTGGGGTAGGGTTTTAGGGTTTAGGGTAGTGCATTGGTGTTTGGGTAGTGTAGGGGGTCATGCGGGGGTAGTGTTTTAGGGTTTAGGGCAGTGCAATGGTGTTTGGGTAGTGTAGGGGGTCGTGCTGGGGGAGTGTTTTAGGGTTTAGGGCAGTGCAGTGGTGTTCGGGTAGTGTAGGGGGTCGTGCTGGGGGAGTGTTTGAGGGTTTAGGGCAGTGCAGTCGTGTTCGGGTAGTGTAGGGGGTTGTGCTGGGGGTAGTATTTTAGGGTTTAGGGTAGTGCAGTGGTGTTCGGGTAGTGTATGGGGTCGTGCTGGGGGTAGTGTTCTAGGGTTTAGGGCAGTGCAGTGGTGTTTGGGCAGTGTAGGAGGTAATGCTGGGGGTGGTGTTTTAGGGTTTAGGGCAGTGCAGTGGTGTTCGGGCAGTGTAGGGGGTCGTGCTGGGGGTGGTGTTTCAGGGTTTAGGGCAGTGCAGTGGTGTTCGGGCAGTGTAGGGGGTAATGCTGGGGGTGGTGTTTTAGGGTTTAGGGCAGTGCAGTGGTGTTCGGGCAGTGTAGGGGGTCGTGCTGGGAGTGGTGTTTCAGGGTTTAGGGTAGTGCAGTGGTGTTTGGGTAGTGTAGGGGTCGTGCTGGGGGTAGTGTTTTAGGGTAGTGCAGTGGTGTCTGGGTAGTGTAGGGGGTACTGCTGGGGGTAGTGTTTTAGGGTTTAGGTTAGTGCAGTGGTGTTTGGGTAGTGTAGGGGTACTGCTGGGGGTAGTGTTTTAGGGTTTAGGGTAGTGCAGTGGTATTTGTGTAGTGTAGGGGGTAGTGTTTTAGGGTTTAGGGTAGTGCAGTGGTGTTTGTGTAGTGTAGGAGGTCGTGTTTTAGGGTTTAGGGTAGTGCAGTGGTCTTTGGGTAGTGTAGGGAGTCGTGCGGGGTTAGGGTTTTAGGGTTTAGGGTAGTGCATTGGTGTTTGAGTAGTGTAGGGGTCATGCGGGGGTAGTGTTTTAGGGTTTAGGGCAGTGCAATGGTGTTTGGGTAGTGTAGGGGGTCGTGCTGGGGGAGTGTTTTAGGGTTTAGGGCAGTGCAGTGGTGTTCGGGTAGTGTAGGGTGTCGTGCTGGGGGAGTGTTTTAGGGTTTAGGGCAGTGCAGTGGTGTTCAGGTAGTGTAGGGGGTCGTGCTGGGGGGAGTGTTTGAGGGTTTAGGGCAGTGCAGTCGTGTTTGGGTAGTGTAGGGGGTTGTGTGGGGGTAGTATTTTAGGGTTTAGGGTAGTGCAGTGGTGTTCGGGTAGTGTATGGGGTCGTGCTGGGGGTAGTGTTCTAGGGTTTAGGGCAGTGCAGTGGTGTTTGGGCAGTGTAGGAGGTAATGCTGGGGGTGGTGTTTTAGGGTTTAGGGCAGTGCAGTGGTGTTCGGGCAGTGTAGGGGGTCGTGCTGGGGGTGGTGTTTCAGGGTTTAGGGCAGTGCAGTGGTGTTCGGGCAGTGTAGGGGGTGGTGTTTCAGGGTTTAGGGCAGTGCAGTGATGTTCGGGCAGTGTAGGGGGTCGTGCAGGGGGTGGTGTTTCAGGGTTTAGGGCAGTGGTGTTCGGGCAGTGTAGGGGGTCGTGCTGGAGGTGGTGTTTCAGGGTTTGGGGCAGTGCAGTGGTGTTTGAGCAGTAAAGGGGGTCGTGCTGGGGGTGGTGTTTCAGGGTTTAGGGCAGTGCAGTGGTGTTCGGGCAGTGTAGGGGGCGGTGCAGGGGTGGTGTTTCAGGGTTTAGGGCAGTGCAGTGGTGTTCGGGCAGTGTAGGGGGCGCTGCAGGGGTGGTGTTTCAGGGTTTAGGGCAGTGCAGTGGTGTTCGGGCAGTGTAGGGGTCATGCAGGGGTGGTGTTTCAGGGTTTAGGGCAGTGCAGTGGTGTTCGGGCAGTGTAGGGGGTCGTGCTGGGGCTGGTGTTTCAGGGTTTAGGGCAGTACAGTGGTGTTCGGGCAGTGTAGGGGGTCGTGCTGGGGCTGGTGTTTCAGGGTTTAGGGCAGTGCAGTGGAGTTCAGGCAGTGTAGGGGGTCGTGCTGGGGTTGGTGTTTCAGGGTTTAGGGCAGTGCAGTGGTGTTCGGGCAGTGTAGGTGGTCGTGCTGGGGCTGGTGTTTCAGGGTTTAGGGCAGTGCAGTGGTGTTCGGGCAGTGTAGGGGGTCGTGCTGGGGCTGGTGTTTCAGGGTTTAGGGCAGTGCAGTGGTGTTCGGGCAGTGTAGGGGGTCTTGCTGGGGCTGGAGTTTCAGAGTCTAGGGCAGTGCAGTGGTGTTCGGGCAGTGTAGGGGTCTTGCTGGGGCTGGTGTTTCAGGGTTTAGGGCAGTGCAGTGGTGTTCGGGCAGTGTAGGCGGTCGTGCTGGGGGTGGTGTTTCAGGGTTTAGGGCAGTGCAGTGGTGTTTGGGCAGTGTAGGGGGTCATGCTGGGGCTAGTGTTTCAGGATTTAGGGCAGAGCAATGGTGTTCGGGCAGTGTAGGGGTTTTGCTGGAGGTGGTGTTTCAGGGTTTTGGGCAGTGCAGTGGTGTTCGTGCAGTGTAGGGGGTGTTGTTTCAGGGTTTAGGGCAGTGGTGTTCAGGCAGTGTAGGGGGTCTTGCTGGGGTTGATGTTTCAGGGTTTAGGGCAGTGCAGTGGTGTTCGGGCAGTGTAGGAGGTCGTGCTGGGGGTGGTGTTTCAGGGTTTAGGGCAGTGCAGTGGTGTTCCGGCAATGTAGGAGGTCGTGCAGGGGGTGGTGTTTCAGGGTTTAGGGCAGTGCATGTGGTGTTCGGGCAGTGTAGGGGGTCATGCTGGGGGTGGTGTTTCAGGGTTTAGGGCAGTGCAGTGGTGTTCGGGCAGTGTAGGGTGTTGTGCTGAGGGGTGGTGTTTCAGGGTTTAGGGCAGTGCAGTGGTGTTCGGGCAGTGTAGGGGGTCGTGCAGGGGTGGTGTTTCAGGGTTTAGGGCAGTGCAGTGATGTTTGGGCAGTGTAGGGGGTCGTGCAGGGGTGGTGTTTCAGGGTTTAGGGCAGTGCAGTGGTGTTCGGCCAGTGTAGGTGGTCTTGCTGGGGGTGGTGTTTCAGGGTTTAGTGCAGTGGTGTTCGGGCAGTGTAGGGGGTCGTGAAGGGGGTGGTGTTTCAGGGTTTAGGGCAGTGCAGTGGTGTTCGGGCAGTGTAGGGGGTCATGCTAGGGTATGTGTTTCAGGGTTTAGGGCAGTGCAGTGGTGTTCGGGCAGTGTAGGGGGTCGTGCTGGGGCTGGTGTTTGAGGGTTTAGGGTAGTGCAGTGGTGTTCGGGCAGTGTAGGGGGTCGTGCTGGGGCTGGTGTTTCAGGGTTTAGGGCAGTGCAGTGGTTTTCGGGCAGTGTAGGCGGTCGTGCTGGGTCTGGTGTTTCAGGGTTTAGGGCAGTGCAGTGGTGTTCGGGCAGTGTACGGGGTTGTGCTGGGGCTGGTGTTTCAGGGTTTAGGGCAGTGCAGTGGTGTTCGGGCAGTGTAGGGGGTCGTGCTGGGGGTGGTGTTTCAGGGTTTAGGGCAGTGCAGTGGTGTTCGGGCAGTTTAGGGGGTCGTGCTGGGGCTGGTGTTTCATGGTTTAGGGCAGTGCAGTGGTGTTCGGGCAGTGTAGGGGGTCGTGCTGGGGGTGGTGTTTTAGGGTTTAGGGCAGTGCAGTGGTGTTCGGGCAGTGTAGGGGGTCATGCTGGGGGTGGTGTTTCAGGGTTTAGGGCAGTGCAGTGGTGTACGGGCAGTGTAGGGGATCGTGCTGGGGGTGGTGTTTCAGGGTTTAGGGCAGTGGTGTTCGGGCAGTGTAGGGGGTCTTGCTGGGGGTAGTGTTTCAGGGTTTAGGGCAGTGCAGTGGTGTTCGTGCAGTGTAGGGGTCGTGCTGGGGGTGGTGTTTCAGGGTTTAGGGCAGTGCAGTGGTGTTCGGGCAGTGTAGGGGCGGTGCAGGGGGTGGTGTTTCAGGGTTTAGGGCAGTGCAGTGGTGTTCGGGCAGTGTAGGGGGCGCTGCAGGGGTGGTGTTTCAGGGTTTAGGGCAGTGCAGTGGTGTTCGGGCAGTGTAGGGGGTCTTGCTGGGGGTGGTGTTTCAGGGTTTAGGGCAGTGGTGTTCGGGCAGTGTAGGGGTCTTGCTGGGGGTGGTGTTTCAGGGTTTAGGGCAGTGCAGTGGTGTTCGGGCAGTGTAGGGGGTCTTGCTGGGGATAGTGTTTCAGGGTTTAGGGCAGTGCAGTGGTGTTCGGGCTGTGTAGGGGTCGTGCTAGGGTATGTGTTTCAGGGTTTAGGGCAGTGCAGTGGTGTTCGGGCAGTGTAGGGGTCATGCAGGGGCTGGTGTTTCAGGGTTTAGGGCAGTGCAGTGGTGTTCGGGCAGTGTAGGGGTCGTGCTTTGGGTAGTGTTTTAGGGTTTAGGGTAGTGCAGTGGTGCTTGTGTAGTGTAGGGGGTCGTGCTGGGGGTAGTGTTTTAGGGTTTAGGGTAGTGCAGTGGTGTTTGTGTAGTGTAGGGGGTCGTGCTGGGGGTAGTGTTTTAGGATTTAGGTTAGTGCAGTGGTGTTTGGGTAGTGTAGGGGTCGTGCTGGGGGTAGTGTTTTAGGGTTTAAGGTAGTGCAGTGGTGTTTGTGTAGTGTAGGTGGTCATGCTGGGGGTAGTGTTTTAGGTTTTAGGGTAGTGCAGTGGTGCTTGTGTAGTGTAGGGGGTCGTGCTGGGGGTATTGTTTTAGGGTTTAGGGTAGTGCAGTGGTGTTTGTGTAGTGTAGGGGGTCATGTTTTAGAGTAGTGCAGTGTGTTTGGGTAGTGTAGGGGGTCGTGCTGGGGGTAGTGTTTTAGGATTTAGGTTAGTGCATTGGTGTTGGGGTAGTGTTTTAGGGTTTAGGGTAGTGCAGTGGTGTTTGTGTAGTGTAGGGGTCATGCTGGGGGTAGTGTTTTAGGGTTTAGCAAAGTGCAGTGGTGCTTGTGTAGTGTAGGGGGTCGTGCTGGGGTAGTGTTTTAGGGTTTAGGGTAGTGCAGTGGTGTTTTTGTAGTGTAGGGGGTCATGTTTTAAGATGCAACGCTCAATACCTGACCAGTCTGCACTACATAAAACTGCTAAAAAACTAAAAATAAAAAGTGTTTTGCACACTTTTGTCATTGGGCTATATGTGGGCTACATCTGGGTAATATTTGTGCTACATTTGGGCTCTTTTTTCACTGGTGGCCATCTTGGAAGACTTCTTTGTTATGAAGTTTCCTAATTTCCTCATTTACTGCAGTCTCCTCAGTAGGAAATGCTTTCAGTTTTTTACTTTGATTCCATCAAGAAGGCATTCAGATGTGTCACACATTTGCCATAAATTCAGAATGTTATTACTCTAGTTGTTCATTAGATCACTGTAGTAAAGCTACTGCTCACCAAGGAGTTAACTGGAAGTCTACTGCTGGTATTGAAAGTGATTGTTTCAGTCTGCATGTCAGAATTTTCTAATGAAATAGAAGAGGATTTGAGATCTCACTTAAAACATGTCCTAATTTTTCTTTCTACAGCACTAACCATAATTTCTATGGCAAAATGAACCCCCTCATTTTGTTCCTTTTTAAATTAAATGTTTTAAGTGTTACCAGTTTATTCCAATCAAGATGGCTTCAGGTGTGCCATACTTTTGTCATAAGTAAGGCTGTTAGCACTCTAGTTGTTCTTTAGAACACTCTGGGAAGCTGCAGTAGAACACAAAGGCATCAACTGACAGGCTGCTCCTGTTGAAATATAACAGGAAGATATTTGAGATCACACTTGAAACATGTCCTAATTTTTCTTTCCAGAGCACTAACCATAATTTCTATGACAAGATGAACGCCATCATTTTGTTCCTTTTTAAATTAAATGTTTTAAGTGTTACCAGTTTATTACAATCAAGATGGCTTCAGGTGTGCCATACTTTTGTCATAAGTAAGGCTGTTAGCACTCTAGTTGTTCTTTAGAACACTCTGGGAAGCTGCAGTAGAACACAAAGGAATCAACTGACAGTCTCTGCCCTTGTTGGATGTACATGTTTTACTGAGAATGTCAGACTTCATTCTCACATGACTGAGAAAGATAATGTGAATTTACAGAAAATATGCTCTCATTTTAGCTTCTGGGGCACCTTCCAAAACTGTATGGGACAAGCATGTGAAAATAGTTTTCTCTCAAACATGATTCATGATATCCCAGCAGAAGGTTTTTCACAGGGTAAAATCACCTTAGAACACACCACAATTCCTGAAATTAGTATGGTACCATCAACAAATGAATTCTAATGTAACTAAAGTCTGTTATCACCCTTTATAGTTCTCCTTTTGATAACCCTCAAAATCTTCGATTCACTACAATGCATTTCAATGGTACTTTCATTTATATTGGTCCCAAGATGGCTGCCAGCAATTCCAGGATGAAGTGCTGACAGCCAATCAGATCTCACGATGACATGTGTGGTTAGGCTCCGCCCAGATATATATGTGTTTTTACTTTTGATTTTCTCAGCAACTACTGAACGGATTTACACCATTTAACAAAAAGGGTTCTTTTTGAACCAAGAACTACCTCTTTGCCAAATTTGGTGTAATTCCGTTCAGCAGTTCGGGCTGTAGCCGTGTCTAAAGTTTCCTATGGGAAAATGAATGGGGAAAACACGTTTTGGGACCCCCTTTTTTCTCGGCCCCCGCTTGACGAATCACCCTGAGACTTTCAGGGTAGGAGCAGACCGGAGCGGGCCATAAAGTTTGAAAATTTCGCGAAGATTCGTCAACCGACGCAAGAGTTATTCAAATAGAATGTCGCGGATTTCCTATGGAAAATAGGTCCTAACTATAACTATCTACTGGCGACCGCCAGTAGATAATATATATATATATATATATATATATATATATATATATATATATATATATATATATATATGATTTTTTTTTATTGTCATTTCTCATTGAACCGAGGGGGAGATGTAGTGTCTTGCAAGTTAGCAATGATGAAACCCTTGTGGTTCCTGATGGACTACGGTACAGCTGTGATGTATGTGTTAGAGTGGAATGCAATGAAGGCTGATTTAGAATGTTGAGTTTGCAGTAACATGCAGAAAAATAAAGATTTGTAATACTAAGCTCCGTGCGGTGTAGTCATTGGAAGCTACCCAGACTGGGGAAGGCGCTACACACAGCTTATTGATCCCACCGCCTCTTTACTGATCATATGGATATCACCCTGTGATTTTACAAGCTTGTGATAAACCTCCTTCTGAAAACATTGACCTTCAGAACTGCTTAGACAATATTAGAGTGACATGGTGTAATGCAGCACCTATCCAAGGCTGATTGTCAGTGCCTGCCAAAGCTGTAATGTCATGTTGTTGACCACTAAGTATATCATGATAACAGTGCCTAACTGATTTAAGCTCAATTAATCCATCAAATTTCATCTGTCCATGAGGCTCACAGCTACCTTAAAATTTGCACTGTCTTCTGCGAGTTTTTAGCACCATGAAAAAGGGCTTCCGAATTGGAAATTAACAAAACTGTGGATTCCTTGTTTACCAGGAGGCATCTGGAAAAAATGATAGATTTGTCTGAAATATATGATAGATTAGTGGGGAAGCAACTCACACTATAGGTTTTGGCTGACCAATTTGATTGTCCCCACCCCCTCTCCATTGTGTTCTTATCATGTTTAGCACTTATTTCAGCCCTATGGTGGCTGGAATGGGATCAACACCCAGCCACACTGCCCAGCCTGCTTCTGTTATTCATGTATAAATTCCTCCTTTGCCCTCAAAGTTACATTGTGACTTATTCGGTCTCTAGTTGTCCATGTAAGATCTGCTTTTGTGGGAATATGCAGAAAAGTTATCCCAGTAGTCCCATGCTTTTGATTACATAACTAAATCCTCAAGAATAAATGTAAATGTTCATCCAAACTTTGTGACTCCCTGATGTTGTCCCAAACCATAAGCAGCATATATCCAGCTACACATAAACATTTTAACTTTAGGACACAAAACCTCACAGGCACTAAATTCCAAGACCCATATCCTGAGCAGTGGGACTTAAATGACTGTGAGGAATTACATTTATTTTTCAACTTTTGCCACTCATGGATCATTTTATCTGCCCTAAGATGTTCATGTACCTTGATGTATATATATATATATATATATATATATATATATATATATATATATATTATATTATATATATATATATATTCACTGAAAAAAACCATAGGTTTCAGGCACGTTATAGTTAGAAATTAGCATTTAAAAACCTTAGAAATTCACTGAAAAAACCATAGGTTTTAGGAAAGTTATAGTTAGTTGGACATTTCACTCATACAAAACCAGAGAAATTCCCCCGTTATAGTTAGTTCAGCTAACTATAACTCGCGCCCCCGCAATGCACTGCTGATGACGTCACATATGACATCACTCATGACATGGTCAGTGACATCACTGATGACATCACTGATGGCATCTCAAATGACATCACTAATGACATCACTGATGACATCATCTAGTGACTGTGTGTTTCTGTAAAGTTTAAATATGTTTAATATATATAGGGAAAGGCGTATTGAAGAATGAGTGGGTGTATAAGTGTCTGAATGGATGATTTAGTAGGTGTGTGACTGACTCTATAAGTGAGTGATTAAATGTATCTTACTGAATGCACGGGTTAGTGACTAAACTGTGTGAATGTCTGTATCCGTCTGTCGGTGTGTAAGCGGCTGCATGGGTTTGTGAATAGCTACATGAGTGTCTATATGGGTTATTGATTGGTTGTCTGAGTATCTGTATGGATGCCTGAGTGTTTGTATGGGTGGGGTGTGTGTGACTCTGTGCATAGATGTGTGAGTGGGTGATTCACTGGGTGCATGGTTTCAAGAGTGCACCTGTGATGGACTGTATGGGTGTGTGAGTGTGTGTATGGGTGTGTTAGTGAGTGAATGTATATCTCAGTGGTACATGTGTGAGTAACTACATATGTGAAAGGCAGTATATATGTGTGTTGGAATATATAAATAGCTATAAGTGAGAGTGTGTGATTATGAGAGTGACTGTATGGATGAGTGTGTGCTTGTATCAGTGATTGTATAAGAGCGTAAGAATGTCCTAGTATTTGTATGAGTAAGTGAGGTGGTGTGTGTATAACTGTATAGGTGAGTAAATGGGAGTGTGATTAATTATTTGCATGACTGACTAGGTGTGTGAGCACCTCTATGGATGAGTGGTGGTGTGTGAGTGTCTATATAGGCATATGAGTGCATATGATAGTCCTGTACTGAGTGATTGTAAGTATGAGTGACTGTACGGGTGAGTGAGTGGATATCTGTTTAGACCTAAGAATCAGTGAGTGGGTATGTAGTTATTGCTGCTGGAGTGTCTATGGTTTTGAGAATGGCAGTCTGTTATTTAGAGTTGGTGTATCAAAGGTTACATTAGGGTGTGAGAAGATGCATCAAATTATCACATGGATGATGTCATCAGTGATGTCATCAGTGATGTCATTTGAGATGTCATTATCAGTGATGTCATCAGTGATGTCACTGACCATGTCATGAGTGATGTCATATGTGACGTCATCAGCAGTGCATTGCGGGGGCACGAGTTATAGTTAGCTGAACTAACTATAACGGGGGAATTTCTCTGGTTTTGTACGAGTGAAATGTCCAACTAACTATAACTTTCCCTAAAACCCAAAGGTTTTTTAAATGCTAGTTTCTAACTATGCCTACAGAGGTAGGACATGTGAAGAAAGAAGAAGAAAAGTGCAGAAAGAAGGAAGACAAATGCAGAAAGAGGCAACAGAAGTCCAGAAAGACGAAGAAAAGTGCAAGAAGAAGGAAGAGATGTGCAGAAAGAACCAACAGAGGAGTATAAAGTACTCCTGTGCCCCCAACTTTTGCTGATGGGTACTGGTGGTAACTGACTCTGTCTCTGGTGGTAAAAGACACTTAGAATACAGTGAAAACACCTACATACACTAGGGAACACTATGCGTTGGGGTACCCCTGTGATTAGCATGACCTCCTCTGTATTTGCCATGATTTAGTGCCTGGGTCATTGGATGAGTACATGGGTACTGACTGGATGATTAGAGTACTGCAAGGAGAGTGGATGGTGAATTTATAAGTGCTTGTGTTTTGGCGGAGTGATTGGATAAGTACATGGTGCTCGCTGGTTGATTGGAGGAGTGCATGGGTAGTGACAGGGCAATGGCTGGACTGCATCAGTAGTGCTCAGGGTAAGTTGGAGGATTAATTCCCCTTGAATCCTGAGGGTCCCTATTTGATAAAAGCCCTGGCGGTGGCGGCCCCCAAACATTAAAAAAACAAGCCCCGGGAGGTGGTGGTCCCCGGGGCTGCGGGGGCCCCCGCGGGCCTGCATATATTTGTTGGCAATGCCCCCGGGACCTGGCCCACCCGGGGGTCTCAATTAAATGAAGCGCGGTATCCCGCGCTTCATTTTTTTTACATTTCGGCGAGATTCGCGACCCCAGCGCAAATTTCGCCAATTTTTTTGAAAAAAATGCTTTTTTTGGCCCTGGGGGTCCTTGTGGGACCCCCTGAGCAGGCCTAGGGGGTCAGGGTGTTTCTACCCTGCCCCCTTTCTTCTTTTTCACCTTTGTTTCCCTGTTTTCTTGTGACTTGGTTCTACCGAGTCACAAGATGGCTGCCAACACTTCCTGGTTTGGAGTGTTGGCAGCCAATTAAAATGAAGCTCGTGGTCGGGAGGGTTCGCGGATCCACTGCCAATTTCGGCCCCGGGGACCCCATCCCCCGGGGCATGGCCACATTTTAAAACATTTTTAAGGAGGGGGCTGCGTGGCCCCCCTCCTGAGGCCTCTATTGGCCCCGGGAGCCCATCCCCCGGAGCTGGCCTTTTTTTTTTTTTTTTTTTAATTTTGGGGAGGGGGCCACGTGCAGCTCTCCTTGTGGAAAAGCAATCTGCTTTAGATTTTGGAAGAGAGAGCAGGTTTTCTGCTCTCTCTTCCAAAATCCAAAGCAAGTTTGCTATGGCAGGACGGGAGCCGCTGCCATAGCAAACAGCAGTGTCCCAGGGGTGGGCACCCCGGGACACTGCAGGAGCCAGCCCTGGGGGGTGGCGGTCCCCAGGGCCATCACAGGCTCCAGGAGGGGTGCCGCGCGGCCCTCCTCCCTTCACTTGCACAGCCCTGGGGAGGTGGTGGTCCCCGGGGCTCAGGGGTCGGTTACGGACCCCCAAATTTACATTCTTAGTCCCCCGGGGAGGTGACGGTCCCCGGGGCGTGTGGGGGGGCTTGAGCCCCCCCACACAGGTTATTTTCTTTTTATTAAAAAAGCCCCGGGGGTGGCGGTCCCCGGGGCTTGGGGGGGCCTCCGGCCCCCCTCTCATTAAAAAAGAAGCCCCGGTGGGTGGCGGTCCCCAAGGCTGTGGGGGGGCTGCGTGCCTCCCCGCAACTCATAATAGAAGCCCCGGGGAGGTGGCGGTCCCCGGGGCAGTGTGAGGGGCATTGGGGCCCCCCACACATTTTTTTTGTCACTGCCCCCGGGACTTGGCCCACCCGGGGGCTAAATAATAACGAAGCGCGGGAGGCCGCGCTTTGTTTTTTTTAGTTTTGCGGCCGGATCCGCGGATCCGGCGCGCATTTTGCCGATTTAAAAAAAAAATATATGCTTTTTTGGGACCCCCTAAGCAGGCCTAGGGGGTCAGGGTGTTTCTACCCTGCCCCCTTTTCTTGTTTTACGCAACTGTTTTTCTGTTTTCTTGTGACTCGGTTCTACCGAGTCACAAGATGGCTGCCAACACTTCCTGGTTTGAAGTGTTGACAGCCAATTAGAATAAAGCTCGAGGTCGGGAGGGTCCGCGGATCCTCCGTGCCTCTAAATATCGAAACTTTTATTTTTGATTTTCTCAGCAACTACTGAACGGATTTACACCATTTTTAAAAAGGTCGCTTTCTGAGCCAAGCAGTACCTTTTTGCCAAATTTGGGGTAAATCCGTTCAGTAGTTTCGGCTTTAGCCTTTCATAAAGTTTCCTATGGGAAATAGATTTTTTGACTCTTATTTTTTTAATTTCTCTGGAATTACTGAACGGATTTACACCATTTAACAAAAAGGTCTCTTTCTGAACCACGGGCTACCTTTTTGCCAAGTTTGGTGTAATTCCGTTCAGCAGTTCGGGCTGTAGCTTTGTCTAAAGTTTCCTACGGGAATTAACATGGAGAAAACATGTTTAGGGACCCCCCTTTTTTCTCGGCCCCTGCTTTCCGAATCACCCCGAAACTTTCAAGACAGGAGCTGACCGGAGCGGGCTACGATTTCTGAAAATTTCGCGAAGATTCGTGAACCGGCGCCAAAGATATTGAGAAAACAAAAAACGCGTTTCCTATGGAAACTAGGTCCTAACTATAACTATCTACTGGCGACCGCCAGTAGATAATATATATATATATATATATAGAGTCACTGAAAAAACCATAGGTTTTAGGGACAGTTATAGTTAGTTGGACATTTCACTCGTACAAAACCATAGAAATTCCCCGTTATAGTTAGTTCAGCTAACTATAACTCGCGCTCCGCAATGCACTGCTGATGACGTCACATATTATATCACTCATGACATGGTCAGTGACATCACTGATGACATCACTGATGACATCTCAAATGACATCACTGATGACATCATCCATGTGATAATTTCATGCATCTTCTCACACCCTAATATAACTTTTGATACACCCACTCTAAATTACAGACTGCCATTCTCAAAACCATAGACACTCCAACACCAAAAACTACATACCCACTCACTGATTCTTAGGTCTACACACACATCCACTCACTCACCTGTACAGTCACTCATACTTAGTCACTCAGTACAGGACTATCATATGCACTCATACACCTACATGTGTTTGCGCACATGTCACCTGAGGCCCCGCCCCCTCCCTTCACCACTGTGCAAACGCGCCCCGTGGTGCGTTTTAAGTTGGGGGATTAGGTCACCTTGAATCCTGAGGGTCCCTGGGGCCCAAATAGCCCACTAGGTACTTCCAGTAAGCACCACAGGCCTGCGTTGCAACGCCTGTAACAAATTGTGCAGTTGTGTTTAGGTAGTGAAGAGGGTCGTGCTGGGGGTAGTGTTTTAGGGTTTAGGGTAGTGCAGTGGTGTTTGTGTAGTGTAGGGAGTCATGCTGGGGGTAGATTTAGGGTTTAGGGTAGTGCAGTGGTGTTTGGGTAGTGTAGGGAGTCGTGCTGGGGGAGTGTTTTAGGGTTTAGGGTAGTGCAGTGGTGTTTGGGTAGTGTAGGGGGTTGTGCTGGGGGTAGTGTTTTAGGGTTTAGGGTAGTGCAGTGGTGTTTGGGTAGTGTAGGGGGTCGTGCTGGGGGTAGTGATTTAGGGTAGTGCAGTGGTGTTTGGGTAGTGTAGGGGGTACTGCTGGGGGTAGTGTTTTAGGGGTTAGGTTAGTGCAGTGGTGTTTGGGTAGTGTAGGGGTACTGCTGGGGGTAGTGTTTTAGGGTTTAGGGTATTGCAGTGGTGTTTGTGTAGTGTAGGGGGTAGTGTTTTAGGGTTTAGGGTAGTGCAGTGGTGTTTGTGTAGTGTAGGAGGTCGTGTTTTAGGGTTTAGGGTAGTGCAGTGGTCTTTGGGTAGTGTAGGGAGTCGTGCCGGGGTAGGGTTTTAGGGTTTAGGGTAGTGCATTGGTGTTTGGGTAGTGTAGGGGGTCATGCGGGGGTAGTGTTTTAGGGTTTAGGGCAGTGCAATGGTGTTTGGGTAGTGTAGGGGGTCGTGCTGGGGGGAGTGTTTTAGGGTTTAGGGCAGTGCAGTGGTGATCGGGTAGTGTAGGGGGTCGTGCTGGGGGGAGTGTTTGAGGGTTTAGGGCAGTGCAGTCGTGTTCGGGTAGTGTAGGGGTTGTGCTGGGGGTAGTATTTTAGGGTTTAGGGTAGTGCAGTGGTGTTCGGGTAGTGTATGGGGTCGTGCTGGGGGTAGTGTTCTAGGGTTTAGGGCAGTGCAGTGGTGTTTGGGCAGTGTAGGAGGTAATGCTGGGGGTGGTGTTTTAGGGTTTAGGGCAGTGCAGTGGTGTTCGGGCAGTGTAGGGGGTCGTGCTGGGGTGGTGTTTCAGGGTTTAGGGCAGTGCAGTGGTGTTCGGGCAGTGTAGGGGGTAATGCTGGGGGTGGTGTTTTAGGGTTTAGGGCAGTGCAGTGGTGTTCGGGCAGTGTAGGGGGTCGTGCTGGGGGTGGTGTTTCAGGGTTTAGGGTAGTGCAGTGGTGTTTGGGTAGTGTAGGGGGTCGTGCTGGGGGTAGTGTTTTAGGGTTTAGGGTAGTGCAGTGGTGTTTGGGTAGTGTAGGGGTCGTGCTGGGGGTAGTGATTTAGGGTAGTGCAGTGGTGTTTGGGTAGTGTAGGGGGTACTGCTGGGGGTAGTGTTTTAGGGTTTAGGTTCCTGCATAAAGCGCAGCCTCTCCCCCTGCACTCTGGGTTCCTGCAGTCCTTGCTGACGCTCTTCCCTTGTTCCTGGCTGCCTGGTATCTTGCTCTGGTGGGACTGTAGTCCCAGGGTATCCCTCTGCCTCCTACGTCGTTGTATCCCGCATCCTCACCCTGGTAGGAACTCCAGCGTCCAGGGTGCACGCGAGTGGCATCAGGTGTTGCTAGCGAGGGGGAGGCACCGGACCATCTCCGCGCATAAAGCGCAGCCTCTCCCCCCGCACTCTCGGTTCCTGCAGTCCTTGCTGACGCTCTTCCCTTGTTCCTGGCTGCCTGGTATCTTGCTCTGGTGGGACTGTAGTCCCAGGGTATCCCTCTGCCTCCTACATCGTTGTATCCCGCATCCTCACCCTGGTAGGAACCTCAGCGTCCAGGGTGCAACGCGAGTGGCATCAGGTGTTGCTAGCAAGGGGGAGGCACCGGACCATCTCCGCGCATAAAGCGCAGCCTCTCCCCCCGCACTCTGGGTTCCTGCAGTCCTTGCTGACGCTCTTCCCTTGTTCCTGGCTGCCTGGTATCTTGCTCTGGTGGGACTGTAGTCCCAGGGTATCCCTCTGCCTCCTACGTCGTTGTATCCCGCATCCTCACCCTGGTAGGAACTCCAGCGTCCAGGGTGCAACGCGAGTGGCATCAGGTGTTGCTAGCGAGGGGGAGGCACCGGACCATCTCCGCGCATAAAGCGCAGCCTCTCCCCCCGCAGTGCGGGACGCGTGCGGGACGCGCCGGGCTGAGCCCGGGCCAAGGGTGGGCCCGTCTGAGCCCGTCAGAAACCGTAAGAGACCGGGCTGGGCCACCCTCCTGACATTGTATATACTGTGCAAGTTGAGTGGTTGTCTTTGTATTTCAAAAGTTTACTTTTCTCTTTTTCTTTCTTTGTATTGGTATTACGTATTTTTATTTTTTTTGTATAAGGCCAGGGGGAAATGAGTAAGAACAAGCGAAAGGGGGTAGGGGGTTCGGGAGTAGTGGGGACACTGGATGCGTTTCTTTCCCGGGCTGAATCTGTTTTAACTCATCAGATTCAACTCACAGAATGCAGACTTTCGTTTGAACCCCCTCGACCCCTTATCGGATCAGTACTAACCCCTGTGCCCGAACAAAATGTAATAGTTGACTGTACCTTCCAACAAAGTCTCATTCCCTCGGCGAAATCGCAACCTGGGTTATCTGTAGCATCTAGTCTGGATAGCACTGCCTCTATATTGCCCGCCTCCCCAATCAAGATACTTACTCGGCGGCAAAGGTCTTCCCAAGTTCTAGGTGGTGAACTTCCACAAAAAAAGAGGAAAGCACGTGGTTTACCTAAGTCTTGCTATCAGTCTTCCAAAATTGCGAAACGTAAGTCTGCCATAACAGGAAGTGAGGGGGGTTTCAAGTCTATACCTATACCTAGAAATTTGGGTGTCGGTCAGACTGATACCACAGCCACAGAGGAACAGCCACCCCACAATACGGAGGCTGAATTTTTAAACCGGGTGGAAGAGAAGCTTATAGCCCTGATTGATCCTCTGATGCAGAAACTTACAGCAATAGACATGAGACTAGCCAAAATAGAGCAGCATATTTTTAATATCCCCCAACTCCTATGTGGGGACCTGCATGAAGGAATAATAGACACTCGACAGGTGAACAGTTCTGATAATAGATTATGCACCAATTTGGCACCCTGCCTTCCTTCCTTGGGGGCAGCTGTCTCTACGGCCACCCCTTTGGCAAACTCTTTACAGGGTGGTATATTGGCGTATCCAGTAGGGCCAGTGGGTCCTCAGGTCCCATCGCATGATGTGGGTGGCGTTACGAATACCCATATGTCCCTCCACCTCCCCCCTGAAGCAACACCATATACAATTGTATTGGCAAATGTACCAGTGCTCCCAGTTAATGTTCAGGAACATTGGTCCTCTTTAAAAAATAAGGCACTACATCTGCTGAGTATCAGGACTGGAGTAAGGAACCATCTTTTTCAGAATTTAAGATGGTGCGAAGAATATCTTGGATTGGTAGATCCCATAAGGCTCTTAGTGGAGATTGTGTGGTTTTAAGTTTTAGATCTCCGGGCTTGGTCCAGTTTATATTGGATAGGGCAGGGTCTGGTCAACTAAGTAAAGATGACATTAATATACTCCCGCTGGGCTTTTTTATCAAACACGTGTTAATCGTACAAGGGAGTACTGAGGGAACCCGCTTTAGATTCAGGCTCCTATAATTTTGCGGTCCCTACTTCTAACAGGTTTGAAGCCTTTGCCTCGCTGGATGAAAACGATTGACTTGGACCCAACTCTGGTTCTATCAGCCTTGGCACACTACTACATGGGGTGGCTTGTGTGGTCGATCCAGAGGTAGATAATCACATACCAGGAGTTCCCCAAATATCTAAGGCAACCATTCAGAGGGGGTTACCTATGGGGGTGATTATACAGTGGGTGAAGCTAGGAATGATAGACTCTGCCAGACTAATATTTATTTGGGAGAGGGTGAAATGGGCCATGCCCATTTAACTAATGATCAGCCTATCCCCCTTAATAAAAATGAGAGTCCTCTTAAACCAAATCTAATGTTAGCATCCTGGAACATAGCTGGGCTTTCGTCAAAGTTACCCTCAATTGAATGGTCTGCATTTATTGAAGGCCATGATATTGTGGTCTTTCAGGAAACCTGGTCCACGGAACATGTTTGTCGTCAGGGCTTTTAAACTTTTCCAAAACAGCTCAGGGGGTCAGAGGGGAAGACCTATGGGGGTCTTACCATTTGGGTAAGACAGTCATTTCGTTACAAGGTAGAGGAATTGTATATTGATAGCAGAGATATTTTAATAATTAAATTACAGATGCCCACTGCTCCTGATCTGCTGATCATTAATGTATACGCGAGAGGGCTGCCAGGTGGAAAAGCTTCTAGCACTGTTGCGCTTCTAGACACCTTCTTAGATCAGTATAAAGGTGTGAGTAACCAAATTATTGCTGGGGATTTCAACTGCTCGTTTGAACCCTTAGACAATAATGACGTTGATCTTAGCACAGAGGAGGATGCTCAGTGGGACATTCCGCCCTGGACCTTCCCCCAATTAAAAAATGGACTGAAGCAGCGTTGCAGTTGAAAGTGTTGTGTTTGGAACGGGGGTCAGGGCTGTCAATGGGAGGTCCGTTTCCGATAAGCAGGGTATGCATACATATAATAACGGGCTGAGAAGTAGTCGTATAGACTTTATTTTTCTTAATAAGGAATTCTGGGCCTCCCTAACAGATATGGTAGTTCAGGAGCGAACTGAAAGCGACCACAATCCCCTAGTACTATCTATGCAGCTCAAAGGATATCATGTTGTTGAGTGTCAGGCACCCGTGAGTGCCTCTGTAGAAGTACAGCTTACCAATGATACAAGGAGAGTCAAATGGACTAAAGTTATTAGCAATGAAGCGCACCTGGAGCAGATGAAGGAGTTGGTGGCAGGTGCAATAGCTACCATCCAAAATTGTCTTACACAAGAGGAAGTTAATTCAATGGTTTTGCAGGTCCATAATGATTTATTTAATAAGCTTAAAGGTTTTTTTATCACTAAGGCAAAAAACCATCAGAAAAATGTTGGCCCTAAGGTGACCGCATGGTACGGGAAATCTTGTAGAGAGGCTTATAGAACCCTAGCAAGGGCAATCAGATCGAAGAATATGGGAGACATTAAAAGGGCAAGGGTTGGGTATAGGTTAGTCCAACAGCAAGCTAAAAGGGACTGGGATGAGCAACACTGGGATGATTTGCTCAAGGCCAGTAAAGGGAGAAATATGGCTCTTTTCTGGCACCTTGTGAAATGGGGAAATGGTAACCTGAGCCAAGCTCCAGTTAACCATGTAGCCCCTGAGATGTGGGTATCACACTATAAGGCCCAGTTCGCAGTTATGGAACCTGACCCAGAACAGTTTAAAACGCCCTCCTTTAACCCCTCTTTGCATTTTACTAAGCAAGAAGTGGAAACCGCGTTAAAATCTGTTCCGAGAGGTAGGGTGCCTGGGTTGGATTGTATTCCAGCTGACTTGTTTTTGTATGATAAAACAAACTGGGTAACATATATCCAGCTATTCGCAAATGCCATTGCTAGTGGTGCCCCCATGCCCGATACATGGTCTGGAGTGGAAATTCTCCCAATCTTCAAGAAAGGGGATCGCTCCAATCCAGGCAATTACAGGCCTATAAGCCTCATTGATTGTATTCAAAAGGTTACAGCTAGGCTGGTTCTAAGACGAATTCAGGCCTGGATAGATTAATTTGATATCCTGTCTCCTCTACAGGCGGGGTTTCGACCACATACCAGTACTATTGACCAGGTTTTTAGGTTTATTTTAATTTACTGGAGAGTGGTAATTATAGGAGGGGGTACCATTTACGCAGCTTTTATCGATCTTAAGTCGGCTTTCGATCTGGTCCCACGTACCAAGATGTGGAAAGCATTTGCAGAACAGGGCATGCCAATGGAACTATTGGCCATTTTAGTCACATTACATGACTCTAATTATGCACAGGTACGTTGGGGCCCGCATGGGAGTGTTACTGATAGGTTTTCTATTGCAAAGGGGGTTCGACAGGGGTGCGTTTTAGCACCAACCCTCTTTTCTTTATTTATTAATAGGGTAGTGTTGTATTTCCAGAGTTATCCGACTGACGCTCCCACTTTAGCAGGCATGAAGATTCCTTTGCTCATGTTTGCAGATGACACTCTGATTATTTCCAAGACACAAAAAGGACTACAGTCAGCTATCGTTAGATTTGAGGAGTTTTGTCAGGATCATGACCTTGTAGTTAATGTAGAGAAGACAAAATTTATGGTACTACACAAACACAAGGTTATAAAGGGTAGAGTTGTTATGAATGAAGTTACCCTAGAGCAGACCCATGCATTTACATATTTGGGGATTACACTAGGTAGAAAACTCAACTGGAAGCCCCATATTGATTTATTGGTCCTTAGACACGCCCAACTCTCCGGAGCCTTATTGAAGGAACAGCGTCTTTCTTTCACCAAACCCGTTGCTCCAGTTTTAAAAATATATAATTCTAAAATCAGTGCCTCGGTTTTATATGGGGCAGAATTATGGGGATTTGACAATTTAGTTCCTCTGGTTATTGCCCAAAATAAATTTTTGAGGTCCATAACTGGCCTTCCGCAATCAACACCTTTATTGCCCCTTTTTTAGATTTGGGTTGCCGCTCAATCGAGGACACGGCACGATTTAGACCCGTGGCTTATTGGAGAAGGCTTTGGGTCACACCTGAACTGTCTTTGTATGCTCAGGCTTTTCTTGCAGTCAGGGAGGCGGACCGTATGTGCAAAATACCTTGGTTGAGATGGGTAAAGGATACTTTGAGCGAGATGGGGATGAGTAGTCTGTGGGAGAATCCCGTCGACAATCCTTTCCCCCAAAGAAGGAATTTACGAAGGTGTATTGGAATATGGTCAAAATGAAGCGTTTTCCTCTCTAATAAGGCCATCACTAACAAGGGATTTTTTAGAGCACAAACATGACATAGAGTATGAGAATTATTGGGATTTTATTAGTGTTTTTAATGTTAGGAAACTTTACCATCAATTTAGAGTAGGTTCTCTCCCGATTAATTCTTATATTAGTAAATGGCATGTCCAAAATCATAGTAAATGCCCCTTCTGTTTAACACTAAATGAATCATTAGCTCACATCTTATTCGTATGCCCCGCTTACAAAATCCCGAGGTATAAATGGCTTAAACCAATTTGTATGAATATGGGCATTCGTTCTGGCAATGAAGCACTTAGGATTTTAATAACGGACACCAAAGAACCCATAGTGATTGCAGTTGCCAAATTCCTTGGTTGGATGTGGGCTATACGTATAAGGAAGAAGAGGCTAAGTTAGTACGATGAATTTTATAAAGAGGGAATAGTATACACTGTTTTATGTTGTATTAGAATTGAGTGTACCTACCTGGTTATTTTTATATATAAGGAGATATTTACTGGTATGATCTTTGCGGCACCAAGGTCAGAAGTTTATTAGTTTTATTAGTTTTAACTGTATATCAAGGTATTTTAACATTATGGTCCTATCTTTTCTGCCTGATATTTTACTGTACAAATTTTGTAAAAATCCAATAGAAATGAAATGGAGTTTTCTGTTTTAATTGTAAATGTCTTTTATGATTTTCAATCGAAATAAAGACTTATTGAATTGAATTGAATTGTAGTGTAGGGGGTAGTGTTTTAGGGTTTAGGGTAGTGCAGTGGTGTTTGTGTAGTGTAGGAGGTCGTGTTTTAGGGTTTAGGGTAGTGCAGTGGTCTTTGGGTAGTGTAGGGAGTCGTGCGGGGGTAGGGTTTTAGGGTTTAGGGTAGTGCATTGGTGTTTGGGTAGTGTAGGGGGTCATGCGGGGATAGTGTTTTAGGGTTTAGGGCAGTGCAATGGTGTTTGGGTAGTGTAGGGGGTCATGCTAGGGGAGTGTTTTAGGGTTTAGGGCAGTGCAGTGGTGTTCGGGTAGTGTAGGGTGTCGTGCTGGGGGAGTGTTTTAGGGTTTAGGGCAGTGCAGTGGTGTTCGGGTAGTGTAGGGGGTCGTGCTGGGGGAGTGTTTGAGGGTTTAGGGCAGTGCAGTTGTGTTCGGGTAGTGTAGGGGGTTGTGCTGGGGGTAGTATTTTAGGGTTTAGGGTAGTGCAGTGGTGTTCGGGTAGTGTATGGGGTCGTGCTGGGGGTAGTGTTCTAGGGTTTAGGGCAGTGCAGTGGTGTTTGGGCAGTGTAGGAGGTAATGCTGGGGGTGGTGTTTTAGGGTTTAGGGCAGTGCAGTGGTGTTCGGGCAGTGTAGGGGGTCGTGCTGGGGGTGGTGTTTCAGGGTTTAGGGCAGTGCAGTGGTGTTCGGGCAGTGTAGGGGTGGTGTTTCAGGGTTTAGGGCAGTGCAGTGGTGTTCGGGCAGTGTAGGGGGTCGTGCAGGGGGTGGTGTTTTAGGGTTTAGGGCAGTGGTGTTCGGGCAGTGTAGGGGGTCGTGCTGGGGGTGGTGTTTCAGGGTTTGGGGCAGTGCAGTGGTGTTTGAGCAGTAAAGGGGGTCGTGCTGGGGGTGGTGTTTCAGGGTTTAGGGCAGTGCAGTGGTGTTCGGGCAGTGTAGGGGGCGGTGCAGGGGGTGGTGTTTCAGGGTTTAGGGCAGTGCAGTGGTGTTCGGGCAGTGTAGGGGGTCATGCAGGGGTGGTGTTTCAGGGTTTAGGGCAGTGCAGTGGTGTTCGGGCAGTGTAGGGGGTCGTGCTGGGGCTGGTGTTTCAGGGTTTAGGGCAGTACAGTGGTGTTCGGGCAGTGTAGGGGGTCGTGCTGGGGCTGGTGTTTCAGGGTTTAGGGCAGTGCAGTGGTGTTCGGGCAGTGTAGGGGGTTTTGCTGGGGCTGGTGTTTCAGGGTTTAGGGCAGTGCAGTCGTGTTCGGGCAGTGTAGGTGGTCGTGCTGGGGCTGGTGTTTCAGGGTTTAGGGCAGTGCAGTGGTGTTCGGGCAGTGTAGGGGGTCTTGCTGGGGCTGGTGTTTCACAGTCTAGGGCAGTGCAGTGGTGTTCGGGCAGTGTAGGGGGTCTTGCTGGGGCTGGTGTTTCAGGGTTTAGGGCAGTGCAGTGGTGTTCGGGCAGTGTAGGGGGTCGTGCTGGAGGTGGTGTTTCAGGGTTTAGGGCAGAGCAGTGGTGTTCGGGCAGTGTAGGGGGTCATGCTGGGGCAAGTGTTTCAGGATTTAGGGCAGAGCAATGGTGTTCAGGCAGTGTAGGGGTTTTGCTGGAGGTGGTGTTTCAGGGTTTAGGGCAGTGCAGTGGTGTTCGTGCAGTGTAGGGGGTGGTGTTTCAGGGTTTAGGGGCAGTGGTGTTCAGGCAGTGTAGGGAGTCTTGCTGGGGTTGATGTTTCAGGGTTTAGGGCAGTGCAGTGGTGTTCGGGCAGTGTAGGGGGTCGTGCTGGGGGTGGTGTTTCAGGGTTTAGGGCAGTGCAGTGGTGTTCCGGCAGTGTAGGAGGTCGTGCAGGGGGTGGTGTTTCAGGGTTTAGGGCAGTGCAGTGGTGTTCGGGCAGTGTAGGGGGTCGTGCTGGGGGTGGTGTTTCAGGGTTTAGGGCAGTGCAGTGGTGTTCGGGCAGTGTAGGGTGTCGTGCTGAGGGGTGGTGTTTCAGGGTTTAGGGCAGTGCAGTGGTGTTCGGGCAGTGTAGGGGGTCGTGCAGGGGGTGGTGTTTCAGGGTTTAGGGCAGTGCAGTGGTGTTTGGGCAGTGTAGGGGGTCGTGCAGGGGGTGGTGTTTCAGGGTTTAGGGCAGTGCAGTGGTGTTCGGCCAGTGTAGGTGGTCTTGCTGGGGGTGGTGTTTCAGGCTTTAGTGCAGTGGTGTTCGGGTAGTTTAGGGGGTCTTGCTGGGGGTGGTGTTTCAGGGTTTAGGGCAGTGCAGTGGTGTTCGGGCAGTGTAGGGGGTCTTGCTGGGGCTGGTGTTTCAGGGTTTAGGGCAGTGCAGTGGTGTTCGGGCAGTGTAGGGGGTCATGCTGGGGCTGGTGTTTGAGGGTTTAGGGTAGTGCAGTGGTGTTCGGGCAGTGTAGGGGGTCGTGCTGGGGCTGGTGTTTCAGGGTTTAGGGCAGTGCAGTGGTTTTCGGGCAGTGTAGGCGGTTGTGCTGGGGCTGGTGTTTCAGGGTTTAGGGCAGTGCAGTGGTGATCGGGCAGTGTACGGGGTTGTGCTGGGGCTGGTGTTTCAGGGTTTAGGGCAGTGAAGTGGTGTTCGGGCAGTGTAGGGGGTCATGCTGGGGGTGGTGTTTCAGGGTTTAGGGCAGTGCAGTGGTGTTCGGGCAGTGTAGGGGGTCGTGCTGAGGGTGGTGTTTCAGGGTTTAGGGCAGTGCAGTGGTGTTCGGGCAGTGTAGGGGGTCATGCTGGGGGTGGTGTTTCAGGGTTTAGGGCAGTGCAGTGGTGTACGGGCAGTGTAGGGGGTCTTGTTGGGGGTGGTGTTTCAGGGTTTAGGGCAGTGGTGTTCGGGCAGTGTAGGGGGTCTTGCTGGGGGTGGTGTTTCAGGGTTTAGGGCAGTGCAGTAGTGTTTGGGCAGTGTAGGGGGTCTTGCTGGGGGTAGTGTTTCAGGGTTTAGGGCAGTGCAGTGGTGTTCGTGCAGTGTAGGGGGTCGTGCTGGGGATGGTGTTTCAGGGTTTAGGGCAGTGCAGTAGTGTTCGGGCAGTGTAGGGGGTCGTGCAGAGGTGGTGTTTCAGGGTTTAGGGCAGTGCAGTGGTGTTCGGGCAGTGTAGGGGGTTGTGCTGGGGGTGGTGTTTCAGGGTTTAGGGCAGTGCAGTGGTGTTCGGGCAGTGTAGGTGGTCTTGCTGGGGGTGGTGTTTCAGGCTTCAGTGCAGTGGTGTTCGGGTAGTGTAGGGGGTCGTGCAGGGGGTGGTGTTTCAGGGTTTAGGGCAGTGCAGTGGTATTCGGCCAGTGTAGGTGGTCTTGCTGGGGGTGGTGTTTCAGGCTTTAGTGCAGTGGTGTTCGGGTAGTGTAGGGGGTCTTGCTGGGGGTGGTGTTTCAGGGTTTAGGGCAGTGCAGTGGTGTTCGGGCAGTGTAGGGGGTCTTGCTGGGGCTGGTGTTTCAGGGTTTAGGGCAGTGCAGTGGTGTTCGGGCAGTGTAGGGGGTCGTGCTGGGGCTGGTGTTTGAGGGTTTAGGGTAGTGCAGTGGTGTTCGGGCAGTGTAGGGGGTCGTGCTGGGGCTGTTGTTTCAGGGTTTAGGGCAGTGCAGTGGTTTTCGGGCAGTGTAGGCGGTTGTGCTGGGGCTGGTGTTTCAGGGTTTAGGGCAGTGCAGTGGTGATCGGGCAGTGTACGGGGTTGTGCTGGGGCTGGTGTTTCAGGGTTTAGGGCAGTGAAGTGGTGTTCGGGCAGTGTAGGGGTCATGCTGGGGGTGGTGTTTCAGGGTTTAGGGCAGTGCAGTGGTGTTCAGGCAGTGTAGGGGGTTGTGCTGGGGGTGGTGTTTCAGGGTTTAGGGCAGTGCAGTGGTGTTCGGGCAGTGTAGGGGGTCATGCTGGGGGTGGTGTTTCAGGGTTTAGGGCAGTGCAGTGGTGTACGGGCAGTGTAGGGGGTCTTGTTGGGGGTGGTGTTTCAGGGTTTAGGGCAGTGGTGTTCGGGCAGTGTAGGGGGTCTTGCTGGGGGTGGTGTTTCAGGGTTTAGGGCAGTGCAGTAGTGTTTGGGCAGTGTAGGGGGTCTTGCTGGGGGTAGTGTTTCAGGGTTTAGGGCAGTGCAGTGGTGTTCGTGCAGTGTAGGGGGTCGTGCTGGGGATGGTGTTTCAGGGTTTAGGGCAGTGCAGTAGTGTTCGGGCAGTGTAGGGGGTCGTGCAGAGGTGGTGTTTCAGGGTTTAGGGCAGTGCAGTGGTGTTCGTGCAGTGTAGGGGGTTGTGCTGGGGGTGGTGTTTCAGGGTTTAGGGCAGTGCAGTGGTGTTCGGGCAGTGTAGGGGTCGTGCTGGGGGTGGTGTTTCATGGTTTAGGGCAGTGGTGTTCGGGCAGTGTAGGGGTCTTGCTGGGGGTGATGTTTCAGGGTTTAGGGCAGTGCAGTGGTGTTCGGGCAGTGTAGGAGGTCTTGCTGGGGGTAGTGTTTCAGGGTTTAGGGCAGTGCAGTGGTGTTCGGGCAGTGTAGGGGTCATGCTGGGGGTGGTGTTTCAGGGTTTAGGGCAGTGCAGTGGTGTTCGGGCAGTGTAAGGGGTCATGAAGGGGGTGGTGTTTCAGGGTTTAGGGCAGTACAGTGGTGTTCGGGCAGTGTAGGAGGTCGTGCTAGGGTATGTGTTTCAGGGTTTAGGGCAGTGCAGTGGTGTTCAGGCAGTATAGGGGGTCGTGCAGGGGCTGGTGTTTCAGGGTTTAGGGCAGTGCAGTGGTGCTTGTGTAGTGTAGGGGGTCGTGCTGGGGGTAGTGTTTTAGGGTTTAGGGTAGTGCAGTGGTGTTTGTGTAGTGTAGGGGGTCGTGCTGGGGGTAGTGTTTTAGGGTTTAGGGTAGTGCAGTGGTGCTTGTGTAGTGTAGGGGGTCGTGCTGGGGGTAGTGTTTTAGGGTTTAAGGTAGTGCAGTGGTGTTTGTGTAGTGTAGGGGGTCGTGCTGGGAGTAGTGTTTTAGGGTTTAGGGTAGTGCAGTGGTGCTTGTGTAGTGTAGGGGTCATGTTTTAGGGTAGTGCAGTGGTGTTTGGGTAGTGTAGGGGGTCGTGCTGGGGGTAGTGTTTTAGGATTTAGGTTAGTGCAGTGGTGTTGGGGTAGTGTTTTAGGGTTTAGGGTAGTGCAGTGGTGTTTGAGTCGTGTAGGGGGTCATGCTGGGGGTAGTGTTTTAGGGTTTAGGATAGTGCAGTGGTGCTTGTGTAGTGTAGGGGGTCGTGCTGGGGTAGTGTTTTAGGGTTTAGGGTAGTGCAGTGGTGTTTTTGTAGTGTAGGGGGGTCATGTTTTAAGATGCAACGCTCCAATACCTGACCAGTCTGCACTACATAAAACTGCAAAAAAACTAAAAATAAAAAGTGTTTTGCACACTTTTGTCATTGGGCTATATGTGGGCTACATCTGGGTAATATTTGTGCTACATTTGGGCTCTTTTGTCACTGGTGGCCATCTTGGAAGATCTTTGTTATGAAGTTTCCTAATTTCCTCCTTTACTGCAGTCTCCTCAGTAGGAAATGCTTTCAGTTTTTACTTTGATTCCATCAAGAAGGCATTCAGATGTGTCACACATTTGCCATAAATTCAGAATGTTATTACTCTAGTTGTTCATTAGATCACTGTAGTAAAGCTACTGCTCACCAAGGAGTTAACTGGAAGTCTACTGCTGGTATTGAAAGTGATTGTTTCAGTCTGCTTGTCAGAATTTTCTAATGAAATAGAAGAGGATTTGAGATCTCACTTAAAACATGCACTAAATTTTCTTTTTGCAGCACTAACCATAATTTCTATGGCAAAATGAACCCCCTCATTTTGTTCCTTTTTAAATTAAATGTTTTAAGTGTTACCAGTTTATTCCAATCAAGATGGCTTCAGGTGTGCCATACTTTTGTCATAAGTAAGGCTGTTAGCACTCTAGTTGTTCTTTAGAACACTCTGGGAAGCTGCAGTAGAACACAAAGGCATCAACTGACAGGCTGCTCCTGTTGAAATATAACAGGAAGATATTTGAGATCTCACTTAAAACATGTCCTAATTTTTCTTTCTACACCACTAACCATAATTTCTATGGCAAAATGAACCCCCTCATTTTGTTCCTTTTTAAATTAAATGTTTTAAGTGTTACCAGTTTATTCCAATGAAGATGGCTTCAGGTGTGCCATACTTTTGTCATAAGTAAGACTGTTAGCGCTCTAGTTGTTCTTTAGAACACTCTGGGAAGCTGCAGTAGAACACAAAGGCATCAACTGACAGGCTGCTCCTGTTGAAATATAACAGGAAGATATTTGAGATCACACTTGAAACATGTCCTAATTTTTCTTTCTACAGCACCAACCATAATTTCTATGACAAAATGAACCCCATCATTTTGTTCCTTTTTAAATTAAATGTTTTAAGTGTTACCAGTTTATTCCAATCAAGATGGCTTCAGGTGTGCCATTCTTTTGTCATAAGTAAGACTGTTAGCGCTCTAGTTGTTCTTTAGAACACTCTGGGAAGCTGCAGTAGAACACAAAGGCATCAACTGACAGGCTGCTCCTGTTGAAATATAACAGGAAGATATTTGAGATCACACTTGAAACATGTCCTAATTTTTCTTTCCAGAGCACTAACCATAATTTCTATGACAAGATGAACCCCATCATTTTGTTCCTTTTTAAATTAAATGTTTTAAGTGTTACCAGTTTATTCCAATCAAGATGGCTTCAGGTGTGCCATACTTTTGTCATAAGTAAGGCTGTTAGCACTCTAGTTGTTCTTTAGAACACTCTGGGAAGCTGCAGTAGAACACAAAGGAATCAACTGACAGTCTCTGCCCTTGTTGGATGTACATGTTTTACTGAGAATGTCAGACTTCATTCTCACATGACTGAGAAAGATAATGTGAATTTACAGAAAATATGCTCTCATTTTAGCTTCTGGGGCACCTTCCAAAACTGTATGGGACAAGCATGTGAAAATAGTTTTCTCTCAAACATGATTCATGATATCCCAGCAGAAGGTTTTTCACAGGGTAAAATCACCTTAGAACACACCACAATTCCTGAAATTAGTATGGTACCATCAACAAATGAATTCTAATGTAACTAAAGTCTGTTATCACCCTTTATAGTTCTCCTTTTGGTAACCCTCAAAATCTTCGATTCACTACAATGCATTTCAATGGGGTACTATCATTTATATTGGTCCCAAGATGGCTGCCAGCAATTCCAGGATGAAGTGCTGACAGACAATCAGATCTCACGATGACATGTGTGGTTAGGCTCCGCCCATATAATTATGTGTTTTTACTTTTGATTTTCTCAGCAACTACTGAACGGATTTACACCATTTAACAAAAAGGGTTCTTTTTGAACCAAGAACTACCTCTTTGCCAAATTTGGTGTAATTCCGTTCAGCAGTTCGGGCTGTAGCCTTACATAAAGTTTCCTATGGGAAATTGATTTTTGACTCTTATTTTTTTAATTTCTCCGCAACTACTGAACGGATTTACACCATTTAACAAAAAGGGTTCTTTCTGAACCAAGAACTACCTCTTTGCCAAATTTGGTGTAATTCCGTTCAGCAGTTTGGGCTGTAGCCGTGTCTAAAGTTTCCTATGGGAAAATGAATGGGGAAAACACGTTTTGGGACCACCCTTTTTCTCGGCCCCGCTTGACGAATCACCCTGAGACTTTCAGGGTAGGAGCGGACCGGAGCGGGCCATAAAGTTTGAAAATTTTGCGAAGATTCGTCAATTGACGCAAGAGTCATTTCAAATAGAATGTCGCGGATTTCCTATGGAAAATAGGTCCTAACTATAACTATCTACTGGCGACCGCCAGTAGATAATATATATACACATATATATATATATATATATATATATTATCTACTGGCGGTCGCCAGTAGATAGTTATAGTTAAAACCTATTTTCCATAGGAAATCGCGACATTCTATTTGAAATAACGTTAGCGCTCGGTTGACGAATCTTCGCAAAGTTTCCAACTTGTTGAGGCGCTCCGGTCTATATATACACATATATATATATATATATACATATATATATATATATATATTATCTACTGGCGGTCGCCAGTAGATAGTTATAGTTAAAACCTATTTTCCATAGGAAATCCGTGACATTCTATTTGAAATAACGTTGGCGCCGGTTGACGAATCTTCGCGAAAGTTTCCAACTTGTTGGGGCGCTCCGGTCCGCTCCTATCCTGAAAGTCTCGGGGTGATACGTCAAGCGGGGGCCGAGAAAAAAGGGGGTCCCAAAACACGTTTTCCCCATTCATTTTTCCATAGGAACCTTTAGTCGCAGCTACAGCCCGAACTGCTGAACGGAATTACACCAAATTTGGCAAAGAGGTAGCCCTTGGTTCAGTGTCGTGCCTTTTACTAAAATGGTGTAAATCCGTTCAGTAGTTCCTGAGAAATTAACAAGTAAAATCACATATATATCTATGGCCGCGTCGGATCCGCGTACCCTCAGCGCACCCTGCGCGCACCGCCCCGATCACGAGCTGCATGCTAATTGGCTGTCAACTGGCTGTCAACATTCTGAATCAGGATGTGTTGGCAGCCATTTTGTGCCTCGGTAGAACCGAGGCACAAAAACAAGTGCGCAAAACGCACAAAGGGGGCAGGGTAGAAACACCCTGACCCCCTAGGCCTGCTCAGGGGGTCCCACAAGGACCCCCTGGGCAGAAAAAAGCATTTTTTTTTAAATCGGCAGGATGCGCTCAGGGTGCGCGGATCCTGCCGAAAAAAAAAAAATCGAAGCGCGGTCTCCCGCGCCTCGATACGTATTTTGCCCCCGGGTGGCCCAAGTCCCGGGGGGCATGCGGGGGTTATTTAGTTGTAATGTGGGGGGCCTCTAAGGCCCCCCAAGCCCCGGGGACCACTTTATTAAAAAAATGGTGCGGGAGGGCTCTTTGCCCTCCCGCTGCCCCGGGGACCGCCACCCCCCAGGGCTTCTTTATTTTTATTTTTTTTAACCTATTTGGGGGGGCTTCAGCCCCCCCACATGCCCCAGGGACCGCCACCTCCCCAGGGCACTAAAGATTTAAATATGGGGGTCCGTTACGGACTCCAGAGCCCGGGGACCACCACGTCCCCGGGGCTTTGAACAAGTTGGGAGGGGGCCGCGCGGCCCCCTGCTGGAGCCAGTGATGGCCCTGGGGACCACCACCCCTCAGGGCCGGCTCCTGCAGTGTCCCGGGGTGCCTACCCCCGGGACACTGTAGTTTGCTATGACAGGACGGGAGCCTTGCGGCTCCCGTCCTGTCATAGCAAACTTAGTTTGCATTTTGAAAGAGAGAGCAGGAAACCTGCTCTCTCTTTCAAAATGCAAACCAACTAGCTTTCCACATGGGGAGCAGCATGTTAGCTGCTCCCCATGTGGAAGCAATGCCGGCTCCCGCAGGAGGCGGGGAGCCGGCTGGGACTGTGGGTGGATTGGGGACCCCCACAGTCTCCAACGAGAGGCCAGGCCCCGGGGGATGGGGTCCCTGGGGCTATAAGTGGCCCGGGAGGGGGGCCACGCAGCCCCCCTCCCCAATTAAAAAAAATAATAATAATTTTAAAAAAAAGGGCAAGGCCGGCCCTGGGGGATGGGGTCCCCGGGGCCTTAAATGGCCTGAGGAGGGGGCCACGCAGCCCCCTCCAAATATTTTTTTTAAATTTAAAAAGAGGGCATGCCCCGGGGGATGGGGTCCCCGGGGCCAATAGAGGCCCAGGGAAGGGGGCCATGCGGCCCCCTTCCCGTTTTTTTTTTTTTTAAATAAAACAAAAAAAATGCTCAGGCCCCGGGGATGGGGTCCCCGGGGCCAAAGAGGCCGAGGGAAGGGGCCACGCAGCCCCCTCCCATAAAAAAAATGAAAAAAACGGCATTGTGCCGGAGGCCCTGCCCCCCTCCCTGCAGCAGTGTGAAAGTAATTCCCCTTGAATACTGGGGGTCCCTGGGGGCCAACTAGCCCACCAGGAACCTCCAGTATGCGCCAGGGGGCTGTGTTGCAGAGAGGTGTACAGAGGCCTCGCCCCTTTATACACCTCTCTGCAACGCAGCTCTGTGGCGCTTTTTGGAGGTACATGGTGGGCTAGTTCAACTCCAGGGACCCTCAGGATTCAAGGGGACTTAATCCCCCAACTTAAAACACGCCACAGGGCGCATTTGCACAGTGGTGAAGGGAGGGGGCGGGGCTTCAGGTGACATGTGTGCAAACAGGCCCCGTGGCGCATTTTAAGATGGGGAATTAAATCCCCTTCAATCCTGAGGGTCCCTGGGGGCCAACTAGCCCACCAGGTACGTCCAGAAAGCGCCACAGAGCTGCGTTGCAGAGAGGTGTAAAAAGGGGCGTGGCCTCTGAACACCTCTCTGCAACGCAGCTCCCTGGTGCATACTGGAGGTACAGGGTGGGCTAGTTGGACCTCAGGGACCCTCATGATTCAAGGGGACTTAATCCCCCAACTTAAAACGCGCCACGGGGCATATTTGCAGACATGTCACCTCAGACCCCACCCCCTTCCTTCACCATTGCGCAAATAATCCTCTAAAATCAGCCGAACTACGAATTCCGATTTACTCACCTGTTATCAGGAGAGACCTCAGTGCTGCATCTTTGAGCCCAGTACTGATCTTGAAAAGTAATTCTAACCGTACTTACCAGTAACTTGAATTTCCTTCCATAGGCTAACATTGACTAGTTTCACTTGGAAATTCTTCTAAGTGTGGAGTTTTGGAACTTTATAATATTCCTCTAAAATCAGCCGAACTACGAATTCCGATTTACTCACCTGTTATCAGGAGAGACCTCAGTGCTGCATCTTTGAGCCCAGTACTGATCCTGAAAAGTAATTTTAACCGTACTTACCAGTAACTTGAATTTCCTTCCATAGGCTAACATTGACTGGTTTCACTTGGAAATTCTTCTAAGTGTGGAGTTTTGGAACTTTAAAATATTCATCTAAAATCAGCCGAACTACGAATTCCGATTTACTCACCTGTTATCAGGAGATACCTCAGTGCTGCATCTTTTAGCCCAGCACTGACCCTGAAAAGTAATTCTAACAGTACTTACCAGTAACTTGTATTTCCTTCCATAGGAATCCATTGTCTGGTTTTCAGCAGAAAAGTTTCAAAGTGTCGATTTTTACAAACTACAAATATTCCTTAAAAATCGCCTGTATGACTTAAACGAATTCTTTCAACTATTTAAAAGAGATGCACCAGTGCTGGATCCAGGATCCACCACTGAGTAAGAAAAAGTAACGATAACACTACTTACCTGCTAAGTGAATTTCCTCCCATAGGATAACATTGGTGATTCTATGTGAAAAAGTTTCTAAGTGTCAACTTTTAAAATACAATAATGTTCCTTAAAAATCACTACTGTAACCAAAACGCTTTTACTCAACTGTTTACAGGAGATGTCCCAGGACTGAGTCTAGGATCCAGTCCTGTGGTTAGAAAAAGTAATCCATAAAGTAACTAATTGCATTTAACTAGAAATTCCCATTGAGCTCAATGTTGCATTGTGTTTGAAATTGTGTTGCCCATTGCAACAACTGTAACTACTGTACTTAAAAGTCTATTGCCTATTTGCAAAGTATTTAAACTAAAGTAATTGATTGTGAGAAAGTATATTTTGTAATGTAATGTATAATGTAATTACAATGTAATTTAAAAAATAAAATATCTAAAAATAAATAGTTTAAAAAATGTAGTAAATCAGTATCAAAAAAATAAATATAACAATTTATACATTTAAAATTGTCATTTACAAAACCTTTGAAATTCACTGACAAAAACCATAGGTTTCAGACATGTTATAGTTAGGAATTAGCATTTAAAAAACCTTTGAAATTCACTGAAAAAACCATAGGTTTCACGCACGTTATAGTTAGAAATTTGCATTTAAAAAACCTTAGAAATTCACTGAAAAAACCATAGGTTTCAGACACGTTATAGTTAGAAATTAGCATTTAAAAAACCTTTGAAATTCACTGAAAAAACCATAGGTTTCACGCACGTTATAGTTAGAAATTAGCATTTAAAAAACCTTTGAAATTCACTGAAAAAACCATAGGTTTTATGGACAGTTATAGTTAGTTGGACATTGCACTCGTACAAAACCCGTGAAATTCCCCGTTATAGTTAGTTCAGCTAACTATAACTCGCGCCCCGCAATGCACTGCTGATGACGTCACATATTACATCACTCATGACATGGTCAGTGACATCACTGATGACATCACTGATGACATCTCAAATGACATCACTGATGACATCATCTACGTGATAATCTGATGCACCTCCTCACACCTTAATATAACCTTTCATACACCCACTCTAAATTACAGACTGCTATTCGCAAAACCATAGACACTCCAACACCAATAACTACATACCCACTCACTGATTCTTAGGTCTACACACACATCCACTCACTCACCCGTACAGTCACTCATACTTACAGTCACTCAGTACAGGATTATCATATGCATTCATACACCTATATAAACACTCACACACTGCCACTCATCCATAGAGGTACTCACACACCTAGTCAGTCATGCAAAAAATTAATCACACACCCATTTACTCACCTATACAGTTATACACACACCAGCTCACTTACTCATACAAATACTAGCACATTATTACGCTCTTATACAATAACTGATACAAGCACACATGCATCCATATAGCCACTCTCACAATCACACACTCTCACTTATAGCCATTTAAATACTCTAACACACATATATACTGCCTTTTACATATGAAGTTACTCGCACATGTACCACTGAGATATACATTCACTCACTAACACACCCATACACACACTCACCCACCCAAGCAGTCCATCACAGATGCACTCTTGAAATCATGCACCCAGTGAATCACCCACTCACACATCTATGTACAGAGTCACACACACCCCACCCACACAAACACTCAGGCTGCCATACAGATACTCTGTGAACCAATCAATAACCCATATAGACACTCATGTAGCTATTCGCAAATCCATGCATCCGCTTACACACCAACAAACAGATGGATACGGACATTCACACAGTTTAGTCACTAACCCATGCATTCAGTAAGATACGTTTAATCACTCACTTGTAGAGTCAGTCACGCACGTACTAAATCATCCATTTAGACACTTATACACCCACTCATTCTGCAATACGCCTTTCCCTATATATATTAAACATATTTAAACTTTACAGAAACACACAGTCACTGGATGATGTCATCAGTGATGTCATTTGAGATGTCATCAGTGATGTCATCAGTGATGTCACTGACCATGTCATGAGTGATGTAATATGTGACGTCATCAGCAGTGCATTGCGGGGCGCGAGTTATAGTTAGCTGAACTAACTATAACGGGGAATTTCACGGGTTTTGTACGAGTGCAATGTCCAACTAACTATAACTGTCCATAAAACCTATGGTTTTTTCAGTGAATATATATATATATATATATATATGCCCTGATTAGGCTTTCGGTTGATCATACAGGAACATGGGCTCTTCTGCTCAACCCATGTTTTTGTTGAACTGAAAAGACTTTGAAGCTGTAAAGAGTCTAAAGATGTGAAAAGTGTAACCTGAACAGTATTTTTGCATTTTGTTGAGTTTAACTGGAAGACTGTGGGTTAATCATGAGAAAGATGGTACTGTATAACTATCTGGGTCACCAATTGAAAATATTATATGCAAATGTATTAAGTTCTGCAACTGCTGCTATGATTATTGTATTCAGGATCAAATCCTGTCCCTCATGCCTAAATTGTGCCATAGAATTCAGGGATTAATATGGTGGTCTGCTGGATAAGGCGATGGCACAAATATCTGTATTTCCTTTGCCTCATCTGTGTCCAAAGTCAATGATCCATCTTGAATTTGGTTTGATAGTGCAAGCCCGAGCTCACTATAAATGATTCTAGACAGTTTGCAGCAACAGACAGGTCTGTAAAATACAGTATTTATCCAGAAATTTCATCAGAGGAGTAGGAGGCAGGGATACCCTGGCAAAACATAAATCAGACATTGCTCTGAAACTGATTGTGGAACTGTACAGTGTCATAACAGGATTGGAATCTTTCCCCTGCAGGATGCTCGCATACCTTTACAGCAAGTACATTAACCCCCATAAAATATGTTACTGGTTCTGAAACATGGACATTATAGTCACGCTCTGACAAAAAGTTACCTATCTTAGCTGGTACACACGTCTGTTACAAAAAGATACCTATCTTAGCTGGGTAGTAGCATAACACTGTGGAGCAGCATAATTTTGACTCCACCCTTTCATGTTTAATTAGTCTACATATATGTGTACGTAAGGCCTCATGTACTTGTGTGATGTAACATTATTGATATGAATGTAGTGCACTTGAAAAGTTACAGAGCGTGCATATACTGTGTAATCTCAACACTTATATGAGTGTGCATATTAACGTCTTCGTTACAGTTACAATGAATTGCGGTTCTCATATAAATATCTGTATTTGCGCAGTTTGAATAATATTGTAATTCTTATATGTTCATATATTCATTTAAATAATGTTCTGCATTATTGTATAACTGGAAATGTATCCATTCTAAAGGTGCTCTACATCAATTTTGTAACAGTATATGTACATGTAATCATGCATTTAAACATGTATTGAATTGCTTGCTGCACTAAGTTGACCAAAGGCCTTAAGCATTTTAACGTGAATGTTTGCTTTGGATGCAATGTTTTTCTCTCATCTGCAGGTGCAGTTGCATGGTTAAAGAAAGGCACATTGTGTGAAAGAGATAGTGAGGCTCGACGGCAGTATCTTTTGGCAAGGATAAGAAGATTTTACTAACGAAAGGAGGACTACTGTTTGTGTGGAGTAGGGAGATGGGAGAAGTCCAAGGACGTTTAAATGTGTGGACTAAAGGAAAGAAATCGCGAGTGTAGTTGCCATGTTTTAGTGTTCGAACATGGAAAAATAATGATACATGTTACATGAGATTCTCGAAGGTTCTGCTATAGGTATAACTGAGGATCACACTTTAACTTTGCTCAGATTCCCTTTAGCCTCTGAGAGGTACAAACCTCTTTGCAACATCTCTGTTACGTGGCCTCATGCTAGACAATATTTTTCCCTTTAGAGAACTTCTAGAGAAATTCTGCTACGGTGACACCTTTCTATGCTTCCCTGACTTGAATAGAGTTTTCCTGTCTCCTAGTTTAGAATTGGGCTAAGGAGGTTTTCTTAGACAACCTAATGTGTAGCCAGGAGGATCGAAACTTTGAATCTACTTATCAGACTCTGTTTGTCATCCTTTGTATTGCAGCTAAAGAATTTCTCACTGGCTTCTGTAATTGAGGATAAACTTTGTAAGACGTTTCGGCTACCCTTTAGTGATTCTATATTTTTATTGTGTTTCTGAGACTGATTTATATCTGCTTGGCTTTGAATGTGTAATAAATCCATAATTAATCCTATCTTCTGACTCAGATTTTTACTGTGTGGCCAAATGGGTTACGGTGTAATTGTTAAATTGTAGTTGATCCTAACTCCTTTAATTTCTCAGGTACTTATAACCTTCCATTTCAGGGGGCCAGGAAAAAGGATACTAAATTCTATGCGTTGTCAACTGTTTTGAACGAAAATTAAAAATGCATGATGTTGACCATATAGAACAGTAAGCAACTATGGGCCAGATGTATGAAGCCATTCCGCAGTCGCAAACGGTGCGATTCGCAGAATTCGTCCGTTTGCGATCGCAGAATGGCTGTTTGCAATGTATGAAAGCTAACGCTATCGCAAATTTAGACATCACAAAAATACCAAATCCATATTTTGCAATTTCTAAGTTAGCGAATCTAAAGTTAGCGAAATCTAAGTTAGTGATTCCCAACTTTGCAAAGTCAGAATTTACGATTTTTAATTAGCGAATATGAAAAATGTGATTTGTAAATTGCGAATTCGCAATTAAGAAATCGCAGAGAAATGTATGAAAATTCACAAATGAGCTAAAATTCGCTACTAAGAAGTTGCAATTTACCACCAACTCAAGGCAAGTGGTAACCAGGTGCACACTATTTAAACAGGCCCAGAGTGCCTCAGAATCTTCCACAATAGCAGCCCTGTATGTCATCGCGAGGACAATGCGGATTCAAGCAGCAGCAGAGAGAAGGAGGAGGAGACAGGAACGCATTTACAGAGTGCGCATTACCCTGTTTCAGCAGACAGAAGAAGAAATACATGAGAAGTATAGGCTAGACTCAGCTACTATACTAGACCTGATAGATGACCTACAATCCATACTGGAGCATCAGACCCGCAGGATCTAAGCCATTCCAACACATGTGCAGGTCCTGTGTTCACTTCACCTACTGGCATCAGGGAGGTACCAGGGGGTGATAGCTGTAGCTGGAGGGGTGTCACAAAGTTGCCTGTCATGCTTTTTTAATGCTTTCCTGGATGCAATGGTTCAGAGAATGCACCATTACATAAGATTTCCCACTACGCAACAGGAATTGCAGAAAACAAAAATGGATTTCTACCAGATGGCACAATTCCCACATGTAATTGGGTGCATTGATGGGACACATGTCGCAATCTGTCCCCCCTCAGCTAAGGAGTATGTGTATAGGAACAGGAAATCCTTTCATTCAATCAACGTCCAGGTCATATGTAATGCCTCACACATTATCACGGACATTGTGGCCAAATTTCCTGGTAGTAAGCACGACTCTTACATCTTTAGGCACAGTGGAATATACACACGTCTCACTGGGGGTGAATTTGGAGAAGGATACCTGCCAGGTAAATGCATGTAACTCACTCTGATACACTCCTTGGATCTGTTGCAATGTGACAGTGATTAATGTTTTGCCTTTCATCCTGTAGGTGACAGCGCATATGCAGTGCGCTCCTTTCTGCTCACACCATATCTCAATCCAGCAACTCCGAGTGAAGGGAGATACAATGCTGCACATAAGTTGACGCACAATGTCGTGGAGCGGACATTCGGACTTCTGAAGAGTAGGTTCCGCTGCCTACACAAAAGTGGAGGTGCACGACAGTACAGGCCAGAGATATGTTGTAAAATCGTTGCCACCTGTGCCATGCTACACAACCTGACAACAACCAACGGCATCCCATTGGACACCACAGACTCGGACTCTGATGAGGAGGATGAACCAAGGCCACCTCGCAGAGCAGCAGGTGGTATAGGTGTGGCAGATGTCAGACAGAGACGTGATGAGATCACACGCAACTATTTCTAGGTGAGTAATGAGACAAAGCAAATCATGACTGTTGAACAACTGTGTTTTATTGACCTTAACATCAGGTAATATGTGTGCACACAGCCTCCAACTCCTCACTGGCGTGTGCCTTGTGCTGCGCATCATGGCATATATACAGTCCATGCACAAATTACAACCCTTTTAATCGTATGCCATGGGTTACCTCACCCATTTGCATGCCTCGGCCACAGCACTAACTATTTCTTGCGCCCACGCACAGCACTAGAATGGTCAATGTTCACACTGCCCTCCCTTGATGAGTCTTCGGATGCTGTTCCTTGCCTTACACTCCGCTGTCTGGGCTCAGTCACCGGTGGAGTGATGCTGCTGTGGCGGGAGGCCTCCTCACTATCCCCTGCACCCAGAATACCGGCACCAGCTATGTTGGCTGTCTCTAGCTGCTCAACAGCAGTGGTGACCTGCACCAATCCCCTGGCAACATCCTGGCTGCAGTGGGTCATTTCCACCTGCATGGACACGGTGCGTCTGGACAGGACAGCTGTGGCATTGCACAGACGGTTGACTGCCTTTGTGTACCCTTCCATACGGCTAAATAGGCATTGCTTTTCACGGCGCCTAGAGCCATGGTCCATCTGCATGGTGGTGATGATGGTGCATAGCTCTTTGATTGCTACATTCATGTCCTTAATACTGTCTGCATTAGCCCTATGATCCTCTGCAACAGTGTTGTTAAGCTCCCTGATGCCAGTCATGTTATGATTTAGTGACACCAGCTGCCTTTGCATTGATCGCATGCTTTTTAATTGCAGCTGCTGCACCTTCACCATAGTGCCCTCCAGCCCAGAGAAGACAGTGGATTCCTCTCCTTCATCAGCGACACGTTGTGACCTTGCTCTGAGTCTGAAGCTACTGCTGTTGCTACGCTGCTCAGGAGACTGATGAGTTTGACGCTGTGCTTGCTTTTCGGGCCTTGACTGTAGATCATCCTGGATGTCTTCCACTCCTCCCTCTAACTCCTGTAGTGGAACCACAGTGTACCTGCGTGGTCTTGGTGCAGGTGTTGTTTGGGTTGTTGTATCTGACTCTTCTTCCCCTGCCTGTTGCTGTAGCTCAGGTGCCTCATCAATTTGTGTGTCTTCACCCTGTGGCGCAGGTTCTCCTGTAAATACAAGAGAACTATTTACTGTGTATCCTGCTTTATGTTATTTTCAAAATAAATGTACTTGAGTTGGTATACCAAGATGCTGTGCTTAGCTTGGTCATTGACTGGTGTGAGTGAACTGCGGATATGTTTCTCTGTGTCACTGCTTTACTATCTCATGTTTGGGACTGCATCTCCCATGTTGCATTGCTGGGTGGTAACAAAATTGTGGACTGGAGTGGCACTCTTACTTGATCATTGGGTCGTTTCTAAGTGGGGTGTTTAGTGAGTGATGGCTCAGGGGTAATTTAGCATGTATCTTACCTTGTTTGGTGTTGTCTGTGGCTGAGCTGTCAATGTCTGCTATGCCACTGATGGATTCTGGCTGTAGGGTGGACTCCACCAAGTCCTCCAGGGGTGTGGATGCTGGCTGTGTAGATGGCCCTCCACCTGTTTTTGTTGCGTCCGCTAGCCTGCTTGCTACCTTCTCTTTTGCCCTTGAGCGCAAGTCGTACCAGTGCTTGTGAGGGTCTTCAATGGAGTGCTGTGTGACCACAATGGCATTTACTTTTGCCTGTATTGCCAGCCAGATCTTCCTCTTCTCTGACTCTGGTATGTGCAGTGATTTTTTCCCGAAGAGTTGTTCTTGGCTCTTCACCATTTCCTCAATGAGGACCTCCAATTCTTTCTCACTGAATTTCTGTTTTCTTTTGCATCCTGCAGGCTCCCGTGCCTTCTCCAGTGTGGCCATGATGTGTCTTTGTGCCTGTCTTGGCACTCCTGATGGGCTCCTGAGTGGTGTGCTCCTGCTCTCAGCCTCTCACACAGCCTCAGGCACTCTGAAACAGCATGGGCAGTCACACTTCCTGCTTGTGCTTGTGTGGTGCTTCCTGCACCAGAATAGCAGATTCGCCAATTTGCGATTTTTTAATTTGCGTATTCGTAAATACAGAATCGCTATTTGCTAATCTGTAACTGCGATTGCGATTTTTACCGAATCGCTATTTTTTTGAGATTTTTTTCCAACATTGCGTTTTCTGATTCTCAAATAGCGATTCGCCAAATATTGCTATTTGGGAATCGCAAATTGTTTTTTGAAACATCTGGCCCTATTTGACATTGACTACAGTGCCATGTAGTATGAATTCTACGTGACAATCTGACAACAGCTTTGATTTAAAAAGTGGTATGGCACTCTAGAAATCAAAACTGTAAGCCTGTAGTTTAACCTAATCTCTGCAGCAGATGTATGAATACGCTAAGATATCTCACTAAAAATGCGCTTTATAAATCCATAAACATAAACATAAAAATAAAGACTTGCTTCAGCTATCTCATGTAACATAGTCAGGCACAGTCATTCTCAAGAGTCCTGTGAATGTCTTCATAAATGATATTCCAGAGCACGCAGTATAAGATCACAGAGGTGCTTCTAGAGAGCTCTGTGAATATACCAGTACTGGTGTATTAGTACATAATGCAAAATAGAATAGAGATGCATTGCAAGAGCTATGCCACGGATTCAGTACTGATATACTAATGTATAATACAAGTGAGGATAGAGACATGCTGCCTGGGCCTGATTCACAAAGGTAAACTAACACTTATGTGAAAGTTTACTATTTCTTGGTATTTACAAACTATGAGTTTTATTTTACTAATAGTAATTTTATGCCTGCGGAGACTCCGCAGTCAAAACAGAAAACTCCCCACATAAAAAGATAGGACAGGCCTCATTTGTAAAATTACTATTAGTAAAATTAAAATCATAGTTTGTGCATACCAGAAAACCAGTAAACGTATCTAAAAATGTAAGTTTGCCTCTGTGAATCAGGCCCCTAGAGTTTACTGGATTTCTTAGTACCATGATGCCAAAATGAATTACAAATCAGCATAGGTGTGCACTTTACATTACTTGAAGACTTACAGAAGGCTTGTGCATGATTCTTATCGGGATATAAGTATTGTGAGAGCGCCTTACTTCTCTCATGGTTATTGTTAACTAACATTTGTATGCAGGTAGATGAGGTTGTGAGCATATGTTCACAGATTATACATCAAAGAAGATGTTCTTTGTGTGAGCTTGGCTAAACCACTGAACAGGCATGCCAGTACATGGAAAAATCCAATAATAGAGAGGCAAAATAAGAGCTTTACTGCAGCTGGCTATTAGAGAGATGCACTGTAACTGCTTGTAAATATATTAATACTAAAATATTAGTGCATGGTGCAGGTGAAGATAGAGGGACATCATGAGAGCTCAGTATTTATTTAATTTTTGGAGTTTTATATAGTGCGATCTTGACCCCAAGGTATCGGGCGCTTTACATAGCACCAGTTGCGTTACATGAGGACACATTAATTTAAAAAAAAAAAATTGTTAGGCATGGGGAGATTAAGTGATTTGTCCACAATCACAGGATGTTCAGCATCATTGCCAAGACTCAAACCCAGTTCCCCAGATTTGAGGTTGAGCGCCCTAGTTGTTAGGCCAACTCCTCTCCCCAGTAAATGTATCATCATAAGTGGAATGTTAAAGCAAGTTGGAAGCTAGCATAGAGGGGCATCATGAGATTCCTAGATGTTTTTTAATGATAGTTCTACTTCATGCTTCTTTTTCAAATCCCTATAATACAGAAGAAATGTGTAACTGGCCGCTCATCCTCCTTTTTATTATCAGCTGCGGCCCGTGCAGGTAAGAGCGGTGGGGCCGGGTGGGGAGGGAGGATTTCGACAAACGACGATGAGGGAAAATTAATTATATATTATTTTCCCTCGTCGTCGTCTGTTAAATCCACCCCAACCTGGCACTACCGCCTCACCACTCTTACCTGCACGGGCCGCGGCTGTCTATTGTCTTCTACGTTTTGGAATCGCCTTCCACTCACCCTCAGTCTTGAATCCAATCATCTTCTCTTTTGCAAACAACTTGAAACTCTCATTTTTATTTCTGAATTGGTTCTTCCAGTACGCCTCAGTTTCTTCTTCCTAGTGACAGAATACCCCTCGGGGTAACACTTCGGTGTTTAAGACTTCCTTCACAATCATCATTGTCATCTGAATGCGTCAGTTCAAGGATATCACTGCATGGTGCAGAACAGAATAGAGAAGCTTGGACCCTGTAGATGGCTCAGTAGCAGGAGATCTATGCATGTTGCTGGTCAGAAAAGATGTACAAGTTGAGAGAGTTGCAGATGTCTTAATACTGGAATTTCAGTGCATGGTACAGGTTTGCTTAGAATTGTATTTTGTGAACTATTTAAATCCTGTTAGTGGAATATCAGTCCATGTTGGGGGTCACATAGGCAATTTGAGGGCTCAGAAAACATCCCAATACTGTAATATCAATGCATGTAGAAAACTAAAAACACTGGTCTATTTATTATATTTTAGTGAATGTGATAACTTTAATTGTAATCCGACTAAATATGTATTGTACCAACTTTTATATTCCAATATTATTACATTTTAAAGTTAAGAATACAAAAAGAAAACAATTAGTGCAGCTCACACTGCATTTTGAAATGAATGCATGGACATTCCAACGGAATCCTGCCTTTAATTATAATGTGATTTCTAGTACAGTAGCGTTATACTACCCACAATGCAGTTTACATTTCAGAATACTGTTTCCCCCTCGCCCCTCACTTGAATCATTAGTTCTGGGTGGGAAATATCTTGCGAAAATATCAGAATCCCCTGACCCACTTTGCTAGACCTCGGTCTATGATTCGCACTAACCATGTAAGTGTGTCAATGCTAGTGGGAATGACTGGCACAATGCATAGATTGACCAAATGATAGGAAGACGAGGGCTGGTGGATCTGTGCGCGATTATAATTTTATGTGTATGCATTTGTTTAAATGCCTGGCATAAAGGAGGGTGATGTGTTTTTTTCAGTGTATATGGATGCAGGCATGCTTTTGTGTGGTTGAGAGGGAAGGTGTCTGCAGGCCAGCTGGTTTTGTTTCTCAACTCAAGCAGGATGGTGACTATCTTGCCACGATAGTGGTCATATTTGGCAAGGCATCAATGGCATTTAGTGAGCCTTCATGGATTAGTCTGGCAATCCTGGCATCTGGTGTGCAACACTGGCTAAGTAGTATGATTCTGGCGCCTGGTGATCATCCTTGTAAAATGGTCACATGTGGGCATGTTAGGCAGCACTTCTGAATGCAAATCTAAACCTTAGAGTATGATGCAGGAGCTTGAACATATTATAAAGTCGTTTTAGGATCAAAGCAAACACAAGAAGATGATGGACGGAGCGCTGAAACTTTTCAGACACTCACCCCCAGTCACAGATCTGGGTTGAACCCATCATCAATCTTTAGCTCACCCTAGTTCAGAGCCAGCCATATGCAAATCAGTCTTGACCCTGTTCCTCATGGGAACAGTCAGCCTGAACTGCCAAGTCAGGTCTTCCCTAGACCCGAAACAAGTATCCTGGGACCACAAGTCAGTATCTGTACATGTGGTGTAGTACTAAATTAGAGTGTGTGACGAAAGTAAGGAGACATATGAACAACAAAATCAGTGCATTTGCTGAGAATGAAAATTGCAATTCGAAGTAGCTATCACGACCAGCAGGCCCACTTATCTTGCAGATAAGCTTGCCATCTCAGGTGGATCTTGGTAGATGTGGGTAAATGGATGTGTTGTGGGAGTAATGATCAGACAGTATTCAGGTGTGCGGGTGAGTTAGAGGTAATGAGTGTGAAGGAATGCGATGAAGCAAATGTGAAACTGTTTCTTCCAGAAAGCAACTTCAGAGCTACTATTTATGCTCTTGTACTCTTGCATCTGGATGGTGGTAATGCTATGCTCTATGGTCTCCGAGACTGAAACCCCTTAAGGGCATCCTATATGCGGCAGCATGTCACATCAAGGGCCTGAAGAAATATGATCATATCACCCCCATCCTGATGGAACTCCTTTGGTTGCCCTTGCCAACCCACACAATCTTCAAAATCAGCTGCATCATTTACAAAGTCATCAAGACCAGCAACCCCGCTTATTTTGCAGAGAAGCCCACCATTTCTGGTGGTTCTTGTCACACCTGCAGCCAAGACACCATCAGGCTGGAAAAAGCAAGATAACAGACCTTTTCAATCTATGCCCCCAGCAACTGAAACATGATTCCAGTATCCATCAGGAACGTCCAAATGTTGCTCCAATTTAGGATAGAGTTGAAGACTCACCTCTTTAAAGAACACTACATCACAATCCATTAACTGTCCATAGCTCAGCCTCCTCTCTCCTCACTCATTGAACTTATGCTTTTTCTTTGACCATGTACAGCGCTCCTCTGTTTTTTCTCTAGGTTTACACTAAAGAAATGGCATATACATTCACACATAAATGCAAATATATGGATTGCTAACATTTTCTGACTAAAATGATTTTGTTTGCTTAAAATGGATGACTATAATTTGGGAACAAACGGAGTGCATTTAATGAAAGTGACAAGCTTTTAGTAGGAAAAAGATTAGCTTATTTTCCAAAAGTGAACAGCTGGCACTTGAAGGAAATTAGTATTTTCTCAGAAAATGTCAACATGAGGGCTTTTATGTTTTGTCAAAACAGAATAGCTGATAATTGAAGGCAAAACTGCACATATTTTAAATATGGTAATCTAATGTTTAAGGGGGAATTGGTCTGTTTATTTAATAAGAATAAATAGCTGACATATGAGAACAAAAAATGGCCACTTGATGTTTGGAAAGGAAAGGTAGGGCAATAGATCATGTACATACAAAAATGGAATGCTAGTATTTGAGAGTAAGAATCGTGCATTTTAAATGTACAGCAACTTGGTTTTTGGGCTAAAATCCATCTAGTTACCAAAAACAAAAAGCTGTTATTTAGCTTTCATAGTTTATCACCATTAAACATCGGTCACTGTCAGTTAATCAATGTTTTTTGCCCACCACCCCTCATATAGCATGTCATTGTGAAAATATGTTTTTTGACATCTGGAGGAGATAAGGCCTTCTGACCAGCAAAAACAACATGTAAATACCTAAAACAACAGTGCTTTTCTATAGTGCAACCCTAGACAAAAGGAAGAGGAGCACTGCACAAGGTTAATGCTATCACTTTAGTAAGTCATATAGATTTAGTTAGTGGTGGTACAACAATCCCTGCATATCTATACAATACAATAAGAGGTTAGTACTTATTACAACAAGTGTCAATCGGAGGTCGGTGTTTCCACAATAGTTAAAACTCCACTACCTAAGGGTAAATATGAAGCCTCTAGCTGGATAGCCCTGGCTGTTCATAAGAGGAAAATTATATATTGGAGCACTCAAATCAGTTTGATCTGTAGTCAAGAAACAACAGTCCACAAGTATATGCTCCCTCGTTGAACATTTAGTTGTAGCAACAAATTGTCTTCCTGAAAGATAGATGAATACTGTACACCCGACCATCCACACGTTTCGTCCTTTGGACTTTCTCAAGGCTTAAGCAATATAGGCACGCAGCTCAGGCACTCACAAAATGGCCACCGGCTGACAGAGCTCCCTCTCTTGATTTTACCTTCTTTTGGCTGACTGGAGACACATTCAGCAACCTCCCATGACAGCAGAGGGTGGCTGAAGGGCAGGGGAACCCGACTGTGAATTCATTTCATTCCTCTGAGCAACCAACGTATTGCTGGTAGTCTTTATGCATTCTCCCACGGCAGGCTGCAGTTGGCGTTTTTCCGGCCATTTACCAGGCTGACTGAAATTTTAGCACAAGCTTGTTCTCTGCAAAGTCCCTCTTTCTACATGTGCATCATTGGATCCTTCTCACTCAAAAATGCCCAATTGCTTAAGTTCATCATAAATTTCCCCTTTTGAGGAATTTTCCTCATATGTATTAGCTCCTCTGTCTATAGTATAGCTCCCAGACCCTCTAACAGTAATTCTAATCCCAGTCCTAGAGGAATTCTCATCCTTTTTCTCCAATATACAGATTTAGTGCAAGTTTTAGCCACCTCCAAGCAACAAAAGCAGATGATTTGCTCCGGTCGCAGGATTTTGCCTCTTGCAAGACATCTCCTCAGTTACAGCTGGTTGCCGGAAGGAATTCCTAAGCATGCGTCCCTCATTGCACACTATGAACACAAGATACTGTCTTTTCCACCCATGCATCTTCAAGGTTACCTACAAGGGCAAGACCATCTATTTTGACTCTCCAGCCCAACTTAAGGAATGTATCCATCTGCACAAAAGAGAAACTATGGACACCGGTGTCTCTTGAAGTTTTATTTACATTTTGTCTCTTTTCATTCCTGTTCTGATTTCTTAATGGGTTGTTATTATCATATTGCGGTATTTGTCTTTTCACCAATGGTTTCACTTATTCTCTCCCCCAGGGCCCTTGTCTTTCACCATTGGCATTTTGTAATTGTTCATTATTCAGATGTTTAGTTTCCTTTCAATCGAACGTCGATCCTAAGCTTCCCCTCCTGAATGGGTGAGACTTCTTTTTTATGGTTTATGCATGTTCTCTAATGCTGTATCTAATTTTTGTCCCTGTCTCCTTCTTCTTCTCTCATCCCTGGTCCTTTTACTTCTCAACCTTCTTTTTGCTTGGACCGGTTTTCTGGTTGGTTCATACCTCATGGTGTTCCTCTGCACTCCATCTACAATTTTTCTTTTTCTCAAATTTTTCTTCATTGGTTCTGGTCCATCTGGCTTTCTGCCATACTTCTCTGGTTTTACAACCTGTGGGTCTTTCTTGGACTCATTCCTTTTTCCTACTTTCCCAACCATTCCAGTTTTCCTCTATGTTTCTTTGCTCGGCTTGGTTAAATTGGATGGTATGCAGTTATGATGCAATGTTTTTCTCTATTTATAAGAGGCTGCTGTTTTGTATCACATTTACCAATATTCTTTATAAATAGATTTAGAATTGTCTCTTAGAATGGCAAAGGCCTTCGGAGCCCCATCAAGAGACAGAGAGTGCTCACTCATCTCTTTACACTTTCTTGTCATGTTGCTATGTTGCAAGAAACCCATCTTCTTGAAAAATACATTCATATGATAAAAAAGAGTTGGGTTGGATCTGTCTACTATTCTCCTGTGTTCATAATAAAAATGGTATGTTTATTTTGTTCCATAAAGATACATACAGATAGCAGATGGCTTCATCTAGATACAAGCATCAATGGGTGCCCTTAATCCTTTTTTAATGTCTATGGGCCTACTGGGGTGGATACACACATTTCTAGGATTCACTCACAACTAAATTAATGTTGGCCATGAATGTTAACCTTGTTATGGGGGATGATTGTAATCAACAGTTGGACCCCTTTCTAGATAGAAAATCTGCCTTTAAATACAACACTAACAATATGCAAAAGACTTTCCATAGAACAGTTTCCCATAGAGGATTAGTTGATACATGGCGTTTTTATAACCATGATCTTTTAGAATATTCCTTTTTTCACCCTACCCACCACTCCTTCCCTAGAATATTTTTCTGGATAAACATCTCACACAACATTTAATTCATGCTGAACTTGGCCCCATCCTTGTCTCGGACCATTCCCCTGTCATAATTGATCTACAGTCTACCCACTCTTCCACTCGCACTAATAGGTGGCGTTTTAAGATTTGGCTGCTACAGGATCAACAGTTTGTCTTGGGATTTGAACAATTCATCACTGAATTTTTTGACAATAGCATTAGTCCAGATGTCAAGTTTCACCATGCTTGGGACTCTTTTAAAGCTATAGCACACTGCTATATTATTAACTATATATCCAAAAATAAAAAGCCTGCTTCTAAGGAATCCTCTACTCTCTTACAACATATCAGGACATTTGAACTTGAACATCACTCTTCGTCCCACAAAAAAGTTCTAGACCAGCTCATCCAAGCCAAACTCAGTTTTAACAGAATTTCAATTAACGATGCTAGTACAGCTCTTTTAAAAATCAATACAAAGTACTATGGCAGTTCCAATAAAGAAGGTATGATGCTATCCAATTATTTAAAAGTTTAAAAGCAGAGGTCTAAAATAGAAGTCATTCATGATGCCTCAGGTAATAAATTATTCAAAGACCAATCAGTTATGACACGTTTTGCCGAATTTGATGCCAATCTATACACAGAGGACACACTGGCCACTCATAACTCCCTAGTTTCCCTCTTCCGCACGATTCTAAAAATACAAGCCTCACAGGTTGATTTCTCTCCGCTGGAGGCAGGTATTTCCCATGCTGAGTTATGTATGGTTATTTCTAAACTCCCAAAGGTTAAAGCACTAGGTCCAGGTGGTTTTATGGTCAAATTCTACTCCAAATTCTCAAATCTTTAGGTACCTAAAATCTTATTACTCTTTCAACATCTTCTAGTATTTTTCGACACTATGGTTGACTCTTTCTCGGTAGCAATGATTTGTTTAATTCCTAAGAAGGACGAGGATTTGGCTGAGTACAAAAATTATAGACCAATTTCCCTTATTAATAAAGATTGCAAATTATTATCAAAAATCCTGGCACTTTGTGCTAATAAATTAATCCCTTCTCTAGTTGGAATTGAACAGTCTGGTTTTGTCAAAGGCCATAACATTTTGGATAATTCCTGCACCTTCTTAAACATTATTCATGGCGCCTCCAAAAGCAAAACTACCTTAGTGGCGGTCACCCTGGACGTGGAAAAAGGTTTTGATCGGGTTAACTGGAATTTCTTGTTCAAAGCTCTTAATTGACATTGTTTTGTTCCCAGATTTTTGCAGTATATCCAAATTCTCTATGCGTCCCCCTCCACTTCAGTCTTCACTAATGGCCTCCAATCGCTATACTTTTCCCTCACTAGAGGTACCAGACAGGGATGCCCCACATCACCATTACTCTTTATCCTTGCTTTCTTTACGTAGATCCCAGATTCTCACTGGCTATACTCACAGACAGTTAAATATTACATTTACTGCTTATGTAGATGACATTTTGCTTTACATTTCTGACCCACTTACCTCAGTCCCTGAGTTTGTTTGACTGTTGTCTCGCTACTCCATGGCTTCCTGATACCGACTTAACATAGATAAATCCAAAGTTATGCCTCTCAACAAATTTTGTCACAAGGATATGTTTAAGGATACCAGCTTCCTGTGGAATTCCTCCAGGATTAAATGTCTAGTGATGTTATATTCCTCCGCCATCAAAGGGACCATTAAGGCCAAAATAGAAGTTTTAAAACAAAAAATGTCAACTCTTTCTAATAAATGGTCCCCTTTCATCTTTCATGGTGTGGTAGACTAGACACAATTAAAATTATGCTGTTGCTCATTATTAACTTCTACTTGCAGATGCTTCCTCTTTGGCTACCCCAAACCTTCTTCAGATTCATTGACAGTTTATTATCCAAGTTCCTATGGAACAAGCGACCGGCTCAGATCTCTTTATCCAAACTCAAGAAGTCAAAACCAAATGGCGGTGTTAACTTTCCCAACTTTTCACTATTTTATTTGGGCTTTGTCCTCAAGCAGATCTGGTCCTCTTTGAGTAGATCAACTTCTACTTTTTCTCCCCTCTGACGCTCCATTGAGCATTCATTAATTTTTCACTTTTCATTTCTTCAATGTGCTCTAATTGCTCAAACACCTAGATCTACATCTTCTCCCTTATTAAATCATTCCAGTCACATTGGTAAAATGTTTATCTCCCATATACACACACCTTCTCAGCTTTTATTATTATTCCAAATTTGGTACAATCCTAACATCACCCTAGCCAACAAATTTCTCAAGTGGTCCCCCTATCATCTATAATAATCAGTTTATCTCCTTTGAGGAGTTATGCATACGCTTCCAAATTCCCCTCTCTCATAGACACAAATATCCTCCTCTCTTAGACATTCTTAGACAAAATCACATAGATCCCTCTTTTGCTTCAGCTTTGTGATCCTATAACACCTCACGATTTCTCCACAGAAGTCAAAGCTGCTTTCATATTTAAACAGCTTTCTACCTTAGACCTAGATAGGGCCAAAACTGAAGTCGCTTGGGAACAGGAGCTTCAGTCCACTTTCTCAGTTACTTTATGGAATAAATTATTGCTTAAAATACATCATACTTCTTGCTCTGCTAGCACTACTCAGACCATGTTTTTCTTTTGCAATAAGTTGTTTTTTACTCCTTGCTCTTTATTCAAAATGAAACTCCTGAACAACAACTGCTGAAATTGCAACACTTCTAACGGAGACTTCTTCTTATGTTTTTCCACTGTCCAAAGCTTTTTATTTTTTGGCAGCAAGCAAGGCGCATGCTTTCTCAACTATTCTCTATTTCGTCTCCTTTAAACATAGTTCATCTTTTTCTAGGAGGGTGTTCCGACATATGGTCTGGAGACAAGGTTAAAGGTATGTTGGTGGATCTTCTTCAAGTAGTGGCCTTTCAGGTTATTACCTCTAATTGGAAGAACTTTAATAACATTTCTTTTTTAACATGGTGGACCTTGATTTGTCACAACCATAGATCGGATTCTGCTCACTCACCCACACTACAGATAGCCATTAGGAGATATTTGCTATGGCTGCCTTTGACTTCTTACCTATCAAACGCCTTTACCATTAATATCAAAAACTTGAGGACTCTAAACCTCCTTGAATTTCTTAGATTTCCCTTTGTATTCTTCATGTAATCCCACAAAATAGCTCACTGTATACCTCTTGGTCATTTTGTACCATCGTTCCCTTGCAATCTTCTTTTCATTTGTATTGCCTTATTAGAACGTATATGCTATAGTTAGTATCCCCCTTTTTATTTTTCCCCTTCTCCTTAAAAGTACATACAAGACATAAAATGCTATTAGTGCTATGTTGCAAAACTGTTTCCTTATTTTGTTTGAGAGATATGTCTTACATTGGCCATGTAGTTGTATTTCATGATGCATTTGATTTTTCTTCATTAGTAATGCCGATTCCACTATGACATGTCTGATCATTTTGTATATTTTAATATTTTGCTGTATTTCAGTATGTTCATTCCTCCATAAATCATTTTTAAACTTAAGTAATGTCTGATCCAAAAAGATTGTTTAAAACATTTGAATTATGCATTTTTGGACTTGCTTACTCCTTTTAAGATTTCATCATAACATAACTTCCTTAAACAATCTCTTTGGATAGGCCATTACTTTTTAAAGCCTTGAGAATGTCCAAAGCAGGAAACGTTTTGGCTGTGGGATGTACAGTAGTCATCCATCTTTCAGGAAGAACATTTGTTGGCTCAATTAAACATTCAATAAGGGAACATATTCTTGTGGACTGTTGTTTCTTGACTACAGAATAAACTAATTTGAATGATCCAATTTATACTTAAGCTAGTCAACAGTAACTGCGTGCAAACGTTTTGTTCAGTTGCACAAATGTCAATTTTGGGTACAAGAGTGCTGAAAAGGTTTTTCTCACCTGTCCCAAAATGATAATGTGATTTAAAGACCATGCAAGCCTTGTGTTTAAATTCCAACATGGACACAAATCTTAATTTGCTAATTTATGTTAGGATCATGAAAACAATTACAATTTTCAGCATATAGAAACTTCAGTGTTAAAAAACAATTGTCTTTTTCTGTTTTAATTGCCAATACCATGTAGCAACGATTTAAGATAACATCCTGTAAATAAGAGAATGACAGCTTCTAGGCTTGAAAGAGAAGCAATGAGCTCCATAAAAGGGAGGGAAACTGGCTCCCAATCTCCAGACCACATATTGACGTGAATAGAACGTACAACATCACACCATGATTCTTTTGAGAAAGGGGCTTTGTGAATCCAAATTCAGCATGGGAGACTGCTAGGATAGGAGCTAGAGGTGGGGACTTTCTCTGATGCTTAGCAATAGTTATGGGGCTGGCCATATGAACAGTTTAGGGAGACAGGAGATCAGCAGAAGGGAATAAGGAGCCAGATGTACAAGCATTTCCATTTGCGACTCGCAATTTGCGAATTTTAGCAACTCGCAATTTGTGAATCACAAAAGAAAATGTACTAATGTGTCTCAGACACATTTTGCAATTCCCAATGGGGTTGCAAATGGCCTGTCTCATCAATATTCATGAGGCAGGTCGCAATTTGCGACCCATTGGGAATGGGAAATACCACAGGGATGGTGGCCTGCAGGAGACAGCAGAATCCCATGTCTCCATTTGCTTTTTAAATGAAGCAGGATTTTTTTTTAAATGCAACCCGTTTTCCTTAAAGGAAAATGGGCTGCATTTAAAACTAAAAATGAAACGTTTTGAAGGAAGTGGCCCGATTAGGGTCACTCAGGTCACTCATGACCACCTCTCAGCCTTCTATGCTAATGAAGAGTCAGTCGAACAGTAGAGAATACAAACCAATAATAGTTTATTCAGAGTTCGCTCAGAGGGGAGCCCTGTCTGTCCAGTCACTAAGAGTGTTGCAGAGAGAGTCTGACATCAGCAAGCATAACAATACATTATGTACATTTCAGAACGAATGAAAACACGCCCACCATGGAATTTTCCAGAGAGATGCAGCTGGACAGTAAATTACAAAGGAGTAAGTTTTGATTCCGAGGCCGGGCACACATTCTCTATCTCTCAAGGTTACTCTGCCTGTGCCCGCCACTAGACAAGTGGGAGAAGGCTTACATCTAAAGGAAAGGGATGCGCTAATAAGAACAGTGCATTCATGAGTGTGGCAGAACCCAACTCTGAAGAAACATAACCTAGATAAGGCCATTTCTCGGAAATAGCAAAATTAATTTTGATCTATATATAAAATGGCGCCCACACACAAAATGGCGCCGCAAATGCTAACTTACGTAAAATAATACAGAAACATAATTTTTTATTCCAACAGATCCTCCTTTTAGCATGAGCTAAGCAATTTTGGTACAATAATAAGGAAAACATATAATTCAACAAATCATGAATACATTTAAGAGCACTCCATATCTTCAGCATCTGGGGGGGAAACGGTAAGGAGGGAAGAGGTCTCAAAAATATCCTGGTCTATCTGCATAAGATCATCAAGCTCTTTCTGGAGCATTATGGTTGCGTTAGTATCATGAATTGATATTCTTTTAGGAGAGAGAAAAGTGGTACAGTACGAACACTATAAGGGAAGACACTGGACCAAAACACAGCAAGAAATCTAAATCACAATGAAATAGATCACCTTTTCAAGGATCCAACCCCACACACCGAACAATGACCAACTCCAATTGCCACTCTCCATTCCTTTTACATTTTCTAGGATGTTTAAAATGTGTTGGGTAATATTTCTTTCAATATTAGTTATCCCGACTACACACTGGTCTCCTTCTTCTGCGCTCACGCCGCCACTCTTAGCTAAGATGAAATGAAATTTGTACTTGTAAAGCGCACCCATACCCCCAAAGGGGTGTCCAGGCGCTGTACGCATACCGCTGTGGAACCCTTCCTGGATTTTCCCTGTGAAATGTCCACTCCTGGGCACCCCCAGGGTGAAGCCAGGCATCCCAGCGCTGTTGGGGCCGTTGTGGAGATTAAGCAAGCTATTGCCCAGAGTTGCAGAGTGGGACCCATGATTAGAATAGGCACTGAGGCGAGAATTATCAGGTCCGAGGAAATTGAGCCCAAGACCCGCCGAGGCGGGAATTGAACCCTGGTCCCAGGCCAGATCTCTGCATCAGGGTCTGCCGCTCTAACCATTGAGCCACACTTCTCCACTGAAGTGTGATATGAAGTCAACTGCATATCTGGTTTGCTCAGAATATATTCACATACTTTCCAATTGGGTGGTGATGTCACGCAGGGCTGCCACTGTGGAATTCAACAGTATCTGTAGTTTACATCCAAAATATTCTCTAGCCCTTTCACCTCTATCCATGGTGGTACCACCAAAGGTAATGATGGAGGAGAGAATATACCTAAAAGTGATACTATTACTATAGTTATTAACTTCCAAATCTGTTACTCCATCACAGAATTCAGCTGTCAACGTTCTTTTTACCCACCGTATGTTTGGCTTACCATATTTACAAGGCACACCTAAAGGGAGCACCAATCCTACAGCAACATCATCTGTGCCATTATGAACATTTGAATAAGTACCATTAGACAGAAAATAAAATCCCGGGTGTGCATAAAGTGGACCTTGATTATCTACAGAGGCATATCTAGTATTCAAACCCACCGTGCTTGGATCCTTCCTTTTTCCTAGAGACATTGTATTTTTAAACAATATTATCATTCTGCCATACAGGGTCAGACAGCTTGCAAATACCCTTTGCACTGATATGGGCTGGGCCATAAGCCATCGTAACTACAGGGAGCACATATGCATGTGGCAACATCCATCTTTGCTTCCCTGAGTTGTCAATCCAACATCCCTCATCATTCAATTGTGCTGTACTTTCTTTCCACACTGCTAACTCCTCTACTGTAGCTTCACTTTGAATCACTTTCACGTTCTCAAGTGTATCCTCAAACATGGTGATTTCAGGCACCCACCTAGCGGGCCCTGCTATGAACAATCTTTTCATTTTAGTCCGAGCTGTTTCCTTGGCTGTCTGATCTGCAAAAGCATTTCCCCTACCTATATCGTCAGTGACTTTTTGATGGGTGCTACACTTTACTATAGCCAATTTCTTAGGGAGGGTCAAAGCAGACAAAAGCCTCAATATGAGGTGTCTGTGCTGGATTTTGGTGCCATGGGAAGTAAGAAACCCTCTCTCAGCCCAGAGTCACCCAAAATTATGCGCGACTCTGAAGGTGTACTGGCCATCAGTATAAATATTGACAACCAGTCCCTCTCTTAATTTGCAAGCTCGGTTCAGGGCAACAAGCTCGGCAGCTTGGGCTGACTGATAGGGAACTCATGATGTCTCAACTACTGTACGCAGTGTAGTGACAGCATACGCAGCAGTTGTAGTGCCATCTGGTAATTTAAAACAAGAGCCATCAACATATAGTTCCCCTTGTGGGTCAGATAAGGGAACATCAGTCAAGTCTACCGTCCTTTCGTCTCTTCTTCCGTCCAGGAGATACAATCATGTGTATCAAATGCATCATTCTCAAAAGGGAGGGGTAGTAACGGGGCCGGATTCAGAGTGGCAAATCTTTTAATCGTGATGTGTTTGACAAACAAGGTTAACTCTTAACCAGTCAGACGTGCACTGGTGAGGTGCTGTGTCTTGGTCTTATTCAAAAGTGTATCCACAGCATGGGGTACCATAACTGTGAGATCAGTATCAAGTACGAGTCCAGCCGATTGTCTAATAGATACCGCCACAGCCGTGACCGCTCTTAGACAACTCAGGAGGGCTCTTGCAACAGGGTCAAGAACAGCAGAGAAATAAGCACACGGCCGTTGCTTATCTCCAAATTTTTGTGTTAAAACAGAAAGCGCACAACCGGCCATCTCATGAACATACAACACACACGGTTTAGTGTAGTCTGGGGTGCCAAGTACTGGAGCCGAACAAAGAGCAGTTTTCAATTGCACAAAAGACTGCTGACATTCAGGCGTCGAAGGCAGGGGCTCATGCACATCCTTCAGTGTTAGTGAAAGCAGAGGTTTAATTAGTAGCGAGTAGTTAGGTATCCACTGCCGACAGTAGGAAGTGATACCTATAAAAGCACGCACATCTTTCTGAGTTTGTGGAATAGGCATTTTAACAATGGTACTGATGCGCTCTGGGGTCAATCTCCTACCCACCTTCGACAGTAGGTGACCTAGATAGGTGACCTCCTGTTGACAATATTGAAATTTAGAAAGGGAAACCTTATGTCCATGTGGGCCAAATGCAACAATAATTTAACTGTACTGTCTTTACAACCTTGTTCCGTGTGAGAAGCGATAAGCAAGTCATCAACATACTGCACTAATACATTACCTGAGGGAAGCGAAAGGGAATCCAATTGGCTTTTTAGTTTTTGACTATAAATACTCAGACTTTCTGTATAGCCCTGAGGAGCTCAACAGAATCTAAAGCTCCTACCCGCTAGGGTAAAACCAAACAAGTATCTACTATCCGGATGAATAGGGATACTAAAGAAAGCATTTTTCCAATCAATGTCAGAGAAAAATTTAGCAGTAGAGGGAATTGTTGCCAAAAGAGTGGTAATATCAAGAACCACTGGAAACTGAGGGACTACTATTTTATTACCCTCGCGCAAATCAATCACGAAACCATAAACATCTTCATGATCATCAGGGGAACCTGAGGGTGTCTTTTTGAGAATTGGAAGAATAGGGCTATTACAAATATTAGCAGTTGTCTCCTCAGCCACTCCCTTCTGAATCAAATCCTGTATAATTTGCAATAGGGCTCGCTCTCCTGCCTGCGGTATATTATACTGAGGAATACGAGGCAAAATAGCACCGTCCTTAACCTGAATCAAAACTGGAGATATCTGCAACTATCCCAAACCTGTGTCACCTGTCGCCCACAGAGTGGGTGGCACATCTTTAAACTCAACAGGAAGGGGTGCATCTTTAGACAAACACTGCTTAGCGCGTGCCACATCTGGACCCACGGTCATATAGACACCTGCCAGAGAACAATAAATTGTGGCTCACAATTTCTTCAACAAATCTAAACCCATCAAATTCTCACCACAATTAGATGTCAACAAGAATGGCGAATCCACAGTGAAAGGACCAATAGTCAATGCAAGAGGTTTTGAAATGGGGCTTACAACCGGTACACCAGAGAAACCAACCGACACATTATTATGGCCAGACAGAGCCGCCCCAGGGACCATATTTTGAGAAACAGAACTTTTTGTCGCACCTGTGTCCACCAAAAATTCCTTTGTTGAACCTTGTAGTTCTGCTGTTACATAAGGACCACGCTGGTCTACAGGTATCGGAACTGGTCCCTCACTCTGCCCCTGGCTGTCCTAGTTGCAAGACATCCCTGTCACTTCTTCCATGTCATAATCATCATGGTAATACTGTCCGTCACAAGGGTCATCAAAGTAATTATTATCAGAACAACCCTGTGAGGCCACAGCATTCTGAGTCCTATCTGCCCCACCTGCACCACGACCCCGTCCACGAGAACCTCGTCCCCTCAGGACCGCTACCTTCTGCAAAAACACAGAACACTCGCTACGCCAATGCCCCTCCTCTTTACAATACGCATACTGATTCGGACCCAAAGGCGTAGTTGTTGGTTGCCTACTAGTACGTGGAAGCTGTCGAGCAGGACCACCTGGTCCTCTCCCATTCCCCCTAAAAGCCTGCTGTAACAACACCTTTGTCTTTAAATCCTTATGTCTCTTCTCTGTCCTCTCCTTTTCCTCATTATCCCTATGCTCATAATATTGTGCCATATTCAAAATAACAGAGGGAGAGGAGGTGGACCAGGTACTCTCAGAAGATTGCAATCGCGTCGAAATTTCGGGGAGCAAATTGGAAACAAATCTATTGACAAACAACCGAACACCTCCCTTGAGGGACAAATCCTGTCCACTATAATCCAAAAATGTGCCCTCAAATCGAGTGAAAAAAATCAGACACACTCTCATCCTTCTTCTGCCGACAGGCTGACAATTTATCCCAATCCACCTTTCTTGGCGGAATAAGAAAATGCATATACGTAATTATGCGACCTGGCAATGCTAAAATCTCAGCTCGAGGCTTATCAGTGGGCTTCCTTTCCTGATCCTACGCCTTAATTTAATCCCAAGTACCACCCAACTCTGGAACATGATCTTGAGTATGGACCTGCCTCCAACTATCGACCAGAACAAGCAAACCAAAGAACATTTCAATATCAGCTAGAGTCATCACCGTGGAAGAAGCAGCTTCAGTCAGTTCTTTATAATAAGCAATAGGATTCTTCCTAGGATCAGGCAAATGAGTCTTAAGAGACAAAACTTCACTTCTTTTCCATGGAGTATAAACCCATTGCTCCTGAAACCGGGCCGCCACTGCCGCTCGAGTAACATTACCACGGCCATCTGTTAATTCTGGTACCTCGGGTTGATATATGGGATGAACCTCTCTCATCGGAAACTGGGACACTGTGGTGGGACTCTTCTCAAGTAGCCTACCCCTGTAAGCAATCAATGTTTTAACACTACCAAAAACTTGGCCAGGCTCCATATTACTAACATACACACGATCTTTAATATCATATAGAATCTGTGGTGCAACATCCTTGAAACACTGCTCCCAAATAGTAATAAGCGTAGCAGACATATGCTTAAGGGCATGCCGTTGTACAAAGGGCTCATAATCTTTCATCACGCGCCAAACATCTTCCACACTATAAATGGGATTACGACCCCACTGCGCAGCCTGATTGGCCACTACCTTTTCTCTTCATCTCCTACTTCAGACCGCACATACGGACCCATACGCTCTTTAAACTTTGCCCAATCTCCATCCCCAAACTTGCGCACGGGCGTCCCATCACTCAAAGAAACTGGAGGATGAAAAACCAGAGAAGGAGAAGCAACGGAAGCGCCAGGTACTATTGATGCTGAGGGTTGCATCGCAGGAGAAAGAGCTGGTGAAAGGGATGCTGAGACAATAGGTGTGGCAGGGGTACTAACAGTTGCATTTGCCACAGATGGCAAATAAACACAAGGAAGAGGAGGAGGAGCCGAAGCCATAGCCGTTGACGTAACAATGATGGACGCAGGGACATAGGTGTGGCAGGGGTACTAACAGTTGCATTTGCCACAGATGGCAAATAAACACAAGGAAGAGGAGGAGGAGGAGGAGGAGCCGAAGCCATAGCCGTTGACGTAACAATGATGGACGCAGGGACCGAGGCAATGGCCGCAACTGTTACAGGCGGCTGCGTGGGGACTGGGGCAGTAGGACATATTCTTTGCAGAGCATATGGAGGTGGGGGTCGGATATCCAACAATCCTTCCACAAAAGTATCATCTTCCTACCTGAACCACATATGATTTGACATTATGTAATCGAAACTGTCTATCTTCACATTCAGTACCCATCTCCTGTTTTTCCCTATCATATGCTACAGCCTTCTGAGTCAACGTCTGCATTCTCCCTTTCCGGGCCTCCTTCTCTGCCTTCATTCGTCTCTGCTTAGCTGCCTTTTGCCACGTTATGAGGGAATCAAACATAGACTGCCTACTTCTTTTCTTAAACAACTGTTCTTGTAAATACTCAATCTTTTGTTCATCAAAAGTGCCCGTCAACGGCCACTGCAACTCGGCATTTTCCCCTTGTATATTTGTGCTGTAATGTACTAAACATAATAGGGCCAAGACCATGCTTCACATACATATCACAATTCAGAGTGCCTTCTGGAGGCGCCAGCTGACTTTCTTCCAATCGAGCATCAGTAGAACAACAACGACAGCACAAGACAAACAATTTGCTGAAACTAGGCACTTTTAAAAGAAAACAAGTTCACTATTTTATGCCTAGCAAAACAATTGCAATTGCTTTTGTCCCAAAGACGGTCTTTAGACTGTACCAAATACAAACCAAAATGGTACCATATCCGCAAAGAACCAAAACAAACTCACCTGATATATACAGGTCAAACAAATCTATTTTCCACTGCCGACTCTTCGAACCAAGCGGTCAGATCCAAGGATTTCGCCATTCAGGACTCCAGTCGGGATGACCACTGGGTGAGGCACCGTCCGGTACAACTGAACGGGCAGTTGCGAGTATCAGGAACTCTTCATGCAGGGATCCCTGATCTGTCCGACCGACCCAATGATGGCCTCGACCTCCCCCCCCCCTGTCTGCGGAAGGGGATGGGTCACTCACCAGAAGGAGTCCCTGTTCGGGCGCCAACTGAAGGAAGTGGCCCAATTGGGTCACTCGGGTCACTCACAACCACCTCTCAGCCTTCCATACAAATGAAGAGTCGGTCAGACAGTAGAGAATACAAGCCAATAATAGTTTATTCAGAGTTCACTCAGAGCGGGGCCCTGTATTCCCAGTCGCTAAGAGTGTTGCAGAGAGAGTCTGATATCAGCAAGCATAACAATACATTATGTACATTTCAGAACGAATGAAAACACGCCCACCATGGAATTTTCCAGAGAGATGCAGCTGGACAGTTAATTACAAAGGAGTAAGTTTCGATTCCGAGGCCGGGCACACATTATCTATCTCTCAAGGTTTGCCTGTGCCCGCCACTAGACAAGTGGGACAAGGCTTACATCTAAAGGAAAGGTATGCGCTAATAAGAACAGTGCATTCATTAGTGTGGCAGAACCCAACTCTGAAGAAACATAACCTAGAGAAGGCCATTTCTCAGAAATAGCAAAATTAGTTTCGATCTAAATAAAATGGCGCCCACACACAAAATGGCGCCGCGAATGCTAACTTACGTAAAACAATACAGAAACATAATTTTTTATTCCAACAGTTTCAGTTTCATTTTTTAAGAAAAGGCAGTGGACCATGGGACCACTGCCTGCTCTTTAAAAACATATTTGCTGCCAATCACAAAGGGGAAGGGGTCCCCTGGGGACTCCTTCCCATTTGCGACTGACTTAGCACCAATTTGAAATTGGTGGCAAATGCAATTTTTTTGCAACCGTATTTGTGGTTGCAAAAGAATCTTACATCCCCACTGTGACTAGCTATTAGGAAGGGACGCCCTTCGCACGTCCCTTCCTAATAACAACTCGCAAAAACTATTTTGCGAGTCAGTAGCAAGTTACCAACTTGCAAAATAGGTTTAGTACATGCTACAACCCTTTTTAGCAGTCGCAAATTGCCGATTTCCCATTTGTGACCACTAAAAAGGTTGTACATCTGGCTCAAGATTGCTTTTGTTTGCATTTTATGTCCTGAGAATTATTTTAGCATAGAATATACCAAGAAGCATATGCTTGAAACAATATCTGAGCCCTTTCTGCTGAAAATTGTGGGTGGTGAAAGTGTGAGATATTTAGTATGATTTACTCAGGGTCCATTACCATTCAAAGACTGATTACTCTTTTCCTGCTTATCTTCCTCCCAGGAGAGAGGGGACAGGAACAAAGAAGAAAAGAACACCTTGGATCGACCTATGGAAATAGTTTTCATCTAACCCATTCTTGAATCTATGGGAATAAAAGGCAGCACTGACAGATAAAGAGAAAACAGATTGTATTATTATTGTTTGTTATTTCACCCTCTCATGACCAAGTTCTAACGATGCATCGGAAATCTCTTGCCATCTAATACAAATTTAGCATTGTCTGGGTGAAAGGTGAAAAGACATGACTGTGAACTCCATGAGACTAAGAGGAATATTTACAAGCCCCTATCGCCATAGGAACGTCAATGGTGATAATATAGGGAAACAGCAACCCTCTCTAAGTATTCTTTTTAACCATGTGCCCCATAGCACATTATCATCCTGAGGACAGGCAACTGTAGAGCCCCGCCGAAGACCTACCATTAGCTGGGGAGAGCGAATCCCTGGTGGCCTACTCTTAACGAAGTCCCCAGGTGAGGCACCCGTTGGGGGGTAGGGTGTGCTCCCACTTGCAGAGGCGGTCGGGCCAGGTCCGGTGCGCCCTGCCGGCGGTGGTTCCCCCCTCCAGCTTATGCCACATGAGGCAGCGGCTGTGACTTATCATCTGCTTCTCTCCCCCCAACATATATGAGGACACCAGAGAGGCCATCACCTCCATCTGTATAAGAGCCCTATCTCCAGGCTGTGCAGCCAACTGGGCCTGGTTTCTGTTCACGCAGCCTGGGAGCTCCCCCACAATGACACAAGATAAACTGTCCAGTGCTACCTCAAAGCAGAGCACGATGGACCGATACACTGGAACAAGCGCCCAGACTACGGACCCTGGAGGATCGACTGGTGCCTTGCCAGACAACGCGGCATTGTTGGCAGCCATTACCCAATCTAGGGACATGCTGGATGCCAAGAAAGGCGCTGTTGGCTCAGATGTGATGCTTCTGCGTTAAAACCTGCGAAACGCGGTGGAGAGGATTACAGAGGCAGAGACAAAGGTGTTCAGTGTGGAGGACACCGTAGTCACCCTCCAAAAGAAAGTGAGTACCCTAGAGACTCTCACCAGAGGCCTGGCAAGGCGGGTTGGGGACTCAGACGGACAGGCTCATTGAAGCAACCTTCGGTTTGTGGCCTTCCCCAAGGGGTGTGAAGGCAAAGATGTTGGAAAGCTCCTCACCACATGGCTAGTAGATTGGATTCCAGCAGGATCCCTCTCCCCATGTTTCATTATAGAGCAAGCCCATAGGGCCCTACTAAAGAAGCTTCCACCCGGCGCCAGGCCGCGGCCCATCATCGCCAGGATCCTGAACTTTCATGACAGAGATACCATCCTTAGGCAGGCTGAAAGATTCCATCTCCTTTGACTCTCAACGCATCATGATATTTCTGGACTATACTAGATTGGTCCAGCAGCATCGTCAATCCTTCCTGGAAACTAAGGCTCTGCTGAGGAGCCTGAAGATCTCCTATGCATTGTTATTTCCAACACGCCTAAGGGTGATGTACAACTCACATACACTTATTTAACACCCCTGAGGAGGTGTTTGCTTGGACAGATGAAGAGATACGGGTGAGGCCACACACGGTGCCGCAGCTAGACTCAGACTCCTCTTCCAGTGACCTTTCTCGCAGACAGTCCAAATCCAAGGGAAAACATGGACACAGATCATGATAATCGCGGCGTTCCACGGCTCACTGTGAGAACCGTTTCGTAGCTTCTCAAGTCTGATGCGACTCTTCATGATATGAAACCACATTCTGGAACTCCAAGACAGAGGCAAACTTCATTGCTAAGCTTGCATACATGCATGATGGAAATATGAACGGCCTACGTCCCTAGAGAGCTAACATCCGAACTCTAGGAACGATCATATGTTGATGGGTAGTTTGGTGGGGATCCATTGGAAGGGCATAGTCTTCACCTCCCGTTAGGGTTGGGACGACACCCCTTCTTCAATAGATACTTCAACGGTTCTGAGATGTTGGGGTGGGAGGATGAGGGTTGTGCGTAATTGGTTAATTGTTGTTTGTGCTATGTCTTTTATGCGCATACACTGTGCTCCCCATGGGGTGATCACACCCAGATCCTGTCCCTTAGATACTAGTCACCCAACCAGATGACAAATGGTAATGCTAGTATTCCGTGAAGTAGGCTCCAGATCATTAGTTGGAATGCACGAGGCATCCTAGATAACATCAAGAGGGAGGTTGGTGCTTCGGCAAGATAAACGTCTCGGGACAGACATTTTGCTGCTACAAGAAACACATCTTTTAGGTTCTAAGACCCTGCCCGTCCCGATTTGGCTATGACCAAGTTTTCCAATCCGGGTTCACTAGGAGCTCCCGGGGTGTGGCCATTCTGATCCACCGCAGAGTCCCTTTCCAACATTCATGCTCATAAGTAGACAAGCAGGGTAGATATGTTGTTGTGACGGGAATGATCCATGGAGAACAGGTAGTCCTGGATAGCGTGTATGCCCCCCCACCCCTCACTCAAGCCCTAGTGGAATGTTTGATAGCTACTTGGACTGATATCCCTGATGGGTTCACGGTAATGGGGGCAACTGGAATGACGTAATACATCCGACTCAGGACAGATGGAGGGCCACTGGGGGGTTGGCGGGGATGAGCGAATCGCTATTACGGTCCTTAATTGATGGGATGGGGTGGGTGGATGTTTGGAGCTGGCTTCACCCGACTGAGCAAGGCTATACCTACTACTCACATGTTCATGAATTGTTCTCTCATTTAGACTACCTATTTGTACCCTCCAGTTACTCTCACAGGGTTTCGGATGTCGCATTACCGCCTAAGGGGTCTGTCGGGCCACTCTCCGGTGTCACTTGGACTTCAGGTGAGCCCTGACCGCCATCCTTTTCACAAGCGTCTCTCCCCCTGTCATCTGCAAGACCAGCAATATTGGATGCAAATGTGCCAGGCCATGACCAAGTACTTTGCCCTGAATACAGGGAATATTGCTTCGGCCGGCATTTTGTGGGAGGCCAACCCTACATGGTGTTGATATCTCATTCTGCGCTACAAGGCATAAACAACGTTGAGAGAAGCTCATACAGATGGAGGCCCACATCTTGACTATGGAACAACAGAGGCGGGGGTAGAACTGGGGCCCGGCGCGTCGCCAGCTGATCCTAGTGCAACAGCTATATCATGGAGAATTATTAGAAGAAGCTTAGATGGCTTGGCTTGCCTCCCGTAGTTGGATATGTCAATGGGGAGACAAATGCAGTAAATTATTGCATCGGCTGTGTCAACATACGCTGCAGCCTGTCCATATTCCTGGTGTTCGCGACTCTAATGGCAATATTCTCACTGACCCCTCGGCAATTGCGACCAACTTTGCCAATTATTACATGACGATTTACGTTGCACACAAGGCACTGCCAGAGGCCCTAGTGCAGAAATTCCTGGATGACTTACCCCTGAAAGCCCTGTCAGACAGGGCTAGGTCACTGCTAGATACCCCCTTACGGTCGAAGAGTTAGGTACCGCCCTGGCTGACCTACGCCCAGGCAAAGCGCTGGGCCCCAACGACTTTCCCTGTGAATTTTTTAAAGCATACCAGTCACAACTCGGCACCCTCTATCTAGAGGTGATTCATACCACCTTAGAAGAGAAGCAGCTTCCTTAGGACTGAAGACACACTAAAGTAGTGGTCTTCCTCAAACCGGGCCAACTCCCAGAGAGTCACTCATATACCGCCCAATTTCCCTATTGATTATAGAAGCTAAATTAATCGCCAAAGCCTTGGCCAACCGACTCATGCCCACATAACCGATTTAGTACACCCGGACCAGGCTGCCTGCCACAAAATGCGCTGCAGATCACCTGGGCCGCCCAGCCGCCCTATTACTAGCTGACATAGATAAGGCCTTCAACTCTGTCAGCTGGACTTATTTATTCGCGCTTTTGCGGGCCCCGGATTCCAATCATATATAAGTCTACTATATACAGATCTCACCGCTTCAGTGCGAGTGGCGGGCTTGGTATCCCCCGGATTACCTATCCGACGCAGTACTTGCCAGGGATGTCCCCTGTCCCCATATTTATTTGCCCAGGCCATGGAGCCACTAGCGACCTGGGACAGATTGGTCGCCCATGTTCTAGGCTTCGAATGGTCGCAGTAGGGCTCAGACCGCACCGCACTTTATGCCGATGACGTCTTATTATTCCTCACCGACCCAGATAGAACTGGCCCTAGGGTACTTCGAATCATGCAGGTATTTGGAGAGACGTCCGGTTTATATATGAATGCCAGCAAGTCTATCCTATGGTCGCTGCGGGGGGGTGGTCGACAGATGTGACCATTACCACGGAAGGGATACGATATCTAGGCATTTTCCTGTCCGCCTCTCAGCCCATCTCATGGGAACACAACCTCGCACTATTGACGGAACAGGTAAAAGTAGAGGAGAAATCCTGGTCACACTTGCCCCTGTCGCTACATGGATGGCCCGCCATCTTTATGATGGTGTCCCTTCCCCGTTTTCTAAACCAACTGCAGAATCACCCATATCCGATCCTGGCTGCCTGGTTTTGGCAAATAAACGCATTATTGGGTCAATTATTATGGGCTGGGGGAACGGCAACGGCCCTAGTGGCCCTGCAAACCTGTTTTCAGTCTACATATTGTTGGAGCATTGCAGCCACAGACATTCAATCATTCTATGCAGCATCTCACCATCTGGTGCTAAATGAATGGTGGTACGGCGACAGGGACCATCCTGCATATGCAGTGGAGCAGTGGGCGATGGGGGGCATGTCTCTTCACACATTCCTATACAGTGGGCCGGGGCTTCGGGCCCTGTCGCCTGCGACAGGAGTGGTGTTCAAGTCTGGAGGCAATCGCTGCATCGAATGGGTTTGTGGGGTCGTCCTACACAAGAGACCCCACTGTGGCATAGCAGTCTTCTACCTCAGATGGCCACATTAGCCGGGTTCCGAGGATGGAACGATATTGGTATATCCACATTAGGGGTAGTCATGCATGGCTGGACTCTTAAATCCTTTCAGGAGCTCTAAAGAGAATTTGCTATGCCACACAATCAGTTGTATAAATATCTACAATTTCACCACACCCTGTCCCCATACATTAAAATCCTTAAGACTCTTCTGGAGTTTAATCCACTGGAAGGTAAATTGCTCATGCGAGACCCAGGTGACCATAAAATCACTAAGATGTACCAGACTCTGTTACCAATAGCCCTACCACACTTGATTCCTTCCCAGTGACCTGGCAGGGAGATCTGGGTCTGATAGAAGATGATGACTGGGGTGAGGCCCTAGAATCCACATGCGACGCGGCTATTGCTGCTCATCTACGCCTTATTCAGTTCAAATATCTATACCACGTATACTTTATCAGACATAGGCTCTGGTGGGCCGGCCTGGTAGCATCCCCTACATGCTTACGTTGTGGCACCAGTTAGGGTACCTTTATACTCACGATTTGGTCATGTGGTGCACTCACAAAATTCTGGCCTGGGGTCATGACATTGAAAAAGCAAGGGATCCCCTCTAAAGAACAAATAAGGTCTGCGAGTAAGAGGGGGACTAAACAGACCAACGAAAACCAAAATACACTCCCCTTAGACCTATATTTCTTTTACAAAAGATCCAATCTAGTATGGGTACACAAAGTTGACAAACATCAAATATTTATAACACTACATCAGGATCATTTTTTTTATAAACCCTTATTTATTATTGTCATAAATTTCTTATTTCATTTCTCTTAATGCATAAATGTCATTTTTTTGAATAAATATAAAGCTTATTTGTGTCTTTTTCATAAGAAAATCTTTTTTATAAATACATTTAGCCAATAATGCAAAGTTATTTACAATATGGAAAGTTCCCTGAATAATAAATCTTCTTACTACTCATACATACTTCACATACGTCCACATTCATACAAAACACTTATGCACATCTGGGATAAACAGAAACAAAAGATGTAAATCATTTCCATCAAGATGAAAGAATATCAGGTCTGGACACACGAGGTCGACGCGCGTTTCGGTGGGTTAACACAGGACGTGAACCACCTTCCGCAGGACCTTGTCCAAATTGGGCACAGTGACATACAGGCAAATATACTTGGGGAACCTAAAGAACAATAAATGGTAAAATATTTTTAATAACCCATACAATAGGACCATGATGCTATTTTTGATCAGACCATAGTGCTGCACACCAGTGTCAGCACTCAATATATAAGCATATTATGATACCTTCACCAGAGTGTTACCAATTGTGATGTAACAACTAGTATTTCCTAGGTGGACATGTTTAGTGCCTCTTTTGCTTATTGACAGAGATTCTAAAAATAGAGACAAAGGTAAATTAATGAGGTGAAAAGGAAAGGCCAGCAGTCAACATGGTGAAAAGTAGATACTACCAAGCGTGTTCGCCAAACATCCCACCATGCAATAGCACCCCTGGTGTCTAAAGAATGCATATAAAGAACCTCAACTCACAAGTTTCCGAATATGGAATTCCAATATTTAAGACCGGGACGCTGGAGTAGTTGATAAAAGGTGGTGACTATTACTTTTTCCTACAGAAGGTAAAGAACGTCTTATTATTATCAAATAGTATTAGGGACACTCAGTGCTTCATAATTTAAAACTAGGGAAACCTTACCACTAGAAATAAGCGTAAAGCTCTCAGCTGATCTGTTTTCGTGTTTGCAAGACCATAGCGGAGATAGAAGTCCACAGATTGTCTGGGGAAAGAGTGTAATATACTAATAAGAACAGTTTCTGGGCCCATAATAAACTGGGATGTTGTATGATAGTATTATGCTGATACTCACATGGAGGTGTATATTGCTAGATTTATTTTTCTCACATCCTATTGTCGTCATAGCTTCAAAGGCATAGTTTGCCTCCACCGCAGGTGGCAACACCACCGGGTGTTCAGAATGCTGAATAAGTGGGGTTTTTAGAAAGAATACCTAAAAGACAAAGTGCACGCAAATTATAATATTGGTTGTTGTAAAAAATGATAAATGCCAGCTGCAAATACCACTAAATATTTGTCTGTTGCCGCTAACGAAAGCAACGACCCAGGAACAGCCAATGATAAAGTAAATATATATACACACCATCCAATAAACCCATACATTGGGGCATCATTTGTTTAGGATGTCATGGGGTGACGCCATCTAATATGCTAGTGTTATCTACGCAAAAAGAGGCTGCCTATTATCGTCCTATAGATACACTACCTTGCTGTTTAACATGGTATAGGGGCAGAGTTATAATAAGGGCGACTCACCAACCCCCAGGTGGTCGAGTGACTACATATAAATATGAAAGAAAAGAAAATCCCGGCTTGGTCCTAAAAAACAAACTCACTAGAAACGGCAATAGACTAATGCCACATTCAGCTACGGTCACGCTGTCATGCTGTTACACTTTGTACGGACACGGTTTTAATGTGGTGTCTGCATAATAAACCGGACGACCCACCCCCCAACCGGTAGTTATATAAATACGTGTAGAAAGCGAAAAATCCCGGCCCAATCCTGGAAGTGAGACTCACCTAATTTTGCCGATTAACTCACGCAAAGTGCTCCGCGTCCCTTGATGGCTGCAGCTCTAAGCAGAAATAGAGTGGATCTTAAATAGCCCACCGCGCATGCGTAGGAAGTTTGGTGAGTGAAAGCGGAAAAACGTACAAATGAGCCATCGCGAAAACAACGCAATGTTAATATATAAGTGTCCGCCATCTTAGTGTGGTGTTAACCTAACGCCAAATGAGGGCAATACCCTAACAAAAATTGACATATAATGCGTGTTAAACCTCGACCTGCCAAATGCCCGTATAAAAAAATATTGCAGAAAAAATGATAAAGGGCTATTCAATTGAAACCAAATAACAAATGAATAATAAAATATTGAATATTTATGTGTGCACACAGTCCGTCAGTAAGTAGATACCTCTCTAATACAAAATTGATAAATATCTGTTCGAGTATAGAAAGCTACAGCCAAACCGCCATATAGGTGAGTCTTTGCTATCTCACAGACACAAGTGGAGAAATAAGCTCTATAAATGTGAGCAAATCAGGTAACGTTAGTATGAGAAGGGACAATAATCGTCCAACTGGGCATGATATTGTAATCACAACCCTAATCCAGGCACCAGTTCAGTAAGGCCCCTACACAGTTAGTGAGCCATACTCTTAAGATAACAGACCTTTGCCTGTATATCATAGCGGCAAAAACTAATGATGGACATTCTCCAACAGGAAAGTAAATCCGGTACGTATAATTTGAGCACACTTAACAGGCGACAATAGTCCAGAAGGGACCAACTAGGAAGTGTGAAACTCGATGCAACCTGTTGGGGAACAGAGGATATTGATGAAACAGGTGTTGGCCAAGGATCTCCCCATGTCACCTAAATTGTTTTTTTACATACCACCGATGAAATTGGGGGCAACAGGTATAAACGACACCTACTGTTCTTGGGCCTTATCCATGCAAAACAGGATATAGCCAGATTGTGGCAGGCTACATCCCCCCCTATGCTGGGTGTATGGAAAGAAAGCATGGATTTTTGCATGGGCCTAGAACTGCCAATATTCAAAGCAAGTGGATGCCCACAGAAACACCCTAAGATCTGGCAGCGATGGGCAGATTACTGCAGCCTTATTTTGGAGCCTCTGATCCCTGTGGCATTATGTGTAGAGAATGAACCTAGATAGGGATGCTGGCTTGAGTACCACTGTATGATTTAATTGCGTTGGAGACATTAGGATGCAGGTGGATGAAAGCTGGGGAGCACAGCAGGGACATTGCACATTTAGTTGTTTTATCAAATGTTATTTTGTTTTGATATGTACTGACATAGATATTACTGCCAAACATGTACATTGACCTGTATATGTGTGACTTAGGCCAGAGGGGGCATATGTGACTGTCAGCACAAACAAAATTTGTTTTGAGAAAAATAAAGTGCTCATTATGAACTGTTTTTCCCAGACTTAAGCAGAGAGTATTCTATTCAAGTCATATCATCACAGTTGAAGCACTTAAGCCTCAACATAATGCTCCATGTTTGCTTTGAAATAAATACAAAAAAAGCTTTGTAGTGGTGGTAAGACCAAGTTAAGCGTCATTCAACAGCCCCTGAATCCCTGTTGTCTCAAACAATGCACTCACTTTCTTTTTTTTTTAATGTTTGTGTTGCAAATGGATTCCACCCATTTAGTATGCCAGGAGTTTTTGATTTTTGATCACCTGGTTTTTGGACCTTTACACTGGGTTAGTCTCACTACCTGAGTCTCACTCACTGTAATTCCATGATAAATTGGACTGCGCCTATCTAACGCATGTGTCCACCTTTTAAGATAAGACCACATAACGGCCACTGGGCTGGTTGCATGTCATCATGTGAGCACACCGTATGTGCCTATGCAAGGGCTGAGCGTGTAAGACTACAGTCATGTGCAGCCTGATAGCTGCACACATGTTACCTGCCTATGGCATTTTTAAATTGCAAATTCCAACTGTCAAAATACCTTTTTGACAGACATAACTCTTACTTTTAAATAATAATAAGTCACCCCCAATGGAGGCCTTGTTGCCATTAATGCAGGTGGCATGAAATTCAAAAGTAAATCATGTAGAAATTAATGTTGAACACATCCTTACAGTGAAATATTCCCAAAAACGATTTTCACTGTAGGAAGGCTGGCTGCTGCCATCGGGAATTATTGGGCTGCAATGCTAAAGTCGGATTGGTAGCAGCTCAAAAAATACTTCTTCCACTCATTTTGATTGTAACTTAAAATCCTATTTAATGGTAAAGTCATATTTTAAATTATGATTTTAGAAATGCCACTTTTAGAAAGTTGGCATTTCCCTGTCTTAAGTTTGCGAGGCTTTTCTGTGAGTGGCCAGCTGCCTGGGCTGGTAATGGCTCTTCCACTAGTTTATGTGCATTGGAGCCAGACTGTTACAAAAAGGGCCTTGGTGTAGAAGGGAGAGGGTCTTCCTGACAGAGTGGCCAGGAAAGAGTGCCCTGCCCTAATTAAACTTCAAAGTAACCTACCTACTGCAGACACAAAGGAACCTGACACCAGACCTGCCATTATCTTTCATTATCCTTCATTTTACTAGCCAGGCCAGAGCCAACCCCAGGGAAAATGGAGACATTGACCAGAACCAGTTTTAGAGTTAGACAAAGGGGTGTCCCCCACCCTCAGGTTAGCACTGGGCATAAAAGGTGCCTCTCAAGGACATGAAGGAGAGTCAGTCTTTGGATCTGGATAGCAACGGTAGTAACATCATGGACAGCTGGAAGGACACACCCACTGATTGACTGAGGAATCTGTCTGCAGCTGACCACCAGGACTAGATGGGTCTTGCCAGGGCCAGTGACGCTGGCTCACTTACACCTCCTAAGGGCCAGTTGGGGAAAGACTTGGGCTCCACTGCAATCCTGAGTGCCTTTCAAGATGGCCAGAAAGCCAAAGGACACCTAGGGAGGACAGGAAGAGAAGGAGTAAAAGAGGGTGCACCCATTTTGAGGCCAGAGGGCCTGCTGAAAGTGGTCCTGGTTGCTCACCACCAGAAGTGAAATCAGCCCAAGAGTGAGGAAATAGGCCCAACCGGTCCGAATTATGTACAAAGATTTGCACATTTCAACATGCCTAAAATCGGGCTGAAGAGCGAGTGGCATTCCACTAATATCTTAGGGGCCGATTCACAGAACTAATCTGAGATAAAATCCTAAACTTACTACTTTTGGTATTCACAAAAGGCATTTAGTAGTAGTAAAGTCAGGACTCCTAACTTTACTACTACTAAATGCCTTTTGTGAATACCGAAAGTCGTAAAGTTAGGATTTTGTCTCAGTTTAGTAGTAGTAAAGTTAGGAGTCCTAACTTTACTACTACTAAATGCCTTCTGTGAATACCAAAAGTAGTAAGTTTAGGATTTTATCTCAGATTAGTTCTGTGAATCGGCCCCTTTGAGATTTCCCCGTGGATGGTCTAGCCCCTGGGGGACAACGCACATTTTTTTTTTTTTTACCAAATCACCCAGGTAGTGCAGCTGTTTGGGCACCCCTCCTTAGACTCCTACTCAGCCTGGGAACCCCATTCCCCAGGCCAGTGTAAATTTACAGTGGACTCAGGACCCCATCTCCTGGCCCTGGAAATAAAGATTGGGTTCTTGGACCCCATCCTATGGACCCATAGTATTGCAAGTATTTCACTCTCTCCACCTGGAAGAGGCCGATGTGGGTGGGAGAGCCAATAAAGAATGGCTCCTCTATCAGGGAACAGGGAAAGAAAACTGTTCCCGCCTGACGGAAGCTCAGCAAACTGGATACCGGCTTCCACGTGTGATCTCCAAATTATCCTGTCAGAATGTTGGTGTACTGAATGCCACTGGGACACCCAGGATAAAACAGGAAAAGGGAACAAAAGTCACGTAGCGGCAGGCTGCACTGGCAAACAAAGTGGGAGAAAACGCTCAATAAAATCTAAGTCCCAGCTGGTAGCACCCCATAATGCTCTGCAAGGGCTTAATTTACATGATATTCTCTTTCTTGTAGAGGCCCCAGGAGGGCAGAGGCACAGCCACACTTTAAAAGGAAGTGGTTGGGGGCTTCAGGATCACAGCATCCCTCCTTGAGCAACTTAAGAAAAATTAACCCCTAAGTCTCCTAGTTGCACAAGCCAGCAATGTCATTTTTACAGCCAGAGTTCCCATCCCCAGCAGCAGCTTGTCATCTCAATTCCCACCCAAATCCTCCATGAGCCTCAGAAGAACTATGCCAGCCATCAGATCTACTGGACATCCCAATACCTTTGTCAGTATACTAAAAACAGCCCTCCCAAACCGAGATATTTTAGTGCAAGACCAGACCACACAAAAGAAATTTCCATCAGTTGTCCTGCATAGTGGACGGGAGGACGAGGAGCGCCTTTGTGCTTTCCATAACTTCAGTGGGGTTAAATAAGTCACATAAAGATAGTTTAATTAAACCAGGCATAACCTGGAGGATATACCCAATTCCCTTGGCACCATGAAGGCTTCCCTCCCTCCACCATCTTCCAGGGGGGCATTCCAAGCTTCCCATTTAGCCCTTAATGGGGCAAACAAGTTTGGTGAGTTTATAACCAGTGACCTATATCTTTGGGAAATACCCCCTTTACCTAGTTGTCCCTGCAACAACTGGGCTTCAAGTGGGTCATTAAGGTGTGGTAGAGTTGGAGATTTTTATAGAATTTAGCCTGATTTAGATTGTATTCCATTTTCAGATCTTGAAATGATTTAATGTGGGCCTCCGCCAGACATCTCCTGGCCAAGACATGCCAATGAGATTGTTATGTTATGTTATTATAATTTGTATAGTGCACTACTACCCGTGGGTGTCTAGGCGCTTCCACCCTGTGAAGCCTTCTAGTTGTGCAGATCTTCCGGTGGATCCCCACCGAAACCAGGAAGACGGTCACCCAGGCCCTCGTCACCAGCCGACTGGACTACGGCAACTCCTCTACGCCGGAACCACAGCCAAACTTCAAAAAGACTCCAACGCATCCAGAACGCCTCAGCTCGACTCATCCTGGACATCCCCGACACAGCCACATCGCCGGACACCTGAGAGACCTGCACTGGCTCCCCGTCAGCAAGAGAATCACGTTCCGACTCCTCACCCACGCACACAAAGCTCTCCACAACCAAGGCCCCAGATACCTCAACGACCGTCTGACCTTCTACACTCCCACCCGCCAGCTACGATCGACCAACCACGCCCTCGCCGCCGTCCCCGCATCCGAAGAGCCACAACGGGAGGAAGATCCTTCTCCTACCTGGCTGCCAAGACATGGAACTCCCTACCCATCCACCTCCGCCTTACCCAAGACCACCTCTCCTTCAGGAAGCAACTCAAGACCTGGCTGTTCGAACAGTAGCGGACCCCCCTCCCCCAAGCGCCTTGAGACCCTCCGGGTGAGTAGCGCGCTATACAAATGCTTGATTGATTGATTGATTGATTGAGTCACCTCCCTTTCCATAGTGGTGTTTGTAGCATAATCTCTTTGTACCACCCAGTCCATCGCAAAGCACTTCTCCACACCTGCACGTCCTCTCTTGTCATCTCCAGGAGGGAGATAGGGACCCGTGCGCCATTGAGCATGTCAATAATATTATCTACACCTATAAATCTGACCTCCGTCCAAAACGATGGGTCTTTCTAACCTCTCTAAAGCCAATCATTCAACGCCAAATGCTGTGTGGCCCAGTAGTACAGTTGTATATCTGCAGCCAGCATCCCCCAGCCAAAGGTAGATTGGACACATTTTCCAAATGTGATGCGCAGGACCCATTTGACCCACAGATAGGTTGGTGTTATGGTTTGGAGTCCCTGGAACCATCTCGTTGGAATCATATGGGGGTAATTCTGGAGGACATAAAGGAAGTGGGCTGTACCAGCATTTTAAACAGTGGTAATCTACCAAGGATATTAGACTGTAGTTGCATCCATTTCCCCAGGTCTGCCTGCATTCTGGTCATCAACGAGGAAGGTTCAAGGTCAATGCTAGGTCCGGCAGTAGGGGAATATGTATCCTCAGGTATTTGAAACTCAGTCTGCATTTCGAGATGTGGGCCTGCCAGTTCATGTTGTCTATGTTGTCCGTCAGCGGCACCAGCAGCGATTTAGGCCAACTGACATTTAGGTCGGAGACCTTCCCATAGAGTTTAAGCATTTGAAGAGCCTTTGTAAGCAGACACTGCTGGCTCTACATGCTGCACATTGCCAGAGGACTGCTGTGCTGCCAGGAGGAACCACCATTTGGACTACTTGGCTTTGTTGTGCTGACCTGCTGTCTGCTGGACTGCTAGAGGGACTGCCACTCTGCTACAAGTAACTTTGGGTGCTGGCCTGCTGCCTGGCTGCCTGCACTTTGTGCACCCAATGCTCCCCTTCCTGTTCTGTTGGGATCTCTGAGGATTCCATCTAGGTAAAACCTCGAAATCAGCTGTAAAATTCATGAGTCTGGCCAACAACATTTTTTTGTTTATCAGCGCATGGTGAGGGCTGGTATGTGCTCCTTGTGGGCTCCCTGCAGCACTGGTATGTGCCTCTGACTACAAGCCGGCAGCGTGTGCCGGACTCGTAGCATAGTGGTTGGGCTCACTGCACTCTCCGCAGCTCAAGAGCTGCCGCAGCACCAGGGAAATCCCTGCCTCGAACAAACTAGGAAAGGAATCCCTGTGCTGCGGATGACGCCTGCCTACGTTGGCGCTGCTGGGCACCGCCCCCAGGGACTCCGGAGCTCAACAGCATGAGCTTGTCACCCAAAGGCCCACCAACAAATCCTGCCAGCCTTGCTTCTCTAGCGAGGGGTTCTCCGGCTTAGGAGTTCCTCGTATGGCTGACGCCCAGGTCGGAAGTGACCTTGGAGGAGTCCGGGCTGGAAGGGGCTGCAATGTGGCTTCGGAAGCTGCACCACTGATCCAGCGGGTTACTAGCACCAAGCATTCATACACCGAATACTCACCTGGGCCCATTCATTCGTACTACGCTAGCAATTTCCGCTGGTGGGTCAGTTGTACTCTTTATCAATATCCCTGCTACCAATTACTTTTCTGATTGAAGAGTAATGACTTACCAATGGACCCTTTGATAATTAGGAAGTTTAAAATGAGTGACATTCAATACATTTTATAATCCTGAAATAATCACTGAGTCAGGAACTTTTAAAATATTTATCTAAGTTTAGCAGTGTAAATACAGAATCACATGATACTTAATCGTATATCAAGGATGAAGCATACTAATTCCTAACTCAGGAAGCAAAACTGCAGGCAGTCCTTGCCATGGTGATCTCGCATATTGACTATGCTAACTCCTTATATTTTGGAATCCCGGCCTATCTCATTCACCGTCTCCAACTGATACAGAATCAGGCGGCCAGACTGATTCTACAGGAAAACAAACGTCAACACATCTCTCCCCTTTTGAAGAAACTACATTGGCTCCCTATAGCACAGAGATGTGCATTCAAGACGGGATGCATCATTTTTAAATCCCTGAATGGCAGAAACCCCAAATTTATTAACAGCCTGATTGACAGATACAATCCAACTCGCAATCTGAGATCCGCTCACATGCACCTCCTGACAACACCCTCCTTTAAACAGAAACGATTTGGCGGATCCAGGTTCTCCACACTGGGTCCAAGATACTGGAACTCTATGCCCCTAGAGATCAGATCCTGTACAGATTTCATAACTTTTCGTAAACTTCAAAAACATGGCTCTTTAAACAGGCATTCGCGTAATTCGTGGAATTCGTGCATCACTTGAACAACGTGTATTCATCTCCTTCCTGAGCAGCGCCAAGAAACCAATCTGGTGTACGAGCGCTATATAAATTAGGTATAACATAACATAACATAACTAATAATCAATTATTGATCAATGACGGTCCCTCAGAAAGAAGAAGGATAGAGACAGCAGCACAGCTAAAGGTTTGCATATATATTTACCTAAAGGTGCGAGAACCAAACCCCTTGGCCAAGGAGTTGGAAAGATAGGTCCCAGGAAAATGAAGACCAAAAGACCTCCGGACCAGGTTCAGGACAGGACAGGTGACCTGCGTCGTTCCCCTCTCTGATACTTCGCTTCTCCTTGATTTCTCCTGTGTCTTCCTTCTAATGGAATCCGCCGCCCCCACCTCAGGACCTCTCTGGACAGCGGTTCAGTCTGCAATCGATCAGCTCGTTCTGTGGTTCTCCAAGCTGACAGCCTTAATGCTAACTAATTAGCTAATTCTATATCTATTATACCCTTCTACACCTAGGTACCTCCCATTAATGTTTCAAAATTATGGGCCCACTACTTCTGATTGGACGGGGACAGGGGTTGATCCTCACACCATGTCCATTTAGTTCAATTTCTTTAAGCCTATTGTTTTAAAATACCGCCCCTCACAATTAATACATTTGCTTTATTTCCCACCCGTTTCCCATTGATTCTTTAATACATTTTGTATAAATTTGTTGCGACTTCAGGTACATTTCAGATAATAATAATAATAATAATAATAATAATAAATGAGCTTGTAAAGCGCCTGGTTACACTAGCTAGTGTGTCCCCGCGCTGCAGGCTACTCGGACCGCTCTGTAGCAGCAAATATCAGTGTGGTGCATGATCTATATCTGAAAGAGCCATGTTTTTAGTTTTTTCCGGAAGGAGTTTTCTGATGGTTCCGTCCGGAGAGCTTGGGGGAGGGTGTTCCAGTGCTTAGCGGCTAGATAGCGAAAAGACCTACCACCCATTCTTTCTCTTTTGATTACTGGGATTCTAACCTGCCCCGTTCCCAGGGACCACAGGGCCCTAGTAGGAGTGTAGGGTGACATTAGACTATGTAAGTAGCTAGGTCCCTTTCCCTGCAGGATACGCTGACTGACACACAGGGCCTTAAAGAGGATTCTTTCCCTCACCGGGAGCCAGTGCAGGACAGCCAGGGCATTCCTGGAAGAGGCTCTCCTGGGGAGCATCAGAACAAGGCGGGCCGCCGCGTTCTGGATACATTGTAATCTCTGAACACTCTTCCCACTGGCTCCTAGGTATAGAGCATTCCCATAGTCCAGGCGGGAAGTTACCAACGCATGGACTAGAGTTTTCCTGGCGGCTACGGGGAGCACATCTAAGATCTTCCGAAGGCCTTTCATTTTCCGAAACATTTTCCGGCCACCGTCCTAGTGTGGTGATCAAATGAAAGCTTAGAATCCAGCCACATCCCCAGGTTTTTAACCTGGTTTCTAGGGGTGGGAGTAGTGCCTAGAGTCTGCGGCCACCACCTCGATGACCATATCGAGGGAGCCTTCCCTACAATCAGGACTTCCGTCTTACTGCCGTTCAATTTTAGACAGTTATTTGACATCCAGGCTGCCAGCTCCTGTAAACAGGAGGCGAAAGTAGTGGCTGCCTCTATGTGGGATTGAAATAGAGACACTACTAGTTGCGTGTCATCCGCATATGACACGACACTAATACTGTATTTCCTGATGATGTCTGCCAGAGGGGCCATATAAAGATTAAAAAGAGTAGGGCTCAGTATGGAGCCCTGGGGAACCCCTTGAGCCAGCCTAATGCTCTTGGAGTAGTGCGGTCGTTGGGACACTTGGAAACTTCTGTCCTGTAAAAAAGATCTTAGCCACTTCAAAGCCAGATTATCCAGCCCTCCTTCCTTGAGGCACTATAGGAGTATTGGATGGGTGACGGTGTCAAATGCGGCACTGAGGTCCAACAGGACCAATGCCACTGTCTGCCCTTCATCTACGTGCCTACGTATGGTTTCTGTAGACAGAAGCAGTGCTGACTCCGTGGAGTACATGGCCCGAAAGCCCGATTGTGTCGGATGGAGTAAGCCGTGCTGGTCAATGTGCATTGTCAGTTGAGTATTGACAACTTTTTCTGCTATTTTAGCAAAATATGGCAGAAGCGAGACTGGTCGTAGGTTCTCCAGCTGACTCGCACTTACACCCAGCTTTTTTTTGATAGGGATAACCACCGCTTCTTTCCACTTTTGTGGGACCACCCCTGAATCAAAGGAGAGTTTTAAGAGGTGTCTAATATAGGGTATTAGTACCTCCATACTCTCCCTCAGCGTTTTTGGAGTCGTAGGGTCCCTAGGTGAGCCAGACTTAATACTTAAGGCCGTCTTTTTGAGATCGTCGCAGGTGGGGAGGTTAAATCTGGAGAGGCAGAGTGCTTCCTCCATGATGCATATTCCCGTCTCCTCCGACCTCCCATTACGTGCCTCCTCCGGGAAGGTGTTATAAATCTTTCCCACCTTCTCAGAAAAAAAGTCGGCTATCTGGTTGCAAGACTCCACTGAGTCGCTGCTAGGAGCTGCGGTTCTGGCCAGTGATGATAGGTCCTTAAAAATCATAAATAACTCTCTAGAGGAGTTCTCGGCTTGCTCTATCTTCGTGTTATAATACGCTGCCCGAGTTTTCCTAATGGTAGTGTTTAAGGCTGGTTTTATATGTGGCCCTCCTTTGATCTGAAAAGTCTCTTCTCCAGCTTCTTTCCAAGCGCTTACATGACAACTTAACCGCCCTAAGTTCTTCGTTGAACCAAGGGGCAGAATTAGACTGTCTCCTCGGTGCACTCGTGGCCCATGGGGCAGCTCTGTCTAGCGCCTCCGTTATCCTTTCATCAAGCAAGTTACAGGCGGATTCTGCATCACTTCCACCCGGTGGACCTCCCTGCTGGAGGGCGTGATTGAAATTGGCTGCTGAGAAACCAGCCCATTTCCTTTGCAGTCTCCCTGCCCTTGCCTTTTTCAGGAGAGGGGTGTTAGGTATCCTGGCGCTAAAAGGGATCATATAATGGTCTGTCCATGGGACTGCGTTAGGATTTTCAACCGTTAGCTCCCCCCAGTTGGCAAAAATTGGATCTAATAGGTGGTCATGTTGGTGAGTTGGGAGGGAGGATTGCAGCACCAGCTGTAACGCGGGTGAACCAGGCTTTGCGACCTTGGAGGTCTTCCAAGTTGACTTCATCGCTTCCTCTGGTTAGCCTTGCAGGGCGCATGTGCAGAACCAATGTCTCTCGAGCTGCAGTTCAACCAACCCAGGCCCATTTACGAACTAATAAAAGTCAAAGAAGAAAATATTAAAATCACAAATAAATGTTTTCACTGTATACCCACTATGTCTACTCTATTCCCATTTAATTATAAATCTATCCCGCATTAATAGCATTAGAATACCACAGTTTTAATTGCAGCATATGCGCAAGCTTTAGCACGTGAAACATTAAGCAGCCATTTTAATACACACTGCGCAGAAGCAAAGTTTTCCCTACAAGCAAAGAAAGACGTCATACCACGTGATATGGTTGACACATGCGCAATGAAATTCCCGCGCTTTAGCGGCCATTTTGGATTTAGACAAGCATTACTTATTAGTTTAAACACATAGGCAAGCTTCACTAGGATAGTGTTTGTGTGTGCATTTATTAGTAGAGACATTACAAAGTTTTAATAAATTAATACTGTGAGAGGATTGCTTACGAGCAAGTCTCATTCTGAGTTCTTGCTCCATCAATCCCCTCTCTGATGGCGTTTCTGAGCCATCAACATATTACCCACAACCAGATGCCAACTTTTAGCATAAAATTGTCTCTGCTTCATTTTTACACTTTCTATTTTTATCGTCTCCTTTCAGTTTCTTGTATAATTCGCTTTTCAGATCTTCTAGTTCAATTTCATCAAATTTTCGTTTCTTTCCTTTTCCTGTCACTCTATACGTCCCATTCTTTCTACAGCATTTGCACCATATCATTATTGACAATACTATTATTGCTATCCCTACTAAGGGTACTAATATTTGACCTATAAATCCTTTCCCTACATTAGCAAACCAGGTACCAATTGACGCAATACTATTTGTCAATCTTTCCCATACGCCATCAACTTCCAGTGGTTTTAGTTCATTCTCAAGTTTTGTTATATTCTGTATATACGTTCCAATTTCTGCACTTTTATCAGGTATGTACGTACAACAATGTTTCGTTTTCAATAATTTACAGACTCCGCCCTCTTTTGCCAATATTATATCAAGAGCAAGTTGATTTTGCATAACCATTGATCTAATCGCAACCATCTCCGCATTAATCATTAGAAATCCTCCAGCAGTGTCCGTTGATAAACGATCAACCACTGTAGATAATTTACATATTTTCCTTGAGTTCAGAATTATTCCCACTGAAAGTATCAATGCACCAAATATGTCACCTACAATTTCTGAAAAACTAGCTCTTTTACTACGTGTTAATTCACTATTATTTTCATTGCTCCCAGTGTTCCTCTTTACGTGGTATATTTTTGGAAAAACTATTCCAAAATAACAACTTCCATACCACCGTGCAGGAAGCCTAAAGTAAGCCTTATTCCCACACACATAATAGATCCCAGGAAAAACTGAATCTGTTCCTCCTTTTAGTCCCCAACCTCCAAGAATTAAGAAATGATGTTCACATTCACTGGTACCAATGACAATATTGTTATACTCAGGGGCCGATTCCGATCTCGGTCGGAGGCGCACCCAATACCATTCGGTCGGGAAAAAAGCCATGCGAAAGCCTGTTTCCCGACCGAACCGTACGCTGAGTCCGGCCGAGCGAGTACGATGCGAAGTCGCCGACCGACTCGTCCGGGCGACCCGACCGCTCCGACCGACTCGTACCCGGATCGTACCGCTCCGACCGACTCGGTCGGACCCGGTTCGCACCGCGCAATGGAGACGTTTTCCGGCCGGGTAAGTACGATGCGCACCTCGACCGCTCCGACCGACTCGCGCCGTCCGACTCGAACTCGCTGTCGGAGCCGTACTTTGGGGGTCCGTGTCGGACCCCCTGTACGCGTACCCGTGCGAGGCGCACACAGGGGGACCCATGGGTCCCCCTACCTGTGCGTGTCGCGCCGCGAGCGCTCGCGGCGTACTCGCTGTAGGGGCGCCCTTGTCCGCCTCGCACCCATTGAGGCAATGGGAGCCCGCGTACGCGTTGTACGACCGGCTCCCATTGAGTTCAATGGGAGTCCGACCGACTCGTGTCCGATAACATACGGACGCATCGGACTCGTTCGGTCGGACTGCACGGGTCCGATTCGGTCGGAAATCTCTCCGGGTCCGGCTCGGTCGGAGAAATTTCCGGCCCGAATCGGAATCGACCCCTCAGTCTTTAACCTATGTAGACAAATTTTCCCTGTCTTTACAAAATCCAGAGCCATAGCAGCTTGAGCCTTGCCAGGTGTGTAACTACCCTCTTTCTCAGCCCAAGGTGGTAGATGAGTTTCATGCTCAGATGCTTTCTTTTGGAAATCTTGTCTTCTATTTTCTACTAAATTCAAAAATATCTTTTCTTCTTCATGTAACGAACATGTTAGATTGCTTCTATGTGCATGTGTTATATCTATCGATTTCATGGTTAGGAAAAATTCTCCCATAAACTGTGCATCTTGACTACTAAGCACTGGATTCATATTCTTTCGAATCGGAACCTCAGAAAATGTCACATCTATATCTGAATAATAATACTGAAGTCTCCCTGTTCTATAAAATAAACTAGTTAATACACTACATGATATGCCATAAGTTAATGGCAAATGATGGTATGTTAACCCTTCTGCTACTGATTCGGGTAACTTCATACAAACATAACAATTACTAACTTCCATGGTATCTACATATTGAAACAATAATTTTGTGAAAACATTCAAACTAGTGTCGTTATCTGTTACCTCATGATGAAACTCTGGTTCATCTTCTGCTTTTAATTCTACTCTATTACTTCTCAAGTAATCTATCCTTCCCTTCGTTTCGTTGTTAATATTTTTATCCATTATCAGAAGGTAAGGAATTGCTACGATCACAACTAACCATACTATAAGCACCACTACCAGACTACATATGCATATAGCACAGCATCTTTTACAACATTTCCCTTTCGGTCTCCCAGAAACTCTGTCGTCAGGCATTTTTGACAAGGAAGATTTCTCTTCTTATCTTTCTTTCAAGACTTTAATGTTATCAAGGTGGTTTTATTTCTTTCTCATAAGTCAGTTCCGCACTTGTTCCTTCGTCACCACTTTCACTTGACTCTGAACTCTCGTAGTCTTCAAGGATTATATAAGTCCAATCAGGACCTTTAAATTTATTGTTCACAAGTTTCAGTCTTTTGCTTTTTCGTTTTTCAGTTCCACTTGTTTGTCCAGTTAGGCTTGTTACTTCATTTACTTGTTCTGGATCTTCACTTCTGGTTTCTATATGGAATTTCACTCTTTTAATGACACTAGGCCAATGATCACCTTTTCTGGCTTTCTTTGTTTACACTGTCTCTTCACTTCTTATTTCTTCTTCAGAAGTTCTTTTATTTTCAAGCTGTGGCACAGTTTGTTTTTCTTCGTTTTCGGTTTCTTCTTCTATTTGTTCTTGATCAGGTCTTATTGATTTTTCTTCAGTTGCTTCAATGTGAGTTTCTACTAACTGACCCTGTTCAGGATTTACGTCTTCATGCTTGAGGTTTTCGTGATTTTCTTCTCCCTGAACGTATTTTCTAGTTCTAACTGGTTCTGATCAGGGCTTATTGCACTTTGTACTTCTGCAGCCTGACCGCGTTCTTCTAAACCTGTCTGTCCCTGCTCAAATTTTGTTGTTTTGTTGTCGATTTGAGCCCAATTTCCTCTCCCTATCTGGTCCTGCTCAGGTTCTCTTATTGTTTCATTTTCCTCATCCTGAGCTGCTTCTTCTTCACCTATCTGGTCTTCCCTAATTTCTTCTAATTTTGCTCGGCTTCTTGTTCTGTTGTAAACTTCTGGTATATCAACCACTGGTATCCAGTCCTGACTTGTGCTCGGTTGTTCTTCTTCAGCTTCCCTTGAATCTCTCACCTCAGATTCTTCAGCTGACCAACCTTCAGCTTCCTCAGTTATTGATGCTATCTAAGGATTTTGTCCTTCAGGCTCTAGCACCCTTTTGGTGTGGCTTGCATGAATCCAATTAGGCAATCCTGCACATTTCACTGCTGTGTTCGTGACTAGTATAACCTGACAAGGTTCGCCCCACCTGGGTGATAGACACGTTTCTCTGGTGTGATGCTTCACAACCACCCAGTCTCCGGGATTCAGATCATGCTCTTGCTCAGGCTGCCTGGAAACTGCGTCTTCTCCAACCTGGTGAGAGACAGAACGCACTAGGTCAGCCAATCCTTTGCAATAATCCAGAACCATATCATCAGTTATGTTCAGCAGTTTATTTGTAGGTCCATGTGCTTGTCTCATTGCTCTTCCCATGATTATCTCATGTGGACTCAATCCGGTATTTCTATCAGGAATGCTTCTGAGTCCCATTAAAACAAGTGGCAATGCATCTGGCCAATCTAACAATGTTGATGCACACATTTTTGACAGTCTTGATTTTATTGTGCCATTCATTTGTTCAACCACTCCAGAAGCCTCTGGGCGGTACGCACAGTGCAATTTCTGTTCAATTTGGAATGCTTCACAGATTATTCTGAGCACATCGTTGTTGAAGTGACTTCCTCTATCTGATTCCAAAGTTACTGGGAAACCGAACCTAGGAATGAGTTCTCGTAGCAACAGCTTTGCGACTGTAATACTGTCATTCCTTCTGTTAGGGTAAGCCTCCACCCACCTTGAAAACAGACACACTATGACAAGTACATATTTCATTCCTTTACATGGTGGTAACTGTATGAAATCTAGCTGTAATCTCACAAAGGGACCCTCAGCCTTTCCAATTTTTCCCAAACCAATTACTGTTTTTCTTCCTGGATTATTCATTTGGCAAGTTAAACACCTTTGGCAAAGACTCTCTGCTGCAGCCCTAAACTTTGGATTATACCAACTTTGTCTGAAGAGTCTAATCATGGCATCTCTTCCTACATGTGTGTCTCCATGATACATTCTGGCCATTTGTGAAATCAGACAGTCGGGCATGACTGGCCTGCCATCTGCATATACCCACACATCATCGTCTGCTCTTCGGGAACATCCTATATTTATCCAAACATCTCTTTCACTCTCGTCAGCATCATCTTGCAGTCTTTTCACATCATACCATGTTTCAGGTGGTGCATATAGCATAAGTTGGCAGCTGATTCCCATCTTTTCAACCTTTTTATTTACTGACAACCTGTTTTTGGCACAGTGTTGAGCCACCAGATCTGCGTATCTGTTACCGACTACCACCCAGTCATCTCCTGACTGGTGTGCGGCACATTTCACCACCGCCAATTCTTTTGGTGATTGTATTGCTTCCAATAATTCTTTTACAAACTGTCCATTTTTGATTGGGGATCCTGAAGAAGTCATGAAATCCCTCTGCATCCACAGTTGGCCAAAGTCATGCACAACCCCGTACCCATATTGACTGTCCGTAAATATGGTTACTCTTAAATTTTTCCCAATTTTGGAAGCTTTGATCAGAGCAATTAATTCAGCTACTTGTGCAGACTTGACTCCTGGTAAATAGGATGCTTCGACTATTCCAGTTAGTTCACATAGAGCATAGGCTGCCCTCAGTTTACCATCCTCATGCCTTAAGCATGAGCCGTCCACAAACAGCTCCCTATCTGGATCTCTCAGGGGCGTCTCCTGTATGTCAGGTCTCGGTTTTGTACATAATTCTGTGACCTTTAGACAATCATGTTCTGGATCATCTTTAACTTCTTCAAAAATTGGATCTGGCAATAACGTAGCAGGATTCACAATAGTGCACCTAACTATGGTCACATTTTCAGCACCAAGAATAATTCTTTCATACCTTGTCATCCGACTAGGTGTGAGATGCTGAGTTTGAGTTCTTGTCAATAGGATCACAACTGCATGTGGGACAAATACTGTTACAGGATATCCCATTACTATTGTCTCACTTTGTTCAATGCTCATACAGGTAGCAGCGACTGCTTTCAAACAGCCTGGCAATGCTGCCGCCACTGGGTCCAATG